>JARZZO010000002.1:18301996-18901996 GCA_030544215.1 Zantedeschia hybrid cultivar | reverse complement strand
CTCTGGAAAAAAAGAAAAAGCTCCAAAACAGTTGCAAAGATCCCACAGGTGAGAAAAATGTGTTCCATAGTCTCCTTGAAGCTCCTACAGAAGATACATTTGTCCTTTCTAGGTTGTGTGCTCCACCATAATCTGTCATATGCTGATGCTACATTCCACAACTAGAAATCTGCGCTTTATCCTGTCAATTACTTGTTTGTAACGTCAATATTTCATTATGTTCATGTTTATAAATGTTTTAAAAGATTTTGAGCATGCATGTGTGTGTTTTTATTTTTCTCCTTTTTTTTTTTTGGGGGGGGGGGGGGGGGGGTTGCTTTCCATAATTTGCACAAACTAACCTTCTGCCTTTATAAGTCAATGAATTTAAGGTGCAGAAAATGAATGTTCTTGGATGGAAATCATATGAGCCAAATGTGAACAGAAGTCAAACACTCAAGCACAGGTTTCAGAATAAAGAATTTCATCAAATGTTCAATGTGTTATGTTTACGAACTTTGTTATCCATGGCTAGCACTGATAAAAAAAGCCAGAGCCTTGAGGCACCAAGGCACAAGCCTTAGGACGAGGCACTAGAAGAATGCCTAGAGGCATGCTCCTTGGACTACTTACTTGAGGGCCAAGGCTTCTTATGCTTGTTGTTGATTGTGGGGGTACACCTTCAGGCATGCGCTTCAAACCATTTTCTTGAGGCTTACACAGTGCTTGAGGTAAGAAAATGAGACATTTTCAAGTGAACCAAAGGCTTACACATCTTTTATTGTTTTCAAAGCATGATTCAATGATGATTTCATCATCATCATCATCAGCAGAGGCTTATCCCAATTATCTAGGGTAGCTACATGAATCCCATCCCGCCATTTAAAATGATCCAACCTCACATTTGTAGTTAAACCTAAGGAGGTCAGGTCCTTTCTTTCTATGTCCACCTCATATTTGTAGTTAAACCTAAGGTCAGGTCCTTTCTTTCTACATCCACCTCATTTTAGGCCTCCCATGGTCCTTTCTTTCTAACTGGCACTGAACTTGGACAATGGTGCATATGACCCATACCATCTAAACCAATGTTTTCCAAGTTTAATGTTGATGGGAACTACACCTAGGTCTCCACATACATGTTCATTTGAAATCTAATCATTTCTACTCTTTCATTTCAACATCCTCATCTTTGTAGTACACAATTTTCGTACTTGTTCTCCCCACAGCCCAACACTTAGTTCCATAAGAGAGGGAAAATCTCATACCAATTCTACAAAACTTCCCTTTAAGGGGGCCTATCAATCACAGAGGGCTCTAGATGCACTTCTCCACTTCATCCAACTTGCCTTAATTGTGTGCAATATCCTCTTGGATCTCTCCATAGTAGATCCTAAACATCAAAAACTTAAGAATAACTTGACCATTAAACATAACCAAATCCTCTTGGTCTACTAAAATTATTTCATACTTTCTAACTTAATTGAGCAAATTCTAAAATATTTGGATTCGAAAACATCCCGTCATTATTCCAAATTATCATTTAAACCCTCAATATTCTCGTCAATTAAAATAATATCATCTACAAATATCATATACCAAGGATAACAACATCAACATATACATATTTTGTCACTCCATCTACAACCAAATAAGAGGTAAAGGCTTAGAGCTGACCCTTGGTGTCATCCTATACCAACAGGGAACTGAGAGGACTCTCCAGCAACAGTTATCATGCTAGTAAAAGCCTCTCATACATATCTTTAACCACATCAAAATCCTTTAGAGACTTCTTTCTTCTTCAAAGTCCACCAAATTAGCTCTCCCAATACTCAATCACAAGCCTTTTCTGAATCAATGAAAGTCATATATAACTCTTTCTTCATCTCTCTATACCTCTCCATCAATTTCCTCAAGAAGAAAATATATAGTAGATCCATTGGGCATGAATCCAAACTAATTTTCAGAAATACTAATTCCTAATATGCTTCTCAATTGCTCTCTCCTGAGGTTTCATATTATGGCTCCTAAATTTAATCCCACGATAATTACTACAGTTTTCTATATCCCCTTTGTTTTTAAAGAAGAGAGTCTTGGTACCTTTTTTCCAATAGTCTAGCATCCTTATCTTTTTAGAATCTTATTGGAAATTCTAGGCAACACTTAGTGTACATCACCTACACTTTTACAAGTGTATGAGGACAATTAGATCAGATAAACAAAATAGAAGGATTTGAATTGAATCCAATTGCAACAGCCCAAAAAATAAAGGACTACAATTGTATGAGGACAATTAGATCAGATAAACAAAATACACTTTTAGAATTGTATGAGGACAATGAGATCAGATAAACAAAATACACTTTTACAATTGTATGAGGACAATTAGATCAGATAAACAAAATAAAAGGATTTGAGTTGAATCCAATTGCAACAGCCCAAAAAAATATAGAGGACTAATCATGGTTCACAGAACTGGCTGGTTCAAACTGGAACCGGAAGAACAGGATCAGAACCAGCAGTTCCCGTTCCGGTTTGAACCAGCCCGTTTTGGCTGGTTCTGACCTGCTTCAGCTGGTTCCATTCTGGTTTGAAGCGGAATTGGCCCTGGCCAGTTCCTGCCCGATTCTGCAAACCTAGGGATTAATTTGAAGATTACACATTAGCACAATATTTTGAAGTTTATGGGGTAATTGGTCACATTATAATCCCACTTTTTTTATAAAAACATATTTTTATCATGAAAATGGTTAGACAATGGTGTATGGAGGACGTACTCAAAATATTTTTTTTGTAAAGTTTATCTCTCACTAAACATGATAAGAAAAAAAAGAGCACTCACCCACTTTTTCGTTTTGTCGCACCAAATCCATTGGGCTCAATGTGAGCTCTCCCTTCTCCACGCCCCTCCCCCCATCTACCCTGTTTTCTTCATGTTTGCCTTTGTTCCCAGTTCTCTCTTATCTCCATTGCAGACCGATCTCCCTCCAATTCCTCTCTCTCTCTCTCTCTCTCTCTCTCTCTCTCTCTCTCTTCTGGTGGCTACGGTGACGATGAGGTGGGAGACAGATTGCAGGTGAAGGTGGTGATCAAAGGGCGGGTGAAGGGGGTGTTCTTCCGGATGCTTGGTAGTCGGGAGCTTGGCCTCCAGCTCGGTCCATAAATCCGCGACGTCTCCATTGAGGCCCTCTTCTCCGGTACCCGACAAGGTCTAAGAGATGGTGGAGTGCCATGTCGGGTCAGCCCCCTGCTGCCAACATTACCTCCCTCTAGCATTCTCCATCTGACAAAAACCCCAGTTCTAATGGCTTCTAGCATTCCCACTGCTTGAGATGAAAAATCTACAGAATCAAAATATGAATATTACGAGTGTTTAATATTTGGCAAAGCTCACCATCTGTTAGTGTTTATGCTGCTCAGAAGTTTCTTTTTATTTTTTTATATAAAACATGCCTACATCTTGAAAGTTTATTTCTTTCTGGATATTAGACATGCCCATCATCTGTTTGTGTTTCTGCCGCCCAGAAGGCTAGTATTTGATACCAGACATGCCCACCGTCTGTTTTTTGTTTATGCCGCCTAGATGTCTACTGTTATTTTTTCCATATTAGGCATGCCCAACATCTGTTTGTGTTTATGCCACCCAAAAGTTTATTCTTTCGTTGATATCTTAGACATGCCTACTATTTGCTTGTGTGGATGCCGTCCAGAAGTCCTTTCTTTTTTTTGGATACTAGACATGTCCACCATCTGTTTATGTTTATGCAGCCCAGAGTTTATTGTCTATTTTTGATATTAGACAGGCCCATGTTCGGGATGTCAATGGCCAGCAGTGGCATTTGAAGGAAGATGAGGCTGCAAGACCAAGCAAATTTGGTTTCGGTGTCATTAGACCTCGGTAAATGCACTTTCAAAGGCCAGCCAATGCATCCACAAGGACCGTGGGACCATCTTTGTTGGTCAGAATAGGGAGTATCGTGTTAACACTGATTTAATATGTGGGGATGTCAAAAGAATTTGGAATATCAGAGCTCTGTGGTAGAAAATATTGTATTAATTTAAAAGTGCTACCAAATGCATCACCGTAATTTTTAAAAATTATCATGTTTTTGCCAAACATGATAATTGGATGTTTTTACAATTCAAAAATTATCACAAACACTTCTTTATTTTAATTTTTATCATAAAATTATATAATAAATTATAATGCAACCAAACACCCCATTAGAGACAAACTATAATAGATCAGTTTTAAATTTTTATAGGTATTTAATTTCAAAAGACTGACCAGCTATTTAGCCTAAATTTAACACTATTGGCCTTAGTTTAAAATATATCTACTAGGCCATTGTAGGGATGAATTGGTCACCCCTACCCGGGGGGGGGGGGGGGGGGGGGGGGGTGGGGTTGGAAGGGGCAATTCCCCCATTTGGTCTTTAAGTGGGGGCCTAATTGGAAGCAGCTGCTTTAGGAGCTTCCATCTCCCTCCTGTATAGCCGGTCAAGCCCATTCCCTTGCTTGGTCTTTAAGGCAAAAAGGAACAAGAGATAGAAGGGGACAAGGAGAGAGAAAGAGAGAAAAGGAAGAAGGAGAAAAAGAAAAAGAGAAACAAGGAAAGAGTGAAGAAGAGAGGAGAAGTGAGTAGAGGGAGATCCTCTTCTTTTAACAATAGGCGAAAAAGGATAAGCCTAAGAAGATGAGGAGCTAGGGGAAGAGGTGCTTATCACCAAGGTGGTCTCTTTCAGTGCTTCTCACATTTGAAGAGCAGCAACATCAGGGCCTTAGCAGCTTCTTTTGGTGCTAGAAGCCTCTAAGGGAGGTAGGTTGATCCACCCTTTGACCCCTCTTCTATAAGCCACTGTTCTACACAGACTCCACTCCCCCTTTTACCCTCTCTTTTGAGTTTTCTAGTTCTATAAACAGCAAGTTGTAAGGGGAGAATTTTTCTTCTTGTTTTATTTATGTCTATGAGATAGTTGGTATATGTGAATGCCTAGAGAGCTATGTAGTTAGAGGCGTGAGGCGACCGAGGCGACCGGGTGGTCGCCTCAGCCTCAAACGCATGGGCGATGGCCTAGGCGTTTGAGGCGACATTTTTAAAAATATATAAATAATTCAAGTATTTATATAACATGTCAAAAACATAAATAAAATCATACAAAATGACATATTCATTCACTCAAATATAACCAGATAATTTTAAATCAAGCCAATTGAAATAAAATTTAATCAATCAAAGATGTAATCAATAAATTCATCGAAAGAAATAGGGAGATCGAGAGAGAGGTAGAGAGAGGGAGAACATTGGGGAGAGAGTGACAAAGAGGTGAGCGGTTCGGCCCTTTTGATAGACAGTGAGAGTGAGAGAGATGGAGAAAGGCGAGGGCTTTGGCCTTCTGATAGACAAAGGGAGAGAGACAGAGAGAGTGAGAGGCAGACAGAGAGTGAGAGAGATAAAGAAAGGCGAGGGCTTGCACCCTCTGATAGACAAAGGGAGAGGGAGAGAAACAGAGGGAGTGTGTGTGTGACACAGAGAGAGAGAGAGAAGTGGAGACTGGAGAGAGATAGGGGGAGAGAGAAGGTGCGATCAAAAGACAGACGGTGGGGGGAGAGAGAGTGTGAAGGCTGGGGAAGAGAGAGGGGATTGGAGCCTATGTAGTCAGAGGCGAGAGGCGACCGAGGCGATCGGGGGGTCGCCTCAGCCTCAAACGCCTAGGTGATGACCTAGGCGTTTGAGGCGACATTTTAAAAAAAAAATATTTATAATTTACAGAGATCAGGAGAGATAGAGTGGGGGTCGGGGGAGGGGAGAGACAGATTGAGAGAGACAGACAGAGAGACAGAGAGAGCGGGAGAGATAGAGTGGGGGTCGGGGGAGGGGAGAGACAGAGAGACATGCAAGAGAGAGTGAGAGAGGACACAGAGACAGAGAGTGGGTGTCGGGGGAGGCAAACAGAGAGAATGAGGGGGTCGGGGGTGAGAGACACAGAGAAGGAGGTAGACGGAGAGATTGAGAGAGACAGAGAAGGAGGGAGTGCGAGAGAGACAGAGAGAGGGGGACAGTGCGAGAGAGACAGAGAGAGCGGGAGAGATAGAGAAGGAGGGAGTACGAGAGAGACAGAGAGAGCGGGAGAGAGAGAGAGAGAGCGAGAGAGACAGAGAGAGCGGGAGAGAGAGAAGGAGGGAGTGCGAGAGAGACAGAGAGAGCGGGAGAGAGAGAGAAGGAGGGAGTGCGAGAGAGACAGAGAGAGCGGGAGAGAGAGAGAGAGAGAGCGAGAGAGACAGAGAGAGCGGGAGAGACAAAGAAGGAGGGAGTGCGAGAGAGAGAGAGAGAGCGAGAGAGACAGAGAGAGCGGGAGAGACAGAGAAGGAGGGAGTGCGAGAGAGACAGAGAAGGAGGGAGTGCGAGAGAGACAGAGAGAGCGGGAGAGAGAGAGAGAGAGCGAGAGAGACAGAGAGAGCGGGAGAGACAGAGAAGGAGGGAGTGCGAGAGAGACAGAGAGAGCGGGAGAGAGAGAGAGAGAGCGAGAGAGACAGAGAGAGCGGGAGAGACAGAGAAGGAGGGAGTGCGAGAGAGACAGAGAAGGAGGGAGTGCGCGAGAGACCGAGAGAGCGGGAGAGAGAGAGAGAGAGCGAGAGAGACAGAGAGAGCGGGAGAGAGATACGATTTAGCTGCCGTCTCCGGAGAAGTTCTCCGCTGCCGCCGGAGTCGGTTCCCGCCGATGCCCGCTCGTATCCTTGCCGGAGGAGACCGCGATCGCCTGCCGCTCGGCTCGTGTCGGGACGCAGTGAAAGCGGGTTTTAGGGTAACCGGTGGAGGGGGGTAGGCTTATAACAGTGGGCTTCTTCGTAGTGGGCCGTGGGCTTCTTCGTAGCGAGCCGGTGGGCTCCAAACGAACCGGGCCTGAGGCGCTGAAGGCGTGTGAGGCGCGCCTAGGCGAGCGACTGGGCGAGCGAGGCGTTTCCGGCGATCGCCTAGGCGAAAACCGGGAAAGCGAGGCGCCAAACCCTCGCCTCGCCTCGTCGCCTAGGCGAACGCCTCGCACGCCTTTGATAACAGAGATTGGAGCTTACCTGATGGAGTCCTCGTCGAAGGATTCGTCGTCACTTAAGTCCCCCATCAATGTTGCCAGACGCGTTAAGGGGGTTCGCCGGAGGATTCACCATAGCCGTCACCATCATCGGACTAGAGCGTCGTCGTCATCGCAATCGCCATTGCCTTCGCCAGACTGGAGCACCGTCATCCTTGCCAGGGAGGTAGCGTGGAGGGGGGTGGAGGGGGGCTAGGGGTCAAGGGGAATTGGGCTGTGGAGGGGGCGGATGGCTCGAGGTTAGGGTTCAAACAGGGGTGGGGCGGGGGTTTAATGGGTTGGAAGATTATATAGGGCGGGCCAAATGGGCCGGGTCAAATGGGCCGGGCCGACCAAGTTGATGGCGAGGTAAGTTGGGCGAAGAAAGGCGCTCGAGGCGCGCTGAGGCGACTGCCTCCGCGAATGGGGCGATTCCGTCGATCGCCTAGGTGACGAAGGCCAAAGCGAGGCAGCTTAGCATCGCCTCGCCTCGCCTCATCGCCTAGGCAATCGCCTCGGACGCCCTTGATAACATAGCTAGAGAGTTTCTGGTCTTTATTACAATGGACCACTACTCTTTCTTAGTGTTACTTCTTGAGTCGTGCATGCTGGAATTGAAAACAGTAGGAAGAGATGTAACTACGGATGCATAGATAGAAAGAAAGAAAGAAGTATTTCTTTCTTACAGCTCTCTTCTCCTTTAACTCCTTTGTTTTTGTTTCTTTTGATGGTCTAAAACGCACTCCACAACTTCCTACTACCTCTTCCCTAGTCTTGTTACCCCCTATTCTCTTCTCTTGTCCCTCCTCATTGCTTTGGCCCTTTGTCCTTTTTTCTGCTCCACTGCGGCTTCCATCCTAGAGTTCACGTCCATGGGCTCTATCATTATGTTGAGATAGCATCAACACATGGGAAATTATAATCATTTTAGCTTTTTTTTTATAGTTTTAAGATTATTTCCCTAAACTGATGATGGGTATGCCTCAAAGTGCTTCACAACTGCAACAAGACTTTTGGTTAGGAGCAAGGAAAATAGCTAGATGATGTGATGTGGGCACGAACATCAACAGCTTCAAGTTCACACCAACTCATATTGGTTCTAGCTGGATACTACTCATGGATCTTTTCTTTACCACGTTACCATATTGCACAGACTTGAACACATTTGTAGACCTTCACAAATATTTGGCTTGAGCAAAAAAAGAAGAGAAGGTAAATACGGAAGGCTTAACTTTCCAATAAAAGCCTGCATTAGTTTTCAAAGAAAATAACTGTCAACAAGTGATCCGCTTGTTGGTAATAGGGGAATAGGTTTGGCAGGTTTTTACAATGTCACATATATGATAGTTCCTCTAGATTATTACTCACCTAAAATCTTATTCTATGGCAAGTGATAAGCAGATCTCACTTCATGACTGGATTTCACCATCATCGCCATAATGGGGAGCAAACCTCTTGCAGGTCCTGAAGGTTGATAAATCATGCGATATCACGTTCACAAACCAGGTCTAGCTGAATGAACAAGGAGCGCCATGGGGCCCAGCATGTAGGAAAACCCAAACCTCTGGACCATGTAGCCTGCCAAGCCATGGGGCAAATGCCACATGAACTTGATCCCAATGTGAACCTTGAGATGAGAGGTACCTACTGTTTGTCCCTAGTTTCATCAACAAGACATTCTGACAATTCAAATACACAAATTCAATGTCCAATATCTACATGTGTAGTTAAAACTGGGTCTATGAATGCATTTATTTCCCATTCCCTTGCTTGGTCTTTAAGGCAAAAAGGAACAAGAGATAGAGAAGAGGATAGGGAGAGAGAAGAGATAAGGAAGGAGTGGAAAAAAAAAAGAGAGAAACAAGGAAAGAGTGAAGAAGAAAGGAGAAGTAAGTAGAGGGGGATCTTCTTTTTTTTAACAATAGGCGAAAAAGGATAAGCCTGAGAAAGAAGATGAGAAGCTAGGGGAGGAGGTGCTTATCACCAAGGTGGTCTATTTCAATGCTTCTCACATTTGAACAGCAGCAACATCAGGGCCTTGGCAGCTTCTTTTGGTGCTAGAAGCCTCTTAGGGAGGTAGGTTGATCCACCCTTGACCCCTCTTCTATAAGCCACTGTTCTACCCAGGCTCCACTCTCCTTTTTTACCCTCTGTTTTGAGTTTTCTAGTTCTATAAACAGCAAGTTGTAAGGGGAAAATTTTTCTTCTTGTTTTATTTATGTCTGTGAGATAGCTGGTATATGTGGATGCCTAGAGAGTTTCTGGTCTTTATTACAGTGGACCACTATTCTTTCTTAGTGTTACTTCTTGAGTCGTGCATGCTGGAATTGAAAATAGTAGGAAGAGATGTAACTAGGGATGCACAGATGGAAAGAAGTATTTCTTTCTTACAGCTTTCTTCTCCTTTGACTCCTTTGTTTTTGTTTCTTTTGATGGTCTGAAAAACACTCCACAACTTCCTACTTCTTCTTCCCTAGTCTTGTTACCCTCTATTCTCTTCTCTTGTCCCTCCTCATTGCTTTGGCCCTTTGTCCTTTTTTCTTCTCCACTACGGCTTCCATCCTAGAGTTCACGTCCATGGGCTCTATCATTATGTTGAGATAGCATCACCACATGGAAAATTAGAATTATTTTAGTTTTTTTATAGTTTTAAGACTATTTCCCTAAACTAATGATGATTATGCCTCAAAGTGCTTCACAACTGCAACAAGACTTTTGGTTAGGAGCAAGGAAAATAGCTAGATGATGTGATGTGGGCACGAACATCAACAGCTTCAAGTTCACACCAACTCATATTGGTTCTAGCTGGATACTACTCATGGATCTTTTCTTTACCACGTTACCATATTGCACAGACTTGAACACATTTGTAGACCTTCACAAATATTTGGCTTGAGCAAAAAAAGAAGAGAAGGTAAATACGGAAGGCTTAACTTTCCAATAAAAGCCTGCATTAGTTTTCAAAGAAAATAACTGTCAACAAGTGATCCGCTTGTTGGTAATAGGGGAATAGGTTTGGCAGGTTTTTACAATGTCACGTATATGATAGTTCCTCTAGATTATTACTCACCTAAAATCTTATACTATGGCAAGTGATAAGCAGATCTCACTTCATGACTGGATTTAACCATCATCGCCATCATGGGGAGCAAACCTCTTGCAGGTCCTGAAGGTTGATAAATCATGCGATGTCACGTTCACAAACCAGGTCTAGCTGAATGAACAAGGAGTGCCATGGGGCCCAGCATGCTGGAAAACCCAAACCTCTGGACCATGTAGTCTGCCAAGCCATGGGGCAAATGCCACATGAACATGTGATCCCTATGTGAACCTTGAGATGGGAGGTACTTACTGTTTGTCCCTAGTTTCATCAAAAAGACATTCTGACAATTCAAATACACAAATTCAATGTCCAATATCTACATGTCTAGTTAAAACTGGGTCGATGCATGCATTTATTTCCCATACTAACTACAAAATCTCATATAAACATCAATTAATTCCCTAGGTGATGTCTAGAAGAAATCACTTGGTTCTAAACTTGCGCACATAAAATTAGGAAAAAGTCATCCATACTGTTTCAACACAATTTTCCTTTTTCGTTATTTTCAATAGCATTATGTGCCCTAAGCAAGAAGATCATCATGGTTAAAAGAATTGGTAAATCCAAAACTGAGAATTTGAGATCAGTCCTCCTGATCTAATTTGAGCACAATTCTGGCCAAATACAAATACCCTCTACAGTAAACTTAGAAGTTGGAACAGGCACATGTTTGACTAACACGATTTTTTTTGTTTTTTGAAGGTGGGTAGTAGTCACAGCTCGATTGACATGAATTGATTCCCCCAGATTCTAGATCTGATCTCTACATAGGTCTAAAGCAAGCAACACCTAATTCAATCCAGATATTCGGAGCCATGTATACAATAAGGAATTTAAGCATATAAACCGATGAGGCATGGCTAAAATCTGTTTTGTAGCATGGTGATAAAGTGTTTTTCATTAACAGAACCATTTAGGGATGTCCTCATAGAAACCAAAGAGACTTTTTAAAGTGGATTGAATCATGTATTCATTAAACTTTCAAGTAAAAGGCAGAGTACACCCAACCCCGAAAACTTACAAGAAAGCTACCTAAAAAAGACATACCATGAAAAGGAAAGTGCACAACTATATCATAGAAGCTAGAGAAAAATTAGGTGCTGAAATAATGACAATAAAGCTACAATAGCAAAAAGAAAGAATGAAAACAGAAGCAATTTCCATGAAAATAATCATGCAACTAAAAGAAAAAATGTATAAGCTTCTTGGAGAAGCATACCCAAACATGCAACGAGGTACCTCCCAAAACAGTACATGGCGAAGGCTTCATAGCAGTCACGTAGGATCTCACAATCAACACTAATTGATGGATTTGCCAAGGATATATACTACAATAGAAAGAAAAGTATAAATTCTTATATCATTGACAAATATTATGAATACCATCACAATTTTCCAGGTTCATCTTCATGTTTTTCCCCCTTCACAGACAACAATGACTAGTTTTCTGGCAACTAAAAGTACTAACAATAAAATAGTAATAAGCCCAAAGGAAACCTTCCAAAAGATGGAGGCATTTGCCACATAAAAGTCAAAGGTTACCAAAGACAAGACACGGAGCATATAAGCATATTACATTTTTCAGATGCAATCCTGACAACCATAGTCCAAATACACCATTATGTAAAATACTATCAGAATATATAATATCAGAAGGCAGATGCGGAAATGAGTATATCCGCTTCTGCATCCAGTTTCTTATTGGAAGCTTCGAATTCAGAAACACTTCTATATCGGAAAGAGAACTAAATTTTTGCACTTCCGCATCCATTTCCAAAACATTGAGAATGGCTCAGAAATCAATAAGCCAGAGCACCATTTAAAGCCCTACTTATATGACTTTGAGAACAGAGACCACAATGTTATGGCATAGAATACTCTATAACACATCTCATTGTTAGTGGTTTTAGCGTATTATGAGTCCAAGACACCAAATAACAAGATTGTGATATGGCACTGTCATTCAAAAATAACTATAGTTGTTCCACTTGGCAAATAGTTCTGGGTTTCTCATGTTCTACATTTTATCAGGGGAAAATGGGAATAAGCTTTCAAACGTACTTCTATTCCTTTATGATGCATGCTCATTAAGATTTTAAAATAGTATATTTTGTTGGATCAAACACACATAAAAAGAAAAGGCAAAGTGTTAAAAAGTATTACCCACATCAAAATTAAGGTATCTGCATGGCCACCTAGGCAGACTGCCTGCGCAATAGAGGAGTTGGCTGGCTATCTTACTAAGGTGTTTTCAAAATGTTGATTTATCAAAAGTCAACTATGGAATTAATTTCGGTCAATTGCTAGATGAAATGGCTTCAAAATGATGGATCAATAAAGGAGAATATCCAACTGCCTACTACAGAAACTAGTTCATCAAACTTAGAAATTCTAAGTTGCCTACTGTAGCACAAACAGTTGGGAGGATAAACAAATTGAACAATGATTGAAAAAAGAAGAAGAAGAAATTAAGCAAGTAATATGGAATGCATCAGAGGTATTACACCTCTACATCTAAACCTACACACTCTCTATGTTCATATTTGCAAAACTAACAATACTATATTTTCCCTTCAAAGAAAAGGTAACCAGCATAGAGTCTTGCTTTTGATATTCAATTCCCATTGCTTCTGTTTTTCAATAAGATAAAGAATGGTATGGCATTTTCTGAATGTTGTACATTAAGAATCCATCATTTTGAGGATCCATCATCATTATCCTTAAGCATATAATCAAGCCTGTTAAATGTTAATGCTACAAAAAGATGAGCCATATGCCATAGCCCACATCAAAAAATTATACCAATCCACTCAGCAATATGCCATCAAAAGATGATGCCATTCCACCACTTCAACGTGTTTAAAAAACAACACTACTACTTTAATTGAAAAATTATACATGGAACTAAAAAAATACTCACTGATTCTACGGAGTAGCAAGGAACCATTAAAATGACACCAAGTAGAAATTTCTGCTCCTGGAGAAATAAATAGATATACATATAGAGAGAGTGCAGGGTCAGTCACAAACCAAGAGGAAGAAGGCACAAAGCACAGATCCGTTCAGACATTTAACAAATATATCAAAATGACACATACCTCAGGATTTTTATAAGCTGAGAGGTGCTCGAACATAAGGAATGCAGAAAGTGACAGGGTGACAAGTACAAATATACCGGCACAAACCGCGGCCCAGGTTGGTGGGAAAGATGCTGATAGAAGATGATATAAATTCCCTGGTATCTTCATTTGCCTTTTTTTTCCTACAATCCCATGGACTGTCAACATAACAGAGACTGCTTTTCCCTTAAAAGCAGATTTTTATAGGTCTCTCCAAGGCCATCTATAACATTGCACGGTGAATGACCGACGTAGTTACTTTGGAGAGCTCAATTGATAAAGATATGAGTTCCTAATATAACTTTTCAGACTCCCACTACCCAAACTTTCTGTAAAGAAAGTGAGTGAATGATAACCTAATCCAAACATAAAAGACAGCATAAATTTTGAATCTTGGAATTCAGTTCATTTATCTCTACTAATCCATCAAAAACCACAAACACAACATGGAACATCAGTACGACCTGTTTAGATAGTGCTGGGACCGTAACGCGTCCTGATGCCTAGAATTGAGAGACCTGATGCCTAGGTCTGCTCCAGGAGCGCGAGTTGCAGACACTTGCACCGACCAACCAACGGCGAAGATCTGCAACAAGGATTTGAGCAAAACATGTCAACAGCGATCAAATTCAATTGTCCATGGGACAGACCAGCAGGTGAACAACAGAATTCGTCTGCGCAGACACCAAAATACATGGATACCCAAGACAACCGAACCGACCATCGGATTCACATCCCACAAGATCACACCCACAAAAACCAAAGAAAAGGCCAAAAAAAAACAAATCGCATCAGAAAAGCAGAAGAATGACCTAATACAAGCAAGAAATCGCTCCCTTTGGTTCTCCAATCGCTCGATTGCAGCCGGAAACCAGCAAAAAGAGGGGAAACACCTGAATCGACGAATTGTGATGGTGGAGGGGAAGAAGAGAGCCCGAGCAACTCCGTTCGCTTCCCCTCCCCTCCACCCCGTCGCGAAACCCTGATGTGGGGGGAAAAAACGAAAAATAGGGAAAACGTGCTACTAGTTACAAGAAAAAGAAAGAAAACAGATTTGATTTTGATGGGGTAGCCGTGGGGGCAATGCGAGGCCGCGTACATTCGAATCTTTTTGTTTGATTCCAGCTGCATCAACCGGAGCACGGCGAGCGCCTCCTGCGGGTCCGGACCGCCGATAACCCGATCCGTTCCATGACTTGTGCATCGGAAGTCGGCGAACCGGCACCACGGAGGAATGGCCGAGTCGATGACGGCCGGGTGAGCGGGTGGCGTGCGGAGGAGAGCGGACCCGAAAGCTTCTCGGTTTGGCCCAAATCAGTAACCACACCCACTATCGGTTTTCTCTACCGTATTCGTGTGTTCGGGCTCCGACTGGCGCAAGTCCCTGGATCCGATTTGAATCCGACCTTGATTAATCGGGTGTTCAGTCCAAGTATGAGATCTGATGTGATGGACGTATTCAAATATCGGTTTAATCATCTGATTAATAATTGGAATAGAAAGGACATCACTGCCACTATTATTTGATTGACTGTGCTTTTTTATACTAGCTCTTGAATTCGAGTTTGGGGACTGTGAAGTTCCTTCTAATTTTAATAATATTTATCTATTTAATTAAATAGATAAATGATTGTTTAATTATTTAATATTTGAAGTTCCTTCTAATTTTAATAATATTTATCTATTTAATTAAATAGATAAATGATTGTTTAATTATTTAATATTTGAAGTATGTTAAATAGATGTGTGGAGGATTCATAATGATGGAATTTATTATGAATTTCTTTTACTTTTGGTAATTTTACTTTTTTAGATGAATTTTTTAAAGCCATTATTTGGATATTATCTAACATGGATTACTAGAGTATTTTAGTGGTTTAAAACTAATCCAGATGTTTTATAGTTTGAATGTTTATTGATTTCAGATATGTCCATAGTGTCTGTAGGTTATAGATTAGAAGATTAAAATGTATAACTTTGCAAGTTATATGCTAAGTTTGAAATAATCAGATATTTGGATCTTACCGAAATATTATACCTTACAAGTTTAAAAATCATACTTTTTAAAATGAAGGAAATGATATTTAAATTAAATAAAACAAATTTTATATTGTATTTTGAAATTAATTTCTATTAATTAAAGCTAGCATTTTCTTTCAAACAAAGTTTTCGAATTTTCTGCCAACTTGGTTCTTTTTTCCTTTTTTTCGTATTCCCACTTGGTAATGCTGCCTGGATGCAGCTTTGCCCACTTGGAAGTTCGGAGGGTTTCTTTGGTGAAACTTCCCCTTGAGAGCTTCTTTTAAGTTGTGTTTGAAATTTTTTGAAGCACTTCCATGTGGAGTTAGCTCCTATGAGAAGCTCCTTCGCGACCAAGGAATTCTAGCAAAGTATTTTAGAACCAGAAAGTGACTTCACTTCTCACAAGGTGTTTCACAAGTGTTTTAATCAGACTAGCTTCCCCGGGGGAGAGAAAATCTGCATGCACAAGTTTTTCACAAATTCTCAATCAAACTGAGGGCAATGCATAGTATAACAGCAAGTATTATTCGTCAGATTTTTTTTTGAAACACTTCCATGTGGAGTTGGCTCCTACGAGAAGCTCCTTCGTGACCAAGGAATTCTAGCAAAGTGTTTGGAACCAGAAAGTGACTTCACTTCTCACAAGGTGTTTCACAAGTATTTTTATCAGACTAGCTTCCCCAGGGGAGAAAAAAATCTGCATGCACAAGCTCTTCACAAATTGGCAATCAAACTGAGGGCCCTGACACAAGCTCTCCACCTTTCAACACACTAACGATGCCTGCAGGCAGGAATTGGTGGTGGAAGTCATCATTCAATTCCCCCACACATGCCCTCTTTGTCCCATGTGAAAATGGTAGTTGGAAAAGCTCATTTATTTTCATAACTATCTTTGGATGAAAGCAATAGTTGGAAAACTATTTTTCATACATTTGAAACATATCACTTCTTTATTTTTTTAATTTTTTTCAATCTCATCTCTCTTGATAGAAAAACAAAAACCTAAAGAATTTCTTGCCTATTGTCTACTATGTGCAAAGGAGATTTGGATGCTTTTACAAAAACTCTTGTCCCATGCACAGGAGAAACATGCTATAGACAAAGTGCTTTCGTTTTTCCTTTATTATTATCATTATTTTTACTTTCACTCGGAGTATGTTTTCTCCTCCCTCGTGGGGGAGAAGTGGGAGAAGAAGTCACCTAAAAGCACATTTTACTAACTTTCTAAGTGCACCCTTAGCTTCCGACTTCAACACGAAGAATGGCAGGTGGGGAGGGACATGACAAACTTTCAATGACCAGTCAGTCAATCTCGAGAGACGCAACAAACATTCAATAACCAAGTCAGTCAATCTCTCTCTCTCTCATAATATTTTTTAATTTAGGAGGCTTTATCTTGGAATCCTAGATTAAAATATCATGTAAATAGCTTCCAAGGTCTATGATCTAAGGGTCCCTTCCCTCGAACTCAAACTAAGTTAAGTAAGATCATGTTTGGCGCAACTTTTAATTGGAAGTATTTTATTTTATTTTTAATTATTTTGATAGAAACAAAGTAAGTGTTTGAAGCCATTTTTGTATAATTTAGTTGTTTTTACTTTCTAACTAAAAGTTTTAAATTGGAGCTTCATAAATCAGAGAAAAAATAGAGTTGGTAGGAGATATTTGACTTTTATAGTTACGTAAAATTAATTATGACCTTCAATCTATTTATTTTTATATTATGAGAGGAAGCTAAAACTAGCTTCCAACAAAAAACTATGCCAAGCAGGTGTTTGGTTAAGCTGTACTCAAAAGCCACTTTTGGCTCCCATGCCTAACATGGAAAAATATTGGATAGGATGGAAACAGGCGACTTTGAATAGTGACATTAGTGGATCACTCTCTCATTATTCTACCTGTTTCAGTCTAAATCTCTAATTTAGGAAAGAAAAATCTCAACAACGATATCTTAGGTCGTATTGGCCTAAAATGTTTATGCCCAACAACTCTCCTAGTTAGAAAAGGTAATACTTGCTACAATGCTCCTGCTTGCACGCAGGGGCATATTGCAGTTGATTTTTTTTCAAGTCAACTTCGAAGTGCCTTAGACGTCCATACAGGTCAATCACCGATTAGACGTCTCAAAAAAATCTGAAAAATAAATAACCGTTATTGAGTTCGGTTGATTAAAGGCATTTTTTTTACTATTCATTGAGGCTCGATTTTAATTTTTCAGATTTTTTTGGAACATCCGGTTGGTGATCTACATGTAAGGACGTGTAGGGCACCTCAGGACTGACCTAAGAAAATTTTAAAAAAAAAAACATAACCCAGTACAATTCCTCTATGTGCTGCACGCAAGACATTGCCGCAAGTATGATCGGTTAGAAATCATGTCAAATACATCTTAAAAATTATAGAAGCCCAAGAATACTCTATAATGAAACTACATCAAAAATACGTTGGCTTACCTGTAATTGCTATAGGAGATGCATAGAATTAATGGATTCTTCACCTGATTGAATTCCTGACCAAAAGCTAGTTCTTTTGCCAATTGTCTGCAACATTGCAGACCTATCTTTATATTCTAGATGATAGTAGTGGGAAGAGGAATATTATTACATCTCTTCATATCACCCTCTTTACCATAGGCATTTAGAGTTGTTAGATTACTTGATTAAAAGATTCTCATTAGATGCATTAATTATAAACAAAAGTTATGTCAAAAGCAATTTAAATAAAAAACTGTCATCAAATGATCAAACAGGCCAAAATGACTGTGACAAACAGGGTGTCAAAAAGGTGCTATTATAGCATTTCTCTAGTGAGAATAAGGAAACACCCTCCCTTCTCGATCTCTTCGTTGCATTTGATTCTTTGCAATCTACACCTGAGTACTGCTTGCTTTGACATAAGACATTGTACAACAATATAAAACACTGCAACTCTGTCACCGTATTTTTGTCTGCAATTTTTGTGAGACAAAAATATAACATTTTATGTCAAAATCAAACCATTCTTTTGTGATCTACAAACAAGACGCAAACTGAAATAATGCCTTAAATATCAAGGAGAGGGTTTTGCTGTCGTTTGGCATAGTGGGGTTTATGCTGTAATCTCTCTTTGTTACACGTACATAGGCGATCTAGATTGTGCCCGCTTCTTACTTGAATAGTGGTATTTCTCATGCATCCATTAGCAACAATTCTCACAAATGTATGTAGTTGAAGTGAACAAAGAGCTTGTAGCGTAGTAGTATGAGACCTACCTCTCATAGGAGAAGCTTTGGGGCTTAAGTTTCATCTGCAATGGTCAAATATGAGGAAAGATTTGTCCTAAAGGTTTGTAGAGACCTATACTTAGGATCTCCTAACATCTACTTTGATTGTGATGCAAAACATGGTGTAATATATTTACCTTCTTCATGATTAATTACTGTTCCCTTTGGGAAAGGCTCGTTCCTATGAACTTAAATTACCTATGCATGGTAACTATACTGCCCCTCGGGGGCACAACAGAACTTAAAAGTCCACATACAGCTGCTCTCACAAAAATCCAACATCATACATACTAGTCATTGATACAGACTAACTGATGATGATAATTTAGGTCACAAAGTAACATGTCTTACAATTTCTGAAGCATGCATCTTCTCATTTATGACCATGGTTCTACTGTCCGGCCATGGTTCTACGCCTCTTGAAATTTTAGTTTGAAGTTTGAATATTAACAATTTTAATATTAATATCAAACATAATATTAGAGAAATGTACAGGATGACAACCGAAGGGGAAGAAGAGCTAGTGAAGAGAGAGAGAGAGAGTTTTGTGATACTTTAAGGTTACACTGTAACGGTTTCAGTACAAATTCAGACTTATATTAAATTATTTACGATAACAATATACAAATACCATACTTGAAGCAAAATATCTACTATTAATGGAAATATAGAAATTGTTGCTAAGTACTAAAACCATAAGCACTCCACTGGAGTCCAAACAAGCCTTTTTCTCCCCTGAGCGACCTACTTTTTAGGTTTCAAGCAAGCCAACAATCTTCTTGCTGGAAGCCTGCCTGAGTTGTTCCCTTTCTCTCAGTATGCTGTATGCCCTACTTCTGGCAATCACTCAAACAAGGAAAAGCTTTAATCCCAAAAGATCCCTCATTTATGAGAAGAAGGCAGAACTAATCATGGAGCATGGCCAAATTCCGGTGCCAACCCCCAAAACCAAAAAAAGAAAAATTGCCGTTTTTGGCTCCTTGCCAGGCCTCATCCTGCGACGAGGAACACGGCAAGCAAAGAAGTCTAACCAGAGGAAGCAATCGAAGGCGGCGTTCATGTCCCTCGAATCCAATTCCAACCTCAGCCGTCGCCGCCGCCCACCTCCTCGCTCCGGAGGAGCGCTCTCAGCTTATCCAGCACCTCCGCGTACTCCACCGAATCCTCCACGGGCTCCGACAGGTGCATCCGCTCGATCGCCGCGATCGTCTCCTGCAGCAACGTAACCGGCGCGGACGCCGCACCCGAAGTCCCCGGCGGGCGTCGCCGGCGTTTCTGCTGGCGGTGGCGCAGGTCAAGCTCCCCCGTGGCCAGCTCCAGGCGCTGAACGGCCCTCAGGAGCTCCCCGACCTCCGACCGGGGCCGCGCGGAGGCGCCCCCCGTCGATTCCACTATGTTGATGATCATCCGGAACCGGCCGATCACGTCCGTGACCGCCGGGCATGGCTGCTCGGTTGGGTCGCCCTGCGCCCTTCGCCGCCGCGCCGTGAGAGCGGCGGAAGAGGCGCCGCCGCCATAGTAGGCGGCGGACGACGGGGCCGTGCGGTTGGAGGGACCCTCGAAAACATCGGCTGGGGTAGAAGATGGGGATGGGGACGGTGGCTCCGCCGCCGCACGGAGAGGAAGGACGGCGGCCCTGGCCACGTGGACGAGGCATCCGGTGGGGGTCTCCACAGGGATTAGATCAAAGGGAGACGGCGGTGCGTTCCTGGGGTTCATGGCCGCGCGGCACCGCACACCAGGAGCAGTGACGAGCGAAAGCCGTCAAGGAGGGATAAAAAGGAAATAATGATGATAGTAATAACACTTTCCAAAAAATTAACAAAGTTAACTAATATTAATAATAATCTTAATTTGTTTTTTTGTTTTTTTTTCGTTTTTAACAAATACTATAATATTTTTTTCATTTTTATCCCAAAGAAAAAGTAATTTGGCAAAATATTCTAGTTCAAAACTTCTTATATCCACTGTTCATAGTTCCATGTTGTTTTTAAATATCATCGACTAAAAGATATTAATGCTTTAATATTTTCACACTCATATTAGAGATTGTTTCTAATCTGAAATTGAACTTTTCTTACATTTTTTAAATTTGAAGTCCCACAAAGTTCAAATCATAGGGTTCGGACATTCTATAGCTCTTGACTTGAAGAAAATAGCCCTAAAAATGAAAAAGTGGTCAAATGGTATTTGAATGAACTGAACTTTATGAAAACATCTCACATGTAATTAAAAAGAGCATGACAACTAAGAGTCAACTCAAAGCCAAATGATAGGGGGTGGTCCCCTTAGTGACTTGAGCCATCTAAGAGACTTAGGCGGTCCCCTGACCGAGCTTGTATATAATAATAAGGGACTTCTTCCTGGGTTAGGAAAAATACTTCAAGAGACCAAAGAGTTTTCTCACTTATTTTGTTCCGGCACGATGTAGATGGTTTTTGTTAAAAGCCATTTCGAGACTTAATAGTACCCACTAACTGTGAGTTTATCAAAGGAAAAGATAGTCTCTCATCTCCGGCACTATACATGGAAATTTGATTATCTAATTTTTTTGTTAAATTTTCAACTTTTAAAAAGTAGATTTAAATAGAAAAAAGGATCTACTCGGTAACTACTATTGAAATTGAATTTTTCTATAAGTTAGCAAAATAAAAAAAGATAATTTTATACTAATCCTCTGATGCCTAAGTTAGATCGACCGAGGGAAGGATGAGTAAATGATATATATTCTTAGAGGATTGCAGCATCCTTGGTGAAGAAAAGGGCCTGACTTTTATAGAGTTCATCTAGCTGCATAAGAGTGAACATGATCCCTTGTGAAACGAGGCATGTGACATGTGATCAAGCACCATTGGGGCGCCATATAAGGCCCCAGGGGCATAAGTCATGTCTAGTTTGAGTTAGTGGGGTCTAATACCTGGTTAGGAAGCAAGTCCCTCTGCTGATGGTGACATGCAGTCCATTTTATATCTTATGCTGTAAAGTTTCATGATGATGCCTATTGCTGTAAGGTTGTGTCCCCTAGTAGATATGTGACTTGCGGCGTCGCCACGTATAAAGGTGCGTCAGTGGGTTTGTGGCCTCCTCGATTTCCCAAAGACTCATGGGTCCTCAGTGGTCAGGATGAGCGGGGTGTGACCTTGGCCTTGTAGGCTTTTTATATAGTGATTGATCTTGAAGTTCTGAGGTGATCGGGAATTGTCTCTGCATCTCCTGAGGATGCTCATGGCTTGCAGGCAGATTGGTTTGTGGTCCCTTTAGGACGGTTGAACTCTCAGTTCTTGGTGATCAAGTTTGCCAAGGGCCCTTCTATTTCACTAGGGTGATCAAGCTCCTGATGCTCAATGACCTATTTTGTCCTTTTTGGGATTAATCATTGGTTGTGGTCCGGCGCCCCTTATTGGGCCTCATGGGTCATACTCCTTTCTAGGCTCTGCCTTGTCTTCTTGGTGTTCGGGCCGCAAATTTGGGTCACCAACATTTTTCTCTCTCCACTGCACCCTACTCTTCAAGGCTCTATTTCGACTAGAGGCTTCATGAGTGCGTGAGTCTTGCTAACTCTTCATATTGCTTTTGGGCGCATGTGTCATTAGTATATGGCTTCTATTTATTTGTTGATCTTTGGCCTGTCTCCCTTGGTGTGCTCTTTGGACCTTTATGTATTCAAGTGTGACAACTTTTTTTAGGGTTTCTTCCTTTTCCTAAGTGCCGAAGCGCTCTTTTTGGGATTCCCGGTGATCTTGATTGCTTGTTGCATCTTTCTAAGGGTGACCTTGTTAACATCAGGCCGTTGTGAGTAAGTGGGTCTTCACGACTTTTCGAGAGTGAGTTTTGTGCTTCTATTACCGCGAGCAGGTGAAGAGCCAGAGGGCTTTTGCCTTATAAATAGTAGAATGCGGCGTAGGTTTGAGCGCTTGAACCTAGTATTCCCTTCCCTTGAGTAGTTGTACTTCATAACTCTTATCTCTTGGCAAACTCGACGATCTTCTTTCATTGGTATCTTGTCTCGCCAGGGCTAATGTTGTCTCATGGAGTGAAGTCATTCCTTGCTCTCGGGGGGCTTTAGCGGGTTGCTTTTCCAATGGGAGCTTATTGTGATCTTGGTTGGTGTTCGAGTGTGTTTGTCGGGTATGGACTTCGTCACAAGAACTGGGGAGTTCATATCTTTATTGTCGCAAAAGTGGACCTCGAGGTCCTTGCAAGGGTTAGAATGAGAATCATATGGCCTCAAATGGCCGGTGGTCTCTCTTAGCCTTCTCCTAGGACAATGTGGTTGCTCTGCTTGGTCCGCAAATAGTTACCCCCTTGCAATGTCGGGACCGTCAAGGGTCTGCGACCAAAGTGTTCCACTTGTCAAGGCAATGGAGTTGTTCCCTCCAAAGCCTTTTGCTTTTATGTCCTTATTTCTTCCTTCTGTGATCTCTAAATTCTTAGGAGTGTTAGGGTGACCCATGCGTTGAAACCCTCTCGTATAATGCATACGGATTTGGTTCCTTCTCAGGGTCTCTTGTTGTACCTTTCTCTTTTGAAATGAAATAGAATATTAATACAAACTGTCCTTCATTCCTCTTTTTTTTGGACAAAGAGAAAGCCATACTTCATTCCTACTTACCTTCATTCCTTCCTCCTCACACTGTGTCTCATGGTGTGATGGTTTGACCTTTTCTTTTTCATATGGCTTGGTGTGGTGGTTCTCACAGAACCTCTTATGTAGGGGTCCAGGACACATTCGTTAGCACTTGATGTTTCTGGTCTCTTTTGGAGTCTCACCTTAGTTGTGAATAGACAATGGTTGGGTTTTCATTGTAGATATATGTTCGGTTTCTCGATGCCTTATTGCTTCCCTTCGGGAATCAGAGTAGGAGTTGTCCTCCGTGGTCTTGACAATGTTTGTGGGCATTTCCATTCTCCATCTTTGCCTTCATTGGCCGGGCTTGCTGGAGTAAGGTTTTTTCTTGACTTGACGAAGGACTTGTCAGTTGCTTTAGTGGTCAACCTTGATCAAGATGGTCGGAAAAACCTGACACTCGATGACGTCTAAGAGACTATTGAGGCCCATGACATCCTCAAAGTTCAAAGATTAGCGTTCTTGTCAAGAACCCATCGTACTTGGTGAATGTGGGCACATGGTGCTTCCAAGATACGCAAACGGCCCAAATCTATGCGCATAGTGGGGAATCACTGTTTTGCATGCGGAGGGCATCGCCCCTCCCCCTATTATTGCATACGCGGTCCTTCAGATGCCACTCGCGTTTATCCAGGCGATGTTAACGTTATGTGAGCCTCCGGTTCACCTCCTTTGTATTTGCTACTCCACTTTAAGAGTAAGGATGGAGCTGTGAGGGACGGTGGACATGGAAAGGTGGCTCCTTTAGTTTTTGGGGCCCCTTGCACCATTGTTTTTGATGCTGGAGCGCTTAGAGTGAGAGGAAGACGTAATGGACGAGGCAAGTTGTTGGGAGGCCTCTGGCTGTGGTTGGCATGATGTACCTCTTGTTTGATTGTGGTGGGGGAGGGATACCTGGTTCGGGTGCCCTAGCCACCCAGATCTTCTAAACAACCCCCAAGATCTCTCTCATTTGATCCTACAGCTCTTAGATGGGGTCCATCGGCTACCCATGACGGGAATTGGTTAATTGGTCCCCTTCTACTGTGGGTGTCTTGAGATTTTTAGGGTACCTCTTGGTACTAGTTGCACGAGTTCCGTTATTTAAGACGAGCCATGACTTCTTACTCGAGGATCCCACAGATGAGGAGGTTCTTATAGACGACACCAAAGTGTAGTGGTTAAAATCTAGTCGCGTCTGTATTGAACAAAATGTTTGAATGCGATGGAGCCGGTGTAGCAAGCCTAACTAATGAACATGAGCCCTCTCAGTCTTCCCTCTCCTATAAGGACAAAATAAAGGTCGTTAGGGGGACCCTAGTTTTTACCAAGGTTGACCCTCCGATGCCCAAGTTAGATTGGTCAAGGGAAGGGTTAGTGAATGATACATTTTCATAAGAGGGTTGTGGCATCCCCGGTGAAGGAGGAAGGCCCTAGCTTTAGTAGGGTTCCTCTAGTTTAATAGGAGTGAACATGATCCCCTGCGGAAGGGAGCATGTGCCATGTGATCGAGTGTCACGAAGCGCCATGTAAGGCCCTAGGGAGCTAAGTCCTGTCCAATATGGCTTAGTGGGGTCTAATTCTTGATCAGGGAGATGGTTCGCATGCTGATAGTGATGCGTAGTCTATTTTATATCTCATGTTGGAGACTTTCATGATGACGCCTATTGTCTTGGGGGTTGTCCCCCTACCAGATATGTGACTTGTGTCACGTATAAAGGCACGTCATAGGCCTTGCCGATTTCTCAACGACTCATGAGTCCTCGATCCTTGGTGATCGGAACAAAGTAGGGTGTAACCTTGGCCTCGTGGGCTTTTTATATTGTGATCAATCTCAAGTTCTTAGATGGTTGGAAACTTGTCTCTACGTCTACCGAGGACACTCATGTCTTGCGGGGGGATCTAGTTGTTGTTCCTTTAAGACTATTGGGCACTCAGTTCTCAGTGATCGGGTGCGCCAAGAGCCCTTCCTTTATGTTGGAGTGATTGGGCTCCTGATTCTCGATGACCTGTTTTGTCCTTCTTGAAAAAAGTCGTTGCTCACGGCCTACAACCCCTTGTTTGGACCTCATGGGCCATACTCCTTTCTTGCTTCCCCCTGCCTTTCTGGAGTTTGGGCCGATAATTGGGCCACCGGCAGTCCCTCTCCACACACAATGAAGAGGATGAAGAATGATGATACTTTAAGTTGTTCTCGATAATTTTTAAATATTTTAATTTTGATATTGAAATTAAATGAAGGAAAAGAAATAGAAATAACCATCTCAAAATTATATTGGAATCAGAATCAAATATGAAATTTTATTAGAGGAACCGGGAATGAATGCTTTTGTTTCATATCTTAACCCTTTACAGTCCTACCCATTGCCATGACTGCAACTCACTGAAAACTTCAATTAATGAAAAATAAGATGCCATGACTGCAACTCACTGAAAACTTCAGTTAATGAAAAATAATATGCCATGACTGCGATCAAATCCTGATTTTGACATCCACCAGATGAGGGAGAAGGCCATTTTCGGACTGCGGACGGGTTTTCATACAAATGATTTTTCTGACTACCAATATTGATCGCTTTTCCTGGTAAATACTATTCGCTGAATTGTTTTTCCTCCACATCATGTCTTATACCCAACCAAGTAGACCCTTAATATATTAAGCGCTAATTAAAGTGTATGTATATATATTAATACCTTAACAGGTTAAAACATCAACTGTCGAAGTGGGTGAAAAGAATAAGTTTTGCCATAAAATAAGAACTTGATGTTCAGTAAAAAATGCAAGAAAAAGTAAAAACAAGATGGCATGACTATACTTATTTTGTTCCTTTAAACAGTAGAAAAATGAGAGAGATTTCCGTCAGAGCAGCGTGTCTTATTGGAGGTATGCGAGTCTCCCTGGAATTGCAGATGTCCGATCTCTACTGTGTAATTGGGAACCTTGCCGCTGCAAATATGCTACGTAACACGGTACGATGCCTCAAAAAATGCAACCAAATACTTTCCGCGCCTCAAAAGGTAAAAGCATAGCCAAATAAACCATGTAACCTTTTTTTTTTTTTTTTTAACTACCAAGAAAACTAAACTGAACATCCACACACACAGATACTGTTTGATCTGAAGTAAGACATTATACACTATAGTAAAGCATTATATTTCCATCAGACAAAATATATTACTCCGACACTCTGGTCCCCAAGTAACACTTTTGAAATTCAAGATAAGCAATAGCAGATATTGTATATCATTCTCAACTATCATCAAACCTGTGATCTGCAAATGGAGAGATCCATGTTTGGTTAATAGCATTTCTCCCATGTGATATTTCTCATTACGGTGGCAACTCCTAAGTTTATAGACCGTGTTGCGAACAATCCATACTCTCCAAAACCACACATATGGGGGTAAGTTGGGTAAAAGATCTAATGCGGAAGGATGCGATGCTAGAGCCTAATAGTATCGTTTCGCAACAGGCAGGAGGCTTGCATATATCATTTTGTCAAGGAGGTGTCGTACGATTTGTACCAGTGACCAAGAGAAGAGCGAGGCATTTTTTCCTTCTTTGTATAGGGTGATCCCCTGCACCGAGAGACTTAACAAATCCCTGAAATGGGGCAAAAGGCCACAGCTAATACTGCAGACACGGGTGTTTCAACTGCCAAGTCTCGACCAGCTGAGGAGCCAACGGGATTGTGATCACCTAGGAGTCTGATTCAACTGAAAGCTCCAGATCATGTCTTGGGATTAGGAAAGTTTCAACCAAAAAAAGCATATAAAATTAATAATTAATAATGACTGCCAAGTCTTCTACGCCATTACACTTTTTTCTAATCTACAAACGGTTGCACCCAGAAGTTGCAGCAGCGAAGAAAATCAAAGACTAACAGATGGACATAATGACAAACTTCATACACAGGATGAGGGCCAAAAAATGTAGAAAACCCTAGAAACCCATGCACTCGATCCAAACTTTGAATGTGAAATCCAGAAGGCACCGCATCAGCTGAACTGGGTGGAGTATCAAGTGGACATCAGTAGCCCTTAGTGAAGAATATCAAGCGAAGAACATAAAGTGGACAAAAAAGTTGTTCTTAGTGAAGAATGTCAAGTTCAAAGCGCAGAAAATAACTGTGAAGTCAAATAAACAGCTGATATTGTCATGCCAGAAAAGACACCATGTCACATAATATAACTCTAACTAACGCGACACTCCTCATTATAGCAGTGCAAGCTGGAAAGTAGTAGGGGCCTTTTGTAAGCTGAACAGCATACAAAGCCAGGTATGCAGGAGGGAGATGTATATTTTGTCACTTTTCCAAACATGATGCAGACCTTCATATCCTACAGTTGGCAGCTGCATTAAAGAAGATTCTTAAAGCATGCCGTTAAGCAAAAGAGGTAGAAACAGAAAACTAATAAAATAAAGAGAAATGGAAGGGGTTAGAGAATAATTTGATCAAACTATTGAAGAACATCCATTTGACAGAAAATAGAAAAATGCAAATACTGCAGGAACAGAAAATTCCAAGATAAAAGTACACAGTTAATGGACGGAAACAATTAAAATTAAAGATGATAGTACTCACTACAATAAACAAACTGGTTGAAATCCAAAGTGACTCTTCCTTGTTTAGCTGTGTCAAAGGAATGAAACAAATTGCTGGAAAAAAAGGTCATCCTTGTCAATTATCGTAACAGAAGAATACCCATATGTAAGTAACATCCAATACTCAAATGACAACTTGACTTTCAAACATCAGCTCCACAGGTTCCTCAACCAAAGCACTTTTTCTTGGGTGGGTGGGTGGATGGGAGTGTGTGTGTGCACGCGTGCATGCATGCGCATGTGTGTGTGTTTTCTATCTGAATGCCTCAAGCTACTGAAAAATGGAAATAAGGTAGTCTATCAAGTGGGGGTGAAGAATTTATATATTAGAAACAAATGTAAAATAACAGAACCATACCAGGCTGACTGTACAAATATACAGAGTGATATGAAGTCATCCAAGTGGAATATTCCTTTCTTTGTTTGGTCAAAACTCTGAACAACATAAGAAGTAACTTTTTCAATCAACTTTCTTTGAACAATCTGTATAAAATTCAGTAAATGACAGCAAACAGAAACTCATAAAATGGCATGTGCCAACCAGTGAATTATTCGTCTGAATGAATATGCATGTATTTATAATAATAACAACAGAAAGATCTACATCAGGAAATGCATTTGGAAATTCAAATTGTCTATTTCTGTCTTTGACAAGCAATTAAAAGAGTTTGCAGCTCCTGAAAAATGGTGTCTTTCTGCAATGGTAAAAGTCACAAATTTGAACTACAGAAACTGAATTCTAGGTGACCAGCATGATTGTAGATTGTGAGTAGTCTTGACGTGCAATGCTGACATACCAGTATTCTGATAAGGCAGGCAGACGGAATATGACATCCATTGAGGTGGACGAGCAGTCAGGCTTTTACGGATAGAATAACAAAATGAGATCATCAGGGAGGGAAATAACTAGGGATAGCACCTACAAAGGCAACCATGATTGTGGATTGTGAGAAGTCTATGACCTGCAACGTGGACAGACCAGTATTCTCTGATAAGGCAGCAATTGATGGCATGGATCTTCACAGAAGAACAATAATACAGGTGAAAGGGCCTAATTAGGGTTTTTGGAAAAGCCAACCAAGATTGAATTGGTAATGCACAGCATCAAAACTAGGACCATTAATCACAATTTCATTCCTGTTGATATTCTCTACCTCGAGATAAGATAGGATTATCAATCGAAATTTCTTCCTGCTGACATTCTCTTCCTTGGGATAAGCCATGCCTAGTTGGCCTTAGCTTGTTATGTTCTGCAGCATTAAGAATCCAGTTTACGACTAAAGGCGAACCAAATGATCACAACATTATAGTTCAGGTTACTCTCCTCTTGTCTGTATCTTTCCTTCAAATTTCTTCCATTGCTACTCAGTCAAATCACTTCATCTTGTCTTTGAGCTTGTCTGGTCATTATTTGCATGATGTTGCATTCTCATCCTTGGCATTAGTTCTTCAAAGAACATTATTAAATTCTTGGAACAGTCTGCATCAACATTTTACTAAAATTTATTGTCCGATTCAATTTTCACCACTAAGGACATCTTTTCCTTCTCTCCCCACTGGTGTTAGCTTTTGTTGATTTTCTGCTTGTTCTGGCAAGGGTTGAAAAATCGGCAAAAAGTGGCTCATCCACATAAACTTTTGGCTGGTCAATCTGATCTTGCCTGTCTTCTCTGACCCTTGGGTCTGGACTGGCTGATCTGACCATGAATTGGTCTGCTAGGGGCAACCAGAGCTCCAGTTGTAAGCCATTGGCAAATGAAACTAGTTGTTGATGAGCTATAGATAACACCCCCCTATCCCCCTCTTCTTTCTAAGACACCATAAGTGCCTCTAAGCTTCTCTTTCCCCATTCTTCTCTTGCAGTGTTAATAAATCTCTCCACGGAGCACATCCTATTTGTTCTTTTTTGATAATTTAGTGTCTCTCTTTTCTGAAATGTCACTCAGCTCTCTTTTCTCCAGCGGGTTAGTTTGGTGCTAGAGAGGAAAGAAACTAGTTGTTGCTGGTCTATAGAATCGCCCTCCCTTTCTTCTTTCTAAAGCACCATAAGTGTCTCCCTGCTTCTCTTTCCTCATTCTTCTCTCGTAGTGTTAGTAAATCTCTCCACAGAGCACATCTTATTTGTTCTTTTTTGAGAATTTACTCTCTCTCTCTCTCTCTCTCTCTCTCTCTCTCCCCTGTAAAATGTCACTCAATCAGAGGAAAATGAGGTGCAACCACTGCGCTGAGGTAGTTTCCAGTGGAGTCTACTGCACTGAACCATTATAAATACCGTGCCTCTTGTGTGATTGCACTGTTCTCTCTCGCTTTATCTACTTGTTGCACATATCTTTTAATGTTTTGATCAAGTAATCCAAAACATTTTTCAAAGTTATTATCACCTATTCATCCCCCAGGGTGAAGCCATAGCTCTAAACCCAACACGTCTGATAGGTAGACCTCACAGACAAGGAACCTGAAGGCTCCTCTCATCCCCATCACCAAGAGTCTAAAGCAGTAGTGGTGGGGACACCGGAGCCTGATCTTGGCATGACCTCGCATCTGTATCATTGATGGGACAGAGGCGATCAGATCATCACAGTGTCTTATAAACAGTTTGAGAGCTTAGTGGCAACCGAAGCACTTCGCTATTTTCTTTCCTATGTATTTCCGTTATCTTATTATTTTGCTTTTGAGGCTTGTTTGTTTTAATGTAAAACTTTGTAAATCACTGGTTTTAAAACAAGTGAAAATTTCTTGTTTTAGAATCGGGGAATATTTGTCTGGTTGTTTGTAAAACAAAACAAGAGAGATGCTTCAATCTTCTTGTTTTAGTTTACAGTGGGTCTTTGCTGTAAACCAAAACAAGGGAATGGGGCTGTCAAGTGGGCAGACAATGCCCAGACAAGATTTTGCTTTACATTATTTTACATCATTCCAAACAACTGAAAACACCGTAGATGAAACAATTGTTTCAATTTTGTTATTTTACGTTAAAACAAACAACCCCTTAGTAGGCATGGGCATTTGTCTTTAGTTGGGCTTCATTTAGTAGTGTGCCTTTTATGTGATGTGGTTGTCTTCGGGTTAAAATAGGAGGACAAAAGTGGCCCACGAATTTGTTGCCCTCCCTTGAAAAAAGGGGCTTTGTACTTCTGTGAATGAATGAGAAGAAGTAGAAGGTTCCCTTTGAGAATGGAAACCTTAAAGGTCGTCTCAAGAGGAGCGCCACTATGAGAGAGGGAGGGGCGGAGGTCCCAATATCCTAGTGCCACCGCAACCTTCTACTTCTCCTCCAGTCTCGATCCATGAGCCGCTTCTCCTTCCTCTTCCTTCTGTCCTCCTTGTTCCTCTTCTTGTTCTATTATTTTGTTTCTGGGTTTCTTCGAGTTGCAAGACAGCAGAAGTAAACGCTGCCATGTCTTAGGGACTCGTGTTCCACCATTAAAGCTTCCAAGGCAGTCCCCTGTAGAAATGTTGCCCCAAGCTTTATTTGTTGCTGTCCACACCTTGAATGCTCAATTTTTAATCCACACCTGGTAGGACAGCAGATGGGTCCAATCTTTGAAGCACGAGCCTTCACATTACCCTGCTGTTGTTCCTACCCTCTTTGCCACCCATGATCCATCACCAAGCAGCAGCAGCAAGGGCCAGTGCATGGAACTGCCTTGAAGAGGCTACCTTCCCTTTCTCCACAATCTTCTTTTAATATTTTCAGGACTGTTCCCATCACCTGCTGTGGACCTGCTCGTTCTCAGCCGTCTCCCACATCAGGAACACCGACAGGCATTGTCGCTTAGCTGCCACAAGAGCCTTCAGCAAGTGCGATGTCTCCTCCCATTTCAGCCTCGTGGACTGCAGTGTTGCCGTGGCCTGTGTTGCCTCGAGCCCAAGTTTTAGATGCAGATCCCCCAGCATGTCCACTGTACCTGAGTGTGATCCATCTCCTAGGAGGCAAGATGAGACCGATAGATCATGGAGGACGCTACTGAGGAAGCTACTACTAAGTGGCCTTATCTACTCTGGACACAGGTTAGCGTGTTGTATTTGGAATCCCTTCTTTGTGTAACAATGCTTATCTAGTATGCTTTCATTCCTGTGCAGCGCCATGAGTGATTGATAGGTCCTGATTAGCCATTTTAAAATTTAATTGCTGTCGAAATGTACGAAATATTGAGGATTCCATCTTTTTATCCCTGCTGCTACATGGACTGCACATATTAAATTTGAAATGTTCCTCCTATCCTAGTGGTAGTTCCTATGCTACCTTCAATAGCCGTTTGATAATCTTGTGTGAACGGTTGTTGCGAGCATAATTCTTACTTGATTATTTCATAATCGCATCGAGTGGTAATCATTGGAGTTGAATGTGGATATTTGCTGTACATTTGTGGGCCTACATGTTGATGTTATTGCACTTCCACACGTGCATCATGTTGATAGCGTGTCCCATCCCGCGTCAAGGGGGGTAAACTCTAAGGCCTTGAAAGAGCATCAAAAGGCTGCCAAAGTCCTCCATCTCATTTACCCTCCCCCCCATGGCTCGTGGATGGGAGGCAGGGAGGCAATGGCAAATAAAAAGGGGAATGTGATTGAAAGTGAAGCAAAGCCACACCACTTATCCAGCCAGAAGAGACAGGGCTCCAATTTCCAAGGGAGATATAGCAGCCCTAATGATATCAACTCGAGGATGCCCTTCCAAACGTCTGACACTCTGTACATAGAATTGGAAGTAATATCCCAAACTCTAGCTCTATGATAGTACTTGTGCCGAAAAACCTCCCACCATAGCCCTGAATCTACTGTTCCCAGCTTCCAGAGCCATTTTGAAAGGAGTGCTATGTTAAAATTTGAGATGCCCTTGATGCCTAAGCTCCCATTGCTCTTGCAAATTCTACCCTATGAGATATCAAAATCTCCCTTCCGCAGATGATCCCCACTACCTTTCGAGAAGAAGCAAAACCTAATGGCTTCAAGCTGTTTCACCATAGTCTTAGGAATCCTAAATATGGACAAGAAGTAGATAGGAAGGCTGTCAAGGACTGATTTGTAAAGCACCAGACTCGCCCTATAAGAAATAAGTCTACCTTTCCAACCTGCTAGCCTGAACTTAAACTGCTGAACCACCCATTGCCAGTCCATATAAACTGTAAAGGAGTTTGCTTGGATTAAGGGGGGAGACCCAAATAAGTGGCCAGGAAGCTCCCTATTTGGCAACTAAAAATGGTGGCTACATGGTTCATCTCCTGGTCTCTTATGTTAACCCTAATGACTTGGCTTTTGTGGAAGTTCCCTCTCAGCCTTATAATATCATCTGGAAGTTCCAAGATAAATCTGGCCACAAACAAACGCTCTTCCAACAGAGTTAAATGCCATATTGACGAAGCGCATCCACTCAATGCATGGGTGGATGCAAAGGCATGCTATCCATCACAGTTTGACCTAGATGATGAGCAATGGCTGAAGGAGAGTTGCATGATGTTCCCCTACCTCAAAAGTTTCAATTCCCATCTCTCAAACACCAACAAGACAAAACAGATGACGAAGAGTAAGAAGAAGACACTAATGGATCTGACACATTAGAAAGGGGTGAAAGCACATCGTAGCCAATGACAATGTGGTCTATTTGACATTCAGAAGATTCCATATCTGCCACCAGTACTAACAGTTCGGGAGGAGGACATGTTAGTGGTTTTTGGCCAACTGATTTGGGGACTGGTCTCATGCTTTTCATCCTTGGTTCCAACTTTACATAGGTCAGAGTCCATTACAGATGTCCACTCAACCAAACTTGCGGTAGACAGATCCGGTCCAAGAAAAAAGCTAATTAAGAACTGATTATTTCCATTCTACTATATTTACTCCTCGTTGATCTATAGTGAAGAGAACAAAGTATCCCATAGGTTTTTCATACTTTCTTATTAAAAAATTTATGCATTGCAGTGCAGCTTTATAAGGGGTTTGCTTTGGAAATTATGAAGATAACCTATACATCCAGCATGAGAAAAGCAACATCATACGTGTACAAAACGAGACATTCAAACCACACCAATCTCTTGCTTGAAACAACAATAAAAGACATAGGGGAGTCCACAACACCTCACAGACTGTAAAGAAAGCAGGAGAATCAAGGGAGAAGCCAATTCTTTTTAGTGCCTGCAATTTGTTAAAACAAAATAGTTAGATATAGACCCAAGAATTAGACCAAAAAAGGTACCAAGAATAGATATAAAATTAAACAAAGAATTACACATGAATGAGTGATATCCTAGAGGATCCATTCATTTCCCATGAACAAGTTATATTCCCATGGTCCAACCGAAGTGTTTAACTAAAATCAAGCAATTCAAGACAAATTATAAACAACATTTAGTGACCTAGGACAGCCCTAAAACCAATGTATGTGTGCCATCTACCTACCTCAGTTTGCAGAAAGCTTTCACTTAAAAGGATCTGATGCAACATGATAATGTCCCAAGAACACTAAGGTCAATACATACCCAAGAAGAGAGTTAAAGAGGGGAAATGTATGAATGGATATCCTTTCTTTTAGTTTAGATAGATGTCCTAGGGTAACATCCATGCATAGAAGATCCTGCATCAATCTTGATGATATCTTGTTTAAGACATTAAGGTTGGTCTATCATGGTTTGCAATAAGTATTTCTTACATAATGTGCAATACTTCGCTCTTAGGCTTTCCCTCCAAGAAGATAATGCAATTAAAGCAACTATCCCAAGTTGAGATGATGGGGATTGTGGCGGTATATGAATTTCTCAAAAGTTTCTTCCCTCAGCATAACTCTTGAGCAGAACTTGGATGGATCCAGTATGTATACTGTAACTACCTAGGATCCGCAGTTCCGAAAACGAAACAATATGAATCCCGACCTGTCAATCCACGGGCCAAAACCCGGAAGGTTAGTAACAGTGCCTAGCAGAATGTACATGAACCTGCAATGATTAGCACAAGAAAATATGCAGCAAACTAAACACGTCCCAATTCACAAATACATTGTAGAGATGAATGCACAAGGAAAGAAGATAAGTACACAGCTGACAAGAGAGAACACCCCTAACAACCACACCGCAGCCAACACTACTACCATTGCACCTGAAAAGGGTAGGGAGTGAACCTCACCAGTATTAAGCTCACTAAGGATCCCATGATCCCCACTCCCTAACACAAGAACACGCAGGGGCAACTGGAAGAAAAACATGCAGCGAGCCGACATTCTCACTTCCACTTCGTCCACACTCGCTTGCACGGGTGCTTCTATCTAAGGCGGAACGCTCCCCTACTGATGCATTTTTACATCCCAAGCCTAGCAGGATTCCATATGATGCAACAATTAAAGGAACATTCTAGAGCCACTTAACTGGAAGGTAAATAGCCAAACATTGGCACCAAAAAGTTGTAAAATTGAGAAACTCCATAGACTTCATTTTCTTTCTTATTTAATCATGTTCTACTGTATAGGTACCATCAAGAAAAGTCCAAAAAACACCACAGAAGAGCCACATGATTGGGGTATGGATCTACATCAGCCTCTCACACAGAGAAGCACCACGATTTGCCATCTAGACGGCTACACCATAAACATAGTATAACATTTGTGTAAGTAATTGTCAATTGGAAATGAGGAGTATATAAGATTAGTTACGTCGTTACCTACTACATGCAAATCAAGAATCCTATCCCATCTTTGTTCTCATCCAATCCTCCAATCCCTTAGTTGAAATCATTTGTATTAAAAGACGCCTTTGAAACATGGATGGCAGTATCGTACGCCGATACTTCTAAACGGGTACCAGCCGATATTAGGCCGGTACCAGCCGATACGTATTGGTATTGATACCCGCCGATACGTATTGTACCGATAACGGTACTACCATCCTTTGAAATTGTATGCTCTCTAAATAAATATAAGTAGAAACAAAATGAGTTACCCTAGGACATAGCAACTCTCTCTGGTTGGTGTGTTCACACATCAAGGTGAACACATAACTGTGGTTGTAGATATAGGAGGTGATGAATTGGGCACTCTTTACCGTTTCCTCCACCTTTGCATCCTTGCCAATGTGCTCTAGCATCAAATTTAGAGAGTGGGCAGAGCAAAGTACCTAATAGAGATGTGGCCACTTTTCCATCAAAATTTGACCAACTTTGTGTGAAGCTACATTGTCCGTCACAACTTACACAACCTGATCTCTCTGGTTGGTGTGTTCACGGATCAAGGTGAACATATAACTATGGTTGTAGATATAGGAGGTGATGAATTGGGCATTCTTCATTGTTTCCTCCCCCTTTGCATCCTTGCCAATGTGCTCTAGCATCAAATTTAAAGAGTGGGTAGAGCAAAATACCTAATAGAGATGTGGCCACTTTTCCATCAAAATTTGACCAACAGCTTTGTGTGAAGCTACATTGTCCGTCACAACTTATACAACCTGATCCTCTTCCACCTGTTCCAAAATGGCATCAATCGACTTCCAGAATACAAAGAAGGCATAATTGGGGATCATACTTGAATCGGTCTGGTTCTGGACCGCTCATCCAATCCAATCCGGACTAGTCCCATTACTTTCTTAAAGAAAAGGTTTAAAAAATGTTAAGAAGTATGAAAAAATTATGAAAAAAATGGAATATAGGTTTCCATTGCTAGAAACTTATCTAAGATCTCGGATAAGCCCTTGGGATTCTATTAATTTTCAAAAAAGGTTGGATACATGGAAGGGACATAACACCTTACCCTTAAGTAACTTAGTAACATGAATCAATGTTGGAACAACAAAGAAATAAGTTGAAAAAAAAAATCTAAGGACTTGAGGGTATACTTAGCTTCATTGTAGTCTTACACGGTAAGTGTAATACAAATGTTGCATATAGTTTTCCTAAGACATGTAAGATTCGTACCATTGTCTATATTCTTCAAGAAATTAATGATACTCATCTGTATGGCCGTAGATGATTGTCACTGGCACTCATCCTTGTGTATCACCTCTATAATAAGATCCTTCTGATGAATGATAGGAGGATGCATCCAAGTATTGAGGATAAGCTGCATATCCTCCTGAGTAACTCGATGCATTGGAGGGTGGTGGTGGTTGAGCTACATAATATCTTGTTGGGGGTAGGTATCCATAGGGAGTAGAAGGTCCATACCCCTCTGATGGAGCTTGAGATGAAGCAACATAGAGTTGGTCTTGAGCAAACTCTGTTGACATTTGTCTCACCCTCCTTTTAAATCCACCTAGTCATTGTTGCTGCTTCCCTTTGCCCTTGCCTCCAGCTGGTATGCCCCTAGCTAACTTGCTCGAATGGTCTTCAATTGTTGCTCTATAGTGAAGGTAATCAAAGGAGCTTCAGTTTTTTGACTTGAGCCTCGTCTTTGAGATGTTCGATGTTGGAAGTATGCACCTATGTTATTAAAGGTGGTCAAGGCGATCGCCTAGGCGAAGAGGCGAGGCACGGCGAGTCGGTGACTTGGCACCTCGCCTTGGCCAAGTCGCCTAGGCAATCGCTGGAATCGCCTATATCAAGAAGGTGATCGCCTCGGCCCACCTTGCCCGTCTCAGCAAGTTATGACCCCTGGGCCCATTTTGGCTTACGACCCACTTCCTAACCCCAACTACTTGGCTCGTTCGGTCAAAAATATAAAGGAGCCCATTCCCCCAATTTGTTTCCACTCCGATCCCATTGCAACCCTAACCCTTCCTCCTTCGATCCCATGCGAAGACATCTCCGACGGACTCGACGACCCCTGCGAAGCTCGACAATTAGGATGACTGTGAATCCTGGCAGCTTTAATAACCCTAGCGCGCCCTATGATGCCCAACGACGAGGATGACTTTGAAGCCCGACAACTTCGTAGACCCTCCGGCACATACCTCTTCTACACGAGGTAAGTTCTCTCTCTCTCTCTCTCTCTCTAGACTGCACTCTCTCCATCTCTCTCTTTCTGAAATTGCAGAGGGCCTAAAGCCCCCCTCCCCTCTCTCTCTCTCTTTGTGTGTTTGAAGTTACAGAGGGCCCGGAGCACCCCTCTCTCTCTTTCTCTTACACACACAAACACACATAGTCTCCCTCTCTCAATTCTCACTCTCTACATCTCTTATTTAGTATGAATTGGTGTATGATTTTTGGCATTTATTTGACAAATCTTCCTCTATAGTGTGTTTATTTAGCATCAAAACTTGTACGAATTTTTTATTTTGTTTCAATTTGGTACATTTTAGATTTGTTTGGTTATATTTGAGTAGAGGAATAAGTCATTCTATATGATTTTTATATGTGTTTTTGACATGTTTAATAGTATACTTAAATATCTAAAATTTTATACTTTTTAATTAAATGTCCACTCAAACGCCTAGGCCATCATCGCCTAGGAGTTTGAGGCTGAGGTGAACCCCCATGTCGCCTCGGTCGTCTCCCACCTCTGATTATATAGGTATCCACTTTGACTCTTGTATGGATCATCATCATCATCAGTACACATTGCTGAAGTGAAATTACCAAAAGTCTGTATTCCACTTTCTTGCTTGGCTCCGACATTTCCTCCTTTTCCTCTTCCTCTACAGTGTCTAAATCTGCAATGTCTATAGGAGTTATTAATGTTCCATTAACTTTATTTGATCTTGGTGCCCGTGGCGCATATTTCTTCTGCCTTTTAGAAGGAGGTTGGGAGAGTTGAAACTCTACGGCCAATGGGATTCCATTCAATTCTCCTTCTGCCTACGAGTGATCATTTAAGTCAAATTTATTAGACCCAAGACATTCCTTGCATCCACCTACGTATGAAGTGGGTTATCCTCCTCGAAGATTTCGTCAAGGTAGATCAATTCCTCAACTTAAAGTTCCCACTGCACAGGCTTACCAGCAACCTTATCTCTCTATCGTGTTTCTTCCCTCTGGTTCTCCTAAATTTATTGGAGATTCTTCAGTTTAAGCCGCATATTGTAATGGCAGAAGACCAAGTGCTCCAATCTTTGTGAGCTTAACCGGTTCCTTTGCTTAGTATGAATCAAGCTAAAGGTTGCTCTCACATCTAGAGGCAGAAGTTGTCTGGCTTAACACGTGGATGGCAACATAAGCAAGATCTTCATATTCTTAGTCCCACGAAAGGCTTTTTCATCCCGTACTATACTGATATCTTGTACTAAATCAATGGCCTACAAGTTAGTTGCTGGTAAGTAATTGTCAAATAGAAATGATGCGGACTCAAGAGTATGATAGAAAGTGGTTACTTGGCATACTTGCTGCATACAAATCATGGTAAAGTGTCCTATGTTGTGTCTATAATATCCTACCACTTTGTATAGTTAGTCTTGTTCACCTTTACAATGTCTTCCTTCGCACGATCCATTGCTTTATATAGGTAATCCATTGTAGCCTTCTTGTAACCATACACCATCCTCAAAATATGAACAAGAGGTTCTGCTACACTAAGTATCATCTTAATGTCCTTTTAGAAATTCTGTCCTTAATGAACTCCTCCACCTGCTTCCCCTTGGCCCTATCTAATTGTTTACGTATCTTATCATCCAATCTTCCTATCCCTTACTTGAATCATTTACATCAAATGACACTTTTGAGATTACAGATTGTCTAAAGAAATGTGAATAGAAGAAGAACGAGTTACCTCACGACGTAGCAACTTTCTCTAGTTAGTATGTTTACTCATTAATGTGAGCACATAGCTATTGTTGTAGATGTAAGAGGTGATAAATTGGACACACTTTACAATCTGATCTACCTTTAGATCTTTGTTAATGTCCTTTAGCATCAAATCTAGAGAGTGGACCGAGCAAGGTACCCAATATAGATGTGACCGCTTTTCCATTAACATTTGACCAACGGCTTTATAAGTAGCTACATTGTCTGTCACAACTTGCACAACCCCTACCTACTCCGCAATGCCATCAATTAGCTTGCAAAGGTAGTCAACATTTTTAATCTTACCACTAACATCAACTGACTTCCAAAAGACGGTCCCAACTTGATAGTATAAAAGGAAGTTAATCATGCTCTTATTTCTTATGCCTATTCAAAAAGTGATAACAATTAGGTCAAATCAAAACATTATATCATGAATTAAAGAGATAACTTACCATAATAGCATTCTTAAATATGCTCACATGTCCAACCATCGGTCATGATTGTACAACTTCTCTCATCCCATATTCTTTCAAATGACTTGAGATATTCTTTGAGATCAGCCAACTCTTGAGGTAGGTAAGTATTGTAGATCTCTTTGGGCGTTGGTCCCGAACCTCCCTTACTTACTTCTCCAATTGTCTCAATCATATCCTCCCAATAAGGACCGCTGGTAGCATTCATCGACATACTGTTATAGATGAACTATTTGGTAGCAGCACAACCAATCTTTTCCTTGCATAGTTTCAGATTCTTCATTGCAACCATAATAAATGGTTGTCTACTCCCTCGGACTAGAAAAGGATATACCGGACCTACCCTAGGATCATTATCTCTAGTTAAGTCGTGAATTTCCTCTTCATTAGATTCTTATCCGAACCCACTTTCCTTGCCCAACATACTGGCCAGTGCGTCTATACAAATCCTCCTAAATGTAGGATTTTCTACTTTCTTCCATTGCATGCTACAATTCATCTTAAGAAATAAATCAAGAAGATAAATAAATTATTAAAATGGCAAAACCCTAGGAAAAGAAGGATAAACAAATCTTGAGTAGTATAATTATTACCTTGAGACAAATCTTCAAATGCCATAGACCTCATTCTTTTTGTATTTTGGGCCTCTTCTCCTGGAGGGTATATATGCACTCTAGTGGCGGAAGGACGTGCCATCTCCTCTCTAATCCAACCCATTGTCGTAGAAGTCACTCCTCTTTCGACATCCCGCTGTCGTAAGTAGTTATTGAATTGATTTCTGATCTCCGCTAGTGCATTAGAGCAAGCTTTTTACATTCCCTTTGACGCCTACCAAGTGTTGCTTTGGACAAAGGTGGAATATCCTATTACAATAGTTACACTTCACCTTGCATTGTTGCATGTCCATAGAGGTGCAATGGTTCCGTCTCGAGTCATTGCGAGAGGCGATGGATGTTGCCTCATTTTGCCTCGACGAAGATATCTTAAAAAAAAAAGAGAGATTAAATTACAAGAATAAAATTAGAGAGAGAGAGAGAGAGAGAGATAAAGTAGAAAATAGAAAATAGAAAGTAGAAACTTGAAAGAGAAATTTTTTAAAAAAGAGTTACAATTTAGAAATGAGAATAAATAGGAAGACTTTTAGAGAGAAAGAGTTAGAAAGGGGAAAAAAACTCAAAATGCCGCCCAATGCCACCAATCTCCTCGTCGAACTATCCCCTAAAGCTCAATTACACCTTGCAAGAGCTTTAGAGAGCAAGTATAGATAAAATGAATAGCTTAGAGAATTAGAGAGAGAGAGAGAGAGAAATGAGAATGGGTGTTCGTGGGGATGGGGAGTAGGTTTGGGGGATTTATATAGACCCCCCCAAACCTTGGTTAGCCGTCAGCAACATTACACCGGCTAGCCAATGGCTAGTTTGAAACTAGCCGTTGTTGTTTGGATCGACCAATTCAGACCAATCCAGACAATCTGATCCTGAGATCGGCCGATCCATTCAATCCCGTCAAGGGAACATTGGATAGAGGCATAGGATTGGACCGGTTCGGCCAAAAACCAATCGATCCGACACATCTTGCTAGAATATGGTCTCAATTTGATAGTGTATAAGGAAGTTAATCATACTCTTCATTGTTATCCCTATTCAAAAGGTGAGAATGAATAGGACAATAAACTTAAATATCATACCATAAATTAATGTCCTATAAAATTATCCGATTAAACACTCTAGAAAAGTTATCAAATTAAACATGCTCACCTGTCTAACTTCTGGTCATGATTGTGCAGCCTCTCTCATCCCATATTCTTTCAAAAGAGTTGATAGGATCTCTAAGATTACTCACCTCCTAAGGTAGGTAAGTGTTGTAGATGTTGGTCTCGAAACTCCCTTACATATTTCTCAAATAGTCTCTATTGTGTCCTCCCAATAAGGACTCTTAGCAGTGTTCGCCAGCACGTTGTTGTAGACGAACCATCTGACAACGGCACGGCCAATCTTCTCCTTGCATAGTTTCAAATTCTTCGTAGCAGTCATAATAGATGGTTGCCTACTCCTCCTCCTTACCAGAAAAAGGATCTATAGGACCCACCTTAGGATTGTTATCCCTAGTTAGGTCATGAATTTCCTCTTTATTGGATCCTTGTCCAGACACACTTCCTTGGTCAACATTCCAACTAGTGTGCTATATAAATCCTCCTTAACGAAGGATCTTTTCCTTTCTTCTATTCCACGTCGCCTTAAAAAGAAAAAAAATTTATTAAAATTAAAATTTACTCTAGGAAAATAAGAATAAGAAAAGATTAATAGGTGTGTAACTATTACCCCGAGAAAAATCCTCAAATGTTGTAGACCTCCTTCTCTTTGTAGCTTAGGGTTCTTTACCCGAAGGGTATATATGGATTCCAGTGGTGGAAGGGGTGCCATCTCCTCCCTAATCCGACCCCTCATAACAAATGTTACTCTTCTTTTGGGATCCCACTGTCATAGGTAGTTCTTGAATTGACTTCTGACCTCCGGAAGTGTATTAGAGCAAGCTTTTACCTCCCTTTTGATGCCCACCAAGTGTTGCTTTAGACGAAAAACTCTTACCTTAAATTATCCGATTGCAATAGTTACACTTCACCTTCTGTCGTTGCATGTCTATGGTAGTGCAATGGTTCCATCCTGGGTGGCTGCCAGATGGATGTTGCCTCATTTTGTCCCGTTGTAAACATCTAAAAAAGGAAATGAGATTAAAGTTTATAAAAATTGAGAATCCACACACACACATATTTCATATATATATATATATATATATATATATATATATATATATATATATATATATATATATATATAGAGAGAGAGAGAGAGAGAGAGAGAGAGAGAGAGAGAGAGTCTTAAAAATAAAATGCAAAAAATGAGAAAAAATTGAAAAGTTGAAAGAGCAAAATTTGAGAGAGAGATAGAAATGGGAACAAAGAGGGAGTGCTTTAGAGAGAGAAATAGAAAAAAAAAGGCATGGAGATGCCGCCCAATGCCACCAATCGTAGTGAAGAGCAACCCCCAAAGCTCAATTACACCAAATGAAAGATTTAGGGAGCAAGTGGAGAGAAAATGAGAGCTTAGCGAGAGAGAGATCTTACACACAAAGAGAGAGATGTGAATGAGTCTTGATGGGGATGGGGAACTTGGGGGTTTATATAGACCCCCTAACCCCTGACTAGACATTAGGAATGTTCCCAACGGCTAGCTAATGGCTAGTTTCAAACTAGCCATTGCAGATTGGATCGGCCGATTCGGCCAATCTGTGATCCGATCTGATCCACTCGATCCTCTCAATCCCAGTTGAGGACCGAAGGATTGGGGGACGAGATCACATTGGACTGGCCCAAAGGCGATTGGATCAGCCGATCTGACCGATCCTACATACCTTGCTCTAAAATGTGGGTTAAACTCATTACATTTAACAAACTCATTGGCTTGACGCATGCGACTCATATCAAATCGAGTCGGATCGATATCGTACTGCATCTAAAAAGATACAATCTAATATGGATCAGTGATACAGTGAACATTGGTCATAATCCATCACATCTGCATGTTAAAAAAATTACTGTAAATTTTTAAATATTCAATTATCTGCCTAGATTTCGAGCTTAACTTTTACCTTTTGATTGTATCCGACTTAATTGTAGCCGTCCAATCGGGTGTATGCAAATTAGTGATGAATACTAAAACTCCAAGGGATAGGAACAATTGTAAGGGCTAATTTGACTAATTTTCTACTTTTTGGTCATTTTTTATAATTTTTTAAAAATAGGATTTACATGCACCTGATCACGGTTATGAATGACTTTATCAAGCATAATCGGACGTTGAAAATTAAGTCCAAAGGACGAAAACAATTCTAATAGGCATAATTGAGTATTTAAAAATTTATGATATATTTTTTTATTTTTAAAATGTAAGGATGGGCACTATCACAAGTTAGCAACCCCATTCTAGCATCGCTCTCTCTCTCTCTCTCTCTCTCTCTCTATGTATATATATAGGGGGCGGATATAATGCGCCCCACCCCCCTGAAAACCCACTCGCCCGATTTCAAAAAAATAAAAAAAATCGTCAAAAAATTTAAAACATTCGAATACCCTTCCCCCTTGAGATTTAATTTTCACCGTTGGATCGAAAACTTAACCGTAGCCGTCCAATCAATCCGTCGTCATTTAACGATCAAAACTAAAACCCCAGGAGATGAGATCAACCTAAGGGCTAATCTGACGAATTTTCTTTTTTTTTTTTTTTTTTTTTTACTACTTTTCAGTATTTTTTAACATTGAACTTTTATACCTATCCGATCGGACGGCTCCGGTTGATCGTCAAGATCGGATGGTAAAAATTAAGGCCCCGGGGATGGGATCAACCCTAAAGGGACTATTTAAATATTTAAAATTTGATAAAAAGTTTTATTTTTTTAAATTGGCGGAGGGTGGGTTTTCGGGTGGGTTAGATGTCCCCTGGGGTGCGTTGAATCCTTTCCCATACATATATTCCAATGATTCTAGTCAGATTATAACTAGGCACTCATATATATATATATATATATATATTCCAATGATTCAGATTATTACTGGGCACTCATCAGCCCTCTTTTCCTGTACTAAATTGTCTTGACTGTTTCTCCAAAACCTCCATACCCTTTTAATATGCCATGTTAATAAATGCCACTTGCCCAGCTGGAAAGGATTCAACAACCCTTTGTTTACTGTTCATTTAATGACAGCTTTTCAAGCCCAAGTCAGACTCGTCATTTCAGTTTGGCAAAAACTGAGTGGTTTACCATCTCACAATTGTCAAGCTCCTAAGGCAAATTCTCCAATTTCAACAATTTACAGCATACTTAACCATCTGATTTTAATACATATATAATTAATTCTCACACATACCCTCATTCCAGATATAAATTCAAAAGTTAAGTTTAATTTTTACAAAGTTCTTAACTTCCATTCAAGAATCACTAAGTCAGCATCAAGATTTCTAATTTTAAATGCCTACCATTACACCTCCATTCCCAACTTAGTGACAAATCCCCAGGCTATCATTCTACATGTTTTTAAACCTGTTATGTTCTACTGTATTTAGACTCTGCTGGTTAAGTCATCCTTCTACTTAGATAACTTAGTGTACTCAATTTTTGAATAAGGGTTAATTATCTTAAAATTCATAGTTCTCTAGTTTCGACATGCAGGTCAGACTCATAACAGGCTACAAGCATCCATACATAACATCTGGAACAAATATTATACATAAAATGTAAGATTCCCCACTTAGTGCAAAATCTTGCCCCATCTAGTGTCACTCTAGAGTCTAGAGTTTAAAATCAATTATTCATGGGCCTATAGATTATAGGTCCACTACACTTCCAGTGTGCTACTCTGGTATGCCACTATGCATTGAATCCCTCTTATTCAATAAAGCCATTTCTTGGTCAGCTAGACTTGTACAATGCCCCATAGGATTACACTGTCTACATATTACTGTATCTTAACTCACCCTACTGCGATAAATTCTCGACACGGTTACACCACCTTCATTCTTTACTTCTTCGCATTACAAGTAAGTACCGATTCTAGTCTGTAGTCCCAGCTACTGGCCAGTGGCCACAATGCCGGAATCAATTACTCACATAGTAATCCTCAAATTCAAAGTCACCAAATCGGTTATTACTTCGTCCACAAGAAGCCTTATGTGACCAGCTGGGTAGTATGGCCAACACCACAAAACTAGCTACAATTCAGCGTCTAAGGATTCCATACTTAAGCTCATGCATCCCCACCAATGTAATCAATGAAATACTTCTGCCATTGGTCCTTCAAACATATCGGGCATGTACTTAAATAAATTTCCAAGATTTCAAAAGAGCCTTATGTATTATGCTTGACAATAATTCAGTTGAAGGGTACCCACCCGCCACCATACCTACTTACCTAGCACTCTCATGCCATCATGCTACCTTTGTCTTTAGCAACACCGCGAATTGTCAGACTATCATAAATGGTGTCTAATTTCTAGTAAACCTCTCAATGAGTGTTTCTTAAAACCATAATTACTTTACAATCTGCCCTACCACTCTTTCACCTTATTACTTAGATGATCCCCACACACTTAAAAACACGAATCACTTCTTACTACAAGCCTTAGGTTTACTACATTGTAGTTTTACCTATGTTTAGTTTAGCCTAGAATGAAATACCACAATGCATGGACATAATTCAGTATAACCCAAAACATGAAATGAGGTTGTCCCTGTCAACCATACTTAGTGGGCTAAATACATACCTGATCATGCTTGTAGAACTACTATTGGTAACTCAAAATCCTTGAAGCAATGAATGCAATAGAGCTCTCTTATTTAAACTTCTCTTACTCTGTTCTGTATAGACTTGATTCTGACCATGGTACTAAAAACCGGCTGGACCGGACGAGAACCGGCCAGAACTGGTACGGTTCAAAATGGCCTGAACTGGTCTTGGAACCGGAACCAGGATCAGAACCGGCCCTAGCCAATCCACTTCTACAATCCGGTTTCTAAAACCTTGATTCTGACTGCATGATCTGCAATGATTCCACACTTAATAGTCAATTGTTAACGGTATGATTTTCGAGATTACATTATTAGAACTCATATTGTCACATAAAAGACTGCCCTTATCTTAACTCAATACTTGAGCTTCTAGATAAATTTATGATTCTCTCACTGCTGATCCTCTCATGCTCAGCTAAGGGGGAATTGTTGTAGACATTTCTAAACCAATCAGTGTAGGATAACTAGAACAAGGTCAACACAAAAGATCATCTCATTAGTTTACAAAACCCCATGTGACCATGTATAAATGAAACAAGAAGCTTGTAATATACTAATTTTCTAGACCAACAAGCCGTGACTATCACCCTGAGGTTATTCATTTCACTGTTACTCCTTGTCACCCAATAGTTACCACCTTGTCTAGGGAAATTCTGCATCCTTTATTTCTCATGACCATTATTTTATAAGATAATTCATGTAGAATATCCATTGGATAAAGTACTAATTAACTTCCCCCATTCTCCAGCATGTTTCCATGGTAATTAAAATTGACTCCTAAAAGAACATTAGGACATGGCACTGTTTCGCCTTTCCCACCAAAAAGCTAACCCAACCAAATCTGTTTTTTTCTAGACTAGATCTTCGGGGTTTTTCATACATGCATTGATAGGGAGCAGTCAACAACTGAGAAAGGTAGCCTCGTGACTCCCACCGGGGAAGAACTCGGATCAGTCGGGTGAATATAAATAGACGAGGAATTCAAGTCAGCAAAAAGATCAAATGACGATCTTGTCTGCCCTGTGAAGCATCTAAGGTTCTATGCCCTGGCACCGCATACCAATGAGTTTCATACCCCATTTTTCTTAGTAAGAGAGGGCTTCATCTTGTATAATACCTTTCCATTGATAAGACTTTTACCACAACGATGCTGTCCATAGATCAAATTATTTCATGGATTGGCCATAGAAGCTCGAAAATTGCCTATACGTCGATTTACTCCGTCAAATGGGGGACTCTATCCCGTCACTTACCTTCTAACCCGGTAAATACCCTAGATGAAGACAATAGAATGAATCAAAAGGGTTATGTACCATGAACTTTGTACCACGCATATTACATAGATAAACCCCAGAAAGTCTGATAATTAAGAGTGAAAAAATAGAATATGAAGGAAAATTCGAAGTTTAATTTCTGATTGGAACTGACGATGTTGGTGGTTCCGCCAAGCATTTCATATTTGGGTTGGAGTCAACCCTTCTTCATCTGGCCTCCTCCTCGCTTAACATCACACTATCACTAACAAACATGGTTCACAACACAGCCTTGTCACTATAAACCTAGGAACAATTTACTAGCATCCTTGCTCAAGTAATAATTCCAATTTGTTACTGTATCTATTAATCAGAAGCTGGCACATTCTTAAACCCTAAAAATACATGCTCTACTCCAACTTATCTTATGTTTTTCAACTCTAACAAATCTATTGTATGAAAACTTTATAATCTGAAGATCACCCTCACCTCAATGGCTCAATCAACCAATCGAACTTATGGTGTCAACACTAGAGTCATAAGTCTCTAAAATATTAAAACACATAAGAATAATTATCAGAATAGATTTGGACTTAAAACACATATTTTTCATTTTCATACTGATAATTATCATGGTCCTGGATCATGCCATTAAAGCCTCGAATAGCCCTCCCAAGGCAACTGCTATATTTATCCCCGCAATCACCGTCTCTGTTAACCTTCATCTGAAACATAAGCTTTCTCACATCCCACCATCCACCTTGCTTCCTCCCCAACTGCACTTCTCTCCTTGCTCATTTCTCCTAAAAAACAAGCCTCTCTGAGCTGCTATACAAAGAACTTGATGTGACTCCTAGCCATATAAGCTGGAATGTAAAGTAATAAGATGGGTGCCACATCAAAGACTAAGAATGCAATACACGTGCTTAAAAGAAGAAATGAAACTAAAGCCAGCTTTTGCTAGAGTAGAGAATCTACTAAAAATGCAACATAAGACCCAGATCAAGCACTGTTTACGATCAACTCGGTTACGTGTTGGTGAATTAATATTTCAGAGTGCATCTATCTTGTCAACTTTGTAACGTAATGAAATATGCTCTAGAAAGCCTTGCTCGAAGGTAAGGCTCGAAGTAGCTGAGCTACATGTAATCACTTCACTCCCACTTTAATGGTTTGGTTGTTTGAAGATTTTAAAAAATCTGAAATGCACCTTCCTAAAAGAGCTCAAAAGGAGTCAAGTTCCATGTAACTGAACTGTCACTTTGGAATCTAAACATTACTTCGATCTTAATGCCTACAACTAACAATCAAAACTGACTTCACGAAAGTCAGTTGCACAAAGACTTCTCAGTAGTGAGTTACAGATAAGCAAAATAGTATAATTTGAAATCACTTCTGTGTTACTCACTTTCGTGAGCTCACCTCCATTGTAAGTGAGCTCCCATGATTAACCAAAGCCTTAATAGGATATTGATAAGTACAAAAAGGAAAAAAATGAAAGTAGATCTCAAGATTCAACACAGGAAGAGATAATGCTTAGCTATCCAACCATAGGAAAACTTATGCGTTATTGTACCTCATATACCCCATCAGGAGTGAGGAATCCTTGACCTCTGCAAAACAGTGGAAGAAAAATCTGTATAAACCTTATTTTCCCAACAGAATTAAGGAAAAAACAAAATATAATCCTCTAACAAAGCAATTAAATTGTGGATACATTCATGCAGCTGTAACATTTCACCAAAGACTTCCCAAAATGACCATTAATGAATTGTAATCCATTCAATCCTGTAAGTATTATGCTGAAAATTCTCTTATCTACCAATGGTAGACATGGAATGAAATGACCATTGGTAAAATGCACCCTGATCCATTCAAAAAAGTAAACATTTCAATGGTAAGAATTACTGAGTTAAAAATGGAGAAGTTTGGGGCTTTGTTCAGGATAAGTGATTAAAATAGCTATTTCTAGTACCAATCAAAGGTACCTAGTCTAGTTTTCGAAAATCTACCACCTTCTCTAGACTGGATAAGGCTGTGATTCATTGGATTGAAATGACCATTTTTAACTTTTCCTATTTTGGCATCCGTTTGATTGGTTTGGACAACTTTGGTTGGACAAGAAGAGGAATAAAAAAGGAACAGTTTCAGATTGAGAAGATTTAGCTTTGGGGAAAAGGCTACAGTAACTTTGTTAAGAGGTGGTGGGAGGACTGAGGCAGCATTAATAGCCAATCTGATAGTGAGCTACATGAACAAAGTAAACACATGAGAGTAAGGACCTGTGAATAGGAAATTCTGAATTCTGTGTTTTATTTCAAACAGTTAAATGTATGTGATGTTACATTACATGATGACACTTTTCCAGATTCCATCTTGATCAGTTAGTTGATGACTTCTTTGGAAATCCACCCTGTGCCTACGTGGAGCCCTATGTAACAGGGTGACACCATTTCGGTTCCGGTTATCTGTTCATTAATCACATAGAGGGAAGGTAATGACTAGCACCCATCCTAATCTGTCCTTCTGTGTGCACTGTATTTGCGTGTACATGATTCATGCTCTGTGATCTGACATGTTGTCTGATGTCCTGCTTTAGACCTTTTTTATTCTTTTTTTTTTTTTGAAGTAGATGGCACCACATAAATCATAAAGTAAAAATGACATGTACAAGGGTAGGGAAAAACAGTAACAAAGTCCCCTATACCAAAAAAAGGAAAAAAAAACAGCAAGGAGGTGTGTCTCTCCTTCAACCCTCTCCACGAAAACAAAAAAGGAGTTACCATATCACATGAAAAAATTTGCCGACCTATCATGCAAAAAATGCATCACTCTCTCAGGAGTGTTAGCCCTCTCCTAAATATCCTTCTCCTCTGCTCCATCCAGAGAGCCCAGATAGGGGCAAGGAGGGTAGGCCACCAGATGATCTGGCCTTTAGACCTTTTGATTGCTATCCAATATGTAAATTATGAAGATGTGAAGTTCTATACATACATATATAAACTACTTTTTTCCTACATAAATCCTCTATCCATTAAGTTGATGCGACTTTGTCAGACTTTTCACCATAGACTAAATGAGACTCATTCCTTGTCATGTTTTCTCATGGGCTCCAACAAGTGACCTACCAGGCTGGTTCCATGGAGATGCCTGGTAGGGATATTTTGGTCCAACTGTCCAAGGCTTTCCTTTTTGTTGTACAAACAATCTCCCTCTCTTCTGCCACTCTCTCTCTCTCTCATATCTTTCTGCTGCGTGCATGAGCTGCCCTGACAGGGGTGCAGGTGGGTCCCATGGAACACCCCCCCCCCCCCCAAAAAAAAAAAAAAACCATGCTAGGCTCCTCCTATCTGTCTTTTCTCACTGTTCACTTTTCTTTTGTTTTCCTGGTTTTCTGCTGCTGTAGCCAACTATAGGAGGATCTTGGAGATCATGCATGACCTCGCCGGTCTCGTTCCCTTCCTGCTGTGCCTAGCCCTAGAGGGGCATTGAGAAGTGGCCAGCCTCCCTTCTCTTGGTTTCTGGTCGACAGACAGCCTCCAAGGGCAGAGAGAACCCCCCCCAACCCCCAAGGTAAAAAAAAAAAAACACCCGGCATGCACGAGACCTAGGGTTTGGAGAGACCATAGGCTGCTTATTATTCTGTTAAGTCTTTCTTCATCTTCTTATTATCACATTTTTTTGTTTGCTGTGTGCAGAACCCTCACTAGGGTTTTGTTCTCTCCTTTTTGGTTCAACAAGGGATTTTTTATTGGCCATTCCCAGGAGAATACTCTTTTTTATGACCTTGCTGCTTGGATGGTGCCCCCAAGACAGTGAGCATGCTTACCACAGTTGTCAAGGTGTCCAAGTCAACCAACGCAGGGCCCAATGCCTTACTACCTAGCAACAAGGCAAGTTACTTACGCGAGGACTAGTTTAGATTCTCAGGTGGCTTGCACCTTGGGTGGTGTGGTTGAGACAGAGTGGGCTCAACAGTTGGCCATTAAGAAAGGTTCAAAGTGTAAGAACCTGCAAACTGATGCAGGGACATATACATAAATATAGCATTTCTAGGATCCAAAATGCAAGAAGACAATTAAAAGAAGAATAGCCCAAATAAAGTTAATTTAACCCCAAAAGAAACAAAGAAGGGTATGATTAAAATTTAGGAAGATATGAAACTAAATTATTTAAGTCTAGGGTGGAAAAGTAAATGATCAAGAAGATGGGGGTTCAAGTATAATTTTTCATATGCCTAATGGGCCGTTAATGGGTCCTAAGTAATGGGCTTGTAGAGGGATTTTATTGGGTTATTATAGGGCCTATTTTATTATATTTTAATGGGCCTTAAGTAGGGTTTAATGGGCTTGGGCCCTATTGGGCCTGCTTAATGGGCGAGCCAGGGGTCCAATAAGGGGCTTACTGCCTCTCTCCCTGCCTTGCCCCAACCGCCTATGAACCCTATATAAAGGAGGGCAGGGGGGCCAGCCAGCTTGGGAAGGGGGAAGAGAGGGGTGGTGGAAGAGGGGGGGGGGTTAAGGGAGAGGCAGAGAGAGAAAGAGAGAGATGGAGAGAGAGGTGGTGGGTGAAGAGGAGGAGAGAGGCGGTGTAAAGAGAAAAAGAAAGAGAGGTGATGAGAGAGGAAGGATGAGGAAGCAAGGGAGAGAGGAAGAAAGAGGAGAGGGAACTGCTGGTTCCATCCGGCAGGTTAGATAGAGAAGAAGAACAGTAAAGGGAGAGGGAAAACAGTGAGATAGAGGGGGAATTGAAGGAAGAAGAAGAATAAGAAATTAAAGACTAGAGATAGAAAGTGGAGAAGATCAGTGAGAGAGACGTAAAAAGAAGGATAGCGAGGGAATTTGAGGGTGAGATAGAAGAAGAATTTGGAGAGGAGAGTGAGTAGAATAAAAGGAGAGAGAGTTTTTGAAGGACCCTTGATAATAGAAAGAGAACCAAGAGAGAAGGCTGCAGCAGATGACTTCCCACACAAGGGCAGTGGGACCGGCATCGCTTCTCGTGAACAAAGGAGGCTTCATTGCGTTTAGGTCTTCGCTTCTAAGAGGTAGGGTGATACCTCTACATGTTATCCTTTAGTTTTTTGGTTTCTTTTAAGGGTTTGAAGGGTGTAAATACATGATAAATAAGGGGAGATGCTGTCCATATTGTTTCTGTTTTGGGGAAGTTAAAAAGGAGGCTTAAGGACTAACAAAAGACCATGTCTTAGCATGCATCTTAATTATTTTCAGTAGGTTTTCTCACCGTTTTATGAGTTCTTAGTAAAGACAATTCTATGGTTTAATTATTTAAGCATGTGAATTGATATATGAGGATTGTTATGAACTCCACTTAAGCTTAGGTCAGAAGACTCAGAACTAAGAAAGAAACATGAGCTAATTATGTAGTTGCATGCCGTTCATGAATGTTTTTAATGTTTTAGTTATGAACCGTCCTCCTAATTGGGGGACCATTACTTGAAAACCTGTTTTCCATAATTAATTAGTACCACACTAGTATTAGATATTCCTCTTATGAAATGAAAAGAACCCGATGGACCAAGTCCATCTAAGCCCACATAAGCATAAAGATTATCCTTGGAATGAAAGATTTGGAGTCTTAAAATGCCATATATTATTTAGTTTTATATTCTTTTTACTTTAGCATAAAATATGAAAAAACCCTACGATGACGACGACCCCAAGATAAGGGGCAAAAGAATAATACTAGAAAGCACATTCTGGTGCACTCCTTATGAAGAAAAGAACCCATGAAAAAACTCATAAAATGAGTTTAAGGCAAGAAAGTCTTCCATGAATGAAGATTCTCACGATATTTTTACTTTTGATAAAGGAAGTGACATCACTTCATTAGTGAGATGGGCCTACAAAATCCGTCTCCTAGAGATAAGGGGACACATTGGGTCAAGTTACTTAAAGATGGGTAGTGTTGAGGTACGGAACATCCCTTCTTTTGGTTACGGTTCCAGAGTCTAAGTTAGGGACACTCATAGGCTGGGGCATGGACGCTGTAATAACAAACATGGAGTAGACTGTAGACCCAACCTAACCTACTTTCTCGCCTCATCCAATAGGCTTTCAAAAACCTTCTAAGGTGGATAGACAAAGGCAGAGAGGTCGGTCCAGTGATGGCCTACTTAGCCACTACGACCATTAGTAAGTGATTATCCCTATCACTTCGGATCAAAGGGTAAGTCACCATGTCGGTAAGACATCCGACTATGAACTGATAAAGATACGAACCAAAGAACGACTCAACGTTGAGGCCCTATGATGATAACTTTCAATAAGTGTTTTAATATTTTCTATATTAACAATAAGTATTACTGTTTACTAAAGGAAGAAAATATGAAACACAAAAGCCTATGAATGGTTTAGAAAAAAAGAAAAAGTATACTTATTATTGTCTTATTAAGTTTACCTTACCGATTTTACGTTGTCTTTATGATAAATGGTCCATGCTAGTTTCAAAATCACTTCATACGTTTCATATGCAAAGTAAATACCTTGTATAATAAATAAGAATAGAATAAAAAAATGGTTTCTTTTGGAAATATGAGTGAATGAGGTGGTGAGTGAGAGACAACAATAGAGATGTAAATGATCTTTATTGAGATCTCTTTACGAGTTCTCTCAAAAGTTATAAAATATATTTTTCAAGAATAGAAGACAAGATGTGTGCAATGTACATTTTGAAGTTTTCAAGTATGGCCAATTTGATTTACTTCCTTGGGATATGTATTTTATTTACGTCATATTTTTGTTATATAATGGACACGACCTACTTGCTGCTCTTTTACATTAATATCTCTTATTATTTTGTTTTTGCACTGTGCACCTACTGGAGGTCTGTAAGAGGGACCGTTACACAAAGTAATGGTGGTTCCATGCTGATAAAGAGCTGAGTGATCACCTAGTACAACTAGTCGTAGGCTTTATAAAGGTGCTCCAGGATAGGATGCTGACACTAGAGGTGGAGTCTTTGTTGGCTGATGTGGGAAGGCTATTGCCTATAATGACTTCACTAAAAATGCTCATGACCATCATCATCATCATCAAAGTCTTATTCCAACTAATTGGGGTCGTTTTACATGAATCATGTCCCGCCATCTTAATCTATCTAGTGCCAAATTAAAACTAATACATAGCAATGCCAAGTCTTTTCTAATCACATCCAACTACATCATTTTAGGTCTTCATCGATGTCTTCCATCATCCTTCACTATAATTCTATCGTACCTCTTAACTGGTGCTGAACTTTGTTGACGATGTACATGACCGAACCATCGCAACATATCCTCCTTAAGCTTAATGTTAATGGGAGCAACCCTTAAATCTTTACATATATATTCATTCATAATTTTATCTTCTAGTTCTACCACTCATTCACCTCAACATCCTCATTTCAACGACACAATTTTTGTACATGATCATTTCTCACAGCCCAACACTCAGAACCATATAACATAATAGGTCTTTCAACTGTCTTATAGAACTTACCTTTGAGTTTTAAGAGGACTCGACGATCACAAAAGACTCCAGATGCATTTCTCCACTACAGCCAACCTATCTTGACTCTGTGAGTGACATCTTCCTGGATCTCTCCATTATCCTGAAAAATAGATTATAACTAACGAAAGTTGTTACTTTTAGGAATAACTTGATTTCCTCAATAGTACTAAATCTGCTTGGTCAACCTCTCTGTTACTGACATTACATTTCATACATTCTGCCTTACTTCGACTAATCCTAAAGCCTTTAGATTCCAAAACGGATCTGCATTGTTCTAGTTTGTCATTCAAACTCTTAATATCTTCATCCACTAGAACAAAATCATCTGCAAATAACATATACCAAGAGATGTCACCATGCAAGTGTTTAATGGCATCATCTAAAACTAAAGTAAAAAGATAAGGACTTAATGCTAACCCTTGATATAATCTCATAGTAATAGAAAACTCTGATGTCTCTCCAGTAATAGTCCTCACGTTCGTAAAAGTCCTCTCATACATATATCTAATCATATGAATATACCATTTAGATACTCCATTCTTTTCTGAAGTCCATCAAATTAGCTCCCTAGGTACGCAATCATAGGTTTTCTCTAAATCAATAAAAATTATGTATAAATCTTTCCTCATCTCTATATATTTCTCCATCAATTGTCTCAGTAGAAAAATAGCTTCCATAGTAAACCTACTAGGCATGAACCCAAATTGATTTTCTGAAACATTAGTAATGCGCCTAAGATGCTTCTCTACTACTGTCTCCTAAAATTTAACATTACGACTCATAAGTTTAATTCCACGGTAGTTATTGCAATTTTGAATATCTATTTTATTTTTAAATAATGGAATCACAATACTTCTTCTCTAGTTATTCAACATTCTCATCTCTTTTAAAATCTTATTGAAAAGTTCAGTAAGCCACTTAATATCTATGTTACCTACACTTTTTCAAACTTCAATAGGTATCTCATATGGTCCAAAGGCCTTACCCACTCTTATCCTTTTTAGAACATCTTCGACTTCTGAAACTTTAATCTGTCGAATATACAGATAATTAATTTGTCCACTAAACTCATTGGTTTCTTCACGACAGTAATCTCTGAATTGATCTCCATTTAACAATTTTTCAAAATAAGTTCTCCATCTCTCTTTAATCTCGCAATTCTTCACTAGAACCCTACCCTCGCTTTTAGTACATCTAATATAATTAAGATCCTTACTCTTTTTGTCTCTTAGTTTAGTAAGTTTGTATATAAATCTTTTTCACCTTCTCGGATTCCCAACTTATGATACAATTCCTTAAAAGCCTTTAACTTAGCTTCATTAACTATTTTCTTAGTGTTTGTTTTTGCAATTTTATAATCTTTGAAGGTTTGGTCATTTTTACTCATTTGCTATGTTTTAAAGCATTCTCGTTTATGGTTAATAGACTTTTGAATTTCGTTATCCCACTACCATGTCTCTTTTCTAAGAACTCTTTTGCCTTTACATTCACCTAAGATTTCTTTGCTACTCTATTTATACAAGTATCCATTCTATTCCATATTATGTTAATTTCTCTCTTAGAATCCCACATACTCTCCTTTAATAGATACTTTTTAAAGACATCTAAATTCTCTCCTTTTAAGTTTCACAATTTAATTTTTGGGCAGCTATTCATTATACCCTTTTTCTTCAACTTTTGGATGTAAATATCTATTACTAAAATCCTATGTTGAGGGGCTAGACTCTCTCCAAGAATGACTTTACAATCATTACATAATGATCGATAAACTTTTTAATAATAAAATAATCTATCTGACTTTTATGCGTTCCACTTTTATAAGTTGTTAAATATTCGTCTCTCTTTTTAAAGTATTTGCAATTATTAAATCATATGCAATAGAAAAGTCAAGAATAGTCCCACCCATGCTATTTCTATCACCAAAGCCAAAGCCTCCATAGTCCATAGGCCCTCTCACAACCACTATTATCCATTACTCATGACCATTGTATAATATTCACTCATCAAATTTGTGTAAAAATTTCTCACTGACTTGGGCCAAATCTCCATAGTGGTCTGAGAAGGCAAGAAGCTACCTTACTGAAGAAAGCAAACCACTTAAGCAAACAATCAGCAAACCAGCATACTATATCATACTTCTCCACTATCAATTAACAACAATCAAAACCCTAATCGTCTCTCTTTTCATTTTTCCACGTAACCTTCATCATCCTTCCCCTCGACCTCTATTGAAGATTAAAACCATGGTTTGCCATATTGTACCATTCTTGCCGACTCATATAAGTTGACTCATATCTGGGCGAGTCCGATCCGCTGGCACGCATCAAGTCAGACGGGATTGTGCCGACTCATATATGCATAATGAGTTGTTTTAGATTGAGTTTTTCTCATTTGATAAGCAAATTACACTTTTTATATTGATTAATAGGATACATTTGGCTTAAACTCATTACTTTTAATAAACTCATTGGCCTGACTTGGCCCGACTCATGCAAGTCTTGTGAGTCGGATTGGTATCATACCATATATGGGATGATATGATCCAGTATGATCAGCGATATGCCAAACCTTCACTAAAACAGACCCTAGAAGAGGGCACTAGGCAGGCTGGCACATCAAGGCAGCCCAAGCGAGTGCCTTGATGGCTACTTGCATAGGTGGTAGGTCGCCTTGGGCATGATCCCGCGCCTTGTTGCCTAAGCGATGCCTTGAAAACAGTGATGCTTACCACATGGTACAGTTTCCTTCTTTTTTTAGTAGGCATAAAAAGAAAAGCTATCAAAATAATCTAAAGAAGATGTAAAGCGTAAAATTGGAGGAAAACTAATATATCCACCCCTGCAACGATGAGCTTGATTCTCATAGCAAAATCTTCTATATGAGTCTCAACCACTCTGCCACTTATATTTGGATGTTTTTTTGGGTTGAGGAAGAATAAGATTTTAAAACAGAATCCTGGTATCCCTATGCTCTTTCTTTTCATTTCTATCTCTCAGTTCCTTTTTTCCTCGTCTACTAGACCAAGAAGCTCTCCCAATGAAGTGCGTGATCCTCTTTTATAGGTCACATAAGTCTCTTTCATGGAATGGAAGTTTGCAACATGTTTCTTCTCAATTGGATGATATGGCGGTGGAGATTGACTTTGTTATTGGCACTCATGATAGCCCTCCTAAGGCCATCATTCGCCTTGCAATCACATGCACAAGCCTGAACGCCACCATTAGGCTATACGAGGGAGCTAACAGTGAGAGCCTAACTATTATTTTCTTTTACCACTAATGGATGTCCCAAGGGAAAACGGAAGCTCAGCAATGCATTTCTTATTATGTTATTGCCTCACTGGTTCACCTTTCGAGTAGATAACACCCAATGAGTTATAGATTATTTGTATATCTCCAACTTATGGATTATCTGTATACTTCAAGATGTAATAACATGAGAATACGCAGCCATTAAATTCAGTGATTAATAATCTTCTCACAATCATTAACAATCATATCACACGGATGCTCACCAAAGTATAATCCCCACTTATTCCTTTTTTTTTTTAAAGAAAGGTAAATTGTACCACCAATTTTATTGATAATAAAAAGAGTTGGTACAATCAAAAGGGAGGAGGAGAGGTTCCTCCAACCCTAAGAAAATAAATCAAGTAAAAATCAACAATTTTTCTCCAATCAGCCACTGAAAGTTTTAGGAGAAAATGACTCCAAAGAAACAAACAAATAACATGCATGCAAACATTCTCAATATATGATTTACTCCCTCTGAAAATGCTATCACTGCTCTCCTTCCAAATACTCTAGCACAGAGCATGTGGAATCAAGATCAAGAGCTTCCTCTTGTTGCCTTTCCCAATCTGCATTCTGATTCTCTGACAGACAGCCGACATTTCCTTATTCTTATACCAAATAATCCCCACTTATTCTTATCCTTCACATTCGCCATCCTTCTTTTCTTCCCTTTGGGAAGAGGGCTTCTACCATTCAATCTCATGTCTCTTCACTTACTCCAATCTATATCAAGAACAGGCATCTTACTGCCCCCATCCTTGTATGTCATATAGTCCAAGTGAACAACACCTCCAACAAATGCTACAGATTATTGTTACCTGCATATCAATTTTCCGCTTTTAATCTCTTGAAAAATAAATGTGCATAAGGCATATGATCTGAAAAGTATACAAAGGGTTACACCCTGAAAATCCACAAGCAAATCATTTTGTCACTAATATAAGAAGGTCTGTGTCATTTACATTTAATCTTGTTAAAAACACATGAAAAAGGTGTGCCTTATAGTTGTGACCTTTTCCCATCAAGAACCATAAGAGGAAAATTCCATAAAAAAAATTGTCAGCAATATGACGAAGCTAGTTCCATCTGCATTTAATCAAGTACATGCCACTTTGATTATCTAGTGGCCTAGCACTAAGAACAGATTCTGCACTCTTAAGTAACTGCTGGAATTTGTCAATGCTAAAATGCCAGCTTGCCCATGACAAGAAAAAAGAATTGCATAATCAAATATTATAATACTTTTGTACAGCAAACATGAGCCATGGAAACAAGAAGGAAAACATATAACCCATTAAGTTTCAGATAAGCAAATAAGAAAAATAACAGATAATTTTGCCAGAAATAGGCTCTTAAAGAAGTGTCACATACCTGTTTAACGTGGTAAAGGCATCCTGAACCTACATGAATTTTAACAACATAAATAACAAGGTAGATAACTTCAAGAAGATAATGTTAAACAGTTGAGCAACAAACATGCTAACTTCAATATAGCATATCATGATATTTAGAAATTAAATTTAGAAGAAAATAGCATCAACCAAAACATTTGTTCTCGTACAGTATGCAAAACTAAGGATAACAGCAAGTGACACAAAAGAAGCAATATCTAACTTTAAAGTAGCTGGGTACATGCATTTGATTTCTTATTCATTCAGGAGCACTGAGCTTTGCTCTTGTCCCGGGTGTGATCTTTTGCTATTCATTCAATTTATAGCACAGGCAAGTTCATTCCAATAAGCACAGGACTGGAATTTTTCTTTTTTTGAAAGTGGATAGTACCACGCATGTTATAATGAAAGGTGTAGAAGTGTAATGTAAAAACAAAGAACAAAAGCCTTCTCCTATACAAAAGGACACCAAGAAGGTGTAGGCCTGCACTGGCCAACCACACTATCACCCCAAAAGACCAAAAAGGGAGCTACAAAGATCTCCAATACAGGAACATTTTACCCATTCCCTCACCCTATCACAAACGACAGAGGACACTTGCTCCGGAGTACCAACTTCTCTCTTGAAAAATTCTCCTGTTATGCCCCATCCAAATGGCCCTAATAGTTGCATCGAGAATTAGCCGCCAAATGATCCTATCCCCCTTAGAAGGCCATGGTCTAGCCCACGAGGGGAGAAAGTGATCGACTAAGGCGGACAAATGGATCCGGCAATGCAGCCTCTGTCCTAAGATCTGCCATACTTCAAGAGTGAAAGGGCAGGCCAAGATGAGATGGTCAAGAGTCTCCTCGTACCTCCTGCAAAGGAAGCAAGCAGTATAAAAGTCCTGCATGAATCGACTAAGTCTGGCCCGAGTAGGGAGTCTATCCAAAGACACCCTCCAAATGAGGACCTACACCTTGAGAGGACTCTTGGTCTTCCACACATTTAAACAGAGATCTGATTCTGCCGTCTGCAATAATGGAATTTATAGACTTGGTGGAAAAGCTCCCTGCAGGATCCTACAGCCAAGCCCACCTATCGGTCTCTGAAGGGGAACACGGTCATCATGTAGCATGTCAAGAAGCACAGCTAGGTCTTCAATCTCCTCATCTCTCAAAGCTCTTCTGAAGGACAGGCTCCAAACAATACCAAATCTCTCTGAGCGCATAAGCTGTCCCACCGAGGACAAGGGGTCCAAAGCAATAGCATGAAGTCTAGGGAAGAGGTCACATAGAGAGGAGGAAGCACACCAATTGTCACACCCAAAATAGGCATCTCTGTCCATTGCCCATAATGATTTGTGAACTAGCACGAAAAATATCCTCACAGAGAAGAATAGCCTTCAAAGCTTAGAGACATGATGCATGAACAGTTAAAAGGCCCCACTGCCTGGTTGTAGAGTAGTATTGTTGAGAGATAATATCGAACCAAAGCCCTTCCTTAGAGGAAAGCAATTTCCAAAGCCATTTCGTAAGGAAAGCATTGTTGAGATGAACAATATTCTTGAGCCCCAACCTTCAGAGAATTGGTCCTCACCTTCAGAGAAGAACAAACAATTGGTCCCCACCTTCAGAGAAGAACAGGATGGTATCATCAGCATATTGAAAGTGAGAAATAAGCAAACCTTGAAGGATAGTGTGGAATCCCCTAATCAGACTTGCAACTTCCACTTCCTCCACATAGAGCAAAATATTAGCCACCAGGATCAAAAGAAATAGAGATAAAGGGTCTCCTTGTCGAAGGCCTCTTCCATTAATAAAGAAAGGAGTGGGTTCTCCATTTACCAGAACAACAAAGGAGGTAGAGCAGGATACACTCCCTAATCCCGTTACCCCACCTCTCTCTGAAACCCATCTTCTGTAGGACTATGAGTAAACAACTTCAGCTGACCCTATCATAAACTTTCTCAAAGTCAAGCTTAAGGAGCAGTCCTTTCCTATGATTAGTCTTCATAGAGTGTAAGGGCTCATATGCCACCAAAAAATTCTCCCGTATGTGTTTGCCTTTGACGAAAGCTCCCTGGTTATTGCAAATCAACCTATCAATTAACATCATCAGCCTAGATGCCAGCCACCTTAGTGATAATCTTGTAAATCCCATTGAGTAAGTTGATAGGTCTAAAGTCCCTGAGACAGTCTGCACCAATCAAAACCAAATAGGTCTCGTTAATACCCCTAAAATGGGCCTTACCCTCATGAAACTCCATCAAGGCTGCAAACAGGTCTGACTTCACAATATCACAACATTGCTGAAAGAAGAAGAGAGGAAAGGAAATCCATCTCCTCCAAGGGCTTTATCACTTGTAAAAGAAAAGACAATCACTTGGATCTCCTCCTCCTTGAAGGGGTAGGAAAGCTGTACACATTCCTCCTCAGAGATAGTAGGAAGAAGGTCATCTGCAATAGACGGCTGCCATGAATCTTCTTCAGTAAAAAGCCTGGAATAGAAGTCTTGCACATACAGATTGATGCTTGATGCTTCTGACCATATCTGATCCCCTTCTCTGAGCCTGGCAATATGATTCAATCGTCTCCTTCCTGATGCAATCTGTTGAAAATAAGTTGTGTTGATCCCCTTCTTTGATCCACCTCCCCATAGACCTCTGCTTCCAATATACCTCCTTACTAAGGATCATATCATATTCAGTGGGAAGTTATCTTCAGACACATAAAGAGAGATTGGCCTCAGCATTTGAGCACAGTAGCTACAATAACTGCTCTTGTATTTTGAATTCACTATGGTAGGAAAATCCTACCTTTCTTTGAAGTATCATAAGCACTTCCAAGGAAGAAGGAAACAGCTAATCAAAGTGCAATCAAACAAAACAACTACGAAATGATAACTTATGGCGCTACCACAAAATTAGGAATCAAAATGGATCTTCAAACAAAGAATTCATGAGCACGACCTCCCTTAGCAGAATACCTACAATTGAATAAAATAATTTATTTTCCCAAGGCCAATTTTGAGAAAAGATCATGTCTTTACACATCCCAAATCTATATTTATCTAGCATAGATATCTAAACATAGATTCATATTTTCCGACACATGCAAAAACACATATTTCACTTGGCAATGAGTCGCTATCTTTGCTTCCTACATCCTAACACATGTCACAGAAAACAAGCCTATATGATATCTCTAGACCAGTTGATAAAAACAAAGACACAAAATGATCACATCTTTGCAGCCAAAATTTCCACTCTTTCATAAGTGTTTTAATGATTGACGTTGATGTTACTCTTCTAGTGTTCCAACAAGAAAGTGCCATTAATAATTGTTCTAAGTGCATAGGATAGAAAAACAACTTCATGTTCATAAGGACTTACATGAATTTTGAAAAATCATAAATGTAAGAAAAGATCATAAGGGGAAGGAGTGAAATGATAAGAAATGGCATCTATACTTTCACAAGTGCCAATTTTGAGCTTCTCCCCCGCAAAAAGATCAGAAGGGGGAGCAATCAAAACATCGATCGGATGGAGAAGTTTTGCCAAGCTCCCACGATGGCGACTTCCCCAGCTACCCAGGCTAACCGGACACCCCTTGGTAGGGGTTCGACAAGCTCCCCTCCTCTCAGAGGTGCTGGGAATGTGGCATAGTTGGCCACTCTAGGAGTCTTTGCCCTTCGCACACTATGCAGAGGTGTTGGTCAGGGGTCCTCGCCGTGCTGGGGATGCTGTGGAGTCGGCCACCTTAGGAGGCTTTGCCCTTCGCATAGAAGATCCTACGAAGAGGTGTTGATTGGGGATCCTCGTAGTGCCTAGGGTAGGTCTAAGGAAGGGTCCCGATGCTGCCGAAGGTCCCCAAGGTCCTTGATATCTCCTTCCCATACTTTGATGCTTTAAGGAGGAGGAGAGTGACCCTCCAGAGCTGTGTTAGGGGGCTTTTCCTTGAGGGCGTTAAAGATCCTTCTCTCATTAGATGGGAAGCAAGAACTTGGGAAGTCCATCAAGTTTTGAAATCCTTTTTTCCTGTAGCTGTACTGCGGCAGAGTGGTAGGAGAGGTATTGAAGTTGGGCATTTTAGCATCGGGGAGCTTAGTGGTCAACCTCTCTCAGTCAAAGCTTACCTTCCACAACCCTGGTGCATCGAAGCTATCATTAGACTGTCAGGAGTTCTGTTGCTGCTCCTAAAGGAGGAGAGTTTTCGGAGGATGGTGGCTTTTAGGAGCGTGCTATTGTAGCCTATAGTGGATGGAACAACCCTAGATGTCTTTATTTGCGCTGGGGTGTGTTGGAACCTTTTTTTAAAACAAAAAAAGGGGCAAAAGGGAGGGGGAGAAGCCCCCCCCACCGGTTGGGGAACCCCCCCGGTTCCAAGAGGGAAACCGGTGGGGGGGGAAGAGAGGCTCCCTCCCTCTCTTTCTCCTTTAAAAAATTCAGAATGGGAGGGGGGGAGTTAATTAAAGGAGGTGAATTAAATGGGGGAGCTTAACCCCATTCACATGGGTTGAGGATCCCATGCAGAAACCTTCTTAAACCCCCATCCTAAAACCCCCTTTCACACTTGGCCAAAGTCTGAAATCAAGGGGCTAAACCCTTTTCACACTTGGCCAAAACCCAAAACCTGGCCCAAAGCTCCAAAAAGGAGGTAAAAGAGGAGCATGGGGAGGGGAGAACCCCCCCCACCGGTTGCCCAAAACCGGTGGGGGAGACCCCCCACCGGTTCCCAACCGGTGGGGGGGTCCAACCGGTGGCCATCCCCCCACCGGTTGGAACCGGTGGGGGTGCCCATTTCCCCCCCTCTCTCTCCTTTATTTGCTCTCTCTCTCTCGCTCCTGGGCCACCTATTGGCTATTGGAAAATAAAAAATAAAGAGAGGGAGGAGAGATAGTGGAACCGGTGGCACCCCCCACCTTGGTTCATCCCGGTGGCACCCCCCCACCGGTTAAGGCTTTGAAGCCTATAAATACCCCCCAAGGGGTAAGAAGAAGCTCCATGCCCATTTGGCCCAAAATTCCCTAGGGGAAACTCTGCCAATTTGAAGACCAAATCCGGTGCTCTTGCCCGGGTTTGCTGCGATTCGGAGGCGATATTTTCTTGGAGGGCTCTCTTCCTAAGGTTTATTCCTAAGGAGAAGCTCTGCCAAATTTATGTTGTAAAATCACCGTCCTATAAGACGGGATTATGCCGAAATAATGAATGAAATGCCCATGTTGTTCTTTGAGCATATGTGTGTGCATGTATGTTCATGAATCCATTATTTAAGTAACACTATGTTACTATATTTTCATATGCAAAATAATTAGTTTTATAAACTAATTAAAATACATAAAACATATAATTAAATATTCTAAAATACCATTGGCCTCATCCCATACATAACTAATCTTAGACTCATAAACTTAATAATGTAACATTGAGACATAAAATAATATACTTAAGTTAAAAATGACTTAAATACTCCACATACTTAATTAATTAATAAAATCTGCGAAAATTATTTAAAATTAATAAAATAAATATAAAAATCATAAAAATTCTGTAAAAATCAGTAATACACAGTAAAGATTAGAAAACAAAATCTGGAAATTACATAAACCCAAAATATAACTTAAATATCCTTCATATACCTAATTAATTAATAAAAATCAGTAAAATTAATAAAAAAATCAGTAAAAACCAGTAAAAAACAGAGAACCAAATCTGAAAATACATAAAAATCTGAAATGACTAAAATGCCCCTAGAGCTTAATACAAATTACAAAAATACCCTTATACATGTTAAAAATCTGTAAAAATCACAGAAAATTCTTAAAAATATCAAAATCTCTCATATGTCCAAGATACCCTCCAAACCTTAATAAGATGGGTAAATTACCAAAATACCCTCAATATGATAAAAATAAATAAAAATCTCAGAAAAAATATAAAAATAGACTTTAAGTCTAAAAATCCAATTTGGGCAAAATTACCAAAATACCCTTACAATCCAAACACACTTGAAATAACTCTAAAATACCTCCTAAGGTTTTGAAACCTTCCTAAATCATTAAAACTCATTTCATACACTTAAATAACCATAATCTCCTTATACCCTCCAACTTGACATAATTACAAAAATACCCTTATGGGTCTAAAATACTTGGAATCAATCCAGAATACTTGGAGTCAATCCAATATACTTGGAATTAATCCAGATAGCTTGGAATCAATCCAAAATCATATAAACACATCCTAAACTTGGGTGAGGCCAAGAGTTTAACCTAAAATATATCTTCATATGCATGCGCTGCCTATAATAGTAGTTTTGCATGATTAAGGGCATCAACGGACGGTTAATCAAGGGTTGTCGAGCGGTTGCTTGACGTAATTAACACTGACCGAGGTCAGTGGAGAGAGGTCATATACTCGAATCTTCGCTTGATTCTAATCATGACATAGGAGAGATGCGTCTAGGTCATGTTCCAAACAGATGGCACGCCCGGTGGGACTTCTCTTTCCCTTCATCTCTCCGTCCGGTGATGCCCTCACCACAACTCTACTACTAACTTTGTCATGTCTTATGCAGGCGACTGACTTTCTGCTTAAAAGACGACGATGGCGGCAAGGGTCACATATGGCCCGCTTGTGGTGGCGACCCACGTACGGTGTGGATATCTGACCACACCAACATGCTTCGGGGACTTCCCCGCAGTGATAGGATCTCCATACTTTTTGGGGGTCGTTCCGGCACCGGAGCTTGCTCCGGAAAAGAAGAAGAAGATGTGCGCTTCTCGCGCCAGAATATGCAACGACGGCAGCCGATATGGGCGAGTGCTTGCCGTGAATACCATCAGCGTCTCTCCCGCCTCCTCGTCCAACGGGGGGCAAAAGCGGAAGGTTCTAACCGCAAGTCCATCTAGGACGGGGAAAACTATATTGGTGGGGAACCTGCATATTCGTCTGGATGGCGGGCAACCTATCATTCCTAAGATCCATCATATCCCGACAGTTCCTGTCCAGAATCGGTTCGGGATTCTATTGAAGGTTTGCCAAGATGGGGCAACGCTCGAAAAGAAGAAAAGGACTCCAAAGGACACTGCTTGTCGGGAGCCAATAATTATACCAAAGCCTGTCATGTCTCGAGCAGGGGGCAATGCCACCCCCCGAGCGGGGGGCAACTCCATGCCTCAGAATGGGGGCAAATTTATGCCTCGGGCTGGGGGCAATCCATCAGAGGATAGGAGCCTCCGCATAAAGGAAATGTGGGTAACCAGAAAGGAAGCCCGCAAAATTCGCCAGGCTAGGGATACCCTAGCAGAACAACGGCCTCAACAGCTCGTAGAGTCTGAAGGGCAGATGACCAACTCAACTACCTGGCCTTGTTCTTTACAAGGTCAAAAGATAAAGAGTGCCTGTAAGGCGCAGGAACAAGTCTGGCAACAGACATCTGTCCTCGAGCGGTTGGGCGCATTGGTCCGATCGACTCACAAAAAGAAGGAAACTGCCAGAAGGACAGAGGATAGTATACGGGTCTACATATGCTACACCTCCAATATCACCAACCGGCAACCTTTCCAGCCGGAAGACCCAAATGATATCATCAATCTGATGCAACGGGTCGGGCCCATAACCCGTCAAATGGAGCAGGCTATGCGCTTGCTGAATCGAGGAAGTCAGGGGGCAGAGCCACCCCAAATTGGCAGTAGCAATGCTGCTGGAGGAGCTGATGAAGATGGGGCAAATGCTTCAGATATTGAAGCCACTCCAGAGCAACCTCAAGATCAAATACAACCTCAGACTATAGAGGAGATGAGGCAAGAAAATCAACAACTCATGGCCTTGCTCTATGGCCTAATACAAAAGATGGAGGAGCAGCAAAGGGCAGCTCAAGTCCCCCCAATAAATGCACCACCTCCAAGGGTAGTGCCTATGCCAGCGGTGATAAGACCGCAAGCTGCAGATGTCAACTTCGACCCTGATGAGATACAAGAAGATCGGGTTGTGGAGCCCAACCATAATGCTCAGCAATCCCATGCTTCTGCAGATGATGCTACGGCATTGCAGAAGCACCTTATTGAGCAAATTGTTGAAGCCAAAATAGCAAAACAAGACGACGGAATAGGCACATTCGACTTATACAAAGTGCCATTTCCGGTACGTCATATGTTCAAGAAGCTCCCGCCAGATCACAATAAGTGTCCCAAATTCATCAAGTATGACGGGGAAGGCTCGGCCCAGGAACATATTGCCCACTATATGAGCGACTTGGGAGAGTTGGCTACTGATGAGGCCTATCTCCTGAGGTTCTTCTCTACCTCTCTCACGGGCATTGCATTCCAATGGTATGCAAAGTTGAAGCCTAACTCTATCAACAGTTGGGAGGAAATGCATAAAAAGTTCCTCGACCGTTTCAAGGTGTCGGAACGAAAGGTCACCATCACTGAATTGGTGACACTAAAGCAAGGCAGGAATGAATCCGCCACCGACTACATCAAAAAATGGCGGAACCTCTGCATGAAATGCGACAATCCGCCGACCCACGAGGATGCGGTACGATTGTGCAAGAGGGGCTTAAAGCCTGAAATAAGTGAAAAGTTGATTGGCGCAAATGTCAAGAACTTCGATCAACTAAATAACATTGTAACGGAGGTCGAAATATTCTATGCAGACCATCCAACCATTGCCTCCATTGGGGGGAAAGTCCCAAAGAAGCAAAATACGGATACAGAAGAGGCCAATGCTATAGACTTCGCCTCATCTGTAGAAAATACAGGAGGCAAGAGCAATGCAAATGCCTCAACATCCAATAGAAGGGGATCATATGCCACCCTTAATGAGAGAAGGAAAATGACTTACTCTTTCATAAGGGAGGATACGAGAGAGTTGTTTAATGTCTGCATGCGGGCCAATCTCTTAATGCTACCCGAACCAAAAAGACCAGCAGAAGTTGGTAAAATAGATGAACCCAACTATTGCATGTACCATCGTATGTTGGGACATGTAATAGAGGATTGTTATATCTGCAAAGGGGAAATTGAAATGCTTATCCGAGAAGGGGCCGTAGAGATGGGGAAATACCTGGTAGACCCGCCTCAACCACATCGAATGCCCAGACAAACATTTACAGCAAATGTCGTCCATATGGATGAAAACTCCTCAGAAGAAGAGCCTACAAATAAGAATATAGATGCCCCTCCAGAGCAGGAGGCAATACCATCATATGCTCCAGCGACTTCCACTCCAGAAAGGTCTATCCTGGCGACACTGGAGGAGATTCAGATGAATATGTCACAGCTCTCCCATCAGCAAGTTTCGCCGGAACAGGAGGCAATACCATCATATGTTCCAGCGACTTCCACTCCAGAAGCGTCTATCATGACAACACTAGAGAAGATTCAGATGAGTCTGATACAACTCTCTCACCAGCAAATCTCATTGGAGCAGAAGATAACTCCATCATATACTCCAATAATTTCCACTCTCGAGGGGTCCATCATGGCAGCACTGGAGGGGATTCAAGTGAGTCTGGGACAAATCTCTCATCAGCAGTATGAACTCACTCAAGTAATGGAAGGTCTTGCAAGACAATGGACAGAAGTCATGTCAATGGACAGAATCAATAGGCCTTTCTCCTTTGAGGAACCAGGACCAAAATGCAGTCGTCCTCTAAAGAGTAAGGGCAAACTTATCATAGACTTAAATGAAGCACCAGAAGCCCAGTACTGAGAGGGAGTGGTGCTCAAATGCAAAGGTTGTGAAAGTCACGACAATACTCTCGAGGCCACCTTTGCAGCTAGGCAAAGCTCTCGGGGAAAACAAGTTGCTGGTGCAGAAATAGGGATAAGTTTTAAAGATACTGAATCCCTGGCAAAAAAGCTCAAGAAACCATACTCATTTCCAATGGAAAAGACCAAAGAACTCTTCGAGTTATGTATGAGCAGAAAAACAATTATTCTGCCCAAACCAAAAAGGGAAGAAGAAATACATCGGGTATATGCACCCAATTACTGCCCATACCACCGCTTCATCACCCATCCAATTGAACGTTGCTTTATGTTCAAAGATGAAGTAGAAAAGCTTATTCAAGAAGGAAAGATAAATATGGGGAAATACCTGGTGAATCCCCCACAGCCACATACGATTACACATTGAGTGTAATTCGTAGATCCATGAGCCAAAAAAAAAAAAAAAAAACTTTGGGGCTTAAAAATGAGGTGCCCCGACAGACTTGATTGGTCCCGCTCCTGTGAGGGGCCAATTAAGGGCAAAAAAAAAAAAAAAAAAAAAGGCTAAAAACCCAGCTGAAGTGAAAACCCGAAAGGGCGCTTCAGGCAAAAATGGGTGAACCCTGCTGTGTGAAAACCCGCAAGGGCGCACAGGCAAAAATAAAAGGGGCTAGCTTCGGTGAAAACTCGTAAGAACGCCGATGTTAGTACTAAAAAAAAAAAAAAAAAAACATCATCCTGCGACCCGTCGGGGAATACCGCGCAAAAGCCATCTGCGCCAAGGAAAGCCAATAATGCTCGTGCGCGAGCACATAGGCCCATAAAGCCGCATACTTGTTCCCCGGCGGGGGGAGAACTCTCTCGGCCTGCTAAGGGCAGAGATCGAGTTTTCCCACATCCTTACCCAGGGAGGATATCAGAGTCGCCAATGACGAATAAACCCTTGGTACCACACTGGTGGTACAATAATGTCCCATCAAGGGCTACGACCGAGGCGATGATGACGATGACCTCCCGACCCGGTAAGGAAGTGGGAAAACTCGCTCTTCTGATCGATACAGCCTGAGGGGATGATCCTTGTTCCTGTTATACCCAAGGCAAATACACAGGCATATTCTTGAAAGATGTCACATAATTGTGGGTGATTCACCTCGAAAGAAAATATTTGCCGTCAAGAATATCATGCAATGCATAATTCACAATTCGCCCACGGAAGGCGTTAAACTCCGGCATTCGCCCACGGAAGGCGTTAAACTCCGGCACTCGCCCACGGAAGGCGTTAAACTCCGGCATTCGCCCACGGAAGGCGTTAAACTCCGGCATTCGCCCACGGCAGGCGTTAAACTCCGGCATTCGCCCGCGGAAGGCGTTAAACTCCGGCATTCGCCCACGGAAGGCGTTAAACTCCGAGATTCGCCTACAGGAGGCTTTAAATCCTGGTGTTCATATTTCGCCCACGGAAGGCGTTAAACTCCGGAATTTGCCTACGGGAGGCATTAAATCCCGAAAATTCATATTTCGCCCACGGAAGGCGTTAAACTCCGACATTCGCCCACGGAAGGCGTTAAACTCCGGCATTCGCCCACAGAAGGCGTTAAACTCCGGCATTCGCCCACGGAAGGCGTTAAACTCCGGCATTCGCCCACGGAAGGCGTTAAACTCCGGCGTTCGCCCACGGGAGGCGTTAAACTCCGGCGTTCGCCCACGGAAGGCGTTAAACTCCGGCATTCGCCTACGGAAGGCGTTAAACTCCGGAATCTGCCCCGGGGAGGCGTTATACCCTGAAGATTTTCATATTCACCCTGGGAAGGCAATATATCCTAAATCCTCCCCTTGGCTTAAACTAGTCCCACCGGTATGCCATAAAGGGGTTGAAAGATTCCTTTGCCCCAAGGAGGCATTGTATCCTAAAGTCTTCCCTGAGCATACGCCAGTCCCGCTGGCATGCCATAAAAGGGTTGAAAATTTTCCTATCGCCCCGAGGAGGCAATGTATCCTGAATCTTCCCTGGGCATACATTAGTCCCATCGGCATACCCATATGCTATAGTCCCATCGGCGTGCTGAAGGCGGTCGAATTCGCCCCAAAGGGACATTATACCCTAATATTGCCCCTGGTATACGCTAGTCCCACTGGTGTGCCTTGGTGGCCTGGAAATCCATATTCGCCTACAGGAGGCTTTATATCCTGGAAATTCATATTTCATATTCGCCTACGGGAGGCTTATATCCTGGAAATTCATATTTCGCCTACGGGAGGCTTATATCCTGGAAATTCATATTTCGCCTACGGAAGGCTTTAAATCCTAGAGTTCATATTTCGCCTACGGGAGGCTTTGAATCTCGGAGTTCATATTCGCCTACAGGAGGCTTTGAATCTCGGAGTTCATATTTCGCCTACGGGAGGCTTTGAATCTCGGAATTCATATTTCGCCTACGGGAGGCTTTGAATCTCGGAGTTCATATTTCGCCTACGAGAGGCTTTGAATCTCGGAATTCATATTCGCCTACGAGAGGCGTTAAACTCCAGAATTCGCCTGCGGGAGGCTTTAAATCCTAGAATTCATATTTCGCCTACGGGAGGCTTTGAATCTCGGAGTTCATATTCGCCTACGGGAGGCGTTAAACTCCGGAATTCGCCTACGGGAGGCATTAAATCCCGGAATTCATATTTCGCCTGCAGGAGGCTTTGAATCCTGAAGTTCATATTTCGCCTACGAGAGGCATTAAACCCCGGAATTCGCCTCCGGGAGGCATTGCGTCTCAAAATATTCGGTCTTCGGGAGCCATTGTATCCCAAGTCCACGGCTACCTAGAGCCCCCGTTTCTCGAAAACTATATATTCCTTATCGGTTCTTAGGGAAGACTCAATTCCCTACATATAAAATTCCTTATCGGTTCTCAGGGAAGACTCAGTTCCCTACATATAATTTCTTATCGGTTCTCAGGGAAGACTCAGTTCCCTACATAAAATTTATTATCGGTTCTCAGGGAAGACTCAATTCCCCACAAATGTTTCTTATCGGCTCACAGGGAGGCCTCAGTTCCCTACATATATTCCTTATCGGTTCTTAGGGAAGACTCAATTCCCTACATATAAAATTCATTATGGGTTCTTAGGGAAGACTCAATTCCCTACATATAATTTCTTATCGGCTCACAGGGAGGCCTCAGTTCCCAACATATATTTCTTATCGGTTCTCAGGGAAGACTCAATTCCCTACATATATTTCTTATCGGCTCACAGGGAGGCCTCAGTTCCCTACATATATTTCTTATCGGTTCTCAGGGAAGACTCAATTCCCTACATATAAAATTCATTATCGGTTCTCAGGGAAGACTCAATTCCCTACATATACTTTCTTATCGGCTCACAGGGAGGCCTCAAGTCCCTACATAAAATTTCTTATCGGTTCTCAGGGGAGACTCAGTTTCCTACATAAAATTTCTTATCGGTTCTCAGGGAAGACTCAATTCCCCACATATATTTCTTATCGGCTCACAGGGAGGCCTCAGTTCCCTACATATATTCCTTATCGGTTCTCAGGGAAGACTCAGTTCCCCACATATATTTCTTATCGGTTCTCAGGGAAGACTCAATTCCTTACATATAAAATTCATTATCGGTTCTCAGGGAAGACTCAGTTCCCTACATAAAATTTCTTATCGGTTCTCAGGGGAGACTCAGTTCCCTACATAAAATTTCTTATCGGTTCTCAGGGAAGACTCAATTCCCCACATATATTTCTTATCGGCTCACAGGGAGGCCTCAGTTCCCTACATATATTCCTTATCGGTTCTCAGGGAAGACTCAGTTCCCCACATATATTTCTTATCGGTTCTCAGGGAAGACTCAATTCCCTACATATAAAATTCATTATCGGTTCTCAGGGAAGACTTAGTTCCCTACATATATTTCTGAGCGGTTATCAGGGAAACCGTAATTCTCCACCAAAAAAAATATATATAATAATAATAATAATAAAAAAAAAAGAACTTAAAAATGAGGTGCTCCGACGGACTTAACCGATCTCATCTATATTGGGGTCGGTTAAGGGTAAAAATGTCTTATACCCAGCTAAGGTGAAAACCCGAAAGGGCGCCTTAGGCAAAATCGGGTAACCCCGCTGTGTGAAAATCCGCAAGGGCGCACAGGCAAAAATAAGAGGGGGCTAATACTGGTGAAAACCTGAAAGGGCGCTGGTATTAGTTAATAAAAAAAAAAAAAAAAAAATGGGGCTTAAAAACGAGGTGCCCCGACGGACTTAATCGATCTCGTCCTCAAAGGGATCGGTTAAGGGTAAAAATGTCTTATACCCAGCTAAGGTGAAAACCCGAAAGGGCACCTTAGGCAAAATCGGGTAACCCCGCTGTGTGAAAACCCGCAAGGGCGCACAGGCAAAAATAAGAGGGGGGCTAATACTGGTGAAAACCTGAAAATGCGCTAGTATTAGTTACATAAGAAAGAGATAATACGTACAACATATAATAAATGGTCCGTACCACTCAAACTTAGCATTTATCTTCAGGAGAATATTTGCGATACACTGGAGCAATGTTGGAGTTCGAGATGAACACGCAGGGTAGTTCGAGTTCTTCAGCAAATGGAAAACTTCAATCCTGTTGAAGAAATTCGACTCCACCTCCGGAATATCAGTCGAAGCGATGTTCCATGGTCGCCACAAAATGGGAATTCTCCCTCCAGTGGAGCCTCAGGAACATATGCATTCTGACGCAGAGCGGCGATATGGGTGTCCGCGATACCAGAAAGGACAATGTCCTTATGATATTGGAAGCATAGGAGCTTCTGCAACCCAAGCTGCACAGCCTGTCTCGATAGTTTCAGTCTCGGCTCGCTTTGGCCAAGAGTTACTCGACAATTAGTAGGAAGGGGATATTGTCCTCCCCATGCCCTGCCATATGAGGAACTCCCATGAAGGCCATGAAGACAAAGACAACAAGTTACAAGAAGATAGAGAGATGAAGTCAGCGCCAGAGAGCTACAATAAAAGTCTCGAAAAGCAAAAATTGACCAAGTCCTAATAAAGTCATAGGACAAAGTCAAATTGCTATGAACCAGATATGAGGCCAGTCCAGAACGCTTCGTGCGGAGCTCCTGGAAATGCCAATATATAAGGTACTGATACCCCAAGATAGAGCAAATGCCGGAAGAATTAAACGACTCGCCTGTGTATTCTTAAGGAGTCTCCATGTCGTGAAGGCCAAGAGATCTCCTAGAATCCAAGTAAACGTCGAAAGATTCAAATGGCATAAACTCTCGCAGAACTTCCAAGTCGCGAAGGCCAAGAGGATTCCCATAATCAGAGGGGTAGACGCTTTCAAATATATTCGGAAAGTCGAAAAGTTATGAAAACAGGACTTCATGGACATAGTTTGAGGTGTCTAAGTACCAAAATTGAGCGTCATCAAGACCCAGACAAGCTCAGATGGAGCATATGCATAGCAAGCCAAAGCAATGTATCACCTGGCATATATGAGACAACGGTTGACTTCCCCCAATAGCCGTAAATACATAAGGCGAAAAGCGGGAATTCATCGAGACAATATCGGCGTGCCGCATTTGAGAATTCCTCAAGCATGCAAAATGATGATTCTTGTAGCCGAATGGGGCACGGGACATGCACCGTCGTCTTCACCTCCGGCACATGTCCCGTGGGGGGCATTTGTTGGAACCTTTTTTTAAAACAAAAAAAGGGGCAAAAGGGAGGGGGAGAAACCCCCCCCCCCCCCCCCCCCACCGGTTGGGGAACCCCCCCCGGTTCCAAGAGGGAAACCGGTGGGGGGGGAAGAGAGGCTCCCTCCCTCTCTTTCTCCTTTAAAAAATTCAGAATGGGGGAGGGGGGGGGGGAGTTAATTAAAGGAGGTGAATTAAATGGGGGAGCTTAACCCCATTCACATGGGTTGAGGATCCCATGCAGAAACCTTCTTAAACCCCCATCCTAAAACCCCCTTTCACACTTGGCCAAAGTCTGAAATCAAGGGGCTAAACCCCTTTCACACTTGGCCAAAACCCAAAACCTGGCCCAAAGCTCCAAAAAGGAGGTAAAAGAGGAGCATGGGGAGGGGAGAACCCCCCCCACCGGTTGCCCAAAACCGGTGGGGGGGTCCAACCGGTGGCCATCCCCCCATCGGTTGGAACCGGTGGGGGTGCCCATTTCCCCCCCTCTCTCTCCTTTATTTGCTCTCTCTCTCTCACTCCTGGGCCACCTATTGGCTATTGGAAAATAAAAAATAACGAGAGGGAGGAGAGATAGTGGAACCGGTGGCACCCCCCACCTTGGTTCATCCCGGTGGCACCCCCCCACCGGTTAAGGCTTTGAAGCCTATAAATACCCCCCAAGGGGTAAGAAGAAGCTCCATGCCCATTTGGCCCAAAATTCCCTAGGGGAAACTCTGCCAATTTGAAGACCAAATCCGGTGCTCTTGCCCGGGTTTGCTGCGATTCGGAGGCGATATTTTCTTGGAGGGCTCTCTTCCTAAGGTTTATTCTTAAGGGGAAGCTCTGCCAAATTTATGTTGTAAAATCACCGTCCTATAAGACGGGATTATGCCGAAATAATGAATGAAATGCCCATGTTGTTCTTTGAGCATATGTGTGTGCATGTATGTTCATGAATCCATTATTTAAGTAACACTATGTTACTATATTTTCATATGCAAAATAATTAGTTTTATAAACTAATTAAAATACATAAAACATATAATTAAATATTCTAAAATACCATTGGCCTCATCCCATACATAACTAATCTTAGACTCATAAACTTAATAATGTAACATTGAGACATAAAATAATATACTTAAGTTAAAAATGACTTAAATACTCCACATACTTAATTAATTAATAAAATCTGCGAAAATTATTTAAAATTAATAAAATAAATATAAAAATCATAAAAATTCTGTAAAAATCAGTAATACACAGTAAAGATTAGAAAACAAAATCTGGAAATTACATAAACCCAAAATATAACTTAAATATCCTTCATATACCTAATTAATTAATAAAAATCAGTAAAATTAATAAAAAAATCAGTAAAAACCAGTAAAAAACAGAGAACCAAATCTGAAAATACATAAAAATCTGAAATGACTAAAATGCCCCTAGAGCTTAATACAAATTACAAAAATACCCTTATACATGTTAAAAATCTGTAAAAATCACAGAAAATTCTTAAAAATATCAAAATCTCTCATATGTCCAAGATACCCTCCAAACCTTAATAAGATGGATAAAATTACCAAAATACCCTCAATATGATAAAAATAAATAAAAATCTCAGAAAAAATATAAAAATAGACTTTAAGTCTAAAAATCCAATTTGGGCAAAATTACCAAAATACCCTTACAATCCAAACACACTTGAAATAACTCTAAAATACCTCCTAAGGTTTTGAAACCTTCCTAAATCATTAAAACTCATTTCATACACTTAAATAACCATAATCTCCCTATACCCTCCAACTTGACATAATTACAAAAATACCCTTATGGGTCTAAAATACTTGGAATCAATCCAGAATACTTGGAGTCAATCCAATGTACTTGGAATTAATCCAGATAGCTTGGAATCAATCCAAAATCATATAAACACATCCTAAACTTGGGTGAGGCCAAGAGTTTAACCTAAAATATATCTTCATATGCATGCGCTGCCTATAGTAGTAGTTTTGCATGATTAATGGCATCAACGGACGGTTAATCAAGGGTTGTTGAGCGGTTGCTTGACGTAATTAACACTGACCGAGGTCAGTGGAGAGAGGTCATATACTCGAATCTTCGCTTGATTCGAAGTCCCGGATTCCCTGAGGGCTAATCCCAAGCTTTCATAGTCCGATAAAATATAAAACCGACCTATAAATTCTCTAGATAAACAAAAAAAATTGGATTTCCGAATAATCATGACATAGGAGAGATGCGTCTAGGTCAGGTTCCAAACAGGGTGTCTTCGTGGAAGGATATCCCAGATGCAGTATTGGCCCAGGTCGACGGAGAAAGCTTCGTCGTCACCATCAATGCTGGAGCGTGGGATGGCGACGACGGCTAGGGAGAAACCAAAGGGTCTATAGAGGTAGGGGGCAACCCAAGCTCACATGAGCTACACACAAGAAGGTTACCAGACCTAACCTACAGCTCCCTCGACCCAGTCCAGGCTTTTCGCTCAACCCGATCCGGCCAACTACGTTTCGACTAGATTATGAGGGAGTTCAGATCTTTGTGGGTAGGGTCTCCATACTGGGTAGGCTCGGGAACTTTCCCAATTTTCTTAAGCCTGTAAATGGGCCCACAAAGATCTTATCTACCCGACTTCCTCTTATGGCCTGGTTTTTCGCCCCCCAACTTGAGCAACTATCCCCTGTCAATTGGCTTCCTCGCCACCAGTCCCTATGGTGCCGGCCATCTTGTCAACAATTGTTATAGCCCCTGGAGAGGGCAACTGCCACCGGGAGTTCCATCCGCTGCCCGTCGGTGTCAACCTGGAGAGTGGGTAGAGCAGGAACTCCTAAGAAGCTCTTCTACAGCTTGGGGGGTCCAAGTCCTCCTGGTTGCCTCCTCTGGCTAGCTCTCCACCTCTTCCCCATCACGTGGATCACATGGAGGAAGCCACTAAGGCGCCTGCCAGTGACTTGGAAATGGCTCCAAAAGAGTTTCCTGGTGAGGAAGCCAGTGACTTGGAGATGGTTTTAGAAGAGTTCCCAAATGGTAGGCCCGATATGTCCTAAGGGCCCCTGTTCAATGGAGGTGGTGTAGGGTCATGAAGATAGACTCGGTTCTTAAAATGCCTTGTGTAAGGGGTGGAGAAGGAGGTGATCTTGACAAGATGGAGATTCAAGAGATTATTGAAAGGGTGGAGAGGCTTATGGAGGAACAAGAGAAGGAGGTCGCTGACAAGATAACAGTGTCATTCGAAGGGGTAGAAAAGAATATCAAGTTAGTGTCTCATAAAATACAAAATAGGTGGCAGCTGGGGGTATAGATTACAAGATCGGTCGATCCCAATCCAGATCGGGATTTGCAGGTCCCGACCCGATTTTTTTTTCCTTTTTTTCTGGGGGGGGGGGGGGGGGGGTTGTCCCCCTTCCTAGATTTATATATATATATATATATATATATAAAGAATGATTGGGATCGATCGTATTGGTACCGCATCAAGAGCCAGCAATAGCATTGTTTCACTGCTATTATTGTTGTTGCTCTGCTGTTGCTGTAGCTCCCCCTCCCTTACCTAGTCCCCCCTGCCGTCGCCGGCCGTCCGCCGTCGTCGTCATCCTCTTCTCTTCTCTTCTTCTTCTTCTTCTCTCTCTCTCTCTCTCTCTCTCTCTCTCTCTCTCTCTCTCTCTGTGTGTGTGTGTGTGACTAAAAGAGGGGGGTTTCACCCCGTCACCACCGGCCGGCAGCCGCCGCCACCACCGCCGTCGACGTTACATTTCTTTGTCGGATCCAATCCAGGTTAAGGTACATTTCGATCCCAAAATTTTTGAATTCTCAAAAATTAAAAATTATTTATCATAGTGTAGATCTATTAATATTTAACTTAGAAAAAATTCAACATGATGATTTAAAATCCCCAAAATTAACCATAATTGAGGGTTAAAAATTGGGGCTTTTGTATGATTGACGTAATTAAAGTTCGACTGAGTGTGCCAAACACTCAATTGAACTTATTAGAATTTAATTGCACATATTTGTGGATTAATTGTACGTCATTAGTACTAATTTCTCAAAATTAACCCTAATTAGAAATTAAAAAAATAATACTTTTGTATAATTAGTGTAATTAGGATTCAATTGAGTGTGCAAGACACTCAATTGAACTTATTAGAACATGATTGCATAGATTTGTGCATTAATTGCACGTCATTAGTGTTAATTTTCTAAAATTAACTCTAATTAGGGATTAAAAATTAGAATTTTATACAATTAATGTAATTAGGATTCAATTGAGTGTGCCAAACACTCAATTGAGCTTATTAAAACTTAATTGTATAAATTTTCGTATTAATTACATGTCATTAGTACTAATTATTCACAATTAACTATAATTAGGAGTAAAAAATTAGGGCATTTGTATAATTAGTATAATTAGGATTCAATTGAGTGTGTCAAACATTCAATTGAACTTATTAGAACCTAATTGCATAGATTAGTATAATTAACCTTAATATGAGTTAAAAATTGAGACTTTTGCATGATTAGTATAATTAAGGTTCAATTAAGTGTGTCAAACACTCAATTGAATTTATTAGAACCTGATTATATATATTTGTGCATTAATTGCATGTGATTAGTGCTATTTAAACTTATTTGTGCCTTTTTATATTATGTAGGAATATGACAGAGAAAGGACATCATGAACATGAGGTGAAGCAGTAGGGTGGTGATCTTGGTTGGCAGCATTGAACACTATTAGATACTAGGTAGAGGAGGGTCAAATGCAAGTAGTATGGAAAGGAGATGGGTGGAGGTGTATATCGTTCAAAAAATCATATTGCTGGTATAGTAGGAGATGCCAGCAGATGTTAGCTAGTTCCACTGGACTTGAAGAGGGAAATGAGGACTTACATACTGGGTAAAAAAGTCTAAAAAGATTTATCAACTCAACAACATATGGATCTACAACATGAAATATTAAGGCGCTAGAGACGGAGGGATTACAGTCTGCATGTTTAGCGGCCGATCAGTTTAGATGATAATGATAAGGATGATAATCAGAAGGATCCAGATGACCTTGATCCAGAATACACCAGAACTGTTCGTGCCAATCTGCGTACAAACAGAGAAGATGAGAACCGACGAAGAAGCATAGGATCATCAAGTAGATTTGTGCCTACCAGTTCTCAGTCTGGAAGATCCCTTCCTAGGGGCTCGTCTGTTGGCAGGGCTGCTACTGCTGTGTTGGATTGTAGACGGACGTTAGATGTGGCATGGGATCCTATGGACCAATTTTTATACATATCAAGGTCTGCTAGACATTCTAGAATCAAGCAAGCCTTGAAAGGAGTCAAGGCCTAAGTAAAAAGTGCCTTGAAAAGAATTGTGAAATAGTTTTTGTAACGACCCGCCACCCTATAATCGGGGATCCGATTACTAAATGGGTATCGAATCATTAATTTGGAGCCAAACCAGGTACATCGAGGCATACCCCAGAACAACGGCTGCTGGCGCGCGACCCAAAACAACACTCTCCTCGCTACACCTGTCTGGAACCCTCACCTGAAAACCGCAGGGGTGAGTCTTATTGAAAAGACTCAGTAAGGATCATTCGATCCCCACCGCCCACTCACGCACCCACAAGTATAACAACACAAATATAGACAACTTAAGTAATTAAAGCAGTAAATACATTTTCCAATTTCGTTATGAAATGCACGCATTCAAGTAGTAACATACACAATTCTAAAAAAACCACTCCGTCACAAATCCACAACCCGAGTCTCGACGAAACACACAAGTCACATGGCCAAACGCGGAAAACACTGACCCGCTAAGACCAAACAACAACCTCTCGGATAGCGCGCTGGCTACTCCGGCCCGACAGGCTCCAGGTGGTTTCTACTTCCCCCAGCACGAGTAACACTCGGAATGTACCACTCCCATATGGGTACTAGCTATACCCCGGGGTACACCAGGTGACCCTCTCTCTAGGCGTCACCCCGCCACTCCCACACCGGCACTGTGTCACTCTCACACCGACACAGGATGTCTAAGCGCTAACAACTGTCACTCTAGGCCCACGATCGTACAAAACACAACACAGTGCGATCCGATCACATAGAATCCAATGTCATCGAGTACATTTCCAAACATGCAATTAACTAAACTATCTAATGACGCGGGACAGGAGAGGGGGTAGACCGAAAGTAGAGAGAAGAGAGGGGTTGGAGGAGAAGAAGGCTAGGGTTCCCGTCCCGTCTCGGGAGAAAACACGCAACGGCGGCTCTTCATTTCAAAATTCTTCTTCTATGCTTTCCCACGAGGGGATACAGGACAATATATAGACTCTTCAAAGAAACCCTAATATGAAAATTACTAAACTACCCCTAGGACTCTGAAAATAACTAAAAAACATGGGAAAATTACATATAAATTAAAAGACTCCAAATGGGTCCCTAATGGGCCAAATGAACTGCACATTGGACCTTGGACTCCATTCCAGCTGCTCCTGAATCCCCATCATTCTCCCCTGGTTCGAAAAAATTCGTCCTCGAATTTTAAAATGAGTCAATATCCATGGGGGAATGATGGCAACATGCTCGGAAAACAACACCGATGACCCATGAATCATCGCACACATGAATGCTCCAACTTGAGGAGGAAATTGTGCCTCGACGTCGCTCCATATGTGGTCAAAATCATGCAAACTGATGACATCTTTAACGACCTTCGGCTGATTGACTACATCTTCCAGTAGCGGTTCTGTCTTCGGCCCATTCCCTTTTGTGGGGAAGAGGTCATTATCTGCTATAGGCGTCACTGATTCGACCTCCCCCAAATATTCATCTTCTAGGACTGGATCGGCCACATAGTGCACCTCCTTCATTTGATTTTCATACTCCTCAAGCATCGTTGGGTCAGCCTCATAGACAACATCTTTTGGCTTGGTCAGCTTGGCCAGCATGGCAGAAATCTTCTGAAGCTCACTCCTCATCTGGGACTTCTCGCGCACTCAATCAACTGCTTGTTGAAACCTCTCTCGATCCTGATAAGTGGCATTGAGAATAAGAAAGGGTGCCTGGTATTCCTCAGGTTGTATTAGACAATCTCGTCCAGTATGATCAATCACAACTTGCCGCTCGTCTATCCATTATCTACCCAAACCGATATACGAGCCATTGGGTATAATCTTGCACCACGCATCATCATAATACCTGACGGCTCGGGAAGTACTGCTGCTCCTTAAGAGATGGAAAAATGGCACATAGACTCGGTTTCCAGAGACCCTTACGTAGTCCGTGTGGGAGATAGAATCCACAATAGATTGTGAAATAACATTGCCGAATGACGTTGCCTCAAGATACACCCGAGTTTTCACAGAATTGGGTAGCTCTACCTCGAAACTAAAATCCATGACGATAAAACGTACCACTGACCAAAGAAATGATGGACGAGGTCCGCCTCACTGCAAGGATGCCAACGGTACGATCGGCACAAGAATCGGAACTCAAATCATCATCCTCGATATGCGTGCAAAAGTGGCACGCAAAACGAGGTAAGCGGGCACTAGTTGCTGCGAAATCTGTGCGCTTGGATGCTGGCACGCAAATCGAGGCAACTTAGGTTGGCCTCGGGATGCACGATCGGGGTCCTCGGTATGCGTGCAGAAGTGGCACGCAAACGAGGCAAATCTGGGAACAGCACACTGGATCCGAGTTGGCCTCGTCGAGACGGATCCGATGGCGCGAACGGTGCACAAATCGAAGTCCGGAAAGATCTCGAACTGCGCGCCCGAGCGTCCTCGTAAAGCGTGCAAGTGCGGCACGCAAAACGAGACGCTGCTGTCAGGCGGAACGTACAGCGAGGTCGGCCTCGCCGATACGAACCCAACGGCGCTAGCGGCTCGCAAATCGGAGCACAGACGAGTTCTCGTCGATGGCGGTGCGATAAGAACCTCTAATGCACCGCCCGGGCACTGTAGCAAACCGGCAGATTTGTGCCTGAGCTGGGTTGAACCGGTTCGGCTGAACCACTTGACTTGGCTGCCGGTTCGCTCGCTGGGTCGGATCCGATACTCAAGTTAAACGGATCCTGGGGTTATGTATTCGGTTCAGACCCGTTCGGATTCGAATCCAAACGACCCGATACGAGGGGCCTTCTTCTCCATCCCTCAAACCCTAACAGCGTAAGGGGAGGCGGTGAGGAAGGCTGCGGCGGCCGAGCGCAGCGGCGGTTCCCGGCGCCGGCGGTGGGAGATGGCGACGGCGACAGTGGCTGCGGGTCGAGCGATAGGCTGCGATGACGCCGGCGGCCGGCTTCAATAGCGCAGGCGGCGCTGGCTGCGGAGCTCCGACGGTCAAGAAGGGGTGGGAACCCGACTTGGATGGTGCCGAGCACCACGTAGCTCGCGGGGGCCGCTTGGGCGGACTCAATGGGGCGACAACGCTCGCGGGAAGGAACCGACCAGACCCTGCGATGGAGAAGGGAGGGGGCTCGCGGAGCTGGTTCTTCCGGCCGGCGTGCGATGGCAGAGCTCTGACCCGCGTGCGGCGGTCAGAGGGCTCGTCGGTACTCTGCCTTGGCCTCGCGTGCGACGGCTTCGAATGCCGCAGGGTGGAGGGACTCGCGGAGCTCGCGGGAGTTGGAGGGGGCCGGCGGTGAGGGCCTGCTGGGCCGCTGAGCTGTGGTGGGGGAAGAGGAAGCTCGCTGGGAATGGGCCCTCCGAAGCCCGCGTGCGTCGGTGGGAGCCTGTAGGGGAGGGTCCTCCGAGGCCTGCGACGGCGGGGATGGCTGCGTTCAGAACTGAGCGGGGCGATGCCGGCGGGGAGGACTCGACCTAGCGGGAAGTGGGGAGGGCCGACAGGCCCCTGCGGGGGCCCGACTCGGGCTTGCGAGCCGCCGGGCAGGGAGCTTGTCGGGATGGCGTTGTTTCCCCAGGACCAGCGGCGGCGGTGGGGAGGGAGCTCGCGGTTCCGGAGCCTGTGTGCTACAGGTTCGGGGGAAGGGAGAGTGGAAGAAGAGGAAGAAGACGAAGAAGGGGAGCGGTTGTGGTAGGGATCGAGCTTGGGCTCTGATACCAAATTGACGCGGGACAGGAGAGGGGGTAGACCGGAAGTAGAGAGAAGAGAGGGGTTGGAGGAGAAGAAGGCTAGGGTTCCCGTCCCGTCTCGGGAGAAAACATGCAACGGCGGCTCTTCATTTCAAAATTCTTCTTCTATGCTTTCCCACGAGGGGATACAGGACAATATATAGACTCTTCAAAGAAACCCTAATATGAAAATTACTAAACTACCCCTAGGACTCCGAAAATAACTAAAAAACATGGGAAAATTACATATAAATTAAAAGACTCCAAATGGGCCCCTAATGGGCCAAATGAACTGCACATTGGACCTTGGACTCCATTCCAGCTGCTCCTGAATCCCCATCATCTAACAATGTAAATACGTGTTAATTGCAGGGATTAATGTAATTCTGACTTGAATCGCGTCGCCCAAGGCCGACGTCATTCAAGCTTCCTAAATTGGTTCATGTGAAAACTGGCCTTGGAAATTGGCCTAAAACGCGTCGTTCACGGAGGACGCTATTAAAATGGCGTCGCTGTCCCTGGACGTCATTCAGTTCTAGGGACAAAGTCTGTTATCTGGGTCAAATCGCGTCGTAGGTGGAAGCTGCCTTTTTAAAAGGCGTCGCTGTCCCCCAACGCCATTTAACCCTCACAGACAGGTTCTCCCTCCGCTTTCCCCTGATCCACGAGGTGGAATTTCCTCCTCAAATCGTTTAAAAACACAAACAAAGTGGAGAAAGAGGAGAAGAACCTAAATACCCATTAAAACACCTAAATTCTCATTACATGCATTTAATATTTTCACCCCAAGAAAACTCCTAAACATGCTCCAAGCGGGAAAAAACATGGTTTTTAAACGAAATACAAAGGGGATCGTCACCCTACCGGTTATTCGAACTCCTCCTAGTTCTAAGCCGCCAACCCGCCTCGCCACACGCCGCCGCCAGTACCGCCGTGGACGCCATTACTCCACCGAGACGTCGGCCGCCGTCCGGAGAGAAGTGCGCCGCGGAGGAAGTGGTGGTGGTAGTGGAGGAAGTTGGTAGGTTAATGGAGTGGAGGGAGAAGAGGAAAGAGGAGAGGAAAGCAAGGAGAAGGGGAGGTGGTTCGCCGGAGCTCGGAGGGAAAAGAGGAGAGAGAGAGGAAAGGAGAGAATGAGGGAAAGGAAGGAGGGTTCGCGGGGTCAAACAGAAGCTGGGTAAAACGCGTCGTGCACGCCCGACGCCATTCAGATGACAAGACCGGACCGTACGTTGACAAACCAGGGTCATACTCTAAATGACGTCGTCCATCCAAGACGTCATTTAGACGATATGACCGGGACCGTACTCTCGCGTCCCAAGGTCAGCCCACGCAGCGCCCACGTGGCACAGCCTAAAACACGTCCACATTGCTGGACGTCGTTTGAACCGCGTCGAGCAAGCTCGACGCGAAAAAAGAAACTAAGTCTCAGCCCCACCAAGGCCCACACTACAAGACCCGACCCCGAAACTGACCCGATAACCGGATCTGAAACCTCGATCATTACAGTTTTTACGTGCAAGTGTGTCAGCACATGTAACATCCAGCTCATATTTTCATACTATGGTGGATGCAATTGCAAATGTTGGGCATGATGTATAGACTCCCACACCTCACTGCATTTATGATGTTGACCTCGAGAAGGAGTACAGTGAGTTGAAGGCATGGTAGAGAACTTTAAAAATATATAGAAAGAGCGTGGTTGTACCATCATGGTTGGACAAGAACGAAAAGGAGATCCATGATTAATTTTCTTGTCGATTGCAGCAAAGGCACCATTTTTTTAAAATATGTGGATGCCTCCAATAAGATAAAGAATGTTGATTATTTGTACAGGCTCATGGATGAGGTGGTAAAGGAAATTGGTGAAGATAATGTTGTGCAAGTGGCCACTGACAATGAAGCAACCTACAAAGCAGTTGGCAAATTGTTGATGCGGAAGATGAAGCATTTGTACTGGATGTCTTGTGCAGTTGTGAGACTTCATTTTTTATTCTTTGAAAAAAGAGTTTGATTTAAAAGTGTTTTGGTTTAAAAAGAGAATTCTTAGAATTTTGAAAACATAGTCTTCTCTTTTTTTTAATGTAGACTTTGAGAACTTGAAGTTAGTCCTCAAGTCTAAGATTTTGGGTGAAGTGTGGATCCATATGCTTAACCTCTCCTCACTGATCTCGGTCAGTATTAATTACGCCAATCAATGATCGGCCACTCTTGATTAACTGTCCATTAAAGCCGTTGAAATAAAAACGCACAACAAGAAAGTTAAACGTTGCAACACACACATAAAGGAAACATTTTTTTTGTTTTAGACACTTGCATAGACTTTGTGGGTTCGGTGTCTATCTTTTATAATCCCTTTAAAAATGTTAGAGGATACTATAAAAGATATTTAGAGGACTTTAGGCTAGCATGAAGACATGTGAGCTAATAATCTTTAAAAAGTTTTAAGAGAATGTCTTTGAGCAAAATCCCCATTAAAACCCTTAGAGGTCATCATAGAATTTGATAGTGTCCTTTAAGCATCCTTTTAGAAATCCTTGAGAAACCGTTAAGGAAATCATTAAAATTAGATGGGTCCGGACAACACCCTCTCTTTCCTTTCTCTTTTTAGGAATTCGCAAAGAAAGGACTTAGCTGATGGGATATGATAACCACCACATAACTAAGACTATCCTCTTAAAGTTTAATGGTCCTCCAACCAATATGAAAGAACCAAAACCCACTTATCTTGAAAGTTTATCCAACTTGGTCGACACATTCATTATTTAAACAAATGAAATTAAGCACGTATAAATAAAGGAAATTAGACATGCATAAAATTGGACATGCATCAACCATGTGTAAAGCTTTATTTAAAACCCAAGTTACATCACTTTTGACCATTCCATCATAGGAACGAATCATTGAAAATTTCGTCACTCTGCCAATGAGAGTGAACCACAACTACATGGCCAATCCCACAATAGGAAAGAACCACACAAATTAATAGTCATTCCACTAATAGGAATGAACCAATAAAATTGAATATTAGTCACTCTACTAATAAGAGTGAGCCATAACTTCATGGCCAATCCACCATTAGGACAGAACCAAGAAAAGTGGTTATTGGTCACTATACCAATAAAAGTGAACCACAACTTCATGGCCAATCCACTAATAGGAAAGAACTAAGAAAAGTGATTATTGGTCACTCTACCAATAAGAGTGAACCACAAACATAATGGTCAATCCACCAATTGGAAAGAACCATGAACACACTTAAGGATGATGAGATTGAGGAGTTTGCTCAGCTGATTTCTCTCCTTTAGGGTTTCTCTATTAATCCCTCCTCCCCCGATAGGTGGTATTAGAGAGGGACTCCTAATGGTATTTTCTCCGTGAAATCAGCTTACCAGATGTTGGTTGACAATGGCATCAGATTCCCTCATGTTGAGTTCGGAAGACCAAGTCTCCTTTGAAAGTCAAGATCCTTTTATAGCAAGTATGTCGTGGGAGACTGCCTACACGTCAAAAGCTGGCGCTCTATATTGATGGTATTTCTCCTACTTGTCCATTTTGTAGGGCTGCGGATGAGACAATGGATCATCTTTTTGTAGGCTGTACTTTGGCTATTGAAGTGTGGGCCTATTTGTTCGACAGGCTGCTCTTACACCATACACACTGGCATTCAATTCCCAGGTTGCTCTATTTTTGGAGAGAGCACTCACCAAAGACGGATGATAGATACATATGGTGGGTGATCCTGCATGCTACAATTTGGGCCATTTGGGGTGAGCGGAACAAGAGAATCTTCAAGGAGGAGGTCCTCATTCCGGAAAGAATGGACGCATCTGTCTGAGAGTCAAGGAGTGGGCGACTGCCTTTTTTAATGGATCCATTATTCACACATCCTTTTTTGTTTTGTTGAAGGATGAGTGTTAAGGTGGCCTTACACCACCTTGGTGTTTTGTTTACCTTTTGGGCTATTGGTGGGTGATTCTTATACTTGTACATCCCCACACCTTTTGTATCTCTTTTTCATTTAATATATTTGTGGTACTATCCACTTTCAAAAAAGTTAATAGCAATTATGACACTCCTCTGAAAATTCACCCTGAGGCAACTTCCTTCATCCACCAACTCCAAAATGAGCCTAGCATGTAGATTGTAGAAGCTGATCCTTCCCAGAAGATAGGTTAAGTATGGTGTCGTCTGCACACTAAAGATGAGATATCCTTCTGGATACACTGCCAACCTAAAACCCATGCAGAAAACCAACCTTCTCACCCCTCATCCACATCCTACTAAGGACATGGGTGACTAAAACAAAGAGCACTAGTTAGATAGGATCTCTTTACCGAAAGATCTTCCGTTGTGGAAGAATGGTGTGAGCATCCCACTGATAAGGATGGCAAAGGAGACCGAGGACACACACTCTCTGATCCATCTGATCCACCTGTCTCTGAAGCCCATCTTGTCAAGAATATCAAACAGATATTGCCAATTAACCCTGTCATAAACCTTCTCAAAGTCAAGGTTAAGAACAAGGCCCTTCTGCCTATTCACCTTCATACCATTTAGGCATTCGTAGGTGACTAGAAATCCTTCACAAATGTCTCCCTATGAAATCATGCTGATTTGCACTGATCAGTCTGTCAACAACTATCTCCAGTCTCATTGCAATTGCAAGTATCTTGGAGTGAACAACAACCCCCCCCCCCTCTTCGTTCTTAGGGAGCAAAACAACAAAGATTTTGCTGATGCCTCTAAGATGTACCTTCCCTTCCTGAAACTCCAACATTGCCTAGAGAACCAAAACTCAAAATTCCAACAATGTTGGAAGAAAAACATAGGAAACCATCAGGTCCGAGGGCCTTGTCCAAGCAAAGCAAACACAGCCTCTTGTACCTTACGTGCAGAAAAAAGGAGCAGAAAGAAGGTCCCTCTCCTCAGCAGACAACTGCAATAGAAAGAAGCTTTTCCCCCATTTCGCCTCACAGTTTCAGATGTTCCTCATTTGTGTGTGTATTAAGAAGAGGGGGGGGGGGGGGGGGGGGGGGGAGGGGGGGATTGCATTTAGTCCCATAATGGGTATTTACAAGCTACTCCATGCATGTCTTGGTATTATGCTTTTCTATCCATTAGCTTGAGGTTAACCAAAGGAAAACATCTTAGCATATACTTATATCAATACGCAAGGCAGCAGGCAAGTCAAATACAGTCTTACTAGATACAAAAGTAAATATACTGTGGCTAACTATAGGAGCATTAGGGGTAAAATGCAAGCAGGAGCTAAAATATAACAAGAATACTAACCTTGAAAAGAAATCTATTGAGAGCAACAAATTCTGCAGCAGAAATTCGGGGAGAAAAAAAGCTTATGAGAATACAACATGAAAAATGATAAAATATAAAACAAGCAAATTATCACTAAATGAAACTAAACTTCTTCATGGAAACTAAAGAAATCAGTTTGTAAAGCACCAATTAAACCCACAAAAGTAACTCAAATTATCAGTTTGACGAATCTATATTATACATGAAATAAACTATTTGCATTGAACAAACACTGAAGTCAGCGCAGCAGATTATAACATGACTTTCATACATACACATTGCCATCTACCGAGGAACAAGCATAATAGTTAAAAATAAAAATTGTTGTTGAACTGTGGATGACAGTTTGGGGATACATTTCCTCCATAGTTCCTGACAAATCTGAACGCAAAGGACTAGTTAGAATTTCACTACTGCTTTAAAATCCCTTTAAAGAAATGAGTTGCTGACAACTACTTTAATCTGAGCATAGCTCCTCAGAAAGGTCTCAAGGAAGAGGAGAATGAAGAATATTAGGCTTTAACAAAGTTGTTATCAGATGTGCAGATAATTCCAGATACAAAGACAACATGATTTGCATATGGATAATGGCAAGTTTTCATTGAAATCACTATATCAGACTATTGAAGAAAATCCTCCTACTTATCAGCAGTCTGGTTAAGTATGGAAGGCTTACATGATGGAGGGAGGGAGCTTAGTAGCATGGAGCAGGAGTGAGAATGGGAGAGGGAGAAATTCGAGGGATCCATATGTTTTTAGTGTTCCCTGTTTTAGGAGTGTTTAGGGAACGATTTAGTTATTATATACTTATTATATGTGATGGAGTTTCAGAAGAAGAGAAAACAAGAAAATGAAGAGGAAGAAAACGGGATGAGGAGGGATGACCGCAGCCATGCGTGACCTGGGCTCCTCTTCCCTCCTATTTTATTATTAGGGCAGTCAAGAAAGCATATTACATAGACCAAAATACTCGTCATGACTGGCAAATAACAAACAACTACCCTAATTAACACAAGAAAATATAAATAAGGACCAAACTGCCCTTATCCTTGACTATGCTACACTCCCCCACAAGCTGAGTGTAGATATCAAGCATACTCAGCTTGCTTAAACAAAGATGAAACTGAGCAGCGGATTGTCCTTTTGTGAAGATATTTGCAATTTGATCTTGAGACTTAACATACGGTAAACAAATTTCTTCAGAGTCAAGCTTCTCTCACATGAAGTGGGAGTCGATTTCTATATGTTTAATGCGATCATGCTAAACAAGATTATTTGCAATGTTAATTGCAGGTTTGTTATCACAATAGAGCTTCATTGGTAAGCATACCCGAATACCAAGGTCCATCAAGAATAGCAAAATCATCTCTGTAACACAGTTTGTAATAGCTCGATATTCAGCATCAGCACTAGACCTTGCACAAACTGATTATTTCTTGCTCCTCCATGTAACAAGGTTGCTCCCAAGGAACAAGCAATAACTAGTAGTGGATCTTCTATTATCTTTGGAACCTACCCAGTTTTAGCATTAAAATAGCTTTCAACCAATAACCTATCGCACTTAGAAAACAAAAGTCCCTTCCCAGGACAAGACTTGATTTACCGAAGCATCCTTTCAACCGCCTTCATATGAGGTATCCTAGGTGCATGCATATATTGGCTGACCATACTAACAGCATATGTCAAATCTGTACGATTAAGTCCTAGATAAAGTAGGCAACCCACCAATCTCTGGCATTTTTCTTTTTCAGAATCTAATAAGAGATCACCATCAATATCACTGACCATCGTTTATTTTAATAGGAGTTTCTACTGGTTTACAACCCAACTTCCCTGCCTCTTCCAACAAATTCATAGTGTACTTCCTTTGACAAATATCTATACCTCTCTTGGATTGGGCAACTTCAATGCCAAGGAAGTACTTGAGCTCTCCCAAGTCTTTAATATCAAAGACCCATGCAGATCTTGCTTCAACTTTTCAATTTCTTGTACATTATCACCTGCAATTATCATATCATCTACATAGACCAGCAGTACAACCACTTTTTCATCCTGTCATTTTGCAAAAAAAGTGTGGTCAGAGTTGCCTTGAAAATAGCCAAAACTGAGCATAGCCTTGCGGAAGCGATCAAACCATGCCCTAAGTGATTGTTTCAGCCCACAAAGAGCTTTCTTAAGCTTGCACACTCTCCCCCTTACATCAAGACTCGGAGGAAGCTGCATATATACTTCCTCCTATAAATTACCATTTAAAAAGTCAATTTTCACATCAAGTTGATAAAGAGACCAAGAGAAATGAACTACAAAAGCCAAAATTGTTCGAACAGATTTAAAACGAGCAACAAGGGCAGAAGCCTCCGAGTAATCAATTCTATAGGTCTATGTAAACCCCCGGGCAAATAGCAGGGCCTTGTACCTCTCAATGGATCCATCTGTATAGAACTTGATAGTGTAGACCCACTTAGAACCAACCAAACTATGTCCTTTGGGTGGATCCACCAAATCTCAGGTACTATTTGCATGAAGGGCTGCTAATTCTTCATTCATTGCTTGTACCCACTTAGGATCTTTACTGCCTCAGAGTAGGAACGAGGCATGTGATAAGAAGAAATGATAGTCAAAATAATAACTAGGTGATAACCGAGAGTAAGATACAAAACGACATATGCAAGCTCTGGAACCCTTCTTGAGTGCAACGGGAAGGTCAGAGTCAAAAGTAGGCTTACTAGAAAGAGTACCTATGGGCACAACTACTCCTGAGAATGGTGGCTCAGTAGAGGAATCTATCTTCCTAGAGTACTGTTGTATAGGAGAATCAGTCCACTTTTGAGCAGCATCAACCAGCTCAAAAGACAAAGGTGCAACTGGGGCCACCAAGGGCTAAAGGAGAGAGGAGGGAGTAGAAGTGTCCTCCCTCTGAGACGAAACAGGAGAAAAATACGACTGATGCTCAAAGAAAGTTCTATCTTTTAAAATGTATTCCCTACCAGTGAGGGGATCCCAACATTTGTAGCCTTTCTAGCTAGAGGAAACACCCAAGAAAATTCTCCAAACAATCCGAGGATCAAGTTTAGTCGCATCGGGTGTCAAACAATGAATAAAGCACAAGCATCCAAAGACACAAAGTGGAAAAGAGAACAAAAGGTTCAGACGAATGAAGGAGAGATAGAACCCTATTGTCTAGTGTGCGGGATGACATCCAATTAATAAGATAGGAGGCATGAAGAGCAGCTGCCCCCAAAAAATTTTTGGCCAGATTATGGTGGAAGAGAAGTGCTCGAGAGACTTCAAGAAGATGTCTATTCTTCTGCTCAGCCACCGCATTTTATTAAGGCGTATAGGCACATTACGATTCATGAATAATGCTAACATCTTTTATAAAGATATTCAGATTTTTTTGAAGTACTCACAAGCATTATCAGACCAAAATATTTTCACCTTTCGATCAAACTGAGTCTCCACCATTCTACACAATACTTGGATCAGTCGAGGAACCTCCTCTCGAGAACGTTAGAGATAAAGCCAACAAAAATGAGAATAATCATTAGTGAAAGATAAAAAAATAACGGTAACCATCCATAGAAGGCACTAAGGAAGGACTCCAAACGTCAGAGTGAACAAGATCAAATGGAGTAGAACTTTGTTTTATTGATACTGGAAAAATAGTTCTACAATGTTTGGAGAGTTGACACACTTGACACTGTAGAGACTTCATAGACCCAGAAGTAAACAAATGTGGAAAAAGAATCCTAAGAGACCTAAAGGATAAATGACCAAGCCGAGAATGCCATAGGTAGACATCTCCAAAAAGCTGGTTTATTTTGTTACACATAGAAGACTAAAAAGCAACACGTCCATCGGACTCCAAATGATAGAGACCATCTACTTCACGACCACTCTCAATCATCTGCTCTGTTCGCAGGTCCTGGAAAACACAATGTGTAGGAAAAAAAGGTCACACAGTAATTAAAGGATTTGATAATGCTACTCACAAAGGGAAGATTAATAGACAAAGCATGTACATGAAGAGCAGTTGGCAGGACTAAGTGACCATTGAGGCGGATGGAACCCTTGCCTACAATGGTGGCTCGAGTGCCATCAACAATAGTCACCTTGTTCTGTCTAGAAGACAAGGAATAAGAAGTGAAGTCAGTGAAGGTTCCAATCATGTGATATGTAGCCGTGAAGTTAATAACCCAAGGGCTAGACCGACGGTAAATAGTACTAGCATTGAATGCTAACTCGGTAGTACCTGAAGGAGAAGCACTCATTTGACCAAATTGAGACAAGATCCTCTGCAGACAAGTAATGTCGAAAGTAGACAACGATGGCGATCGAGATGAAGAGGAACCACCCTCAGTAGACGATGCCAGGGTCGTGCTAGTGGGCTAGGATGCAGCAACATTGCCTTTTGTAGTTCGGCCTCCCTTACCACAACTAGTCTTGAATTTTTGTAGCTTCTTCTCTGGATAGAACTCCCAGCAAAAATCAACATCATGATTGTTTCTTTGCAATGTGTACAATGAGTGGTTCCTTTGCCTTTAGGTTTAGAGGATAGAGGAACATCCTTATTACAAGAGCCATAAATTGAACCCCCCCCCCCTCGAGAAGGGAGTGCAGTAGTTGGAGTAGACATCACCTAACAACGGCCCTCTTCATGGAGAATATTTGAGAAGACAGCCTACAGAATAACACATCTGTAGAAAGAGGTTGTCCCTAGAGCGAGTCATAATGAACATCAAGGTCGGTAAGAAATTTGAAAACTTTTGTCGACTCAACATGCTTCAAGTGAAGAGTTTGATCAGCAGTGCAATTCCATTTACATTGCACATACGAATCAAGTTCTTGCCACTTGATTTTTAACTCGCTGAAGTATGCTGTAACAGACCACCCGCCTTGCTTGAGGGACTGGATCTCACCCGTCAATTGATAAGTTTGGGCAATGATACTCTGTTGTCCGTGTAATTTTTCTAAGAAAGTCCACATCTCAAAAGCTATAGATGCACACATAACCAGATGTTGAATATCCGGACTGACAGTTAATAATCCATACCATGATAAGACTGTTATCAACATCTTAAGAGGCCCACTTGGGATCTATGAGAGGGGGAGCATCAACAGAACGATCAAAATAACCTAGCTTTCCTTTGCCACCAAGAAAAATATGAACCGAGATAGCCCAGAGACGATAATTTGAAGCATTCAATTTAACCGTGGTTATCTAAAGAAAATGAAGATGAAGTTTCTTAGGATGAAGAGATGAGCTCATTGGAGAAACCAAAGCTTCAGAGCCCACCAGGGTACAGGTTGAATCAGATACGGTAGATATCGTGATGATGACATAATATATCAATCACAAGATTCACAACAAATACCAAGAGAGCAAGAATTGCAAGCCAGTGTCGAAGACTCCTGAACACCAAGATGGGCTGCGCACCCAATAGATTCCAAAGGCTCAGAAAACAACCAAAGGGCAATCCCTCCCCCTCTCCCCCTCAGATGACAGGCCGAGTAGGGAGGAACCACCGTGGTGATTTTGGAGAGAGGAAGAGCGGTGCAGTGGGGTTCAGATAGATCCCCTGTTCAGAACAAGGGATCGCAGCAACAAAGGGGCTCAGGGGCGATGTGGTGGACGTCGGAGACCCACAGGAACCATGCCATAGGATCGCTATGATACCATGATGAAGTTTTAGAAGAAGAGAAGACAAGAAAATGAAGAGAGGAAGAAAATGGGATGAGATGTGCCATGTGCGACCTGCGACTCCTCTTTCCTCCTATTTTATTATTAGGGCAGTCAAAAAAACATATTACAGACACCAAATACCCCTCGTGACTGGGGCAAATAGCAAACAACTACCCTAAGAACATTTAACACAAAAAATATAAATAAGGACCACACTGCCCTTATCCTTGATTGTGGCTACAATATGTATATTATCAAAAAGATAAATATGCAACTCATAAGAATTGTTTTCATTAATAAATCATAGTTTACAACATTATTGCTATTGCTAAAAAGTATGCTTTAGACTTGTTTGAAAAATGTAAGTTTTAAGATTTTTATAAATATTGTTTGGACATTTACACAATAACTTATTTATATAGTTATTATATAATTGACTTTTTGTCTAATGGTTGTTCTGTAATTGGTTAGGAGTTTATAGCATACTTCGAAGCTACAAACCCAATAAAAATTAAACCTAAGGTACCATTGTAAGGTATTAAGGGTATCTATATAGTACTACAAACCCAATAACAAGTTTAAACACATTTTTTATCCTTTAAAGTTTTAAACGAACCTTATATGTGATCCGTACCATATGGAGATTATCATATGGCAATTTTGGCACCCCAATCTTGATCCCCCATTCCAGACAATCCCATCCAGTGCACCTTCTCCCCCTTGAAACCCTAACAACACTCTCGAGGCCCACGGATCCCTTCCCGATGTCCTCTCCCTGAGAGAAGTAGAGGCAGAGGCACAGTGGGAGGACTTCCTCCATCCCCTCTCCCCGAGAATAGCAGAGGCAGCAGCAGCATGCTGGGTCCCTGCTTCTCTGATCTCTTTTCCTTGAAAGTCGCAGAGGCAGTGGCATGCTGGTAGGGACCACATGGCTTTCTCAATCTCCTCACCCCATACTCACCACCTTAGACCATGCCGGGTCCTGCATCGGCACATCACTGCCACCATCACCTCCTTGTGCCGTCGTCTCACCATCTCCACACTCGCATGCTGCCACCACCACCATCTTGAGGTAGGTCTCTTCTCCCTTTTCTTTGCTCTTCCTCCCCACCTCTTTTCTTCTCTTCGTCTTTTTATTCCCTTCCCATCTCCATCATCTGAACAAACCCTAAGCATGAGGATTCACTCCAAATCATCAAGAGAGCACGTTCCCTTGACAAATCTGCTCTCAAAGGGCAGATTCGCGCTCTAGGACAGGATTGGCACCTTGAATGACTGAATCCTGCTACTAGGGGAGGGGTTGTTACACAGATGCTGCCAAACTTTCTTCATCAGTGTGTCGTCTATTCAGCTTGCATATGAGGCATAAACAATGGGTAACGTCAAAGATGTCAACCTCCATTTTGGCACAGCAGAGAATGACTACAGTATCCTTATCTACGTCCATGACATGTTGGACATTCTTCGGGTGAAGATATCCCTGTTCCTCCGTGAGGAGGGTGCTATAACTTTGCAAGTGCCGCTAACCCCCTTTGTGGAGCTGGACTGGCAAGGGGATATTTCCATTAATAGGGGTCGTTGAAATTAGAGGCTCCTCCAAGATGCCAGTTAATGAATTCTTTTCATTGCCACAAGGAGCAGGAGGAGGCTAAAGGGCAACCTACAGACAGAAGGCTGGCGGATCAATCCATTGGGGGGTCGTAATAGGATGTCATGCTACTCCACTTCCAAACCTAGTTAAAGTAGGCTCAGTGGGTATAAACAGCCCATCCAGGGGGGAATGTGGACCACTCATGAAGAATGGTGCACCAGGTGATCTTGGGGCTCCCAATAGACTATGTAACCATTTAACTGAACATTTGCTTCATGTTGAGAAACAAGGGACTAGTTCTGGTTGGCCTCTTGACCCACTTGATTCCTCATTAAATATAGATGGCGTTCCATTGCTGTTGCATGTGCCAGCAAAGCAGTCCACAATATAGAAGCCAACATTAGCCAAAAAGAAGAGACAAGGTTGGCGGGTGGCTTTGCCTCCCTAGCCATGGAACCAAGAACTGTACGTACTGGCTGATTAGAAGAGGACTTGATAGCGGTGCACTTTGGGGAACGGGGTGATTTACTGGATGGCCAAGGACAGTTACTTAGCTAAAGTTCAGGTTTTGGAAGAGCGGGGGGGGGGGAGGTGCATAACAAAGTGTGCAGGCTTAGCCACCTCATACAAGACCAGGTGATGTGGTATCCTTGTGATTCTTCACTGGCCAACCTATGGATACTTGGTTGTTGGGAAGCAGCGTATGGAACCCATCTTGACATTGCATAGAGCGTCAATGCAGAATCACGGATCATTAAATTCAAGTTGAAGGTGAAGAAATTGAGGATGGTGGCAAGGAAAGAACACAAGGCAGAGATGTGGATATTGAGATGAACGGGAGGCAACGTAAGATAGATAAAATTTGGCAAATGGTCATATATGAAAGTATCTAGGGGTAGCTTCAATTAATTAAGTTGAGGGAAAATGGGCTTGGACAGGGCATGTGCATTTATGTCCGAGTTCAGCACCATTAGTTGATTGAATAAATTCAAGTAGAACTAAAACAAGATGGTTCACAGTAGTAAGAAAAAACATGATTTTTGTAGGTTTAACAGTGAACATGGAACTTGACAGAATAGATTGGCAGGACAGGATTTGTGAGTTAACCCTAAAAAATGCGATAAGGCTATGATCATGATGATGATGATCCCTAGCTCAAGGTATTATCCTTCAGAATTCGAAGAGATTGTTGACTTATATTTCTAGGTTTAACTGTGAACATGGAACTTGATAGAATGGATTGGCAGGATAGAATTCATGTAAATAACCCAAAATATTACTCACTGGACTGCTTGCTGGCAGCTGTCTGATCAGGTTCAATCGGATGGCTGCAGCAGCAGGTAACAGTTTTTCTTCCAATGACAAGTTAACCTAAGATTCATCTTTAAGCAAGCCCTTATAATCTTATAGTTTCTGTTTGCTGTCCATTTTATGAGTCTATGACCACTCTCTGAAAAATCCTAATAACCTAGGGGCTACAGAAAAATATCAACTGAAGTCAAAGATCAAAGGTAAAAGTAACCCAGCATGAAACAACAAGAATTATGAAGTATTGGGTCCAATCAACAAGAGGCCTGCAGTTTTGGGGTTAAGAGGATCCTACTTTTGTCACCTTAGCTTATAAGCTTACATGCAGCAAAATGGCCACTACAAAGTTATCAGAGATTATGAATGTTCATGCACCCTGCTTTACATAAGGAACTTTCTAAGTGGTGTCCTAGGACCCATTCAAAATTGTTTTCTCCATCTATATACAAGAGAAAAATGTATTCTTAACTAACAATAACTAGCTTGCAGAAAAGTCTAATTGTTGCTCAGACACAGCTATAGGAACCCACATATCAGTATTGGAAAACAACTGACCTAGTCTATTGGGCTCACCTTGGACAAAAGCTAGGGCCACATCTGGCATATTGTTAGGTTTGTGCAAATAAATGAATAACTTGACATCTAATACGGTAATACCTCCAATTTGCAATACGCTTAACCAGCAAGATCACAGATTGCTGCCCGCATGAAAATCAGAGTTCCCATCTACTATTGAGAATAAGTATACAGAACATGCCAAATCTTCACCATCAGCACCGGCAGAGCCATATCCCACTCTTTTGGAGTCAGCTACATGAATCCTAGCCTGCCACTTTATTCTGTCAAATGTTATGTTTGTAGTTAAACCTACAAAAACCATGTCCTTCCAGACATTTATCTGCAACTAATTGAAACAACCTTATACATTTAGAAGCAAGAGTGAAGGGACTAATCCATTCATCTTTCCAAAACAAGGTATTATATCCTTAAATAACCCTGACACAAATGTTCTGTTCAATCAATGTTGCACTTTTAGGTATGTCCTTCCAAATGGGACAACTATGTTTTTGATTTGAAGACACTAGTAAAAACCTGCTAAGAGTGTGCATAACATTTATGCACAATCATTCTCTTCTGCAAAGACTGATTGTCAGACGGGAGCTCCCACAGCCATTTGCAAAAGGAGGGGGAAATTCAAATAATGGAGGTTCTTAACCCCTAAACCTCCATGCTTGATCGTCTTGCACACCACTTCCCATTTGATTAATGGAATGGCTTTCTTGTTGACATTAGTATGCTCCTTCCAAATCGTACCTTCTTAGTCATTCCACACATACCATCCAAAAAGGTTCATCTCAGAGACATTTTATTTACGTGTTCTTCCCTCTCCATCTAGTATACAGGTTTGTAGTCCTAGTGATTATAGAACATCTTGTTAAACCCTGATAACATGTGTTTAAACTAGTTACCACAGTTCTCCTCACCACTTTGACCTCTCTAGGCATCCTCCACAGCCATTCCCCTGCACAACCAAAGGAACTACTGAAGCTTATGTGGGCCATTGAAGAACGTGGCAAGGAAAAATTCGTAAGATATATAAAGGAAAAGGGATTAACTGGATAAAACTTTGTAATAACAAACTGAAAACCTTACCACCATGCATTGAATATCACAGAGAATCTTACTTTTTCATATTTTTTTGCCTTCTCTTTTGTTCTCTTTGGGCGTGTGAGTTGGGTTGGGGGTGAGTGGGGTTAATTCCAATTAGGTGATGTAAGTCAAGAGGATATTTTCTTGCTTCCTTGTTGAAGGCAAATTTGGTTAATGGTTTCCTTTTTTCTTCCCTTTTCACTTTTGGCTTTTATTTCTTGTATCACTTGAGATGCCTTGATGATCTCTCAGTCTTGGGTACAGACCGTGTGGTTTTACTAAGAAACTTCGGTCGGTATGTCATGTGCAAAAGGAAGTGCAATATGAATGCATAAAGAAAGCATGATGACTCACACATCAGCTGTAGTATAGCAAATAGAAGATGAGTATTCTAACACTAGCTTCACATTGTCATCTCAAGTGACCTTGTAATCAACCTGTCCCCATGGTTAAGTACTTAAGTGGAATGAAGAACTAAGGCTGCTTCTGTCTGGGCTAAAACTGTTGCTGGGTAAGTGGCTAAGTGCACTGACATAAGTGAATTGATAAGCTGTATGGGATGAATTCTGCATAAAGAGAGCACTGGCATACATCCTGTTCAACAGTAAAACTGTTACATGCCTTCACAGACTAGAAGACCAATGATACTAATGACAATATAATAAGACGATTCTTTGTCTCATCCAATATCCCTTCCAATGGGTTTCGAAGAAACAAATTTTTCTTTTCTATTAGGCTACAAACCAACCTAGGTATATCCATTAGCTTGATTTGATTAGTCCTTACTACTCCTATGTTTTTTTAACAACCTTTTGAACCCTGAATTGTCCTATGACTCAAATGCCAGAGTACCTCTTTTAGCGGGTCGAAAAAAAAATGAACTTCAAATATTATCTTTTTACTTTACCTCTATCCAGTAGATAAAAAAAATTCTTAGGCCAGGGGTGCCAAAAGTATGCAAATTTTTCCACTTTCCCAGATGTAGCCAGACCACTTTTGTAATTGGCTTCACAAGTTGAAAACGAAGGTGATTATCAATGGCATGTGGGAATTCTTTACAGAACAACACAGTTATAAAGAAGCAGTAATTGTTCATCCGTAAGTAGAGTAATAAGGAAAGCAACACTGTGACTCTAAGATATCTCATAAAAACTGGAATTCCCAACAGCACGCGCACGCACCTGTTGCGCGACATTGAGGAATTCTTTTAGTCGAACATAGACACAATCACAATAACCTACCTTCAAAATTCATGGTCCCATTCCTGTCAAAATCATACATCCTGCAGCAGACAGCAAAACCAACAACCCATGTCAGCGAAAGCGGATGAACAGCCGCAACGGCAACGATGAGCGCGCGGAGAACCTGATCATTTGCTGGACAATGGAGAGGGAGAACTTGAGGTTGCCCACAGCCAGTGCAGCCTGATGCCGACTCCATGGTAGAGAACAAAAGAAAAAGGAAGAAGGCAGGGTAAGCTTACTTAGGGCTAGAACCACTTAGAGGAAGGAACAGGAGGAGGAGGAGAAGGAGGGAACCTGGAGCTGGGGAGCAACGATGTTGCCCGTCCTGCTCGAGTCGACTCGAGCGAACCACTCTCTCAGAATTTCCGTGTTCTCCTCCATTCCCGGGCGAGGAGAATTCACGAAAAAGATTAAAAAAAGAAGCGAAGATGGAGTTCCAAAATGGCGAGAGCCGTATTATATATAGGTAACGATTCAAAGCGTCAACCAGAGTCGAGATGAAGGAAGATACCGTCAGACTTGCGTCATCCCGGCGTGGTGCACCTCCTGGGACAGGGCGCCGATAACGGTTGGACCCATTAAAACCGCATCCGGCTCGGAAAGAATGGATAAGCTGATTCACTGGAAGGTAACTCAAACATTAAAAGTATTATTACTCGGGCCTTGTTTGGATGCAACTTATGACATTGCGAATAGATTTATCATAAATGCATTTATTTATCATAAACGTGTTTTTTATAAACTTATGTTTGATTATTTTACATAAACTTCAATGGATTTATGATAAATCTGATAGACTTCAACATAAATCAACTCTTAGTAAATTTATAAAAAACATGTTTATGGGGATGTTTTGAATTTATGTTAAATTCAAGTGAATTTATAATAAATTTATTTTTTTTACCATCTAAACTAAAACCACGATAAAAAATACATTATCATAAATGTAAACGTATTTATGACTTGCATCTAAATGGGACCGACGTGATGATACATTAATCAGAATTTAGAAATCAGAATACCGACCGATTCCATGTATGGGATAACCCAGCACTCTCTCGGTAGCCCTTTTTGAGGGACGACGATGGACTAGAACAGTGGCAGCAAAATGGGGCCAAGTGAAACTGTGGAGACTAGCCAACAGTCGCCAACCCAGCGTTGCATTGTTTCATTTATGACTGGATCGAGATCAGTTCGAAAGTTTCTCGAAAAAAAATGGGGCGGCCCGGTTTCACTTGACGCCAGGCTCCAAGGCGTTTCCTGAATTCCTGCTACCGTCCGCTTTAGCTGTTTCCGATTCTTACAAACAGAACATCTTTACAAATGAACAAAAAGGCTAACCACACACTTTATAGGCTTCAAGCTTCCAAAGCTACAAAGGCAACATATTAATGAGCTTTTCAGCTTAGCTCCTCTTCGAAGATGCGTCGAATAAACTTGAAGCCACATCAGAATTCTGAGTTTATCAGAGGTTCAGATCCATTCATTCTTTTTTTTTCACAATAGAAAACCCTGCCGATCTGGGAGGAAATTTCAAGGGCTTCACCTCTTATAATTTATGTATAACAGAACCCTGATGATCTCACAGCTGCATGGACCATCAACTTTTAAAAGAAGTTTGACGCCACAAAAAGATGTCAAGAAAAGCATAATATAACCAACTTCCTAAAACTTAACAGCCGCATGAACCATCGAATTCTAAACTTAAGAAGCATAACACGACAAGGAGGATGGCAAGGAGAGCATGATATAACCAAATCCTATCGGTCCAGAGCTGCATGGACCTAAAGAACTATGAAGCCACAAGGAGAGCATAATACCACAGAATTCTGAAAACTTCACAGCTCGTGGACCATCAAATTCTAGATATAAGAAGCTTGAAGCCACCAGGAGTTAAACAAAGCAAAACTCTGACAACTTTAAAGGTGTATGGGCCATCAAAATTCAAGTTTAAGAAGCTCTAAATCTACATCCAAAAGTGCCCCTTTAACATACAAATAAAAAAACCTTCCTTTAGTCAAGCAGTCAGCTTAACTACCATGGTCGCCTTCTTCCGTTGCAATTTCAGTTGCACACTGCTGCAACTTTAGTTACATTGATGACTTCACATGATCACCTACTACACCCATGAGCTAGTTCATGAAATTAGACTTATTAACAACTCCTCCCACAGGAAAAAGAACCTTAAGAAGAAGCCGCCACCCTGCAGCTCCAACCCCCCCCCCTCTTTTTTGGATGCATATTCAAAGCTTCTTAAACTTGAATTTTGATGGCCCATACAAATCAAACAACCTTCCTTTTGTCAAGCAGTCAGCTTAACTACCATGGCCGCCTTCTTCCACTGCAATTTCAGTTGCACACTACTGCAACTTTAGTTGCATCGATGACTTCACATGACGCACCTATTACACCCATGTTAGACATATTAACAAACTCCCACAGGAAAAAGGAACCTTAAGAAGTAGCAGCCCCCCCCCCCCCCCCACCCCCCGAAAACCAGTACGTACGTAATGTGTTAAAGTAGTCCTGTCTCCAACAAAAAATAGTCCTGTCTCGAACAAAAGAAGGGTCCATTCGAATCTCGCAGCATATCCCAATATGTAAGCTCTATACTTCCTGTGCACCCCCATGAGTTTACCAATTCCTGGCTTGTGATGAAAATTCACCATCACCCTGGAGCATTCTCTGAATGCAAAAGGCAGAGATGAACGAAAGTATCTTGATAGAATCAAAGCTCATATAACTTCTAAGGTTGTTTAGTATTTAATCCCTGTAAACATTCATACTCAGAAATAAACCCCTGTGACCTGCGTATTTAGCGTTGACTCCCAGAAACTTATTCTTTCTTAGTTAACATCCAAATAAAAAATGTGACAAGCGTCAAAACGGGAAAAAGATACTGCATGGATGATGATACTTCTTTATGTAAGGTAAATAAGTGTATGTTACCATTTCTAAATACTTTTTATCCTGTGTATGCTTTGTCAGAGATTATGATTAATCCTCCACTATAGGCACCGAGACTTCCTCATACTTGCATGCAAAAAGCATTACAGACACTCCAACCAACTTGGGCTTCTTCCTTATCACTGTTGGCATGACAAAAATCTGTTTATTATCTTTAGTCAGGAATAAGGTACATCTATTTATTATATGTACCCGTGCCAATATTTTCACAAAAGCATCAAGGTTTCTGCTAAGCTATTGTCTGACAAAAAAAATATTACATAGAGAAAATCAGACCGGAAGATTGCAGTACCTCGATCAGCCAATCAATCAGGATAGCCTCATCTTTTTGTTGATGTCAAACTGATGGGCACAGCTGGAGTCCTGCATCAACAGTCAAAATGATGTAGCAGTTCTTTGCTTCCATTTTTTGATGGAGTAACTTTTTAGGTTGACATTTCCCAAGTGAATCTCAGTCAAGTTGAAGGAGCTTTGCATTAGATTTGAAGTCCATTATTGGGCAATGACAAACTGAACATGTAAAATATGACAGACACTGCAAGTATCCTGCATCACACAAATTCTATTTTTTGTTTGTTTTTTAAGTTACTAAAGACCAATTAGGAATTACATGTAATTATGTGATTCTCGTTAGTTCCATCTCAACTAACCATTGCCTCAAATCAACTTTCTGAGTTTTCCACAACCGTGTCATCAATGATCGAAGAGCTTTTTACTATGAAGTATTCAAATTGTGTATGTTAATACCCTTTTGCATGTCTTTAAGTTTTATGTCCTCTCTTGCATTTCCTGTAAGCTAAATGCGAAAGTTGTTAAACTAATCTTCAATCATCTGAGTTCTCCTAATCAGCTTTTCACGCTCTTTCCCACGCTTAGGTGGGAAGCTGCTACCCGGCATAGGATTTTTTCTTTTATTTATGAAAAAGTAAAAGGGTGGGCTAAAATCTCTTGTGATTTTGACTCTTGTAATTCCTCCTTGTTTTGTCTGCTGGAGGAGAGTTGACTGCTGGAGGGGTTTTGTTGTCTCCCTTCTTACTTGTATATGTCATTTCTTTCCTTTTTAATACAAGTGGTACCATCAACATTACAAAAAAAAAAAAAGCTCTTTCCCACCTTATCACACATAAAGCACTCTTCAACGACCCTTCAGTAATTGCCAATCAGACAGATGTCTAAGTTCTTAAGTTCTTAAAATAATTTTCAATCATCCAAATTCTTAACCAACTCGTTAAGCCTTTTGTGATGCAGGAGCAGACTCATGGGCAGCACAGAGCAGGCATCTATCGGGCATGGAGCCACCTTCTTTGGCTTTTGAGGCACTTTGTTTTTTTTTTTTTTTGAGCATTTTAGAGCATTTTGGAAATGAATTAGGCCCAGTTGAGGCCCATTTTGTAAGACCTTAGAAGTTTTATTAAAAACCCCTTAAAGAAAGTTCATTAATATGCCCATAAAGAGTGATTGGAGTATATGTGTAAATGGTGATAAAGTATATACACAAATATAAATTAATAGGGTGTAGGAACAAATTGATAGTAAAAGTAAAATTTGTGGGGCTCATTTAATGGGCCTTAGTGGATTAAAGGGAGATCTATTAAACTATTGTATATAGTGGTATAGAATGCCCTATTATGTGTGGTTTAGGGCTGTTATTGGGCCTATTGGTGAGTCTTTTAGTGGGCCAGCCCAAGCCAATGGAGGGGGACACACATGTCCTTCTTCTTGAACCTTCTCCACCTCCTCTTTAAGTTTTTTTTTCTGGCCCCAGAGGGGCAGAACGTAGGAACAAGAAAGGAGAGAGAGGGAGAGAAAAAGAAGGAGAAAAAAAGAAAGGGGAGAGCCAGCTATAGGGGGGAGAGAGAGAGAAAGAGAGAGAGAGAGAGAGAGAGAGAGGGGAACCTACTACAGTTCACTGCAGTATGTGTACAGTGCGTACACAGTGTGATGACTGTTTTTTTTAGGCTTAAAGTAGTAGCTTTGGGGGCTCTTTTGGGTCTGTTAAGAAGGTAGGAGATCTACTTCTTGTCCTTCTCTATGTGCCTATGGTTTTTCTTTATTTTTTGGGGTCTTGTTACTAGGGTTTTACCGCCCTAAATAGGGAGCATGCTGCCAAAGTTTTATAAAGGTGAGTGTGTGAGGTTGTAGCTGTGAGCATATGTGTGTATACGTGTACATGTGCAGCAGGTGTGCATCGCTGTGGGGGTATATGTGAGGGTGTGTGGGTGTATGTATGACTGTGTATGTGGCTGTGTATATATGTGCAGCAAGGTGTGTATGTGTGTGTGTATGTATGTGCAACAGGGGGTGTGTGTGTGTGTCTATATATGTGCAACATGGTGTATGAGTGTGTGTGTGTGTGTGTATGTATGTGCAGCAGGGTGTGTGTGCGTGTGTGTGCATGTGCGCAGCTGTGTGTGTGTGTGAGTAGTGGGGTATGTGTGTAAGAGTGTGTAGCTACGTGTATATACAATGAGGGGTGTGTGTGTGTGTGTGTGTGTGTGCAGCCGGGTGACTGTGTAAGTGTGTGTATGGCTATGAAGTGTGTGAGTGTGTGTGTGTGGCCGTGCATGTGTTTGTGTGATTGTGTGAAGGGGTGTGGGTGTATGTGTGACTGTGTGTGAAGATGCATGTGTGTGTAGCTGTGTGGAGGGGTGTAAGTGTGTGTTTAAGAGGGATGTGAGTGTTTATATATGTGGTTGTGGAGGTGTAAGAGTGGGTGTGGCATTGAAGTTGTGCAAGTGTAAGTGTGTGTATGTGTGACTGTATAGGTGGGTGAGCAACTGTAATAGTGTGTGTGGAAGTATGTATGACTACGCAAGTGTGTGTGTTCAACTGTGGAAGTGTAAGGGTGGTTGTGCAAGTGTTTGTTTGTGAGTGGTAGTGCGGATTTGTATACATGGTAGCTATGCTAGTGTGAGTATTTGAGAAGAGTTGTATATGTACAGTTCATGGACTGTTATTCCTAATGGTTATTTTAGATGATTTGGGCCTAATAGTCATTTGATATATCAAACTGGTATCCCCAGTACGTAGAGGTTTACCTCCGCCTCGTATCGAACAGTAATATATAAGGTCTTGTCCATTGAACTAGTTTCATAAAGTGTTGTTCCTTATTTCATTTGTTTGTTAAGTGCATGCCATGAGACATAGATTACATTGATGCACACAGATATGTGGCTTATCTTTATAATAATGGAGCATGTATGTATGCTTGATATAATGGAATAAATTGCATATAACTGTTAAGCATTACTGTATATTTCAGATAAGCATCAACTGTGGTCATAAATGTATGACTGTATAATTGTTCTACTGTTTGACTGTAAGACTGTGACCATAGTTATTACTGTGATTGTAGAACTATTATGGTTATTTTGAGCAGAGTGTGTAAGACCCTAGAAGTCCTACTAAAAATCCCTTAAAGAAAGTTCATTGATATGCCCATAAAGAGTGTTAAGCATTACTGTATATTTCAGATAAGCATCAACTGTGGTCATAAATGTATGACTGTATAATTGTTCTACTGTTTGACTGTAAGACTGTGACCATAGTTATTACTGTGATTGTAGAACTATTATGGTTATTTTGAGCAGAGTGTGTAAGACCCTAGAAGTCCTACTAAAAATCCCTTAAAGAAAGTTCATTGATATGCCCATAAAGAGTGTTAAGGATATATATATGTAAATGGTGATAAAGTACATATACAAATATAATTTTATAGGGTGTAAAATAGTTGATAGAAAAGTGCAGACTTTTATGTAATTTTATAATGCCAGTTGGACGTAGATTAATGGGCTGTAGGATAGGAGTTTTAAATGCCCTGTTATAAGTGAGGTTTAATCTCTTATTGGGCCTATTAGTGGGTCTTTTAGTGGGCCAACCCAAGCCCAATAGAGGGGGACACACATGTCATTCTTCTTGAACCTTCTCCATCTCCTCTTGAAGCCTTTTTCCGGCCCCAAAGGGGCAGAACGTGGGAACGAGAAGGGAGAGAAAAAGAAGGAGAAAAAGAATAAGGGAGGGCCAGCTGCAGGAAAAGAGAGAGAGGGGGACCTGCTACAGTGGAAAAGAGAGAGATGGGGACCTGCTACAGTTCATGTACAGTGAATACACAGTGTTAAAACTATTTTTGGGGCTTAAACCAGTGGCTTTGGGGACTCTTTTTTGACTGTTTAAGTGAGGTAGGAGACCTATATTGCTTGACCTTTCTCTATGTGCCATCTTTTGCTTTACTTTTTGGGTTTTAAGAGTGAGGTTTTAAGTCTCAGAATAAGGGACATACTGTCCAATTTTTTCTTAAAAGTGTGCAATTGTGTGGGCTGCCGTGTATGTGTATATATATGTTTATGTGCAGCAAGGGGTGTGTGTATGTGTATGTATATGCAGTAGGGTGTGTGTGTATGTATGTTTAGCAGTATGTGTATGTGTGTTTATGTATGTATGTGTAGCAGGGTGTCTGTGTGTGTGTGTGTGCGCAACTGTGTATGTATGTGTGTGTAAGAGTGTGTAGCTGGGTGTATGTGCAATGGGGTGTGTGTGTGTGTGTGTATGTGCACAACTGTATGTATGTATGTATGTATGTATGTATGTATGTGTAGTGGGGTGTGTATGTAAGAGTGTGTAGCTAGGTGTATGTACAGTGGGGCGTGTGTGTAAGAGTGTGTAGTCGGATGTATGTGCAGTGGGGTGTGTATGTGTGCAGTCGGGTCACTGTGTGAGTGTGTGTATGGCTGTGAAGTGTATGAGTGTGTGTGTGTGTGTGTGTGTGTGGCCGTACATGTGTATGTGTGATTGTGTGAGGTATGTGGCTATATGTGTGACTCTGTGTGTGTGTGTGTGTTGTGTGTGTGTGTGTGAAGATGCACGTGAGTGTGTATGAAGATGCATGTGTGTGTGAAGTGTGGAGTGTGGAGTGGATATGGGTGTGTTTGTGAAGTGTATGTGTATACAGCTGTGTGGACGGGTGTAAGTGTGTGTTTAAGAGGTGTGTGAGTGTATGTGTATATGAGGTTGTGGAGGTGTAACAGTGGGTGTGGCATTGAAGTTGTGCAAGTGTAAGTGTGGCTACATAGGTGGGTGAGCAATTATAATGTTATGTGTGGAAGTATGTATGACTATGCAGTGTATGTATTTGGATTTAATACTCCTTTGGTATATCAAACTGATATCCCCAGTGCGTAGATGTTTACCTCCATACCAAAGAGTAATACATTAGGTCTTATCTATTAAAGTGGTTTCATAAACTATTTCTTATTTCATTCTTTTGTTAAGTGCATGCCATGAGGTATAGATTGCATTGATGCACACAGATATGTGGCTTATCTTTCTAACTATGGAGCATGTCTACATGCTTGATATAATGGCATAAATTGCATATAACTGTTGAGCATTATTGTATATTTCATATAAGCATCAACTGTAGTCATAGCTATATGATTGTATAATTGTTCCAATATTTGACTATAAGACTGTGACCACGATTATTACTATGATTGTGGAACTGTTATAGTTATTTTGGGCAGAACAACACCTCACACTAGTTGTTATGTTCCCATTTATTGTGGACCCTTGTCAAAGCAAGGGTCGGGAAGTTAGCCCATTCACTGTGGAGGTACATCAGGACTCGAGCAGCCTTTACTGTGGAGATACGAGTCTAATCTCGGCTTATATGACTAGGACAGTGAGAGAGAGATACTCGTTTCAAAAGTAAACCCACAAACCCAGGATCCAGCCCTGCATCACTGATACCCTAAGTCATAGGCTTGCCAAACATCTCTCGGGCATTGCCCCCCCACTAAGGTTGGTGCCCGCCACTGGTATGTCCGCAAGTGGGAGTAGATATTGTGACTTCACAGTTGCCCGTGAAGTGCGTTATCCAACTCTCCGACCCCCGAGGGACCATAAAGCATCATCATAGAATCACATATCATTAAATTCAAGTTAAAAATCGAGGATGGCCCATGCCCTTGATATCCGCTTTGTCCAAAGACTCCAAACCAGTTCTTGCCATACAAGTTTAATTTTATTTAATTGATTTTGTCTGATAGTCCATGCTGGGTGGCAACAAGAGAACACACATAAAATGCGTGTAGTAGGGATGTGGATTTGAGATGGTTCATGCCCTTGTTATCTACTTTGTCCAAGCCAGTTCTTGTAATGACTTAAATTTTGTTACTTGATTTTGTATGATACTCAATGTTGGGTGGGAAAAAAAAAAAGAACACACATAATAAAAATGCCAATTACACTACTATGGATCAAGCGAATTAGATGTTACGTATTAACTAAGGTTATCAAGGTTGCTCTTTCACACTGTTCTTGTTGATGGAACAAGAATAAGGGGGGACACCCACTAAATTCATAACATCCATCAATGCTTGGCGATTGTTACCCACCTTGGTGCCAAATTAACCCGCTTCCATTCGTGATCTACCAAAATTCAAATACCAGAGAAAGGGGTAACCAAAAAATTTTCAACTTTCTATGGAAGATTGCAATTGCAACTTGGAATTCAACAATTGAGACATGATTCTTGATCAGATTTGAAAATAAACAACAAATTGAGATTTTATCGAGGTTCTTCTACCTTGGAAGCGGGCAGGTCTCCCCACTCCCCAGTTGTTCGCATCACTCATGTGCATCTTGCTATACTTGCATCACAAAGGATCAAAAACTAACATCTGGTTTCAAGGAGAATCAGACACCGAGAGAGCAAGAAATAGGAACCAACCCAGATCCTCCAAGAAAGAAACCACAAACCCTAAGAAGATAGGTCATTGAAGCACACCATTGAAACTGAGCATAAAAGCATCGCCATCAAGAGAACACAGAAAGAAGGCATCCAGAAAGACGGAAGATACAAAATCCAGAACATCCCTATTAGATACAAAAGTAAGTAGGGTGTGCTGAGCTATAGGAGCATTAACGGCAAAACGCAAGTAAAAGAGCGAAAGCAGAACAGAAGTATTGACCTTGAAAACATATCTGTTGAGGGCAACAAATTCTGCAACACAAACTTGGGTAGAAAAAACTCGAGAACAACACAAAAAATACATAAAAATACCAAATTGATCACTAAATGAAACAGAACTTCTTAATGGAAGCTAAAGAAAACTGTTTGTAAAACAAATTTCACCGGTTACACCCACAAAAATGACCCGAACTTATCAGCTTGATGAATCTATTAAACGAATTAAACCATCTTCATTGAACACGAAGTTGGCGTACCATGTTATAACATGACTTTTATACACATTCTCAAGCAAGAAGGAACAAAGATAATAGATTAAAATGTTGTTGAAACATGGTACGGGGATATTTCCTCCATAGTTTCTAGGAGAAAGGCTACTCAGAGGAATCCACAAAAATACAAACATAAGGTGTTTGCACAGACATGTTTGACTGAGAAGATGAGAAAGGCTACTAATTAGTTTCTCCAGCATCCAAATCCAAATGTGACAAGCATTAAAAAAAAGATAAATAGTGGGCAGATAAGATGATACCTTCCCTCCGTAAAGAGAAATAAGTCCAGATTACCATTTCCAATAATTCTCATCTTGTCTAAGCCTGGCAGAAATTGTGATCAAATCCAATCCTCCACTATAGGCACCAACACTTCCTCATATTTGCATGCAAGAAGCATTGCAGTTATTCCAACCAACTGGAGGTTCTTCCTCATCACTGTTTGGCAAGCCAAAAATATATCTATTATATTCACCGTCAGGAATAAAGTTTCACCCATCAGGTAGAATTTGTAGCGTAACTGTACCAATCTTTCACAACGGGGTTAATGTTTCTGCAAGGCTGTTGGCATACAAAAAAACAGTACAGAGAGAAAATCGGATCAGAAAATTGCAGTATTCCATCAGTCAATCAATCAGGAAAGCCCTCACCTTTTCATTGATGTCAAAGTCAAATTGCTTGGACAAGTAATTAGAATAGACGCAGCTGGAGTCCTGCATCAAAAATCAAAATGATGTTGCAGTTTTTTTTTTCATTTTTTAATGGAGTAACTTTCTAGGTTGACATTTCCCAGGTGACATTTGGACAAGTTGAAGGAGCTATGTATGCATTGGATTTTTAGTCATCATGCTTTTTTCTTCCACTTTACCACACATGTAGCACCCTTCAACTAGCTTCAGTAAAAACCAGTTTCCCGGTGGTCAGTTCTCTTCAAGCATTTAGCAATCGACTTGTCTTTATTAGATTTTCGGTTGAATAGAAAATACCCACTTCTACAGATAAAGAAAGTGGCACCTTCGAGTTGAAATAAGTCAGACCACAAAACTCATAATAAGAAAGATAAGCAAAAAGGGGACGTCTATACCTGTGTCTGTCAGTGTAAGGCAAAGATGTTGTCCACATCCTCAACAACTATAAGTGGGTTATCGGCATCACTGCAGTCAATGTGTGGGATAGGCTCCAATGTGATGTCCTCCATCTCCACTTCCTGGAGCTCGAAGTTGTCCTGCAATATTTTCTACAGCAAAAAACATGATATTTCTTTCTGTATACATTCCACCAAGTCCAAGCAAATTCCAAGCATCATAAGAGATGAATACAAATCACTTATTTCATTTCTTCAACCATCGGCAAGGGTAGGTCACTAACCGGCTTACACTTATCCACATATATGGCTGTAGAAGCATTCGTACAAGGTAAGTCAGGGGAGGGGATTGCTTTTGTTCATTTGTCACATCCTACATTTAGTTCCTGCAACAAAAAAGAACCGACGACTAAGATCAAGGAAAGGGAGAGCACAGATACACAAAAAGGGAATAAACTGTTCTTGAACAGAGAAATCTAACCTGTGAATAAGCTTGTGACTTCAGTGTAGCAGCAAACCCCTTGAAGAACAGATTCACAAATAAATGGCAATAAATCAGGACATCAGAAAGCAAACTTTGAGATGCAAATTAGGGTTCTGACTTACCTCATCACCGGTTGATGAGAGGTCTTCTAATCCATTCACCACATTCCCACTGATGGAAAAAGAGGGAAAAAAGGGAAAAATCAGATCTAGACAATTATATTATTATAAATCAAAGGGTTGCATATAAAAACTAGGGGTATCAAGATCACTCTTTTGGTTCGTTATTGTTGATGGGACAAGGATAAGGTTGGGCGCCCATTAAATTCCTGGTGCCCCTTGATGCTTGGCGATTGTTCCCCACGGTATGAAATTTGCCCCCTTCCATGTGACAGCATATTAAAAACCCAATAAGAGAGAAAGGGGAACATAAAACTTTTCAACTTTCCATGAAAAATTGCAACTTAACAGTTGAGATGAGATTCTCGACCAGATTAGAAACTAAATAAGCAAATTTAGATTTTTCTTGCAGTGGCACTACCTCGGATGCCGGCAGGTCTTGCCACTCCAAGCCAGTTGCCACAATCAAGCCTGTTTCCATTTGATGACCTATTAAAAACAAAATAAGCGAGAAGCGAACAGAAAATATTTCAATTTTCTATGAAAATTTGCAACTCAATAGTTGAGATGAGATTCTAGATCAGATTAGAAAAGAAATAAGCAAGTTGAGATTTTCTTGCAGTGGTACTACCTCAGATGCCGGCAGGTCTTGCCACTCCTAGCCAGTTGCCACAATCAAGCCAGTATTACTAGAACAAAGATAGTAGCCATCTTGGTCAGTTGAAGATACAAAGTGGCAGTCCATACCCTCTCTCACCATTCATTGCAATGTATTTGACTTCCCAGACACGCTATTTATTTTCTCCACTTTGTTTGCCCATGTGAAAAAATTGGGACATAGTCTGACAAGGACGAGAGAGAATGTCAGACAAGGAAATCTCAACAGTTGTCTGTAAAACAAAAACTAGCTTTTCTGTTCCCTGTGATCTATTCCTTGTCATCCTGGAGATTTTTACTGATTTCTTGTTCATCCCTTCACTATTGATTAGCAAGTTTTTAGTTTTCTAACCTATATTTGTCATTGTCAAGGTTCAAACCTAATTTTCATCTTTGTTCCGTTCTGTGTGTTGACCATTAAAATGGAGGCATAAACATGAATTGAGTTATCTGAAAAAAGAGTTCAATGGTGGAGAGTTGATGTTTTAAAAGTTAGGAACAAAATAGCAAAACAAGTTCGCAATAAATTGGTACGGAAAATTGTAGTCAAATCGAGAAGCACGTTTTTCCTCTCTTTGGATGTTCATATCTGGGTTGATTTCTCACAGAATGCCCCCTTTGAACCACATGTTTTCTTAGAACATATTTTATGGGTTGTTCATTCCATCATAAACTTGGAATAGGTTTCCTCATATAATGGATCACATGAGAGTCCATTGTGAAGAGATTATGAATGTCTATTGCATCCTATTTGTAACACCCTGGTCCAAATGCCACCGAACCATTCTGAGTTGGCTCATTTGGCTAGGCATGCCGACTGGGATTCAGCTGTTGTCTTCTTTCTTGTGGTGAACATTTGGTTATGTAATAATTTTATTTGAACTTTGTATTTACTTATCTGTTGGATATGTATGAATGGACTAATGTATGAGAATCTTTTCGTACATGCATGTGTGTTATTCTCTTCTTTCTAATTCTTACTTATCATCCCCAATATATGACTAAAATAACTACTCACTAGCGGGTACCCTTTTTTATTCTATCCCTTAGGGAACGGACAGGGGCTTGTAGGCTTGTAGCCCTTTTGTTTGGGTCTAGAAGTCCAGGCCCGGACGTAATGATTATGTTTGGAGCAGGGGGGGAGTTCACTTGTTTGCACACCTCGACTAGGGACTGGACTACGTGGCAGTGTACTTTTGAACCCTAGCAGAGGTCTTAGAAGGGTAGAGCAGCATTGAGAGGATAGGAATCCTTTAGGATGTCCACACCATTATGTAATATCAATATGAACATGTGAATATGATCAATACTAGTGTAGTTCCATGTCATCCCTAGATTATTGTAATGTGATGTGAGTCATGTGACTCATGTGATTCAGCCATAGATGGCATTATAATTTGTGAATTAGCCTTAGAATGGGTCATTGAAAGGATTAACAGATACATGGTAGATATGAACCGACTTTAATGCGGATACATCATAGATGTGATTCATGTGAACCAGTCTTGATATAGCTAGGTATCATATAATAGAATATCTAGTGAGATGATTAAAGGATGATTCTCACCTGTGAATATTAAGTGTATCTTTAAGATTATTTGTGATTCATTCATATGACTCTTCATCAAAAAGATTACAGATGTGAACTTTGATTGCCTATGTAAAGTGACCTTTTGGGATCTGTAGAGGGCTTTAATTCAATGATTCCTCTAATAACTACTAGATAGTGGATTCAAATCTCGATTAGTGATTATTTGATTATTGAAATGTTGCAATAATTACTTATATTGATATAATTTGTGATTTTCTCAATAGTGGTTTCGTTGTCCTTTATAGATGCAAGATCCCTATTGAGTTCTCTTCTAGAGACTCAGCCCTTTCTTGAGTGAAGATAATTCAATGGTGGATCAAAGTGGCGTAGTGGATGTGCAGTGGTCAGTACAATATATTTTGAAATGGTACAATTCGTATTAGTGTTTTGGACATGTGTTGACGTTAGACTTGTGGCTATGTAACTCTTTAAATTCTTGAAAGTTAATTTCTGATGTTAAATGTATGATTATGATTGTGTATGGATGATCTAGACAGATTATGAATGTCTTGTACTCCATAGTCTAGGTATTGTCTACTTTGGCCTATGGGCCTCATAGTTTTGTCCTTTCTAGTAGTAATTGGCTCCAGTGTAGGGACTTCTTAGGTGGTCACCCATCCTTAAATATAGTTAAGTTGTTTTCTCTAAACATAGAGGCGCCTTTTCGAGTATTGGTTCAGTTCTTTACAAGAACTCCATGGTTAGGAGTGCTTAGCCGAGAGTAGTATCGGGATGGGTGATCATCTAGGAATTCCCCACTCTGGAGCCAATTACTACTAAAGAGACAAAACCGTAAGGCCCGTAGGCAAAAGCGGACAATACCTTGATGTTGTGGAGTACAGGACGTTATACTATTTTACATAAGGAACTTCCTAAGTGGTGTCCCTGGACTAAGGTTAGCTGACTTGTGGATCCATATCAGATTATATCTTCCCAGATACGACTCGGGCTGACTCGGTCCAACTCGTATGAGTCAAACCAATGAATTTGTTAAAAATAATGAGTTTTAGACCTATTTTAGATAAATGTACTCTATTAATTGACATAAAAAGTGTAATTTTACTTATCAAATGAGAAAAACTCAGTTTAAAACAACCCATTATACATGTATGAGCCAATATGATCCAGTCCAACCCGATGCATGCCAGAGGATCAGACTCGCCTAGATATGAGTTGACTAGTACAAGTCAGCATGATCCAGTATGATATGGCAAACCATGTCCCGCACCCATTCGAAGTTCCTTTCTCCATCTGTATACAAAAGAAAGATGTATTCCTAAATAACAACAACTAACTTGGAGAAAACTCTCTTTCTTGCTTAGTCATTGCTATGGAAACCTGCCTATCAGGATGGAAAACAACTTACCCAGTCTATTAGGCTCACCTTGGACAAAAACTAGGCCCAAGTCCGGCATATTTGTTAGTTCTGGCCAGCAGACCTAACAATTTGACCCAAGTGAGCAAAATGGACTAGGTCAGTTTGGTTAATATTTCCTTTTTCCCTTTTCACTTATCTAAGTTCTATTTCTTGTTTCAGTTGACACACATTGATGATCTCTCAGTCTGCAATATAGTATTATTGAGAAATTTTGGTCGTATGCATATGCGAATGGACGTGCAATAGCAACGCATAAAGACATCGAGAGGACTCACTCATCAGGTGTAGCAAACAGCAAATAGAGGATGAATATTTGACACTAGCCTCACATTATCATCTCAAGCAACCTTGAAATCAACCTTCGTCACATGGTTAAATGGAGGTAAGGTTTCTTTTATGTGGTCAAAAACAGTAGTTTGGTAAGCACATCTGAAGGAGTGAATGTTTGGTAAGCCATCTGAAGGAGTAAAGTGGGTGGGAGGGGGTGTGTGTGTGTGTTACATGCTTTCACAAGAAACTAGGGGCCTAAGGTTGTTTTTGCAGAGGTTGCTCATCAATTAATGTGAACTCCACTCTAACCAATAACAATAATGACAATGATAATCAAAATAATAAGAATAATAATAATAACAACAACATCAACCACTACTGTTACCACCACCACGACATGTTAGACAAGGGGTGGCAAGAGTATGAGATTATTTTTTTTCCCATTTTCCCAGACCTTGTTGGACCAGTTTTGTAATTAGCCTCACAAGTTGACAATGAAGTAATTATCTATGGTATGTGGGCATTACAGAACAACAAAGTCAACAAGAAGCAGTAATTGTTGATCCATAAATAGAGTAACAAGGAAAGCAATACTGCGAAACTAAAACAATTGGTAAAAAATGGAACTCCCAACAGCAGGCGTGCACATGTTGCACACTGAGGAATTCTTTTAGTTGAAAAAATAGAGGCAACCACAATAAATAACCTACCTTCAAAATTCATGGTCCAATTCCTGTCAAAAGTATACATCCTGCAGACGACAAAATCGACAGCCCAAGTCAGCAAAAGCAGATGAATAGCCACAAAGGTAGAGATGAGCACACGAAGAACCTGATCATTTGCTGGGCAATCAGGAGGGAGACCTTAAGTTGAGGTTGCTCATGGCCCGTCCAGCCTCAGACCAACCTCATGGCAGTGAATAAAGAAAAGCAAGAAGGTAGGGTAAGCTTAGGTCTAGAACCACAATGAGCAAGGAGGTAGAGGAAGACAAGGGGAAGAAGGGGATCTAGAGCTGGGTAGCAGCAATGTTGCCATTCAAGTCAACCCAGATGAACCACTCTCTTAAAATTCCCATGTTCTTCATTCCCTGGTGAAGAGAGTTCCCAAATGGCGACCTTCCAACAAAATCTCAGTGGCATGCTACTGCAACTCTGGTTTAATGCACATCACATGACGCACCTACCACTAGGGGTGTTCACTGTTTGGGCCAACCCGAAAAACCAAACCGAACCGATTGGTTCGGTTCGGTTCAAAATTTCAAAAATTTCGGTTTGAGTTAAAACCGAACCAATCCAGAAAAAACGGTTTGGTTCGATTTGGAGGCCCCATAAACCGAACCGAACCGAAGAAACCGAATTCCAATCAAGGGCATGTAAAAATTATATATTACCTGAGTTTTTTTATCATGTTTGAGTAAATATCAATTGGTCTAGAGGGTAATGTGGACTTCTCATTAATTTACCTAAGCCATTAGATGAAGCTGATCCAATGGTGGGCTTTGGATCTTTAAAAAGAAGCTGCAACTATAGAGGCCCACTAGAGGTCCACTTTGAAGCCCAAACCGAACTACAAACCGAACCAAACCGAATTATTTCGGTTCGGTTCGGTTTGGTTCGGTTTGAGATCTGTACGGTTTGGTTTGGGATTTAATTCGGTTTGGTCTGGTTTCATAAACATCTTCCTCAAACCAAACCAAACCAAACCATGAACACCCCTACCTACCACCCACGAGCTTCATGATACACAAAGTTAGACATATTAATAACTCATCCCCCATGGGGGAAAAAACTTAGGAGGAAGATGCCTCTGCACTCCTTCAGTATGTTAGTGCCAAAGCAGTCCTGTCTCCAACAGAAATAGAGGGCCCATTTGAATCTTGCAGCACATCCAAATCTGTAGGCACCATACTTCCTGTGCACCGCCATGAGTTTTCCAATTCTAGCCTTTGGATGAAAACTCACTATCATCCTTGAGCATTCTCTGCAATAAAAAAAACAGAGATGCACTTTATGATAGTATATGTGCCAGAATCAAAGCTTGTATAACTTCTAAGGATCTTTTAGTTTTTAATCCCTCTAAATATTCATATTCAGAAGTAAACTCCTGCGACTTATGTACTCAGTTTTGACTCCCAGAAACTTATTCTTTCTTAGAAATAAGTATTTCTAGTGAACACTTTTTGTAGGATAAGAATAGGTAATAGCAAGTAAAAAAAATTATTAGACTCAAGTTTAACGGAGTTCACAGTAAATATGTAAGATACAGGGATTTTTTTTTTGATTCAGTAGTTTAGAGGGACAAAAAACTAAAACCCCAACTATAAAAAGGAAAAAGGAAAACACTTAAACAGAAGCTTATTCTTTCTTAGAAATAAGTACTTCTAGTTGACAGTAATTTGAAATAGGAGAATAGGCAATAATGATTCAATAAATTACTGAACTTAAGTTTAATGGAGCCAAGAGTAAATATGCAGGATACAGAGAGTAAACAGCAACTATAAAAAAGAAAAGGGTAAACACTCACAGGAGCTAGCTAGGATGCAGTTCACAAGTTCAAGTCCAGTGCTTAAACCCTCTGATACAGCACTGAGCAGTGTAGACCTCACAGCTGCGGCCAATAGTAAGGGTCCGAATTTGTGTTCATACTCAACCAGACACGGCTTGATAATGAAAAAAGAAAGCAGTTCCATCTGGTTGGCACAGAGTGAAATACTTATATCAGGAAAATATACAAATAGAAGCATAAAACAGAATTAGTCATAAACCAGAAGAAAAAAAAATCATTTTGTTGTTTTCTGCTTATCAGACTCGGTCACTCAGCAGACTTTAGGAACCTCCTCATAAAAACCTAAGGTGTTGGCACTTGGCACAGACATGTTGAATTGACGTGTGTTAATCATTAGTATCTTCTGCATCCAGATAAAAAATGTGACAAGTGTCAAAACCGGATAAAGATTCTAGATAGAAGATGATACCTTACTCTGTGTAAAGAGAAATAGCTGTACATTACAAAGTGCAATACTTCTGCAGCTGTATTATGGTTAAATCCTCCAGCATAGGCACTGAGACTTCCTCATCCTTGCGTACAAGAAGCATTAGAGTCACTCCAACCCTTGTGATCACTGTTTGGCATGCCAAAAGTCTATCTATTATATTCACAATCAGGACTAAGCTTTGTCCAACCAGTCGAATTTTTGTAGTGTAACTATGCCAATATTACACAACAGGATGAAGGTTTTTGCAAGGCCATTGGCAAAAAAAAAGGCACAGAGAAAATCAGATCAGAAAATTGCAGTACCTCGATCAGCCAAACAATCAGGATACCCCTCATCTTTTGGTTGATGTTAAACTCCTTGGACATGTAATTAGGACAGACGCAACTGAAGTCCTGAATCAAAAGTCAAAATGATGTTGCAATTCTTTTTTTTTTTAATTTTTCCCAAGTGAATTTTGGTCAAGTTGAAGGAATTTGTGTTAGATTTTAACCCCATTATTGGGGAGTGACAGACTGATTCAATTTTGTAAGTCAGACTGATCAGACATGCAATAATATGACAAACACCACAGGAATCCTGGATCACATGAATGCTATTTTGGGTTTGTTTTTTAGTTACCAAACACTAACTGGCAACTAATGTAGTTATGTGACTCTCATAGTTCCATCTTAACTAACCTTTGAATCATTATCCACCTCAATTAACGACGACATCATTGATTGTAGGGCTTTTTATTGTAAAAGTACTCAAACCATGCATGTTAATTCCCTTTTGCATATGTCTTCAAGTCTTATGTCCTCCTTATATTCCATAAGGCAAGGAAGGCAGGATCGTGGATCGGGGATAAATAGGTTGGTGCTGGGCCACTCCCGACCCGATCCGCAACGTTACAGGTTTACATATTTATTGATAATTTCTTGTAAAAAGGACTTCTTTGTAATTTTTACCAACTCATTCCTAACCCTCATCCAACAGCCTACGACAGAGGAAAGAAGAGGAGAAGAGAGAGAAGATGATGATGAAAGTGTCACAACAACAATGCAGCAACAACGATGCAGCATCGGCGGCATCTTCCTCCTCTTCCTCTCCTTCCAGGTGGTAGTGCTGACAATGAAAGTGTCGGTGGCAAGGCAGCAGCGGCGACAATTGGCGAGGCAGTAGCAGCAGCGGCATCTTCCTCCTCTTCTTCTTCTTTTGGACGACAATAGAAACATCGATAGTGGGGTAGCGATTGGCAAGACAGCGGCATCCTTTTCTTTTTCTTCTTCTTTTATATTTTTGGGTTTGGAGCTTCCGATCAGGCCGATCCAAAGGCCAATCCGAGCAAGGATCAGCTGATCTGGCCTGATCCAACAAGAAGATGAAAGTGTGGCACCAACAATCCAATAGTGGCAGTGGTGACGGCAATGCAGCAGCAACGGCATCTTCCTCCTCTTCTTCTCCTTCTGGGCGGCAGTGACAAGAGCGACAGCTTCAATGGTGGTGACTGGCAGCGGCGGTGTCTTCCTCCCCTTCTTCTTCTTTTGGATGACAATGATGACAAGGACAACATTGGTGGCAGTGACTGGCAAGGCAGCAGCAGCGGCGGTGTCTTCATCCTTTTCTTCTTCTTCTAGGCAATAATGAGAATAGTGACAGCAGCAGCAGCGGCTACTAGCAAGGCATCATCTTTTTGTTCTTCTTCCTCCTCCACCTTCTTCTTCTTTCTTTATTTCTTAGTTCGGGGACTTCCAATCTGGCCAATCCGAGCAAACACAGGCTGATTTGGCCCGATCTAACAAGAAGATGAAAGTGTGGCGGCAACGATGTAGTGGTGGTTGTAGCGGCAGTGACGCCAACAACATCTTCCTCTTGTTCTTCTCCTACTGGGCAGCAGTGACAGTGTCGACGATGGTGGCTGGCGAGGCAACGGCGGCATCATACTTTCCTTCTTCTTCTTTTGGAAGACTAATGGCAGCGACAGTGTCAGCGGCAGGAGCGGCTACTGGCAAGGCAGCATCTTTTTGTTCTTCTACCTCCTCCTCCTTCTTCTTTCTTTATTTCTTGGTTTGGAGACTTCTAACCTGGCCAATCCAAGCAAACATTGACTGATTTGGCCCGATCTAACAATAAGATGAAAGTGTGGCGGCAACGATGTAGTGGTGGTTGTGGCGGCAGCGACGCCGGCGACATCTTCCTCCTGTTCTTCTCCTTCTAGGCAGTTGTTGAACCCAAAAAATGATTCTATATGCAGATTTACACCATATGAGTATGCATGCATGTGCATACGACATGTACTCACATCGATGTGAGATTACCATAGGAAAATACACATACATAGGCATAACGATATATTCATAAAGAACCATGTTATGAAAAATAAAATGTATGCCTATGATATGGATGAATATCAAAAATGCATAAAGCCATGGGCTCGCTTTACGAGGGCAATGGAGTAGGGAACATACCTAGGCCAAAAAGGCCTTGATCATATTTTTCAAGGGAGCCTAAGACAGCCCCAAGTCGCTTGCTTCGGCTTCCGAGATCAATTCCCGAACTACCTTTGCAACCCCCGATAGTGAGACCCGAAGGGAGACCCTAAATGCAGCAACAAACGGGGCACCGAGCGCTGCAAAATAAGGGTCAAAATCAGTCCCAAAGTGGACTAAAATCTGTCCCGGAATGGGGTGAAACCAGTCCTAGAACTCACCCAAAATGGCCCCAAAATGGAGGCCCAATAATGGGGGAGATAGGCCCAATAGGTGGCCCAATGGGGGAGCCCAATATGAGGCCCAATAAGCACCCCAAATAAGCCTAAAATCAGTCCCAAAGTGGACTGAAATCTGTCCCGAAATAGGGTAAAACCAGTCCTAGAACTCACCCAAAATAGCCCCAAAATGGAGGCCCAACAATGGGGGAGATAGGCCCAATAAGTGGCCCAATGGGGGAGCCCAATATGAGGCCCAATAAACACCCCTAATAGGCCCAAAATCTGTCCACAGGGGCACTAAATCTGCAACCAGGGAGAGAAGAAATCTCCAAAAATCCCCAAAATGGAAAGAGACCCAAGAAATCTCCAAAAATGGCAAGAGAGCAAGCGGACCCCCTCTCTCTTCCCCCCTTTATTTAAATAGAAATGAGGGGGGTGGAGGAGAGAGAGAGGGAACCGGTGCCCCCCCCCACCGGTTCCAAGAGGGAAACCGGTGGGGGGGGGAGGAGGCTCTCCCTCCACTCTCTTCAGATTTTAAAATTTAAAAATGGGGGGGGGGGGGGGAGTAATTAGGATGGAGGGAGTTAATGGGGAGTCTTAACCCCATTCACACATGGGTTAAGAATCCCATGTGAACCCCCCTTTAAAACCCATCCTAAACCCTTTTCACATGGGGCCAAAACCTGAAATTAATGGGTCTAAACCCTTTTCACATTGGCCCACACCCCAAATCTGAAAATCCAGCTCATTAATGAGCCTCAAAAAGAGCAAAAGAAGGAGGAAATGGGGAGGGGAAACCCCCCCCACCGGTTTCCCAAAACCGGTGGGGAGACCCCCCACCGGTTCCCAACCGGTGGGCGGTCCATCCGGTGGCACCCCCTCCACCGGTTGGAACCGGTGGGGGTGCCCACCGAGCCCCCCCTCTCTTCTTTGCATGCTCTCCCTCTCACTCCTCTTGCCACCCATTGGCCATTGAAAAAAAATAAAAGAAAAGGGGAGGAGAGATGGTGGAACCGGTGGCACCCCCCCCACCTTGCTCCATCCGGTAGCACCCCCCACCGGGTTGGGAATTGAGGCCTATAAATAGACCCTATGACCCCCAAATTCATACACACCAAGATACCAGGAGACCAACACATATGCATGTTGGTATTCACACTTAGCCTCAAATTCAAGTGTGAAATTGTGAGAGAGGGTGCTGCTTGAAGACCAAATTCGGATTTTTTAAACCCGGATTTGCTGCGCTTTAGGAGTTCTTTCTTTCGTCCCGGGGAGCCCTCCCTCCTAAGGTTCAATCCTAAGGGGAAGCTCTGCCGGATATTTTTGTAAAAATATCTTGTTATAAGGCGAATTGCTGTCAAAATGAAAACTGAAATTGTGTGCTTATGTGTCATTAAAATTATGTAATTACCATCATATTTTAAAGGTAATATACGTATATATCTAATTTCATAAAACTAAAAAAAATCCGGGTGCATCCTCAACCTAAACTTGGCCTCACCCCCTACATGAGTAAAAATAAAGTTCAGAAATTATAATAATAAAATAATACCCAGATAAAATATAATAACGACTTAAAATTAATTAAAAATTAATAAAATCATATGAAAATATAGAAAAATCAGGAAAAATCAGTAAAAAACAGTAAAAATCTGAAATATGATATAAAAGTCATAATAAGTCCAAATACCCTCATATACTTAATTAATTAATTAATTAATTAAATTAATCATAAAAATCAATAAAATTAATAAAAAAAATCAGAGAATTAAAAATCTGAAAGAACATAAATCATTAATGATATACATAAGACTTAATACAAATTACAAAAACATCCCTGTATATAATATATATATATAACCCCGAAAATACCAAAACTCATATCATGAATAGAATACCTTTCCATATAATTAGAATATCATTAAATATAAACATAATAAACCCGGTTTAGGGTAAAATTACTAAAAACCCTCATACATTTAAAAATTGATTTCATAACTCCCATAAGGTTTGAAACCCTTTAAAACTCACCCCTATATGCTTATAAACTACAATACTTTCATTAAACCTCCATAATTCATAAAAACCCCTAAGAGGTGTATAATTGCAAAAAAAACCCTGTGAGATTAAAAATTTGAAATTAATCCATATAACTTGGAATCAATCCAAATAATTGGGAATCAATCCTAAATCATATAAAAGTTGTCCCCAAACCGGGGTGAGGCTAAGGGTTCAACCTAAAATATGCCTTCATACTCATACGCATGCGCTGCCTGTAGTAGTAGTTTTGCATGATTAAGGGCATCATACGGACGGTTAATCAAGGGTTGCCGAGCAGTTGCTCGGCGTAATTAACACTGACCGAGGTCAGTGGAGAGAGGTCATATACTCGAATCTTCGCTTGATTCGAAGTCCCGGATTTCCTGAGGGCTAATCCCAAGCTCTCATAGTCCGATAAAATAAAAAACTGACCTATATTCCTCTAGATAAACAAAAAAATAGATTTCCGAATAATCCGATATAGGAGGAGAGATATGCCTAGGTCAAGTCCAGACCGGAGGGGTTTAGGAAATAAATCTCCCGCAAACAGCAGTAGTAATGACAGTGACAGTGTTGACAATGGTGACTGGCGAGGCAGCGGCGGCATCTTACTCCCCTTCTTCCTCTTCTTTTGGAAGACTAATGTGCAGTGGCAATGGCAGTGGCAACATCTTCCTCCTCTTCTTCTTCTCCTCCTCCTCCTCCTCTTCAACCTCATCCTCCTCCTCCTTCAAGCATTAGCAATTGACTTGTCTTTAATTCATTTAATTCTTATTCTTCTTCTCCTTCTTCAAGTATTTAGTAGTCGAATTGTCATTCATTTATTTCTTCTTCTCCTCCTTCTTATCTTTCTTCTTCATCTTCTTCTTCAAGAATTTAGCAATTGCCTTGTCTTTAATCTATTTACTAATTAGACTTAGGTTAAAGAGTAATCGTAACATCTTCCTCCCCTTCTTCTTCTTTTGGGAGACGATGATGACAGTGACAGCATCGGTGACGATGACTAGCGGGGCAGTAGTGTTGGCGACATCTTCCTCGTCCTCTCCTCCTCCTCCTCCTCCTCCTCCTCCTTTTCTTTCACCTTCTCTAGAAGGAGGTGGAGGTCTGGAGAAGGAGAAGGTCTCCTTCTCCTCCTCCTCTTCCTCCTCATTCGCATTTAGCAATTGACTTCTCTTTAATTCATTTAATTATTCTTCTTCTTCATCCTCTTCTTCTTCTTCAAGCATTTAGCAATCGACTTGTCTTTAATTTATTTACCAATTAGATTTAGGTTGAAGAGCAATGGTGGTGTCTTCCTCTCCTTCTTCTTCTTCTAGGCAACGATGACAATAGTGGCAATGTCGGCGACAGTGATTGGCAAGCAGTAGCGGCAACGGCGTCCTCCTCCTCCCTCTTCTCCTTCTCCTTCTCCTTCTCCTCCTTCATCTTCTTCTTCAGGAGGAGGGGCATTTAGCAATCAAGTTATCTTTAATTCATTTTACCAATTGGATTTTATGTTGAAGGGCAAAAGTTTCTATGAAAAGAAAGACCCACTTCTACAAATCCATATCTCTTGAACTTATCAAAATCTTTCAAATGGTTTAAGTACTCATATAAGTGAAGAAAGTGGCATCTTAATGCTATGATAAGCCAGACACAAACACATTGTAAGACAGACAAGCAAATAATGCATCTCTACCTTTGTCTCTCAGTAGAAGGCAAAGATGTTGTCACATACTCAACAGTTGCAAGTGGGTTATTGGTATCATTGCTGTCAACGTCTAGGATGGGCTAGAATGCAATGTCCTCCATGTCAGCTTCCTTGAGCTCAGAGTTATCCTACAATGTTTCCTACAATAAAAATATGATCTTTCTCTCTGTATAGGTTCCACAAAGTCCAAACAAATTCCAAGCATCATAAAAAATAATACAAACCACTTATTTCATTTCTTCAACCGTTGACATGGACCTGGTCTGACAAGGAATGTGAGAGAGAATGTCAGACAAGGAAACATCAGCAGTTGTCTGTAAAAGCAAAACTAACTTTGCCTTCTTTCATATGGGGTTAGTGTGGGGGAGGAGGGATGATCAATAGACAGAACAGGAGAAAGAAGAAAACTATGTTTGAATCTTTTCAATGATATAGACAGCTCATAAAACTATAAACTTGCTAATCAAGAGTAAAAGAAGGAACAAGAAATCAGTAAAAATCTCCAGGATGATGACGGCTTAGGCCACGCGGAACAGAAAACTTGATTAAAAAGCAGTACACATGAATTGAGTTATCTGAAAAAGGGTTCAATGGTGGAGAGTTGAATTTTTAAAAGTTAGGAACAAAGTCACCAAACAAATTCACAATAAATTGACAGAAAACACTGCAGTCAACTTGAGAAGTACATTTTTCCTCTTTTCAGATGTTCCAGATCTGGGGAGATTTCTCATAGAATGCCACTTTTCAACTGCAGGTTTTCTTTGAACATATTTTATGGGTTGTTCATGCCATCATAACTCAGAATAGATTTCCTCATATGATAGATCACATGATGGTGAGAAAGTCTGTCCACGTTAATGAAAAGATTTAGCATAGGGTAGATTTCTTCTTCGGCCTCCGTATGTCTCACCAGGATGGGAGCAAAAATGACTTCTTAAAGAGTTAGAAGATTTGGAAAAAATTGGGATATTTCAAATATCATTGTTGGTGAAAGCCATTTAGCCCCACAATGGGCATTCGTGGTCACCACATTTTTTTTTTTGAAGGTGACATTAAGTCACAATTTCATAGAGTAAAAAAGAGGATTACAAGGAGAATGAATAGCCCAAGGGCCATCACCTTCAGGATCGGACAATCCCCGTCCTGAACCCCAACTACCTAAGAAAAGCTGAAATTTACAATGATGTTTTATCAAGCCAATAAAACAAAAACACACTAAGAGCTGCCTATCAGGAGATCATATCCTTCCACTTCCTGGCCTTTTCAAAAAAATCAGAACTCCCCTCCTTGAGGATACCAGCAGCCCGTCCCCAATCTTCCACCCATCTAAATGTAATCCTCAGCAGATCATTGGAGCTTCTACATTGATCATTGAATTTCCTTCTGTTTCTTTCACATTCATGGTCACCACATGCTTATATTAATTCTAGCTTCATCTATTAACTTGAGTTTTGTGCCCATGCTTCGCTTCAGTATTGAGGGTATCATAGACAATTTGTTTATTAACTTTCCCCCCATTTGGCCTGAGGGTATCAGATGTTCGTCATACAACTCCATCTAGGTTCCTCATTTGTTTGTCCATTTGAGGGGGAGGGCCATCATAACTCAGAATAGGTTGAACATATTTTATGGGTTGTTCATGCCATCATAACTCAGAATATGTTTCCTCGTATGATAGATCACATGATGGTGAGAAAGTATGTCCACATTAATGAAAAGATTTGGCATAGGGTAGAGATCTTCTTCAGCCTCTGTAGGTCTCATAAGGATGGGAGCAGAAGTAACTTCTTAAAGGGTAAGAAGACTTGGAAAATTGGGGTATTTCAAATATCATTGTTGGTGAAAGCCATTTAGCCCCACAGCGGGCATTTGTGGTCACCACATGCCTATATTAATTCTAGCTCCATCTATTAACTTGAGTTTTGTGCCCATGCCGCGATTAAATGTTGAGGGTATCATAGATGATTTGTTCATTCGCCTTCCCCCCATTTGACCTGACTGTATCAGATGTTCGTCATACAATTCCATCTAGGTTCCTCAATTGTTTGTGCATTCGAGGGGGAAGGCCCGAAGGGGGATGCATGTAGTCCCATACTCGTTATTCACTACCTATTCTATGCCTCTCTTAGTTTTATACTTCTCTATCCAACGACTTGCAGTTAACCAAGGAAAAACATCATATTTTCTACTTATGTCAATATGTTACAAGTCACCAGGCAAATCAAATACAGCCCTATTAGATACAAAAGTAAGAATACTGCGGCTAAACTACAGGGGCACTAATGGGAAAATGCAAGTAAGGGCTAAAGTAGAACAGAAATACTGACCTAGAAAAGACATCCGTTGGGTGCAATAAATTCTGCAGCAAAAACATGAGGAGAGGAAAAAAAAAAAAAAAACTGACAAGCATATAACATGAAAAACCAAAAAACAAGCAAGTTATCACTAAATAAAACTGATCTTCTCAGCGGAAGCTAAAGAAATCAGTTTGCAAAACAAAGTTCACCAATTAAACGACAAACCTAACTCAGATTTATCAGTTTGTTGAATCTATATTATAAATGAAATAAGCTATTCCACTGAACCAACACTGAAGTTGGTACAGCAGATTATGACATAACTTTTGTACCCATTCCCACCCAGCAAGGAACAAGAATTATAGATTAAAATTTTTAAATGGTGCTGAACTGTGGATGACAGTTTGGGGACAGATTTCTTCCATAGTTTCTAGGACGGATTTCCATATTGGTTTTGAAATCACCAGGTTTAAAACCAGCAAAAATAAAATCTCTGATTTTAGACTCACTGGTTTTAAAATTTCCGATTTTAGTTTTCACTCTGGAGTAAAAACCAAAAATTTACTAGAAAGAGTGTAATATGAGTCAACCAATTTTGAACTCCAATAATTTATGACACTCCAAACGTACGAAAAATACCATAAGCAATTTACAGCAAACGCCATTATACAGCATTTTATGATGTTTTACAACACACCAAACAACCCCCAAAAAAGATTAGGCTGCAAAGCTGGTTTGGAGCCTTGAGTTAGACCTTGAGTTGAGGTTGCCCATGGCCCATGCAGCCTCACACCAACCTCATGGCAGTGAATAAAGAAAAGCAAGAAGGTAGGGTAAGCTTAGGTCTAGAACCACAATGAGGAAGGAGGACCGGATGTAGCAGCGATGTTGCCCATCCTGTTCAAGTCAACCCAAATGAACCACTCTCTCAAAATTCCCATGTTCTCCATTCCCTGGTGAAGAGAGTTCCCAAATGGCGACCTTCCAACAAAACCTCAGTGGCATGCTACTGCAACTCTAGTTGAATCCACATCACACGACAAACCTACCACACCCACGAGCTTCGTGATCTACAAAGTTAGACATATTAATAACTCATCCCCCACGGAAAAAAAAAACTTAGGAGGAAGATGCCTCTGCACTCCTTCAGTATGTTAGTGCCAAAGTAGTCCTGTCTCCAACAGAAATAGAGAGCCCATTTGAATCTTGCAGCACATCCAAATCTGTAGGCACCATACTTCCTGTGCACCGCCATGAGTTTTCCAATTCTAGCCTTTGGATGAAAATTCACTACCATCCTTGAGCATTCTCTGCAACAAAAAGAACAGAGATGCACTTTATGATAGTATCTGTGCCAGAATCAAAGCTCATATAACTTCTAAGGATCTTTTAACTTGTAATCCCTCTAAATATTCATATTCAGAAATAAACTCATGTGACTTATGTACTCAGTGTTTGACTCCCAGAAACTTATTCTTTCTTAGAAATAAGTATTTCTAGTGAACAGTTTTTGTAAGATAATAATAGGTAATAGCAAGTAAAAAAAAAATATTAGACTCAAGTTTAATGGAGTTAACAGTAAATATGTAAGATACAGGAAATTTTTTCGTGATTCAATAGTTTAGAGCGACAAAAAACTAAAACCTCAACTATAAAAAGGAAAACACTTAAACAGGAGCTTATTCTTTCTTAGAAATAAGTACTTCTAGTTGACAGTAATTTGAAATAGGAGAATAGGCGATAAGGATTCAATAAATTACTGAACTTAAGTTCAATTGAGCCAAGAGTAAATATGCAAGATACAGAGTTTTTTCTAGATTAGATACTTTAGAATGGACTAAAAACTAAAAACAGCAACTATAAAAAAGAAAAAGGAACACACTCACAGGAGCTAGCTAGGATGCAGTTCACAAGTCCAAGTCCAGTGCTTAAACCCTCTGATACAGCACTGAGCAGTGTAGACCTCACAGCTGCGGCCAATAGTAAGGGTCCGAATTTGTGTTCATACTCAACCAGACACGGCTTGATAATGAAAAAAGAAAGCAGTTCCATCTGGTTGGCACAGAGTGAAATACTTATATCAGGAAAATATACAAATAGAAGCATAAAACAGAATTAGTCATAAACCAGAAGAAAAAAAAATCATTTTGTTGTTTTCTGCTTATCAGACTCGGTCACTCAGCAGACTTTAGGAACCTCCTCATAAAAACCTAAGGTGTTGGCACTTGGCACAGACATGTTGAATTGACGTGTGTTAATCATTAGTATCTTCTGCATCCAGATAAAAAATGTGACAAGTGTCAAAACCGGATAAAGATTCTAGATAGAAGATGATACCTTACTCTGTGTAAAGAGAAATAGCTGTACATTACAAAGTGCAATACTTCTGCAGCTGTATTATGGTTAAATCCTCCAGCATAGGCACTGAGACTTCCTCATCCTTGCGTACAAGAAGCATTAGAGTCACTCCAACCCTTGTGATCACTGTTTGGCATGCCAAAAGTCTATCTATTATATTCACAATCAGGACTAAGCTTTGTCCAACCAGTCGAATTTTTGTAGTGTAACTATGCCAATATTACACAACAGGATGAAGGTTTTTGCAAGGCCATTGGCAAAAAAAAAGGCACAGAGAAAATCAGATCAGAAAATTGCAGTACCTCGATCAGCCAAACAATCAGGATACCCCTCATCTTTTGGTTGATGTTAAACTCCTTGGACATGTAATTAGGACAGACGCAACTGAAGTCCTGGATCAAAAGTCAAAATGATGTTGCAATTCTTTTTTTTTTTTATTTTTCCCAAGTGAATTTTGGTCAAGTTGAAGGAATTTGTGTTAGATTTTAACCCCATTATTGGGGAGTGACAGACTGATTCAATTTTGTAAGTCAGACTGATCAGACATGCAATAATATGACAAACACCACAGGAATCCTGGATCACATGAATGCTATTTTGGGTTTGTTTTTTAGTTACCAAACACTAACTGGCAACTAATGTAGTTATGTGACTCTCATAGTTCCATCTTAACTAACCTTTGAATCATTATCCACCTCAATTAACGACGACATCATTGATTGTAGGGCTTTTTATTGTAAAAGTACTCAAACCATGCATGTTAATTCCCTTTTGCATATGTCTTCAAGTCTTATGTCCTCCTTATATTCCATAAGGCAAGGAAGGCAGGATCGTGGATCGGGGATAAATAGGTTGGTGCTGGGCCAATCCCGACCCGATCCGCAACGTTACAGGTTTACATATTTATTGATAATTTCTTGTAAAAAGGACTTCTTTGTAATTTTTACCAACTCATTCCTAACCCTCATCCAACAGCCTACGACAGAGGAAAGAAGAGGAGAAGAGAGAGAAGATGATGATGAAAGTGTCACAACAACAATGCAGCAACAACGATGCAGCATCGGCGGCATCTTCCTCCTCTTCTTCTCCTTCTAGGTGGTAGTGCTGACAATGAAAGTGTCGGTGGCAAGGCAGCAGCGGCGACAATTGGCGAGGCAGTAGCAGCAGCGGCATCTTCCTCCTCTTCTTCTTCTTTTGGACGACAATAGAAACATCGATAGTGGTGGCGGTAGCGATTGGCAAGACAGCGGCATCCTTTTCTTTTTCTTCTTCTTTTATATTTTTGGGTTTGGAGCTTCCGATCAGGCCGATCCAAAGGCCAATCCGAGCAAGGATCAGCTGATCTGGCCTGATCCAACAAGAAGATGAAAGTGTGGCACCAACAATCCAATAGTGGCAGTGGTGACGGCAATGCAGCAGCAACGGCATCTTCCTCCTCTTCTTCTCCTTCTGGGCGGCAGTGACAAGAGCGACAGCTTCAATGGTGGTGACTGGCAGCGGCGGTGTCTTCCTCCCCTTCTTCTTCTTTTGGATGACAATGATGACAAGGACAACATTGGTGGCAGTGACTGGCAAGGCAGCAGCAGCGGCGGTGTCTTCATCCTTTTCTTCTTCTTCTAGGCAATAATGAGAATAGTGACAGCAGCAGCAACGGCTACTAGCAAGGCATCATCTTTTTGTTCTTCTTCCTCCTCCACCTTCTTCTTCTTTCTTTATTTCTTAGTTCGGGGACTTCCAATCTGGCCAATCCGAGCAAACACAGGCTGATTTGGCCCGATCTAACAAGAAGATGAAAGTGTGGCGGCAACGATGTAGTGGTGGTTGTAGCGGCAGTGACGCCAACAACATCTTCCTCTTGTTCTTCTCCTACTGGGCAGCAGTGACAGTGTCGACGATGGTGGCTGGCGAGGCAGCAGCGGCATCGTACTCCCCCTCTTCTTCTTCTTTTGGAAGACTAATGGCAGCGACAATGTCAGCGGCAGCAGCGACTACTGGCAAGGCAACATCTTTTTGTTCTTCTTCCTCCACCTCCTTCTTCTTTCTTTATTTTTTGGTTTGGGGACTTCCAATCTGGCCAATCCGAACAAACATTGGCTGATTTGGTACAATCTAACAAGAAGATGAAAGTGAGGGGGCAACTATGTAGTGGTGGTTGTGGCAGCAGTGATGCCGGCGACATCCTCCTCCTGTTCTTCTCCTTCTGGGCGGCAGTGATGACAGTGACAGTGTCGACGATGGTGACTGGCGAGGCAGCGGCAGCATCATACTCCCCTTCTTCTTCTTTTGGAAGACTAATGTCAGTAACAGTGTCAACAGCAGCATCTTCCTCCTCTTCTTCTTCTTTTCCTCATGCTCCTCTTCCGCCTCATCTTCCTCCTCTTCCTCCTCCTTCAAGAATGAGCAATTTACTTGTCTTTTAATTCATTTAATTCTTATTCTTCTTCTTCTCCTTCTTCAAGCATTTAGGAGTCGAATTGTCATTCATTTATTTCTTCTTCTCCTCCTCATCTTTCTTCTTCTTCTTCTTCTTCTTCTTCTTCTTCAACAATTTAGCAATTGCCTTGTCTTTAATCTATTTACTAATTAGACTTAGGTTAAAGAGTAATTAATGATAGCATCTTCCTCCCCTTCTTCTTCTTTTGGGAGACGATGATGACAGCGACAACATCGGTGACGATGACTAGCGGGGAGTAGTGTTGGCGGCATCTTCCTCGTCCTCTCCTCCTCCTCCTCCTGCTCCTTTTCTTTCTCCTTCTCCTTCTCCTTCCTTCTCATTCTCCTTCTCTAGGAGGAGGAGATCTGGAGAAGAAGAAGATCGAGGAGGCCCTTCTCCTTCTCCTCCTCCTCTTCCTCCTCCTTCTCATTTAGCAATTGACTTGTCTTTAATTCATCTAATTCCTCTTCCCCTTCTTCTTCTTCTACTTCTTCAAGCATTTAGGAATCGGCTTGTCTTTAATTTATTTACCAATTAGATTTAGGTTGAAGGGCAATGGCGATGTCTACCTCTCCTTCTTCTTCTTCTTCTAGGCGACAATGACAATAGCGGCAATGTCGGCGGCAATGATTGGTGAGGCAGTAGCGGCGATGGTGTCCTCCTCCTCCTCCCTCTTCTCCTTCTCCTCCTTCATCTTCTTCTTCAATAGGAGGGGCATTTAGCAATCAAGTTGTCTTTAATTCATTTTACCAATTGAATTTTATGTTGAAGGGCAAAATGTTCTATGAAAAGAAAGACCCACTTATACAAATCCATATCTCTTGAACTTATCAAAATTTCTCAAATGGGTTAAGTAATCAGATAAGTGAAGAAAGTGGCATCTTAATGCTATGATAAGCCAGACACAAACACATTGTAAGACAGACAAGCAAATAGTGCATGTCTACCTTTGTCTCTCAATAGAAGGCAAAGATGTTGTCACATACTCAACAGTTGCAAGTGGGTTATCGGTATCATTGCTATCAATGTCTGGGATGGGCTAGAATGCAATGTCCTCCATGTTAGCTTCCTTGAGTTCAAAGTTATCCTACAATGGTTCCTACAACAAAAATATGATCTTTCTCTCTGTATAGGTTCCACCATGTCCACGCAAATTCCAAGCATCATAAAAATAATACAAACCACTTATTTCATTTCTTCAACCGTTGACATGGACCTGGTCTGACAAGGAATGTGAGAAAGAATGTCAGACAAGGAAACATCAGCAGTTGTCTGTAAAAGCAAAACTAAATTTTCCTTCTTTCTTATGGGGTTAGTGTAGGGGAGGAGGGATGATCAATAGACAGGAGAAAGATGAAAAGTATGTTTGAATTTTTTCAATGATATAGACGGCTCAGAAAACTATAAACTTGCTAATCAAAAGTAAAGGAAGGAACAAGAAATCAGAAAAAATCTCCAGGATGATGGCGACTTAGGCCATGGGGAACAGAAAACTTGACTAAAAGCAGTAAATATGAATTGAGTTATCTGAAAAAGAGTTGAATTTTTAAAAGTTAGGAACAAAGTCACCAAACAAATTCACAATAAATTGACAGAAAACACTGCAGTCAACTTGAGAAGTACATTTTTCCTCTTTTCAGATGTTCCAGATCTGGGGAGATTTCTCATAGAATGCCACTTTTCAACTGCAGGTTTTCTTTGAACATATTTTATGGGTTGTTCATGCCATCATAACTCAGAATAGATTTCCTCATATGATAGATCACATGATGGTGAGAAAGTCTGTCCACGTTAATGAAAAGATTTAGCATAGGGTAGATTTCTTCTTCGGCCTCTGTATGTCTCACCAGGATGGGAGCAAAAATGACTTCTTAAAGAGTTAGAAGATTTGGAAAAAATTGGGATATTTCAAATATCATTGTTGGTGAAAGCCATTTAGCCCCACAATGGGCATTCGTGGTCACCACATGCTTATATTAATTCTAGCTTCATCTATTAACTTGAGTTTTGTGCCCATGCTTCGCTTCAGTATTGAGGGTATCATAGACAATTTGTTTATTAACTTTCCCCCCATTTGGCCTGAGGGTATCAGATGTTCGTCATACAACTCCATCTAGGTTCCTCATTTGTTTGTCCATTTGAGGGGGAGGGCCATCATAACTCAGAATAGGTTGAACATATTTTATGGGTTGTTCATGCCATCATAACTCAGAATATGTTTCCTCGTATGATAGATCACATGATGGTGAGAAAGTATGTCCACATTAATGAAAAGATTTGGCATAGGGTAGAGATCTTCTTCAGCCTCTGTAGGTCTCATAAGGATGGGAGCAGAAGTAACTTCTTAAAGGGTAAGAAGACTTGGAAAATTGGGGTATTTCAAATATCATTGTTGGTGAAAGCCATTTAGCCCCACAGCGGGCATTTGTGGTCACCACATGCCTATATTAATTCTAGCTCCATCTATTAACTTGAGTTTTGTGCCCATGCCGCGATTAAATGTTGAGGGTATCATAGATGATCTGTTCATTCGCCTTCCCCCCATTTGACCTGACTGTATCAGATGTTCGTCATACAATTCCATCTAGGTTCCTCAATTGTTTGTGCATTCGAGGGGGAAGGCCCGAAGGGGAATGCATGTAGTCCCATACTCGTTATTCACTACCTATTCTATGCCTGTCTTAGTTTTATACTTCTCTATCCAATGACTTGCAGTTAACCAAGGAAAAACATCATATTTTCTACTTATGCCAATATGTTACAAGTCACCAGGCAAATCAAATACAGCCCTATTAGATACAAAAGTAAGAATACTGCGGCTAAACTACAGGGGCACTAATGGGAAAATGCAAGTAAGAGCTAAAGTAGAACAGAAATACTGACCTAGAAAAGACATCCGTTGGGTGCAATAAATTCTGCAGCAAAAACATGAGGAGAAAAAAAATTTACAAGCATATAACATGAAAAACCAAAAAACAAGCAAGTTATCACTAAATAAAACTGATCTTCTCAACAGAAGCTAAAGAAATCAGTTTGCAAAACAAATTTCACCAATTAAACCACAAACCTAACTCAGATTTATCAGTATGTTGAATATATATTATAAATGAAATAAACTATTTCCATTCCATTGAGCCAACACTGAAGTTGGTACAGCAGATTATGACATGACTTTTGTACCCATTCCCACCCAGCAAGGAACAAGAATTGTAGATTAAAATTTTTAAATGTTGCTGAACTGTGTGGATGACAGTTTGGGGACAGATTCCTTCCATAGTTTCTAGGACAGATTTCCATATTGGTTTTGAAATCACCAGGTTTTAAAACCATCAAAAATAAAATCTCTGATTTTAGACTCACTGGTTTTAAAATTTCCGATTTTATTTTTCACTCTAGAGTAAAAACCAAAAAATTACTAAAAAGAGTATAATATGAGTCGACCAATTTTGAACTCCAATAATTTATGACACTCCAAACGTATGAAAAATACCATAAGCAATTTACAGCAAACGCCATTGTAAGCATTTGATGATGTTTTACAACACCAAACAACCCCAAAAAAGATTAGGCTGCAAAGCTGATTTAGACACTAAACAATGGCTTTAAGTAAATAGTTTGAGTCAAACATTTGATTGTATCTAAAGAATATGTTTGGTCATATTTCTTGAATATAGTTAAGAATTAGTTAAACATAAAATGTCACATGCTCACTGGTTTTAAAATTTCCGATTTTATTTTTCACCCTAGAGTAAAAACCAAAAAATTACTAAAAAGAGTATAATATGAGTCGACCAATTTTGAACTCCATTAATTTATGACACTCCAAACGTATGAAAAATACCATAAGCAATTTACAGCAAACGCCATTGTAAGCATTTGATGATGTTTTACAACACCAAACAACCCCAAAAAAGATTAGGCTGCAAAGCTGATTTAGACACTAAACAATGGCTTTAAGTAAATAGTTTGAGTCAAACATTTGATTGTATCTAAAGAATATGTTTGGTCATATTTCTTGAATATAGTTAAGAATTAGTTAAACATAAAATGTCGCATGCAAGATAGAAGAGAATATATAATAAAACTGCCTCCGTTAAAATATTGGATGCTCAATCATTGATTTTTTTTCTAAAGTTCGAACATAACAAGGGCGACAAAATTTTATTGGCCACAAGAAATAAACAACGTCAACCAAAGTATGGACAAAAGACAACAATATGAGTAACAGTTAGAATAGGATCTACGCAGGTATATAATTCATACCTTTGAATAATCAAATAAATGGAGATGATGGCAGGAGAGCAGCACGCCAATGCTGGCATGGAAGGGTGAATGCTGGACGATTTTTAGGATTTGGCGTTTAGACCCCCGTTATATTGCGACTTGCAGGATTGCCTTTGGGGTGTAAGGGTCTGAAACATTGGTACTAACTGGAGACTGTGTTCATATTTTAGAAACTTTCTTTAACGATTAAGAGTTAGAACCTGATCATTTGCGTGACAATGGAGAGTTAGAACTTGAGGTTGCCGACGGCCAGTGCAGCTTCACGCCGACGCCATGCATCGAACAATGCAATGAAGGGTTAGAACTTGAGGTTGCCCACGGCCAGTGCAGCATCACCCCGACGCCATGCGCCGAACAAAAAGAAAGGGAAGAAGGTAGGGCAAGCTTAGGGTTAGAACTACGAAGAGTAAGAGTAAAAGGAGGAAAAGGAGAAGGGAAAGAAGGGGACCTAGAACTGGTGAGCAGCGATGTTGCCCGTCTTGTTCCAGTCTCTCACATTTCCAGCGTTCTCCGTTCCCGGGAAAGAGAGTTCACGAAGAGGGGAGAAAAACGAAGCGAAATATGGCGCTCCGAAGTGGGGAGAGCGGTATTTATATATAGGTAACCGTTTGCCGCCGAAACGAATAGTCCGAAATCGTTAACCGAGTCAGAGACGAGAGAAGAAACCGTCGTTGTGGCGTCATCCTGCCGTGCTGCAGCTCGTGTGACACAGTGCCGAAAACGGTCAAACTCGGTCCCGCTAAAACCGCATCGGGCTCCGAAAGAGGGAATGGGCTGATTTATTGTTTATTGATTGATCAATCTAAAACTTGTCACGAAAAAATGAAGTCGAGACGAGAAGTTACTGTCATTGTCACGCCATCCCGGTATGTAACATAGTGCTGATAAGTGACGCTTGGCCTGATCCCACTAAGCATCCAACTTCGAAGGAAGGAATAGCTGATTCACTGTTTTGATTAGCAGTAAGTTAGATTGTCTGACCAGTTTTTTAGACTACTATGCATCCTAAGACATATCAAAAGAGATTATACTTGCTTTGGGCCATTATTTTACAGATAAATAATACATTCACCCTCTCTTTGATATGTTTTAGGGTGCAAGATGACCCACGGAACTAGGTTAAGTCCATATGATCTCATTCCTAAGTTAAGATTGATTAACCTGTGAAATTAGAATACTGACCCACCTCCAAAGTACCACTGTGTCAGATAATCTTGGTAACTCTCTCTCCTTTGCCTATTGTGAGGGACGACGATAGAACAGTCGCGAACCAAGCTTGTGCGCACATAAAAAATGGCTAATCGCCCCTGTAATCTGGCTCAATAATCTGCAAAGCCACAGGGACAATGTATAATAATGAGCTGTTTTTTTTTTTGCCTCTTGGCTTCCCCTTCAAAAGATACACGGAAGAAGCTTCCCACATCAAAATTCTGAGAATATGCCTTCTTACACATAAAAATGGCTAATCACCCCTGTATATTGGCTTCAAATCTGCAAAGCCACGGGGACTTTATAAAAAATGGCTAATCTCCCCTGTTACACATAAAAATGGCTAATCACCCCTGTATATTGGCTTCAAATCTGCAAAGCCACGGGGACTTTATAAAAAATGGCTAATCTCCCCTATATATCTGGCTCAATAATCTGCAAAGCCACAGGGACAATGTATAATAATCACCCCTGTATATTGGCTTCAAATCTGCATATTGGCTTCAAATCACCCCTGTATTATATTAATCACCCCTGCATATTGGCTTCAAATCACCCCTGTATTATATTAATCACCCCTGCATATTGGCTTCAAATCACCCCTGTATTATATTAATCACCCCTGTATATTGGCTTCAAATCTGCAAAGCCACAGATACTTTATCTGTATTATATTAATCACCCCTGTATATTGGCTTCAAATCTGCAAAGCCACAGATACTTTATAAAAAATGGCTAATCGCCCCTGTATATCTGGCTCAATAATCTGCAAAGCCACAGGGACAATGTACTATTTCATAATGAGCTGGTTTTTTGCCTCTTGGCTTCAAATCTGCAAAGCCACAGGGACTTTATAAAAAATGGCTAATCGCCCCTGTATATCTGGCTCAATAATCTGCAAAGCCACAGGGACAATGTACTATTTAATAATGAGCTGTTTTTTTGCCTCTTGGCTTCAAATCTGCAAAGCCACAGGGACTTTATAAAAAATGGCTAATCGCCCCTGTATATCTGGCTCAATAATCTGCAAAGCCACAGGGACAATGTATATAATGAGCTGTTTTTTTGCCTCTTGGCTTCCCCTTCAAAAGATACATGGAAGAAGCTTCCCACATCAAAATTCTGAGAACATGTCTTACACATAAAAATGGCTAATCACCCCTGTATATTTTTTATAAAAAATGGCTAATCGCCCCTGTATATCTGGCTCAATAATCTGCAAAGCCACAGGGACAATGTATTATTAATAATGAGCTGTTTTTTTTTTTGCCTCTTGGCTTCCCCTTCAAAAGATACATGGAAGAAGCTTCCCACATCAAAATTCTGAGAACATGTCTTCTTACACATAAAAATGGCTAATCACCCCTGTATATTGGCTTCAAATCTGCAAAGCCACAGGGACTTTTGTAACTTTAACAAAATACTGAGAACATGCCATCAAGTTTTTTAAAAGAAGGATGGATGTCAAGGAGAGAACCAAATTCTGTTAATTTCATAGCTACACATTCTGATGGCTTCACATGCATGGACCATCAAGTTTTTTAATAAAAGAAGGATGTCAAGGAGAGAAACCAAATTCTGTTAATTTCATAGCTGCATGGGCGGCCATCGAGGAGAGCATAATATAACAGAATTTAATGCTAGATTTGAGAAGCTATGAAGAAGCCACTAGGAATTAACATAACATATCTGACAAATTCACAAGAGGTGTGTGGCTAAAAGCTTTGAAGAAGCCACTAGGAATCAACATAACAAATCTGAAAAATTCACAAGAAGGGGCCATCAAACTTCCAAACTAGATTTGAGAAGCTTTGAAGAAGCCACTAGGAATCAACATAACAAATCTGAAAAATTCACAAGAGGTGTGTGGCGCACAAGAAGGTGGGCCATCAAACTTCCAAACTTGAAGCTTCGAATCCACATCCAAAAGTGCTCCTTTAGATTACAAATCAAAAACTTGAAGCTTTCGAATCCACATCCAAAAGTGCCCCTTTAGATTACAAATCAAAAACAAGCAGTCAGGATAACTACTTCAGCCACCTTCTGTTGCAACTTCAGTTGCATACTACTGCAACTTTTAGTTTGCGGCCATCACATGACACCCACAACCATGAGCATGAAGTTAGACATATTAACGACCAAGCTTCAGCAGTGAGTTACGTGCTAAAGTAGTCCTGTTTCCAACAGAAACAGGGCTGGTTCGTATCTTGCAGCATATCCGAATCTGTAAGTACTATATTTCCGGTGGACCCCCGTCAGTTTTCCAATTCCTGCCTTTTTATGAAAATTAACCATCATCTTGGAGCACTCGCTGCAAATACAAAGATCAGAGATGGAACTTTTTATGATAGCACCAAAGCACATATAACTAAAAAACAAAGGAAAAAAAGGAGAACACCCACACAAGCTGATCTTCTGAATAGCTAGTATGCAGCTCACAAGTCCTACTCCACCGCTTAAACCCTCTGATACAGCACTGAGCAGTGTAGATTGCAGCTGCGGCCAACAGTGAGGGTCGGAATTTGAGCATTTCATACTCGACCAGACACAGCTCGATAATGAAAAAGGAAAGGAGTTCCAGCTGGTTCGCACAGAAATAGAACAAATTCCATCAGGAAAAATATGCAAATAACAACACAGTTACACATAATTAAGGTGAAAAAGCATAGGTTTGGTTACCTCCTTATCAGACTCAGCAGCCTTTAAGAACCTCCTCATGAAAACGTAAGGTGTTGGCACAGACATGTTGAACTGAAGACTGTTGATCATTAGTCTCTCCTGCAAATACAAAGATCAAAAATGTAACAAGCATCTAAAATGGGACAAAGATTCTGCAGAGAAAGATGATAGATACCTTCTCTATATAAAGAGAAATGTGTATATTACCGTTTCTAATATTTCTGATCTTGCGTAAGCCTTGTCAGAAATTATGATCAAGTCCTCCACTATAGGCACTGAGACCTCTTCATACTTGCATGCAAGAAGCATTGCAGTCACCCCAACCAACTGGAGTTTCTTTCTGATCACTGTTTGGCATGCCAGAAATCTATCTATTATGTTCACCGTGAGGAACAAGGTTTCATCCATCAGGTCGAATTTGTAGTGTACCTGCGCCAAGATTTCACATTAGGGGTTAAGAATTCTGCCGGGTTACTGGCGGACAAAAAAGACGTACTGAAAAAAAAAATCAGATAAGAGAATTGCAGTACCTCGATCAGCCAATCAATCAGGATAGCCCTCATCTTTTCGTTGATGTCAAACTGCGTCGACATGTAACTAGGGCAGACGAAGCTGGAGACCTGCATCAAAGTTCGGGTATAGTCCATTATTGGGCAGTGTAAAACTAATTGGAAATATTAGTCTATATGACAGGGCAAGAATCTTGCACTAACGTCCGACTAAATAATACGAGGGACACGGCAGGAATACTGCAACATATGAATTGTGTTTTGAGTTTTTATTCTCAGTTAAGATTTACATGTAAATTATATAATTATCTTCAGTTCCGTCTCAACTAACCAATGCCTCAAATCAACTTTCTGAGTCCTCCCTGGCTCCCTCTCAATTAAAGACTGACATCATATGAATTCCCTTTTGCATGTCTTTTATGTCCTCAAATTGCCAAAGTTCTTAAACTAATTTTCAATCATCTCACTTGATCAGATCTTCAAGCTTTTTTCTAACCTTATCACACACATAGTAGACTCCATTCAACTACCCTTCAGGAATCGACCATACAACAGATACCAAAGTTCTTAAAACAATTTTCAATGGTCGAGTTAAGAATCACGCCTCAATTAGTAATTACCCTTCAGTGAAAAAACTGTTTTTTCGGTGGTCGGTTCACTTCTTCAGGTATTTTGCAAAGACATTTACAATTATCTTTTGAGTTGAAGAGTTGAGCTATCTGTGAAAAGAAAGACCCACTTCTACAAATCACATCTCTTAAACAAACCTATCAGAATCTCTCGAATTTGGCAAGTACCCGGATAAATAAAAAAAGAGGCATCCCAGTACTGAGATAATTCATTTACCAATTATATTTTGAGTTGAAGAGCAATGACTATCTGTGAAAAGAAAGATCCACTTCTACTAATTCACATCTCTTAAACGAACCTAAGCACTCAGATAAATCAAAAAGTGACATCCCACTACTAAGATAAGCCAGAACACGATCTCATAATAAGACAGACAAGCAAATAGTGGACGAGTCATTACCTCTGTCTCTCGATAGAAGGCATAGATGTCGTCCACATACTCAACAACTGCAAGTGGGTTATTGGCATCATTGCTGTCGATGTCTGGGATGGGCTCAACTGAGATGTCCTCCATCTCAACTTCTTTGAGCTCAGAGTTGACCTGCAACATTTCCTACAAGAAAAATATGATTTTTCCCTCGGTATACGTTCCACAAAGTTTCCAAGCAAATTTCAAGCATCATAATACAAACCACTTCTTCTATTTCTTCAACCATTGAGAAGGGTAGGTCATTAACTGGCTTATACTCATCCACATCTATGGCTGTAGAAGCATCCATACCACTTGAGTCTAGGGCTGGGGGAATCTCTTTCTTTGGTTTCTCACATCCTATATATAGGTCCTGCAACAAGAAAGAGGTGACGACCAAGAAAGAAAGGAAACTACAGATTCACTAGAGGGGAATAAACTATCATTGTACAGAGAAATCTAACCTGTGAAGATGCTTGTGACTTCAATGTAGCAGCAAACCGCCTGAATAAGAGATTGACGAGTTGAATAAATCACAAATCACGGGAAAATTTGAAACACAAACTAGGGTTCCGACTAACCTCGTCACTGGTCGATGAGATGTGTTCTTGTCGTTCACAGCATTCCCACTGATGGGAAAAAAAATAAAAAAGGGGGAAATCAGATCTGGTCAATTATTTACTGCAGATCAAATGATTGCGATGCTACACAATAAGATTACTCTTTCAGCCCATTCTTATTGAGGGTGGAAGGATAAGGTGGGGCGCCCACTAAATTCCTGATATCCCTCAGCGCTCGGCGACTGTTCCCCCCCTCTGTGCCAAATTTGCCCACTTCTTTTTGATGACCTAAAAAATCAAAGACCAGAGAAAAGGATAATTGAAATTTTTTCAACTTTCTACGAAAAATTGCAACACAGTATTCAGCGATTGAGATGAGATTCTTGTTCAGATTAGAAAATAAACAACAAATTGAGATCTCCTCGCAGTGGTAACTACCTCGGAAGCTGGCGGGTCTGACCACTCCCCGATTGTTCTCATCACCCACGTCCATCTCCCCTTACCTGCACACATCAGAAAAACACAGCTGTTTCGAGAGATCAGACACTGGGAGAGCAGCAGGAGCCCAGGTCCCCAAGAAAAGAAACCACAAACCCTAAAGTAAACATATCAATAACCCAGATCATTAAAACCGGGAAAACCCACGTCCACATCAAGAAAACGCAGAAGAAAAGCATCCAGATTCCAGACAGATAGAAGATTGGATCAACGACCTGAAGCGCTCCCTCGGTTCAACGGACGGCCACTCGAAATAAACGAGAAGTCCAATCTTGCTGTGAACCGAGGCGGAGATCTAGGCTAGAGCGGAAACCACATCAGGAGGCCGATCTCGAGACCTCCCTTCCCGAACCCTTTCTTCCCTCTCCTCCCCCCCCCCACCCCTCCACTTCTTCTGGGCAGGAGCTCTTGGAGAGGAATAGGAAGAGGAGAGAAAAGGAACAGAATCCGAGAAAATTGTGCAGGGAAGGAAGACGAAAACGACGGATATATTGTCCGCGATGTTTCCCCTTTAAAGCCAACGGCTAGTGCTGCGTAGCCGTTGGATTCGATCTGCAAGTGGAAAGCATACGCAACCCTTGGGTTGGTCCTAACGGTTACCTCGGCATGTGCTTTCAAATTCCACTCGCCCGAATCAAACACACCTACGCCAAGGCGTTTTGAGCGTGCCAATGGAGAGGCGCCACGCGTCATGACTAATCTCTTCTCACAACACCTTGGTTCAGTTATTCTTATGCTGCCTTTTTTGCCCTTCTGAAGTGGCGACTCGCGACTCTTCCTGCCCCCTACATGCGGGGGTGATGAGGCCTTTTTCCCCACACTCCCACTCCGCTCTCACGTTTGAATCCTGGCCGTCGGATTGAGAGACTCCCCGCAGTGGGACAGAGCCATTGAGATCCAGGTGGGGCAGAGAAGGAACAGAGGATTAACGGATTGGATGACATTATGGTTCCGCCACCGCCCCCTGCCAAAGGCTTCTCCTCTCCAATTGCGTCGCCGAGAGTCACACCTGACATGTCACGTGCTAATATGCAATGCTCCCACAACTTCGAATTTGTATCCTTATGCTTTTATGCCTATTAATTATGTCGAGTTAAGATTTGGAAATATAACCATAAAGGGAGAATCTCCAACCATCTCCACACCGACGAAAGTGGCTTTAGCTTTTGTTACAAAATGTTATTGTAGCCAGGGATGTAAAAGGATGCCTATAGAGTCGAATGCTGGCTCTTTTCTTATCATTATCCTTTAAGTAATATGTACATTCTTATCTTTATCTTTTAAGAAATATGTGTATCCTTATCTTTATCTTTTAAAATTATCTAAAATAGATACATAAAAGATTGAATAAACTTAAATCTTATATTGCTTCTATAGGGAACAAAAGAATACTACTCCGAAATATACATAGACTAGTTGCAATCTTATGCGATGCACGGCGAGTTAACATGTTTGAATAAAAAAAATACAATTAATATAAGTGAAATTAATATTTTATATTTTTTGAAGGAATGAATAAAATAATTATAAAATATATACATTTAGAAATGTAAATAGTTTTTCTATGAATATTAAGTTTAGCTGTTTGGTACATTTTCTGAAGGAATGAATAAAATAATTATAAAATATATATATTCAGAAATGTAAATATTTTTTTTTATGAATATTAAGTTAGTTGTTTGGTAAACATTAAAAGTCCAGAATCATTGTATTTAATTGAAATATAGATTAAGAGAGAAAACTAAAAAGTGAACTGAAGATTATTATTATTATCTCATGAGATTATCTTAATAAATATTGTGTTGAAATATAGATTAGGAGAAAAATAAGAGAGAAATTGGTCTCGTTAACAATGAAATTAGTTATTATTATTCTATGAGACTATCCTAATAATAATAATAATGAATATCAAAATTTATTATTATTATTCCAAAAGATTGTCCTAATATTAACAATAATAACAACAACAACAATTAATAATAATAATATGAGTGAGGAAAGTGTGACAATAATAATAATAATTATTATTAATATTATAATTAATTATTATTATCTTATGAGATTATCTTAATAACAATAATAATAACAAAAATAAATAATAATGATGATGTCAAAATTAGTTATTATTACCTAAATAGATTGCAACAACGACGACGACGACAACAATAACAACCACAATAATAATAATAATAATAGGGGATAGAAAAATAGGAGATAAAAATATTAACAGGGAGAGAGAAAAATGTGAGAGAGAAAAGAGAGAGATAATAATAATAATAATAATAATAATAATATTAAAATTAGTTATCGTTATCCCATGAGACTATCATTTTAATATTAATTTTTAATAATAATCATAATAATAATATCAAAATTAACTATTATTATCTCATAAATAATAATATTAATATTAATAATAATAATAATGTTAAATTTAGTTATTGTTATTTCAAAAGATTGCAACAACAATGACAACAATAATAATAATAGGAGATAGAAAAAATATGAGAGAAATATTAATAGAAAGAGAAAAATGTGAAAGAGGAGAAAGAGAGATAATATAATACTTAGGTAGAAAGAGTGGAGAGAGAAAGAAATAATAAGAGAAAGAGGGGAGAGAGAGAATTAATGAGAGAAAGGGAGAGAGAGAGAATTAATGAGAAAGAGAGGGAGAGAGAATTAATAGAGGACATAAGTATTAATAGGGAAGGAGAGAGAGAGAGAGAATTTAGGCGGAAAAAAAAGAATTCTGATATTGACTGGTGACACCAAAGAACTCTGCTTTAAATATATATTATAGATATAAGTTATGTCCAAGTAGTTCTTATAAAATTACTTATAAATCAAGTGACATTTGTGAAAATGAATCGTGCAAACTGATGAATGAGGGAGAGAAGGGATTAAAATAATGGCATGAACAATAAGACATCTAATAAGATAGATATGATTGGAGATTTCATTTAAAAGTGAGAATTTTCAATAAGATATAATCAATAGCAAAAACGGACGGATACTCGAAAAATCGAATTTGGAACTTCTTCTTATCCTAAATCATTGGGATATGGATAGTATCCTTATCTTGTCTTTTAAATTGTATTCTTTTACGACCTTTAAACTTCAAAAACGGATTTTCAAGTACCATTTACATCCCTAGTTGTAGCCATTACATGCAAGAACCCACCGGGTAACATTTGGAGATAATTAATTCAGTCAGTGACAGGGGTGGGACTTATTTTCTACCTCTTACCAGATGGTCCTTTGCCTAGTCCTCTTTGCTTTATCAGAATCATGCCTTCACCTCTTAAGGACAACTCTATTTCTAAGATTTACAAAATAATTTTCCCAACTTTTTCTTTCACTTTTTAACGGACATTGACCTTTTGTCTTCTTCTCTTAAAAAATCATCACATACCTCCGCATATCATAAGTTTTTTATTCTATTTAATATTCTTATAAAACTCTAAACATTAATTATTACATAGTTAATATTAAAACTTTTAAATTATTTTTAAATTATCTCGTTAAAATATAATACGCCACATAAGCTCCTTATCGTTTGTCTTCTTCTTCTAAAAAAATCCCATGCACTATTTGTCATATTTTTTATTTTAATTAATATTTTTATAAAATTATAAATTATTATATAATTAATAATTAATAATCTTAAATTATTTTTAAATTATCTTATTAAAGTATAATTCGTGCACACACTCGCTATCTTTTATTTTCTTCTCTCAAGAAACCGCCACATATCCTCAAGCACTATCTAATGTGAAAACTTTTTCTTATTTTAATTTTAATTTATATTTTTATATTTTTAATAAATATTTAATATATAATTAGTATTTATTATTTTAAGTTAACTTCTAATTGTCTTATTAAGATATAATACATACACACACTCTCTATCTTTAATAATATATCACTTTAGCAATATAATAGGAAGATAATAATACATCAATATCGTGAAATTTTAACAATAACACATTTTTAAAGTGAATACGGTAATGCCTTCAAACTACAATACTTTAATAGGTAGTGCCTTAGTGTTAAAGTGTATTGTTCACTTTAAAGTATCTCGATGTTAAAATCTTATGGTATTAAAATATACTCGTCTTCTCATTATATTTGTTAAAATATTATAGTATAATGAGAAGACAATAATGCATTAACACTATAAACTTCAAGACTTGGACACTTTAACACTAACACATGTTATGGTATAAAGGTGTTATAGTATTCACTTTAAAATATCATAGTGCTAAAGCTTAATAGTGTCAAAGTATTGTTATTATAGTGTTAAAGGATTCTACATTAATGCAAACACCTGTTAAAAGATATATTTTGACACTAATAAATCTAATACTTTAACATTATAATAGCCTTCATGACCAAGCAACTTTTTAAGATATTATACTGTTAAAGAATTATATAATACTTTAACAATATAATACTTCTAGCAAGATAATAACAATACTTTAACACCATTAAACTATAACAGTAAGATATATTAAAGTGAAAATAATACATTTTAACACTAAAACAATTCGTATTATACTTTAGAATGTCTTAGTATTAAAAATTTTAGTGCTAAATTATTCTTATCTTTCTATTATATTATAAATTTCTAATAATACTAGGAGGTATGTGGTGGTTCTTCAGAAAAAGAACACAAAAGATAGAGAGATTGTAGTATATTATATTTTAGTAAGATAGCTTAAAAATAATTTAAGCTTAGTAAATAAATTTTTAAAAATTTATAAAATAGTAATCAAAATAAATAAATAAAATACGATGAATAGTGTACAGAGATATATGGTGATTTCTCAAGAGTACAAGACAAAAGATAAGGAGTTGGCATGATGTTATATTTTAATAAGATAAACTAAAGATAATTTAAGATTATTAAATGCTAATTGTGTATTAAATAAATTTTAAAATTTTATAAAAATACTATTCGAGTAAAATAAAGAAAATATTATGATGAATAGTGCACAGAAATGTGTAGTTTTTTAAGAGAGGAAGACAAAAGAAAAAGAGTTTACATGATGTATTATATTTTAATAAGATAATTTAAAAAGAATTCAAGTTTTAAGTATTAATTATGTATTAACTAAATTTTAAAATGTATAAAAATATTAAATAAAGTAAAAGAAAGAAAAAATACAATGAGTAGTACACGAAGGTATGTGCTGAACTTTTAGGAGAAGAAGACAAAAGGTAGAAAGGTTACGGGGCATACTATATTTTAATAAGATAATTTAAAAATAATTTAAGTTTTCTAAATATTAATTAATTTTTTTAAAAAAATTAAAATACTAATTAAAGTGAAAGAAAGAAAAAATTATAATGAATCATGAACGGAAATATGTGATGGTTTTTTATGAGAAGAAGGGAAAAGGTAAATGCGCGTTAAAAAGTGAAAGATAAAGTTGGAAGGATTATTTTGTAAACTTTGAAAACGGAGTTATCGTTGGGAAGTGATGACAGAGAGCTCTAGGTAAGGTAAAATAAGGAGGGCTGGGTAAAAAATCATCTGATAGGAGGTGAAAAATAAGTCCCACCTCTTGCCAAGGGGCTTAAATTAATATCCAAAATTTTGTAGTTTTTAGATAAGAAACAACGGGAGGGAAAAAAATGTCAAATGTAGAATAGACAAAAAGTACAGAAGAAAATTATTATCCATCAAAACATGGATCTAAAAAATCTCCGTACAACAGTTTTAGACCAAAGAAGATGTTTAATAAAATTCTAGAAACTAATTATTATTAGAAATATCAGATAACTCGACATGCACGAGATATCAGATCTTCGAGATCTTTCCTTTACCGGGCATCACGAATGTTAAACTAATAAGGTTGTTCCAACAGCTGAAAAAGAAAAAAACCCAGTGATCCCCTTACATAAATCCAACGGCTCCGATTCCATCTGGTGTTAGATTCTCACGGTTGTCTGTACAATGTGCAGCAGAGCTTTTAAGAGACTCGCCAGTAATATTTCATGTGGGCCACCTGGCCTACTGATGGCCCCACACATCACTCAAGACATTTGAACAGGCCCTTGATTGCATCGAAAGACATTCTTTCGCAGAAAAGGTTCTTTTCAATATATACTCAAATCAGAGAAAGAACACGTCAGTTAGAAGCTAAAGTAAATGGAGTCGATTTGGTCATATGTGAAATATATTGGGATGAAAAAGATTTTCTAAGGTCACATTTACAAGGAAAATAAAATTAAAATTCATCATTTAATACCTATAAAAATGTTTTCAGCTCCTTTAGGAGATAATATCCGGTCTTATCCTATGATGTTAAAATTGAGAAATAAAAAACAACGAATAAAATTTCTGTTTAAGTAAAATTTTACGGATTACTGATAAGTGATTGTGATATATTTTTCGAGAAAAACCTTTCATGTAGCCTGTAGCCTAATTTACATGAAGACAAACCTAACTTTGGTGAGCAAATCACCCCCTTAGACTTCATTGAAACTGACGAGAGATGAAAAGAGAGCTGAACCTAACCCACCTGTACACGCATCTATTATGACGTGCAATTGGCTTTCCACTGCTAGATCCCTACCGTATATGAATTCAGCACAATCCAATTGTCATCAGGCGGCCTCTTCAATGCTTGATCAACAACATCGTAGAGAAATTTCTATTGAAATAATTCTGATTTGTGGTCCTATTCCATTTCAATTATACGTGTATAGGTGCTTATTAAGAGGAACAATAATGTTCGTTGCACCGTTGTCGGTACATATAAAAGTGTCAGATTAAAAAAATAAAATTTTTGTATGCCATTTTTTCTGGAGCATAGTTTGTGCTCTTAAGAATATGATCAAGCTCTCGAGAGCATCTTAAGACTCTCAAGAACATCCTCAAAATGTTCTCAAGATTTTGAGGATGCTCTCAAAAAAATAGTTTGGCAGATAATTTTTTGATTTCTTTATTTTTTTTAATCTAACACCCCATGTTGATACGCAGATGATGTCGACAAATATTTAATTAGAGGACAACCCCCATATGAACTCTCTAGGTGTCAGAAGGACATCAGGAAACTCAATCCAAGTCACCTCATTTGTATTAGCAGCGATGCAACAAACATTACTCTTAAGATAGTAGAAAATGAGATGAGGTGAATAAATTTTTAAGAAGGAAGCCAAAATGCCATTATGAAATGACCACGCCTCGATAGGGATCCTGCAGAATACCTTTTTACATGGCATTTGAGTCCACTATGTTACCACTTAGACTGGTTGTTTTACTATGTAGGTTCATGTGTAAGTATTACTTCCATGTAAGCTAAGGCATTATTCGAAAGTGCTGTAGAATGGTGTAAAATGTTAAATGTGACTTACTCTCTTTTGGTATTTTTCTGATGTTTGGTGTGCCAAGAACACTTCAACCTTAAACAAGAGTCAACCGTTGACATCTATTTTTTTCAGTTTTTTTATTTTCAGTCTAAAACTACCATAAACAGAAAAATACAAAGATTATGATATTTTACAGAACACCAAATAACATCTAAAAGAATCAGTTTACGTTGTCCGTGAAAGAAACATGAAGTTTAAATTTAACTGCGAAAAAATGCATCGGATGAAAGTCTAACGGCTAGCGAACTAAGGGTTGCATTCACTTGGACTGTTTGCAAATGGCTAGCGAACTAGGGGTTACATATTCACTAGGACTGTTTGCAAATGGCTAGCAAATTAAGGGTTACATATTCACTAGGGTTTGCAACGATGCAAAACTCCATAATCATTATTCAAGACAACTCTTGAGTTGATTAAATTGCAAGCTTATCGGCTATCACAACTATTTTCAAATGTAAAGCTTCTAAACAATACCTTTGAGGGAGCATTGCTCAAGTGATACCCTTGAAAAGGGGTGGAAAAAGAGAAACGTGAGTGATTCCCCCCCTTTGGATACTTGAACAATAGGAAGCCCATGTTACAAAAAGTTTGTATACAAAAGGATGCATTCAATTTTAAGCTGTTATCTTACAAAGACATCTATTGGGAAAAGATCATCGTCACTCTGTGGATGGAAACATTACGTGATCAAATTCTCTTACATAAGAGAGTCTGGCCTGTATACGCCGATCTTAGCATCCCTCAGTCACCGGAGGCCGCCTCAAAGCTGAGCTATATAAATGCACGGTCTCTCAGATTAACACATCGCAGCATCTTATCCACATTACTGTGGTGAGTCGGACGTCATCTATTGCCTGGCTTCCAGATATCAACAGATGCTAGCCTTCCAAGCAACATCAATATACACCAAATCACCCAAAAACCGCGTCAACATTTGAATAACATTTAGTAGCAGTCATGAACATAGATCTTGCATTAACCAAAATTCAAGACTGGCCATCTAAAACCTCCATTTTTTTAATCATTCGCAGAAAGTTGGCCATCTACAACCTCCATTTATTTTTAAATCATTGGCAGAAAGTTGTCACACGTACTAGATCGCCAGATAATCCTCATCGCATACTCCTTTTGGATCTCACCAACCTATCATTGCAAAAAGGGTTCAAATTCCTTTTTGTTTTGAACGTGAAAAATCTGCCATCAATCAATCTTTATCAACATGATGATTTCAAAGTTATCCTACCTTACATGCAAGTCAAGAAAGGTTGTACGGGCACGCCATATTGAACTGAACGGTTACCTAGTCTTTCTAAAACCCCACCTTTCCAAACTACATACTGATAAAAACCGGCTACAGAACCATCAACCTGTTCTAAACACGATCATTTAACCTACTCTGGAACAATACAGAAAATTTACAAACCACTATGATTACAAGAACTGTACAGCTCCTAGCCATAAAGAACTTACAGATAATGCCGTGGAGACCTGTTCAGAGTGAACAGCTTCAAAGACGGACAACCGGCTCATGTCACAACATTTTTTGCTCATTTCCCTGCATAATGCTGCTGCTCATGGCATCAATAATAACTTTTCCAAGCACAAATCTCGTTTCATTTTGGTCTCCCTTCTTTAGCAGGTCATAATTGATGGCATATGCCTTTCGTACAATTTCATAAGATTTTATATCAGTCTCAAGGACACCAAAAAGCTCAGCAACAGTCTTCCCCATATTCTGAGACACAAACACCTAGAGTTGAATGAGAAGCACCCGTCAGAGTAATTTGCACATGATTCTTTTATCCATATTGCTCAATAACCCTCAAAAGGACAAAACAAGCCCAACACTATACTATATATATAATAATAATTCATGCACATGATTCTTTTATCCGTATTGCTAAATAATCCCTCGAGAAGCAAAACAAGCCCAAAACTAATATATATATATATAGAGAGAGAGAGAGAGCGAAAGAGAGAGAGAGAGAGAGGAATGTTGTGGTGCAACCAAAGCCATTTTTGTAACCTAGTTGCACAGTACATTTTGGCTCCACTCTCATGTTGGAAAAAAATAAAAATCACTATAAAATTTCAAATATTCAATTACCCTCATAAGGTAATTTTCACCAATTGGAACTTAAATTTCACCGTTGGATTGTTCGGAATTGATTGTAGTCGTTCAATCTTGTACGACTTAGTTGGTGATGAATACTATAACCCGGGTGGATGGGAACAACCCTAAAGACAATCTGACCAATTTCTTATTTTTGACTATTTTTTCATGATTTTTAGAAATTGGGATTTGCATGTACTCAATGGATAGCTAAGATTGGGTTTTAAGATCGAATCGCGATCGGACGGTGAAAATAAAGCTCCAGGATATGAAAACAACCCTAAGGGTTAATGAATGTTTAAAAATTTATGATGATTTTTATTTTATTTTTAATATGGAGTAGGGGTCAAAAACGATGGTACAACCCGGTTGCACGTTGCTACAGTAAGTTGCACCACAGCATTACTCTCTCTCTCTCTCTCTCTATAGATATATATATATAGAGAGAGAATAATGCTATGGTACGGTGAAGGTAGTTGGTACGGTTCCACCGTACACTAGATTTAATCAACTGTAAAAAAGAAAATATTGTTGCGGCGCCTTCGGTGCCAAAATTCACGGGAGGGGTAGGCATATGAAAAGGGAGGGAGAAAATTTTAAAAATAAAAAAATAAGAAAAGCCATCCGATCAAAAGATCGGCGGAACAGTTCTGCCGCGCAGAACTGCTCTGCGCGGGGAGCGTGCGTGGGTTTCGCGCGCGCACGCGGGGGCTCCGCACCCGGCGCGGAGCAGTTCCGCGTGGAACTGTTTGCAGCCCGGATTTTTTTTTTTAAATTTAAACCCCTAGATGAAGATCTAAAGGTTCACAATTTTGGTGCGATAAAACCGCACCAACTGTCTCCACTGTACAGTAGCATTTCTCTCTCTCTCTCTCTCTCTATATATATATATATATATATATATATATATGAAAGGATAGAACGCGCCCTGTGGCGCATCCAAGTCAACACCACACAAGCATCAATGTCAAGATATTGCTATGACCAAGATATGAACCAGAGAACTACAAGGGGTTAACCCAAGGTAGGCTTGCCTACCTGGCTCTGCTCTACAAGTCAGGGTTGGCAGGCTGTTAGTCGTGAGTGGGTTTCAAATCACAATTTGGTTTTAAAGGTAACTGTGAAGAACAGAATTGTGATGGCTTTGAAATGCACAGTTGGATTTGAGAATTCATTTGGATCTCGTTTCCAAGTACTGTAGTACAATAAAATCATGTAATATAAAACCAGTTAGCGTGCAATTTCCTGACTGCATTCCTCCACCAGTTGGGTCTTCGCTCTTACACTGAAAACAGCATACCCATCCCCAACGACACACTAGCTGTTGGTTTCCAGATTTGATAGCTTTTCTCCATGTCAGGGCATAAGAAGGTGAACCAGATGCACCACATCGAGGTAAGAGTAGTTTAAACATTGACATCAACAGTTAAGGAACAAACCCCCATGAGAGCCAACAACCAAACACCTCTTCTATCCACAGCCACGAAAGACCTCCACAGTCAATTAACTCCCAACACCTCCACATATTAAACTCTGTTATTTCATTCCCCACAATATGCAGGCCTCACAGGTACTCTGATATATTTTTTTTTGAAAAATATACTCTGATAAATTGCTATCATATAATGATGGATATTGGACCCTTCCTCTTTGTTCCCATTTAATGTTGCCTGTATTCAGCAGCAGTAAGAAGTACAACGACAAGCATCTGCTGGAGATGCTCAAGACAAAAACACATTTGCTGTTGTGGCCGTCGAAACATGAGTTGCCGCGTGGCTAGAACATGAGCCGCAGCAATTGTCAAAGCTGCCTGAACTAGCACTTCTGCCCCTGCCTCATGAGCCCACATTCACCAAGACAGAATTGCTGCCGTTCCCAGAAGTATCACACCCCCCAGAACCTGCACCGTCTCTATGGCATTACCTGGAGCTGCACAAGAAAGCTTAGAGGAGACAAACTTGCGCAGTCCACAGGCCCCACAGGGCACACTGCCACCTCTCTTACACACGTCAGAGCTATGGCCTCTGCCAGTAGTGCGAAGGTTCCCAAGCAGGCTCTTAGACCTGGAATCCTAGTGTGTTATCCAACCCATTTGTTTTGTGCCAATTGGATTTGATTATTGGATGGATTTTCATAATGGGATCTAACATGTGACTTCTTTAGAAATTGAGATAAATCATGGTATCGATAGATTTTCCATGTGTTGGTACTACGCTGGCACATCTAGGGTTGAGTCAGATGGGCAACCCAGAAAAGGTATTTTTGGTGGCAATGGAGTTGTGGGAACTGTGGTTTGCCGTACGTACCGGACCGGGCCGACTCGTATGAGTCGAATCGTATACGGACAAGTCCAAGTCTTGGGACGGTTCTAGTCGCCGAGTCGCATCCGACTCGAGCCGACTCATGCCGACTCATACGTGACTTGTGCCGACTCAATGTGACTCGTATGTGACTCGTGATGACTCGTGCGATACGCTGTGATCCTGCACGGGTCGCTGTGATCCAGCTCAAGCCTACTTAATGTGACTTGTATCTTATTAAGTAGATTTTTTTTAATTTGATAAGTAATTAGACTTTTTTTCTCCAATTGGTAAATAATTAGACTGTTTTCTCTAATTCAATAGGTGATCTACACTTCTATATTGATTAATAGGGTAGATTTCTCTTAAATTTGACTTAAAGTCGTTGTCATAATAAACCACTAGAGTTAAAAGTTTATTTATATCATAATTATTCACAAAAGTAAAGAATCTGAAAAAATAAAAAATAATCATAGATCAGCCTGATTCATGCGAGTCAAACCGAGTGGGTCTGAGTCGGCTCGAGTCGGATCAGTATCGTATCGTATCTAGGAAGATATGATCCGATACGGATTAACAATACAGCGAACCTTGGAAGGAACGGGCTGACACATAAGGATACAGACACATAGCTCTTTTATGCATCCACACTATGCATAGTCATGTGTCAATATCATAGACTGCGCAATCCTCCTGCCACCCAGCTTTGCTTTTCCACTCTTGTGCATGTATGTTGGCTTTTGGGGCAATGTGATATAAAGTGGCAAGTTAGGGCTTGAGAGATGATGAACCCCAATCAGGATTAGGCCTTTGACCGGCCTTTTTGAGGGAGAGTTCAGAGTTCCTTTTAGGGGATTAAAAAGAGGAAGAGGAGGAGAAAAGGGCATCAGCCATTCTCGTTTAGGGGGGTGGGGGGAAGGAGGAAAAAGAGGACTGGGGAGAGTGAGGCAACAAGAGAAGAGAGAGGGAGTGAGAACAGCCGAGAGAGAGGGAGAGGACTGTGGAAAGAGAGTTTTGTGGTGGTGGTGATGGTTTTTTTTTTTTTTTGTTTGTTTGGGGGGGTGGGGGGAGGAAGAAGAGAGGGAGAGAAGGAGAAGCTTGTAGAGCTCAACCCCACCAATGTCTTCGATGACCTCCAAAGCTTGACAGCATAGGGGATTCCGAGATCGTGGAGACATGCTGCGGGGGGGTCTAAGCAGTGGAAGACTTGAGGTAGGGAGAGCCCCCGCGTGCTGAGTTTTCTTTTGATTTTAAACATCTATCTGATAATCTGACAGGATTCATGTAAATGGAATGGTAGTTACATTAGAAGCCATGCTCAAGCTTCTCTCTTAATGTGCAAGCATGCTCCATGTTTAGCCTTCAACGTTCTTGGGTTTTTGGGCTGCAACATGTGCCCTTTTTCTACATACTTTTCCAGACTAAAGAGGAGGGAGGAGTTATGTGATGACTCTGAGTGATGCATAACTCAGTGTCATGCAATGAGCTAATGGTGTACTGACAGCCCATTTGCAACTAAATTTCAGCATCTATATAAAATTGCAAAGAACAAAGGGAAGACAATTAATTACATCTTTTCGCTAGAGGAAGACAGCCACTGGAATATCACTCTTAGAAGGGAGCCTATAGGTATTGAAATGGACCAATTAATTCTTGTTCTCAAATTTATACATCAAGTTTATCCTAATAAGTTGCAGGACTCTAGGAAATGGGCCTGGAATAATAAAGGAATCTTCTCTGTCAAAGATCTCACCAAGATCTTAAGTGACAGGGGATTGAGAGTCAATTGGCATTATTCTGTGTGGTCTTCCTTTCTTCCCACCAAAATTAGGATTTTCCTTTGGAAAATGGCATTGGGAAGACTTTCAACTTTGGTCAGATTGAAGAATATCCTACATGTACAAAATTCTAAATGTGTTTTCTTTGGTATTCTATCTGAGAATGCTGAGCATCTATTTCTACACTCTGGAATCATTAATGTATTGTGGAAATCTATTGGACAGTTGCTGTCTTTCCGTTGGATGGAATTTCGGGATAGCCCAATCCTTCTCCAAGACTGGAATGGGATATGTCCAATCCCATCCGAGCTCAAGATTTGGTCAATTTTCTTGCCGGCTATGCTTTGGTCCATCTGGACTGAAAGGAACTCAAGAATCTTCAGCCAATCATTCAACTGGATAGCAGATATCTTGTCTAGAGCTATTACATGGACTCTTCAATGGGCGAAAGCTGCTGGGCTGCTGTCCAAAATGGAGGATTCTCCTTTGTTACTTGCTGCCCTGAACTATAAGAAACTCCTTCTGTAATTTGTGTATTTTGTTTTTATCTTTTTATCCTATGGATAATTCTTGTTGATACAGAGAGATCACTGAGTAGTGACATTTTATTGTCTTTGATCATAGTGTTTCCTTTATTTTCCATGAATGAAATGTGACTTTTGTCACCTACAAAAATAAGTTGTTGCAGAAGGTCAGTTAAACAGAAAAAAAAATTAAACATAGCAACAAACAACAACAACAAAAGCAAGAGAGGGAGAAGGGTATACCGCACAACCCAAAACAAGAAGGAGAAGAAAAAGGAGGAGAAAAAAAAGAAAAGAAAATGCGGCCTAGGAGAGACAAAAGGGAAGAAAGAGATCATAGGAAGGAGGGGGGGTTGAATCTGTGTAACCCATCACCAACCCCTAACAGGGATTTCTTCGTTTCCCCTTCGTTTTCCTGTATCTTTTCAAGTGATACCACTATTTCTATTCATCTATACTGAAACTAGTAGAAGAAAGGAAACTCGAGTAACATATATGGCTCTTGGACAGTTGGTTTACCAACAAACCATGCACTGGCCACTTGTATCTTATCAAACCGTATCTGATGTCATATGTTGGCATTTGTGTGTGGTCGGTCGCCCCTCTGACACTGGTGGAACACTCCTACTCCTTAGAATGATAGAATAATCGATGCCAGCATTATCTCATAACTCATTAAGCGTTTGAAAATTAAGTGGGTGCTTCATGGATCATTAGTGGGTCATTTGAGGGTCCCATTGATTTTGAGATGAGATAGTACTCATAGGAAATCTGGGCAAAGGCAGGGGCAGCTCCAGTGCCAGACACCCAAGTATTCACGGAATAATCCCAGCAGGGGTTGGGGACGACTCTTGGACTGGACATCCAAGTATACTGAATAAACCAGCAGAGGCTGGGGTTAGTTTCTAGGCCAACCACCCAAGTATACCGGGAAACCACTTTGGGGGTATGCAGAGATTGGAATGCAGACCCATGGGAATTTAACCCGCCGAACATCGGATCCTATCCACTACGCCACTCACAAGTGGGCCCAATTTAAATCCCTTAAAGGATATTGGTGTAAGGATTCTTAATGGACTCGTGAGTTTGTTGTCGCACCTATCCATAACTTACATCTTTATCCATCAAGTATAATGTTTAGTGCATTTGAATAATCTTTCCAAGTTCACAAAAAGACTCGATCTTAATAGATCTTTTGTGCTGACATTCCATGCTGTCTGTTGGAGTATTTGGAAGGAATAGAATGACAACTACTCAGAGGGAGTACACCTTCTATTGAGAATATTTGCATGCATGCCATTCATTTTTTGTTTTCATTGGTGTCACTTTCTCCTCAAAATTGCAATGTCTAATTGGAGAAAGCTTGTTAAACCTCTTGATTTTTTTTCCCCTTATGGATTGGAGGAACCTCTCCTCCTCCCCTTTGATTGTACTTCCACTATTTATTCTTTATAAAATTGATGATACAGCCCACTTTCTTTGAAAAAAAATAGATCTTTTGTGGGTCCATGATGCAAATAAAAGATTGGCTGATTTCAAAATGACACAAAACATCTGTAAACCCTCAAGCCCTCATGGGACCATAAAAGATGACCAAATTACCAAAACGCCCCTGAAATTTCTAAAAGATATCCAAAATTACCAAAATATCTCGAAAGCTAAAAAATCTCCTAAAATCATAGAAAAATCCAAAAAAATGTAAAAAACACCTAAAACACACTAAATATTCTCCAAAGTACCAAAATTACCAAAATACTCCTAACATCCCCAAAAAAAAAAAAATCCACAATCACCTAAAGAACACAAGATATCCTTGAGCCCTAAAATTTTCCAAACTGATCAAATTATCCTTTGCCACCAATGACATAGTCATGTCATGAAGTTTCAAACCCACCCCAATCCATAATACACACACCAACTGTAAAATGACCAGAATATCTTAAAGCCCTCATATGTCGTATCATGCAAATTTATCAAAATAGCCTTTTAATCTGAAACATTCAAAAACCAATTCAAAAGCCCTTAAAAACTCTTAAACCCTCCAGAGCCCATCTTGGACCATGACGGAGCTTTTGGGCTTAATTTAAATCATGCTTATGTCACTAGGCTTAACATTTTTGTGATTGATTTTATTTAGGGCATCCCCCTTAGTGTTTAATTAAGGGTTTTAGCTCATCAAAATGATGTAATCAACAAAAATCAAGGACGATGGAGACAGTCCTTCCATCCTTTTGAAACCACATGGCTAGGGGCAGCAGCTGGGAGTCATTGAGTGCACAGCGTGGCTAGGGGCTAGGCCTATGAAGTTTGGACCACGTCCAACATTAGTCCATTTTCTTCACCATCCTTTTCAGGGTTTATAGAGGTCATGTAAGGGTGGAGAGGCAAAGGTCAGGACTTGGGGAGTTTCCCAGTCTGTGTCCCGAGTCCAGACCCAGAGTTAAGAGATGGATATGAGATGTGTCAGCGTCGATTATCCTATCACCCTAAGGAGTAGGAGTGATCCACTAGTATCAGAGGGGCGACCAACCACACACAAAAACTCAACATATGACATCAGATACGGTTTGATGAGATACAGATGGCCATTGCATGGTTTGATGGCAAAGACCCCACTGTCTAAGAGTCATGTTTGTTACTTGAGTTTCCTTTCTTCTACTAGTTTCAGTACAGATGAATAGAAACAGCAATACCACTTGAAAATATACAGGAAAATGAAGGGGAAAGGAAGTAGTAAGATGGACAGAATCCTTTTTTCATCCTTTAAGGCCCTTCATTCTTTTCCAGTCCAAGGTATTGTTGAATTCATGGTGTATTTTCTTACCAGCAACAGTTGCACCAACTTCATAGGACTTGAAAAGGATCATAAAAAGCCACAATAATCAGTTGATAGTTCGCAGATAAGACTTCCAGTTATTTCACTTTGCTTCATGTTATCTGCTTTGATTTTCTTGTGGGTGTGGGGCCAAGGACCCCTGCTGAGTCCTCTTTGAACACTCAGACCCTTTCTTTCTCTGGGTGCAGAACACAGCTTGCTTGAGGGTGGCTACAGTACCTTTTATACCTTGTTAGCATCTCATCCAGTTGTAATTGTGTTGTAACCTTGGGCATGTACTTTTGCAGTTTAATGACTATGCACTCTTCATGCACCCATAACGTCTGTTTTGTACTTTTAATGGGACCATGTATGAATAATCCTCTATTTTCTGCTCTTGTTTGGTTAAACAGACTTCAGCCCCCCAGTGGCAAGCTGCAACGGAGTCAAATGCCAGGATCTGGCTATGACCCTTAATCATATGTCACTACACTTAAACATTGCGACCTCTGCCTCACGAGCAGCCAAAGCCAGCACCTCTACTGGTGAAGATTTTGAAGGGAATATGTCAAACGATTTGGAAATAATCCCTTAGAAGCAGTTGTGACTTTGAAGATCCCCGTAAACTCCACCCACGTGGATTTTAAAATCACCCATGATTACCATTCCCACTGTACCCTAGTATCTTGTGTTTGCATATGCTTTTCATGCCAGCATACACAATGTAATTACACAACAAACTGAGGGACAAGCCAGCAAGGAAAAGAATGGAAAATCTCTTCTTTTTTTCTTTGAACATCACACAACAGTACAATACCAGAGGATTCAAGTAAAACCTTGTGTACCTAAAAACTTCATCCAAATCAAGCTCAGTTAACGGCATCCCTAGGGTTATGAACTAATAGTATGGTTGGCAGTACCGGTCGATACCAGTACGTACCGGCCGGTACGTACCGGTATCGGCTGGCACCGGTACCATACATGTAAAGGGTATCAGCCAATACCAGCTAATACTGGGCCGGTACGTACCGGTATCAGTACCCACCGATACCGGTACCAGTACTGCCATCCATGACTAATACAAATCCCCTATCTTCCACATAATTAATAATAAGACAAGATAGTTTATTAGTTGCATCAACATGCTATGGTAGACCAAGACCATTTCCTTCATGACAGCCAGGGAACTTTCTTTTGCAGATTCACAACTACATATACCAAAAAAAGGACCAACCCAGCAAAAGAGAAGATAAATTAGTACAAGCAAACAACCTTACTATGGAACGACTTTAAGGAAAAAAGCCTATATGCACAGGAAAGATAAAATCAATGGACACTTTACACTTACCAAACCAGCATAATCAAGTCCATGGCGTTTAACCATCAATGATGCCAGAATATCGGGCTTGATCAAAGCACTAATTGATGATTTTACTAAGGAAGCCAAATGAGAGACTTCCTCCAAAAGCAAATCATCCGCTTTATTTCCAGAAGGATTTCTGATCTCGGGAACAAAATGTACATCGGCCTTTGCACTTTCTTTTGCAAACTCCACTGCTTTCATCCACCCTCCGTAATATAAGATGGAGGAGAAAGTCCACACCACAAGAGCATCTTGAGGATGATGAAATAATGCCAGGTGAAAGGCTACCAATGCAAGCCTGATCATGTACAAATGCTCAGTAAAAAAGAAAAGAAGCCACCATAAAGAATCAAAATACAGTTGGAAAAATTATGTAGAATCTACAGGAAGGATGCCCACAAATTCCAGATGCAAAAAGAAACACCCAATATAAACATTTGTTCAAGAAGAAAACACTAAATGCATCCACAGCCAGTTATGGACCCAGGAAAAAAATTTGAAGAACCAATTCTAAGGATTTTTTTCTTGAAATATATACACATATACATACACTAACTTTTCACAAGCGTGAGGTGCAGAAATATACCAGGTTTGCCAAAAAAAAGTTGGCGAGGATGCACACATCCATTTCCAAGTGAATCATTGATGTGCAGACAGACTGCATTCAGCATGAGCCACGAATCTGGAAACAGGAAGATTGCAATCGCCACAGAGACCTCTAGTATCATGATGCACAAAAAGGCAGACAGAAGACCATAATTTCCTCTCCCATGTTCACGAATACATGGTGTGGGGCAGCACACCTTGCTCCTAGGTTCCCTAGCTTGTTTGCTATTTCCTCCCAAGTCCCAACAGACAGTTACTGTGGCACAGGTAACTGATAATGCTTCAGTCGGTGGGGGATGGACACCTTGCTTTAGACAACAGCTTAGAGAGGGAGAGATAGGAGAGCTTGAGTCACTCTTCTTGCTTCTTCAGGACTACACAGTGGATCCTTTTTAGCAGGATTCTTGGGTTTGGGGGTGGGAGCCTTCCCACTTTTTTCGGTGAGATCAGGTTATCGGGTCATTGCTGATGGTGGACTTCGATTTCAATTTCAACATTCAGATATAGTGTCCGAAGCGCCCCCCTTAAAGGTCAAGATTCTACTTTGGGAAATTCGTCTTGACAGGCTTTCCACTTGTGATAGATTAGCTCGATTTGGCCATGGTATCCATACTACCTGCTGTTTATGTGGCCAGGAAGAGGAGTCTTTGGACCATCTATTCGTTACTTGTTCTTCTGCTCTAGAGATGTGGCAGCTGCTTTTTCACAAGCTCCATCTCCAGGTTCAGCTTGGTCCATTTGAGGGGAAAGGAATAGAGGAATCTTCAGGAGTGAAGCACTAATCCCAGACAGAGTTGTCTCTTTTGTATGTCATAGTGTGAGGGAGAGGGCAAGGATTCTCTGTAACCTGGATGCTTCCTCATCCAATTTTTTTGTTCTTTTGGGGATGCTTGAGAGTTGCACCATTTCGGTGGCTTTCGTATAGGGGGTGTTCAAAGGATTTTTGTCCTTCACTCTTCTACATTCCTTTCAGCTTGGGTATCAACAGATGGAGTCAAATCCTATATTGACTGACCCAAGTTTATAAGCAGGATCCATCCATGTAGGTGTCATCCTTACTGCTACTCCCAAAGAAAGTTTGAATGGTAGACTAGAAGATCCCTGCTTCCTTCTTGTTCCCATTAACACACCACTCCCATGACTGCTCCATGCTTCTAAGGACCCATGTGCTAGGCATCAACTTTTCTCAGGATTCACAAGAGGAATTAAAGCAACTCCAAGCCCAAGTGCAGGCAAGAAATATTGGACAACAATGACAAATCCCCTACTCTCATTCCATAAAGTTTTGTTGAGCAAAATATAGAGCCCAACAATTTGAGAATTCAATTATTCCCATGATAGTACCCAATTATGAAATGTGATGTTGTTCCTTCACCTTGAATCCCATGACAAATTCTAGTGAATTGCCTCACACATGTACGATTATCGTCAATATCACCTCAAACAGCATGTAGGGTGTGCATGTCATCAACTTGTTCAGAGAGGTGGTAAATCCAAAAAACAGTATAATTTTGCAACAGGATGGATGCAAGAACCATGCTTCATACTGGCTCGTAATCAACGTAAAGGAGAAAATGCAAAGAATAAACATAGAAAGCCATGAAAGTCACTAAAATAGTTTTCCAATAGGCAATAGGTAACCCTTGGCATAGAAAAGGCTTTTTATGAACATGAGTAGAAAATTCTTTAAATGAGGAGAAACGGTTTTTATATCAGTGAAATGATAGAGGGACAAGAATAGTAAAAGCACAAGCATTAAAGAAGGCTGTTTATTTTAAAAGAAAATGAGGATGCATGAGCAGATGATTCTGCAGGTCGAATTGCCATCAGCTGCATCCTCATCAATGGCTCAAGAAACGATGCATAGCATCTTATAAGAAAGGAGCTCAATTAAGACAATTAAGTGTTAAGCTAAAGAGCCAAAGGAGCCCATTGGTGGTTGTCTTTTGAGGGCCCCATGGATGATGGCTGGTCTGATTCTAGAAGATGCATAGTGATAGAAATAGAATGCCTGTCAGGGTTGCATCTTATATGCTTTAAACCATCTGTATTTTTTTGAAAGTGGATAACAACACAAATATATCTTTGGAAAAAGGAAGTCTACAAGTATGAGTCAGAAGCTGCGTCACTCCCCCCCCCCCCCAACCAAAAAAAAAAGAATGAGTTACAAATCCTTTCTTTTTTTTAGAAGGTGACAGAAGTCACAATTCTATTAAAGAAAAGATGGGTGAATACAAAGAGGATAGCACACCCTAAAGTAAGAGGGACACTAGATGATGCCTCCAAGCGAACACACTCCCTAGACAGGCCCCGGACAAAGAAGATAGCAGCCTTACAAATACTGCTTTATCAAGAAAATAAAGCAGTGAGAACAAAAAAAGTCAGAGAAAAATAGTTCTCCATGATCATACAGTCTCCAACAATTCTCTGCTGTTTTCATCCACAAGATCAGCTGCTCTACCCCAATCTTCAATCCATCCGACAGCCCTGTTCAACAGATCACAAGCATTACTGAATTGATCAGTGAATTTCCTTCTCTTTCATTTGCACCATACTGCCCACAGCAACGCGGGACAGATCAGGTACCACAGTTGTTTTTGTGATGGGAATGAGCATACTTGTGCCCACCACCTCAGCATTTCTAGGACTGAAGATTGTTCCACCCACACAATGCCAAACACTCTGCATAGAGCTTTCCATTGAACACTAATAATACCACACAAGTAAAATAAATGGTTCTGCTCTTCCTCAAAAAGAGCACAGAAGGCACACTTGGTACTACCAGGGAGCTGCATCTTCTTTATCCTCTGTCCTGTAGGTAATCTGCACGAAGCAATTTTCCAAAGAAACAATTTGATCTTATTTGGAAGAGCTGCGGGCCATACAAGGTCTTTCCACCATACCCTGCATCCACCATCTTCTGCAATTTTCCAAAGAAACAATTTGATCTTATTTGGAAGAGCTGAGGACCATACAAGGTCTTTCCAGCATACCCTGCATCCACCATCTTCTAGAAATCTCACCGAGGAATTAACAGAGAAATTCCCTTTACTATTCCATCTCCAAATTCCCTTATCGTGTTCCACACTAGTAATCTTGGCCCGGCTGAACATAGAGAAAAGAACAATGAGTTCTTGAAGTTCCACGTCAGGAAGGATTCCTTCTCAAAATAATATTCAGCTGCCCTACTAAATTGCAAGGTAAAACATCTGCCACCAATGCATCCTGATCAAGGACAATGGAGAACAAATTACCGAACTTCACAGCCAAAGGTATATGAAGGCACCATATATGATGCGAGACGAATACCGAGACGACTCCGAACTTGTGGCACTCATGTGACCCGGGTTCGCACCCACGCCCCTCGTCGCCTGTGCCTTCGCCTCCCGCCCGAGCGCCCACGTGGGGTCCCTCCCCAACCCGGCGCACAACGCCCACTCACCTGCCCCACTTTGGTCGAGCTGTTGGCGCACGTTCGCAGGGTTGCACAAGCGGTGCTGCTGGCCGTACGCCCAGGTGTGCCCAGACCGTAACCCACTGCTTTGTGACTCCTGTTTGGGTCATCGCTAGGTTGTCCGCAAATATGTTCCCTCCAAGAGTTGTGGTCCCCACTTGACAGTGGGTCGGTTAGTTCGGATTGGCTCTCATCCCGTTCAATTTGTCGTTTATTATATGATCATATTTTGCTCCCGTGCATGTGAGTTAGGATTCCTAGCTACATATTTAATTTTCGCTATCGGATTGTAAGTTTGAGAGATCCGTCCCGTGGCACTATTTGAGCACATTGATTGCGTTGTTGCTGCCTTAGCCATTTGGTAGTTCTTACTACCATCGGTCCTATTTATTTTTATCGCTGTGAGCGGACGATTCCCGAGCTTCTGTGCGATTGTTTTTACATAGTTATTCTCATGGAACGTGGAATTTTGATGATTATTGGCTGTTATCTTGTGGCACTCATGTTGATCTAGATTCATAACAAGAGTTCGGAGTCGTCTCGGTATTCGTCCCGCATCAATATATCCTTCCAAAAGAGAATGTAGCAGTCATTCCCCAAGTGAAGATCACTTCACAATATTCTTCCAAACATATGACATGTTGTAGCTGTTGGAGGGATAACAGTTCCACTTATTGCAGTGAGGGAAGTATTTCTCCCTAACAATTAAGGCCCACATGGAATATGATTCATCTCCCAATCTCCAAAGCCATTTTGCCAGCATTGCTTTATTAAAGATAGTAATATTTGTGAGACCAACTCCTCCTTGATTCCTTCTTCTACACACATTATCCCACTTAAATAGGTGAAGGCTTCTCTTCTCTCTTCTCCCTCCCGACCAAAAGAATGAGCTCCTAGCAACTTCAATGATTCTCTCAATAGTTCTAGGAATCTTGAATACTGAAGCATAATAAATTGCCAGTGAAGATAATGCTGACTTAGGAAGGATCCATCTCCCTCCAGCTGAAAGAATTTTTCCTTTCCAGCCTTCCAAAGTGCTTTCAAACCTCTTGATCAAATTATCCCAATCCCTTAGTCTAATTGGTCCATCAGTTAGCAGCAAGCCACGATATTTAATAGGAAATTCAGCAAGCTTACAACAAGACTCCTAGCCACCTCTGTTGATCTATTATGTGACACATTTAATCCCACAACTTCCGATTTCCCATAATTACTTTTCAGGTCAGTTATAAATTCTACTAACATCAGCATCCTTTTGATATTTTGAATAACTTCCTCTGCTCCTGAAATGAAAAGCAACGTGTCATCAGCAAACTGCAGATGTGTTAGTTGGATGCAACTCCTCCAAATATTAAAGCCATCTATCAACCCTTGCTGAGCTGCCCTATCCCACAAAGCGCTCAAAATCTGTGCAATAAGTAAAAATATAAGTGGGGAGATGGGATCTCCCTGCCTCAACCCTCTAGAGCTGCTAAAATAACCACAAGGTTCCCCGTTGGTCAAGACAGAGAATCTAGATGATGAAATGCAACTCATTAACCATTGAATCCACTTTTGCTTAAAACCCCATGAGCTCCATAATTTTTTTAACACACTTCCAACTTACTCTATCATACACTTTAAGTCAAGCTTCAGTAAAAACCCTTGCTTGTGCCTGCTTTTCTTGTAGTAGATTGCTTCATAGGCTGCCATGTAATTGTCCAGAATGAATCTCCCCTACATAAAGGCTGACTGATTTTTCCCATGAGCTTATCAATTACCTTCTTGGGTCTTGATGCCAAAACTTTGGTAATAATTTTGCAACACCCATTGAGTAAGCTAATAGGACGAAAATCTGCCATTCTATCAGCTCCCTCTGTTTTGTGGATGAGCACAATATGAGTGGCATTGAAATATTTTATACATTTAGGTTTATCCTGAAATTCCTAAACAACCTTAAGCAAATCTCCCTTAATGGTGTCCCAAAAGAACTGATAAACACCCAGGGAAAAGCCATCCGGACCTGGTGCTTTATTAGGACTCATATTAAACACCACCTCCTTTACTTCTTCCTCCAAAATAGGTCCACACAAAGCCTCAGCTTCAGGATATTCAAGTTTGGGGAGCATTCCATCCTCAAGATGTGGTCTCCAATAATTATCTTCTTTAAAAAGCTGCTCATAGAAATTCACAACCCTATCCTTAATTTCAAGCAGATCCTCACTCAAGGTATCATTATCTCTGATTTGCTCCATTCTCAGAAATCTCTTTTTGGCACTAGCCACTGCATGAAAAAAAAAAAAAGTTGTATTCTTGTCACCCTCTTTTAACCAATGTTCCTTGGCTCTTTGTCTCCATCAAATTTCCTCATGTGAAGGCACTCATTATATAACTTTTTCTGTTCCTTCAAGGATTGCTCTTCTTGAGATGATAGAACTTGCCTCTGACTTTTAGTCTCCAAATCCTCAATGTTTTGCCTCCAAATCTGCTTGTTCTCATTGTTCCTCCCTAAACATTTCCTTGTCCACTGCTTCGGGCATTTCCTAACCCATTTAAGCTTAACCAGAAACTTATAGGATGCAGAACCAGCTGATGAAGCTTCATTCCACCACTTAATCACCATGTCCCTAATGCCTTCTATTCTCTGCCAAGATAGCTCATATATGAACATTCTGAATTTTTTGTCTTTATCTCCCAACAATAAGTGCAATGGAATGTGATCAGATACCACTCTACTGAGTCCCTTAATGTGAGTGTTCAGATAATGATTAAATCATTCTGTAGAGATCAAAATTCTGTCAGACCAAGTAAACCTTCTATTAGGGATCTCCATATCAATCAAGTTGGCATCCCTAATCCACCGATTAAGACATTCCATCTCCCTAGTCCATCTCTGCACTCATGTCCTTTCCCATGGGTATCTAACACAATTAGAATCCCCCACGATACACCAAGCACCTGAAAATAGCTCATGTAGCCTATGTAGTTCTTGGAAGAAAAGGGCCTTTTGCTTATCAGAATGGGGCCCATAAACAGATGCAATAATCCACTTGGATCTAACAGTTCTTCTAGATTAGCAAGAGAAGGAAACCGAAATACTAAAAAGACCAATGTCACAAATAATACCTCCAAACTTACGCTCATTCCACAGAATCAACTGACCTCCCTAACCCCATCAGCTGAGAAAACAGCAGCTTCAGTTAGGATAGAACCACCCAACCTTTTCAAGTTAAGATCACCAATTGTCGTCATTTCTGTCTCCTCCAGACATAGACAGTTTAGATGAAGAGAGAAGACCAAATCCTGTGCAGCTCTCCTTTTGAAGTCCCCATTAAGTCCCTTAACATTCCAGGACATTAGATTCATGGCGAAACTTCAATCCACCCCACTTCTTTCCCCTTCTTTCCTCTAAGAGTATCAATGACTTCATTGTTCTTGACGAAATTAGCTTCTCTCTTACCAATCTAAATCCCACCACCCACTCCTTTCCTTTTTGCTGAATTAATAATTATGGAGGGCATCACTCCTCAGTTTCTTCAGGAAACTAATGACCATATCTTCTCTACCTTAGAAAGAAACCCCTATACATCTCCCAAATTGCACAATTTCGTCAATCCATCCATCTTCACTTACTGGATAACTCACAGCAAGAGGAATTGGATCAGAAGAATAGGGAACAATCAGCGCCCGAGCAGAGATCTCCGTAGACTTCCCATCCACACTGTCCACTGTATCTTGTATCTTCATTATTAAGCATGACACACACATTTCTCTAGGTCTGTCTACGTGACTGTGGACCCCCTCGGTTGTCTGTACGACTGCTGCTAGTCCATCCTTTCCTGCACTTGCTGACTGAGAATACTGATCACACAGAAAAATCCCTGATTTCAATTGAGCCTTTACCGCTCGGTCCAATTCCATATGGCCCTCACTGATTGCCCCAGCTGTCATGGATGAAGGTTCAGCATTCCCTGCTAAACAAACAACTTCAGACATGACCTCCATGACCCCCACCGGTGAAGGAAGGGGTGCAGTGCTTGGGCCAACTTGAAGTACACTATCACTGAGTTCCTCAGCCGAACACCTGGAATACTGTATATCCGGGCAAATAACAGAGTCTCTGTACGCAGCCGAGAGGGTACTATGTAGCCTATTCTGGTCCAGATCAGCAGTCTTTTATTTCACTCCTTCGGCTGCCCCCATGTCAGTGCACACTGCATAAGGCAGCTCTTTTGCTGACCGGACGGCTGGGACGCACTGTCTTGACAGATCGCCCACATCAGGTAATGAAGACGAGCCCGTTGGGCACCGATCGGGTAAAAACAAGAGGTCACGATCCCCGATCAGGTCAAATGGACTGGATCCAAATGACTTACCCGATTTGTTGGGCCCACGAACTCTGCCTAATCCCACGATGCCCGGGGACTGTTCGTCTTCATGACCCGAAAGCTTCAGATTCTCGACGGCCCCGCTCCTCCAATCAGAGGACAGCTCTTCTGGACAGAGCGGTCTATTCCTCTTCTCCCAACCCCCCACTAAGGCCTCGAAGTATGACACATCCTTCGGGTGTCGTTCCAAATCCTTCTTGAGCCTACCAACCAAAGCTTCCCTCTCTACTGTGTCATCATGACCTGCTTGTGGAATCCAAGGCTGCTTATACACGACAGTCCTGCCACTGCAGCCATTACTAAGAGAGATCCCCGATTCCTTCTGATTCACTCGGGTGAGTGAAGTCCGAGTTCCACTCGATGCTGAAGCATCAACCATCTTCATTTCCGGTGTCCCTGTTTTGTTCTTCGAACGTGCAACCCCCTCCCTAGCCTGCCTGTAAGACTTGTAAGCTGCTGCTACCTCCGCCCAGGACCAAATAGTACATGGAGAAGATGATGACGAAGAGATCTCCCTTTCAATGCTAACCCAGAAGCATCTTCCTCCCAATCTAATTTTGATCTTGCGAGGAACACTGCAATCATTGCTAACTTCCACTTGGACCCGTGCATAAAGCAGCATTTCCATATCAAGGGTCCTGGCATCCACCTGTCGGAGAATGCCAAATGAGGATGCAATGGCTTGGAAAGTATCTAACTTCCAGATGTGCAATGGGATGCCTACCAACCGGTACCAGTCAACCCTTTCAGTAGGTACCGAATCAGTGGCGCACTCAGTTTCCCAAGGAGAGAACTTCAAGATAGCTTTCCTCAACTTAATCTCCTTCTTGCTCAATGTGTCAGACCTCCATGAAGGCAAGGTGGACCTGACTAAGAACAGAGCTTCTTTTACCTCCCTGATCCACCACTCACCTCCTGCAGACCATACATCTGACAGCAATCCAGCCAGCAACTACACTTGATCTTTCACTGCATTACCATGGGGCTCTAAGAAGGACACAGAAACTACAAGATAATCTTCCTAATGCTTATGGGCCCCCTCCACCGACTGGGACCAAGGAATCTCCGCCATCTTCAGGTCCACATCAAGCTCCTGGCCATCAGAGATCAAACCCACCTTAGAAGGCTGTTGCAGAGCATCAGAGCTGTTCTCATGTTACAGTTTCTCCTTCTATGGCCTACTCCTCTGCAGAGAATACATCTGACTGCCTCTCTGCACTCCCTTGCTCTATGGCCATGCCCCAAGCACCTAATGCAGACCTCCTTGGTTACTGGAATGACAGCCCTGGTAGCCGGAGACCTACCAGTCCTCCCCAATCTACTTTTCCTTTCCAATGTCTTCCATTCTCCAACACCCCCCCCCAAGATCTTCAACAGCGCCCTCTCCATCCTTAACAACCGCAGAGAATCCTGCCTCACCCTCACCTCTCCTCTCTCCATCTCTTAGAGGTCTACCAACTTAGCATGGAGCTTCTTTTCTAAATATTCTCCTTTAAACATTAAACATATTTATATCACAAGTTTATTAAAAGTGTTCCCAACAGAAATCTGATGGGAAACATCAAAGAGATGGCTTAGATAAACGAAATGCAATATCAAAAATGGGATTGAGATGGCTCAAGACAGAAGCAAGAGAAATGGCGAAGTCATAAATCCAAAACCTATAATATCGATGTGATACTGATTTTCAAACAGCGGATTCGTCAGCAACAGAAACAAGAATGATGCAATTACTGTATCCCCATCCTTAGAAGCCTAAAGAAAAGGGTTATTGACTGACGATAAATGTGTCAACTAAAACAGCAATAAGATGCACTAAACCCTCACCATAAACTGCAACCAGAAGGTCGATCAGCAGAAAGTAACTTATCGACACAGGAAAGTAACCTCTGTAAAACACAAATGAGCAACATCAAGGGGGTGAGTCAGTAATCAGTACATACAAGCACCCACATGCTGCAGATAAGGGGGAAAGGGGCGTTAAATTCCGCAAATTACCATAAAATAGCATCAATGATCTCAAGACATTTAAACAAAATCTCAACCACCAGTTCAACATTTAACTCATGAAATCTATCAAAATGGACATAGAAAGAATAAAAAAGAACAGGCTTGCTAACTCCATAATAGAGTTGAACAGGGGGAAAAAACAATAAACAGCACTAGAGTTCACACACGATACTTTACCAAAATCACAGGCAGCAGTTCAACATTTCAATCATGAAACATCCCACAATTTGACTAACAGATTTACCTCCAACATGAAAAAATTGCTCCAACCTGAAAAATTAGGTTGGTTTGGGTCGTCTTGCTGTGATTGAGTTTGGGTTCAGGACTTGATTAACAAGCACATATACATTTGGTGTTCAGTTGATCCCTCAGTTCAGCCTGACCATAATAGAGCCTGAATTATATGAATTAATCTACAGGCAAACAAGTAAAAAAAATGGATGTTATCAGACAAAAGCAGGATGGTAGATCCAGGCTATGGGACGAGCCGGCTACCTTGCATAACCTCTCTCATGTTGAAAAGACATCCTTCAGAGAAGATATGTTCTGTTTTCATACACAGATTTGTCTTGGTGATGGCCAAAGGTGCTGTTTGGACAGACAGATGGCAGGGAGATTTTCTCTTGAAGCCAGGTTCCCTAGGTCGTTTGTTGTTTCCTCTAAGCCTATGGCAGTGGTAGCTTAGGTGCTTGATAATGCCCCTCTAGGAGGCAAGTAATGTAGTGACCCAGTCCCAAACCAGGCAGGAGGAAAGGGATATCCATAGAGTAAGTCGGATTGGAGCCACCACTACATCTAGGCACTGGGACAAGAATGAACCGAATTAGTCCAATATTAGAAAACAGAAAAATTGTTGGGCCATATATGTGGAATTTGAATTCATAACTTGTGAGGCACCTTTTAAGGACAAAATTGTGTGAGTTTGGCTCAAAGCAATCAATACCTCATAAGGGTTAGATGGAGTCGTTATAGAATGGTTATCGAAGCGAGATCAGTGCAATATGATATGGACTAGTTCAGGGACGAACTATACAGAAGCTAGTAGGCCTATGTAAGCCTAGTCACGAGCCAGACAGGAGGAAAGGGCTACCCACAGATAAGTTGGAGTGGAACCACCGCAGTGTAAAGCCACCACCATGTCTGGAGACTGAGGCGGGAAGGAACCAAATTAGTCCCATATCAAAAAACAAAAAAAGTTACTAGATCATAGATGTGGATTTGGATCCATAACTTGTGAAGCACCTTAAGGAACAAATCATGTGGGTTTGAACCAAAACGAACAACACCTCATAAGGATTGGATCACGTTATTACAAGTAAAACCCACTTTTTAAAAGACAATTGCGAGAAGAGCACATATATCTAGGTACACACCTAGATGCCCTTACAGGGTCCAACCTCCCAAATGCCTTTCCTAGACCATTATAAGGTGGCCCCTTTAGCATGCTTGGGCGCTTAGGATGCGCCTAGCTCTACCCAGTCCGAGTCCGTTCAATGAGATCCAATCCTGTTAAATAGCCTCTCTCCCTCTCTCTCTCTCTCTCTCTCTCTCTCTCTCTCTCTCTCTCCCTGTGGTACCAGCAGCAAGGGGTCGACTCCCCTTGATGTGCACACCCATACAGCCTCTCCCTCTCTTCTCTTTTGTGAAGTGCTCTCCCCCTACCCTCACAGCCCACTCCCCTTACATGTGACCCGCACTCCCCCGTTGTGTCGCACACACAATCCTCTCTCTCTCTCTCTCTCTCTCTCTCTCTCTCTATATATATATATATATATATATATATACACGCGCGCGTGGGCGCACCTGCCCCAGCTGTGCATACACACAGCACACTCTTACACCCACGGTGGACACTCAGTGTTTATCTACCAATTGTACAAAGCATGTGCGCACGCACACTCTTACATCTACCTCACACTCTCTCTGTAAACCAGCCACCTGACCCCTCCCCTCTCTCTACTTCTCTGATGAAGTTGGTGCCTAGGCATCACTTAGTAGGCTGCCTAAGTGCTTAGGTGCCTTGGCACCCAAGAATACCTTGGGTTCCCTTGTCGCCTTGACAACTATGATCAATGACATTGGAGATCCTCTTCTTTGGTTGCATAACTGTAGGTTGGATCTGAGTGGGCTGGATGTATGGACTTGGAAATGGGAGACTAACTGGGGACTTTCTCTATTATGTCTGCCTATAATGTTACAACAGATGGTGGAACCCTTCATTCCTTGGGTACCTATGTTTTTTCGTCACCTAGGAGCCCCATGAAGGCTAAGATAGTCATTTGGAGAGTTTCCCATGGAAGACTCCAACTTGTGAAGCCTTGCACGTTCAAGGACATATGTATCACATGTTATCCATGTGGTGATGAGGAGGAATCTATGGATCATGTGTTCACTGGAGGTGTTTCTTCTCAAGAGGTTTGGCAGCATTTATTTGATGAGCTACAGTGTGATTTCTACCCATTTGACACAGTTGCAAGGTGCTTTCAGCTACAGATACAAGATGGGGTGACCATACAATACAATGGCTAATCTTTTACAAAATAAGAGAAAATAAAATAAAATAAAAATCAACAAAAGAATAAAAAATGAATACCACACACTAACAATCAAATCTAATAAAATAAAATAATATTGAGTTAAAAACGCTAACTAACAAGCCATATTGGCCTAGATCGGGCTGACACAGGCCACATTGGCCTTGATCAGCCTAAATCAGCTTGTATCAGCCAGATCCAGGCCGATACGGCCAATTTTAGGCCAATTCAGTCTTGTTGAATTTTTTATCTCTTTTATCTTCTAGAGGAATCACCCCCCCCCCCACACACACACAAAGAGATCATATCACTAGGCATCGATTCCATAGTTGTCAAGGCACCCACTTAGGTGCTGCCTAGGCACTAATGCACTTTTAGAATGCCCAAGTGCCTAAGCGACTTTCCTGGGCTGTGAAAAGGCAGGCCAAGCACCACTCAAATGGCCCGCTTTAGCATGCTTGAGAGCTTAGTGGGCGCCTGGCCCAGTCCAGCCTGGTAATATGATCCATGAATCCTAACTTAAAAACACACCATCCAATCTAATGCCCTACACCCTGACCATCCCCCCCCCACGATACTTCTGTTTCTCTTCCCCCAGCACGTGCTAGGGTTTCTGCCCAGATGCCATAGACGGTCGCTGGTTGATGCCACTGCTTGTTGTCATTGTTTCAAGTTGCCATCAGCCACTGCAAATGGTTCGTCGAAGTCTCACTGCTACTCCCTATCACCATTGGCCTTTGTCCATGCATCTTCTCCATTGACAACAACTTTGTTTCTCCAATTGTTGGTGATCTTCTAGTAAGTCCTCTCTCTTACTCCACTCCTTCCTCCCTCCCAAGGGCTCACTTGAAACACCTCTCTCTCTCTCTCTCTCTCTCTCTCTCTCTCTCTCTCTCTCCTCACGCGCATGCACATGCATGCGTGTGCACAGGACTGAAGCCCTCTTTGGTTTTGTCTCTCTAACATGTCTCATTCTCACTCTCTCTCACTTTATCTATCTCACAGACATGCACACACACAGACAACTGTGCACAGCCCCTCTCACAGTCATCCACATTCCACATTACCATGCACAGCGCCTCTCTATTCTCTGTGGATAGCTATGTCATCAAAGGCGCATGAGGCACTCACCTAGGCAACAAGGCAAGGCAGGGCGCCCACGAGATGCCTCACTCTGGGCCATGTTGCCTAAGGCTAAGCAATCACAAGCATGTCTCATTCTCACTGACTCTCACCTTATCTATCTCACAGACATGCACGCACACATATGACTGTGCACAGCCCCCTCTCACAGTCAACCACATTCCAAATTACCATGCACAGCCCCCTCTCTATTCTCTATGGATAGCTATGTTATCAAAGGCGCCTGAAGCACTCACCTAGGCAACAAGGCAAGGTAAGGCACCCAGAAGATACCTCACTCTGGGCCGTGTCGCCTAAGCAATCACCAGAAACACATGATTGCCAAGGCGAGTGCCTCATGACACCTAACGAGCCTCAGCCCACCTTAATCACCCAGTCGACCCAACTCAGGCCCATTGTGTGACACCCCCTTCTGTGAATGTTACTTGAAATCCAAATGTTGTGAATTGAGAAAATCTGCAAGGCACATATATCCAAACCATCCACACATCCAAAACACAACCATACTAAAACCAAAGACATACACAAATACGTTTTAAAGTTCAGCACGGCCCAAGATATTACAAGATTCTTAATTTTACAAAGACAATACACAGAGATCTACACCTCTCTTCTGGCAGCAGAATTCCTAAGTATTTTGGATTACTCTCCCACTTGCACCTCACAGGGTTTGGTTCACCAAGATTTCCTGAAAAAGGATGATAACCACAGGTATGAGTTCTAAAACTCAGTAGGCATCAAAAATAGTCACATAATATATAATAATTGGACAAAACACATGACAACTCTAAATTTTACACGATGTTCAACTGGTTCTTATACATATAACAAGAATTAAGAATTAAGACCAATGAAACAATGCAAACATGTTTTCCAAATCTGATATAACTGATGATCACATATCCTAAACTTATAAATGGTGTGCACCTATAAATCATATTCATATGAGCTTACATATCAGATCAAGATTCACACACACACTAAAATTCAGACAAACAGGTCAGTTACATAAGGTTGTCTAATTCACACTCTATCAGATTTTTATTCGATGCTTTGGACAGGTATCCAAACAACAACATAAGATGTCATAACTACATACACCCAACACTTAGGGTGCCTTGGTCTAGATCAACTATGCAAGATCGAAGGTCAATATCCCACCATCCACCAAACTGAAGTTCATATTCAGGATTATTAAGTCCGTCGTCCTCGGACATCAGAATGACTACTCGCATTGGATACTTATTGTGGCTCGCCGAAAAATCCTCTTAAGATGGCACTGTCCATGCATATTGAGTAGCTTGAAGTTTAAACCAAATACACTCATCAAACATTCAGATTAAATGAACTTATATGCAGTTCTACCTTCAAAATAGATTTTGTTTACACCATTTAAACTTATGTGAAGGTTAACAACTGACCCATATCTCTCCTTCTCAAAAGAGTTAAAGAATGTAGTTCTATTTTTCTTAAGCATAAAAACGTAAACAAACTATTTTCTCAAGCTAGGGGAGCGTCACTGTAAGACTGTAGAAGTTTTATTAAAAACCTTTTAAAGAAAATTCATTGATATGCCCATAAAGAATGTTAAGGATATATGTGTAAATAATTCATAAAGCTGGGGTGCAAAGTAACTGTGAAGATACAAGACTGTAGGCTTGGAACTTTGAAGGAACTTTCTCGGTGAATGGTTTGTTGAGAATCATTAATGACAGTGGAACCAGAGTCCCGTGGTTTTCTACTGTGTGGTCTAAAAGTTTACCTTGTAAGATCAATATATTTCTTTGGAAGTTGGCTTTGGGTAGGCTGCCAACGATGGACAGATTGAGTAGATTCCTATCCTTTCAGAAGCTTGATTGTTATTTCTGTGGCAGATTTATAGAGGGTGTGGACCACTTGTTTTGCCATTGCGGTATTGTCCACACTTGGTGGCTGTCTTGCTATAGGTGCCTCAATAGTACTCGGGTGGAATCGCAATCTGCGATTGACATGTTGGAAGGATGGGCTAACTTATGTCCCAGTCCATCCGAGAGGGAGCTGTGGTCTCTTATTCTTCCTGCATTTCTTTGGGGTGTTTGGACTGAAAGGAACTTCAGAAGGTTCAGAGATGAGTTTCAAAGCTTCTACAGACTCAGGCTCAAGGTCATTAGATGGGTTTCTGAATGGGGAAGAGCTGCAGCTGTCGTGGTGGATCCGAATGTTTCCGCTGTCATGTTTGATTTGCTGCAGTGGCGGACATGTTTTGGCTGATGTTTTCGAGAGGGGTGGTTTCTTGGGAGGGGTCTTATTTTTTCTCTTTGTAATGGGTTTCTGTGGTATTTCAGAGCTTCTTTGGACTCTGGTGTATAGCTTGTATATAATTTTTTCAATGAAACTGTGATCCATTTGATCACCTTCAAAAAAAGGATATATGTGTAAATGGTGATGAAGTATATATACAAATATAAATTAACATGGTGTAGGAGTGATTGATAGAAAAAGTAAAATTTGTGGGCCTCATTTAATGGGCCTTAGTGGATTAAAGGGAGACCTATTAAACCATTGTATTTAGAATGTCCTGTTATAAGTGCGGTTTAGGACTCTTATTGGGCCTATTAGTGGGTCTTTTAGTGGGCCAGCCCAAGCCCAATAGAGCGGGACACATGTCCTTCTTGAACCTTCTCCACCTCCTTTTGAAGCTTTTCTCTGGCCCCAAATACACAATATGTGGGAACAAGGGGAGAGAGGGAGAGAAAAAGGAGAAAAAGAGAAAAGGAGAGCCAACTGCGGGGGGAGAGAGAGAGAAAAAGAAAGGGAGATAGAGGTACCTGCTACAGTGTGTACACAATGTGACGGCTACTTTTTTTAAGCTTAAAACAGTGACTTTGGCGCCTCTTTTGGGTCTGTTAAGAAGGTAAGGAATCTACTTCTTGTCCTTCTCTATATGCCTATAGTTTTCATTATTTTTTTGGGTCTTGTTATTAGAGTTTTACCTCCCTAAATAAGGAGCATGCTGCCAAAGTTCTATGAGGATGAGTGTGAAATTGTAGCTGTGAGAACATGTGTGTATGTGTGTACATGTGCAGCAGGTGTGCGTGGTTGTGGGGCATATGTGAGGGTATGTGTATGATATAGGACATGTATATATGCATGCAACTATAGAAGCATATGTGTCTGTGGTTGTGTATATATGTGCAGTAGTGTGTGTTTGTGTGTGCGTGTGTGTGCAGTAGGGTGTGTGTATGTGTGTGCGCAGCTGTGTGTGTGTATGTGTAGTGGGGTGGGTGTGTAAGAGTGTGCAACCGGGTGTATGTATAGCAGGAGGGACGGGGGTGCAGTCGGATAACTGTATGAATGTGTGTATGACTGTGAAGTATGTATGTATGTGTGTGTGTATATGGCTGTGAAGTGTGTGTGTGTGTGTGTGGCCGTGCATGTGTTTCTGTGATTATGTGAGGGTGTGTGGTTGTATGTGTGACAGAGTGTGGGTGTGTGAAGATGCACGTATGTGTGCAGCTGTGTGGAGAGGATATGGATGTGTTTGTGAAGTGTATGTGTGTGCAGCTGTGTGCAAGTGTGTAAGTGTGTGTTTAAGAGGTGTGTGAGTCATGCCAAAGTTTTATGAGAATGAGTGTGTGAAGTTGTGACTGTGAGAACATGTGTGTATGTGTGTACATGTGCAGTAGGTGTGCATGGCTGTGGGGGCATATGTGAAGGTATGTGTATGATATAGGACATGTATATGTGCATGCAACTATAGAAGCATATGTGTGGGTGGTTGTGTATATACATGCAGTAGTGTGTGTGTGTGTATGCAGTAGGGTGTGTGTATGTGTGTGCGCAGCTGTGTGTGCATGTGTAGTGGGGTGTGTGTGTGTAAGAGTGTGCAGCCGGGTGTATGTACAGCCGGAGGGAGGGGGGTGCAGTCGGATAACTGTGTGAATGTGTGTATGACTGTGAAGTGTGTATGTGTGTGTGTATGTATGGCTGTGAAGTGTGTGAGAGTGTGTGTGTGTGTGTGTGTGTGTGTATGTGCGTGTGGCCGTGCATGTGTTTCTGTGATTGTGTGAGGGTGTGTGGGTGTATGTGTGACAGTGTGTGGGTGTGTGAAGATGCATGTGTGTGTGCAGCTGTGTGGAGAGGATATGGGTGTGTTTGTGAAGTGTATGAGCTGTGTGGAGGGGTGTGAGTGTATGTTTAAGAGGTGTGTGAGTGTGTATATATGTGTGTGTATGTGGTTGTGTAAGAGTGGGTGTGGCATTGAAATTGTGCAAGTGTAAGTGTGTGTATGTGTGGTTCTATAGGTGGGTGAGCAACTGATAATGTATGAAAGTATGTATGACTATGCAAGTGTGTGTGTTCAGCTGTGAAGGTGTAAGGATGATTGTACAGGTGTTTGTGTGTGAGTGGTAGTACAGATTTGTATGTATGGTAGCTATGCTAGTGTGTGTATTCGTGAAGAGGTGTATGTGCAATGCATGGACTGTTATTTCTAATAGTTGTTTTAGATGATTTGGGCCTAATACTCCTTTAGTATATCAAACTGGTATCCCCAGTGCATGGACTGTTGTTCCTTATTTCATTCTTTTATTAAGTGCATGCCATGAGGCATAGATTACATTGATGCACATAGACATGTGGCTTATCTGTATAACTATAGAGCATATCTGCATATAATGGCATAGATTGCATATAACTGTTGAGCATTACTGTATATCTCAAATAAGCACCAACCATGGTCATAATTGTATAACTGTATAATTGTTCCACTAGTTGACTGTAAGACTGTGGAATTGTTATGGTTATTTTAGACAGAGCGACACCTCACACTAGTTGTTATATTCCCATTTATTATGGACCCTTGTCAGGGCAAGGGTCAGGAAGTTAGCCCATTTACTATGGAGGTACGTCAAGAACTCAGACAGTCTTTACTGTGAAGATACGAATCCAATCTCGGCTTACCTGACTAAAACAATGAGAGAGAGTTGGTCGCTTGTGTGTACACATGGTCGGTCTCTGGACTTTACGGTCTAGCTAGCCATCAAGGCCAATTAGTTCAACCAACTTGCCACATCTATTATGGAGCTAGCACCCTATAAGGTGGATAAGCAAGTAGACTGTATTGTTCCAATGTTGTTGGCATGTCGCTGGTAACCCTTTTACTATTGAGAAATCATATTATATGTTAATGTTTTAGATATATTTATGATCCATCGCATAACGGTCTTGAACTGTGAAATTGGGTCTTTTCTAGCAATTCCATTATGACATGTTTGTTGTAGATGCATTGCTTCATTGTTCATGCATATGGATATTTATGTACAGTGTTTCTTTATCAGCTTAAATCTTGCATCTCGGATCGTAGAAAATGACATAGAGCAAGAAGGATCTTATATGAGCTATGGGACTCACTGTCGCCCTTCTTCTTGTTTGTTTTATTTCATACGGGTGGCAAGACCATGAGTTAGAGGTGGTGACTGCTAGAGGCTTGGTGGCAGTTGGCCATTGAGAGATCACTGTCAGTATTATAGTTGTATTATTATTTGATAATCACTCTTTCTGGGACATATACTTTGGAAAGCTATATACATTACTGTAGAAGAAATTAGTACAGTTGTTGTGAGTGAAATCCTGGCGCTTATTTATTGTTTGTCTTGTGTGGTTATTTCCTTCATTTTATGCGTACAGATTCTCCAAACCGACTGTAGGTAAGGGTGCTTGTGTGGGAGCTCACAGTCACCCCCTCATCAATAGGATTGAGTGCAAGGTAAGTTTCACAACATGAAAACTTATGGGTTATTATTATAAAAAAAAAAACAGAGAGAGAAGAAGCCGTGACCATGGGGGCCTCACAGTTCATTTTTCTTTCAGAGTAGAATTCTACTATAGGGCCTAAAACAGGGCTCCACAACGTTCTCAAAGCTTGCATGGAGTACATACATTAATAATACCAATGGCTGAGACCTTCTCAGTGGGATGATACCTCCGTATTAGCCTATTAGGGATTAGAATAGCCTCCTGATGGCTTGGTTTTGTGCTATCAAATTGGAATCTTCAATCAAGCTGCTGATAAGATATGAGTACGATACCCAACCCCACATTCTTTGAGAAAGGGACAGATTCGGAGATTGAAACTCATGGAGTGTGCATAACAAAAATTGATGAAGTGGAAAGATTACCATCAGCATGCTAGCATCCAGGCCCATTTTACTTCTGGTTTGTTGAGTCAGATAAACAGCCTGAAACCGATAATTAAATATCTTAAGGCAGTACTTTGATGGCCCAGATCTGATGCTACAAATGGAACACTGATAATAATCCAAAAGGACCCATACGCACATGAATGGGAAGCAGGATCTCAAGAAGCTTAAATTCCTGAAGTAAACAAATTGACGGCCCTGCTGCTCCATATGCCATCATAAAATTCATCTCCATCATCAGCCTTGACTAGAAAATGGTAATGATGTAAAGACCCAGAAAGAAGCTATCCATGAAAAGACGGCATAGGAACCAAAGATAGTCCACATAGTGAACTGCCCAAAAGAATACCTTGTCAATAGTGATTACAGATGAAGAAAGGTCGCTTATGGCCACAGCAGTCTCCTTAGAGAATGTTAAACCAAGACGAGCTGCAATTCTTAGACCACGCAAAATTCTCGCTGAAAAAAAAAACATCGGGTCAGTTGGCCAAATAGAATACTTATGCCACTGCCGAGCTGGCAATAATTTTCAGTAAATGAAACAGATAAGCATACCACAATCTTCTTCAAATGATAGACGAGCAGGGATCACAGTCCGTACCTGATTAGACAATTGCATTAACAGGATGGGGTACAACAAACTTGAAGGCCATCAAAGAGAAAAAGTTAAAGTTAATTGATTCCCTTTTGACTTAAAGAGTGGGTAGAATTTAAAACCAAAACCTGGTTAGTGAAATTTTCAGCATATGGAACTCATAAACTCGATTCCCTTTTGATAAACTTGATTCCCTTTTGTCTTAAAGGAGTGGGTAGAATTTAAAACCAAAACCCGGTTAGTGAAATTTTCAGCATATGACAACTGATAAATACACCTAACTAAACTCATAGACATGGCACAAACATTAAGGCTACCCCATGGAAAAGCTCAGTGATTACCTTTGATGTCAGTATATCTTGTATCCCATTAACATAATCATAGATTGTGTTGATGCATGGGTCATAAAATAAACTGCATCATGCAAGATAAATTAACACCATCAGAAGGGAGATAACATCAAGGAAATCTTCCTTGTTTGTCAGTATAAAAATGGAACTTACACAACTTGTTTCAATTGGAGAATGTGGAAACATCAGCAAAACACAAACATACTCTGAAAATGTATGTACCTGTTAATAGTAAAATCACGCTGCAAACAATTTCTCCAGCGAATAAGGGTATCACAATCACAATTAGATGGCATTTGAGTCGCATGAATGGGTTCTGTTTCTTCAGCATTCCTATGAGTTGTTTCAAAGCTGGAAACCTAGTGTGCCAAATATTAGACTGGACAAGTCAGAGACTTGAATAACTTTTGACATAAAAAGCAAGAAATGCCTCATAGCAGCTGGACAACCTCAATCACAGAGCCTCCAATGTAAACCTGGCATATCGGAAATCGTTTACCCACAATAATAGCACGATGAAAATGTCTTTTTACCTGTAGAAAGATTATATATGGTCAACCATTAAGTTATCTGCATTAACAAAAACGAAAGAGTACTCAAGAGATGGGCATGGATAATAAAACCTCTTTAAGACTCGCAGTTGTGACCACATCAAAATCTTTTGGTGTTTTCCTCAAAAGCAAATCCCTGACACAGCCACCCACAAGATAGGCCTGAAATCCTGCATCTTGTGCGACTCTTAGAACACAGGAATAGGGAAAATAGTAATTCACCTTTAGGGAAAAAAACAGTACTTGAGCATGTGATAGAGGCATACAGCATAACAAACCAAGAGTCCATGTGAAATAAACAACTGATTAACGAAGAACATGGTTACCAAGGATCAGCCACTACTGATCCAATCCGTTCCAATCAGAATCAGCCACTTCTGACTGGATTTCCACCCACTAGTGAATAGCACTTGAATATAATAGGAATTAGCCAGAACTATATATTTCCCGGAATGGATCTGGATTATGCTTCAGAAAAGTTGATTCAAGCCATCTCCTGACTGGCACATTAAAATATGAAGTATATAGCTCTGGATGTGTCATGTGGCCAAACCTTCCTGTCACACAAGGTTGTGGTACCTTTTTTTTTTTTTGGAAGGTGACCAAATAGGCCACAAATTCATTGAAAATAAGTGCAAACAGTACAACAGAGAACGAAACAAAGCTCTCAACTCACACACAAACCCCTTACAATCATGAAAAGTCCCCCACTCCAAAGATACTCCCCCAAGATATCTTATCAAGGTGATAAGATATTAATACAAAGTAGGTAACAAGATTACAAAATCAGGCATTCATCCTAAACCACTGCTGCAAAGTAAACATAAGATGAGATGATTTCAGATACACTTCTGTCCTTGCAGCTGTTCCCCATTCAGAAACCCATTTAATAACTTTCATCATTATATTGTGGATGCTATTATATTCATCTCTGAACCTTCTGTAATTCCTTTCAATCCAAACCCCCCACAGAAATGCTGGAAGAATTATAGACCATAGCTCCCTCTCAAATAAGATAGGACATAACTTACCCCACCCATCCAACATATGGTACACTGAGGGAGGTTCTTCCCAAGTGATATTTAAGCACCTGCAGCAGGACAGACACCAAGCAATGATAATTCCACAGTGGCAAAATAGATGATCAGCTTCCTCATCAAATCTTCCACAGAAAGTACAGGTAAGCTTCTGCACAGGAGGAAGAACTCTGAGTCTGTCCACCGTTGGTAGCCTCCCCAAAGCCATCTTCCAAAGAAATAGGTTGATCTTGCAAGGTAATAGCTTAGACCATATTGTAGGCCCCCAGGGCACTCTGGTACCACTATCATTAATCACTCTTAACATAGCACTAACAGAAAAATTACCTTTAGAATTCCAAACCCATAGCCTTTTGTCATCACAGTTACTCTGCAGCCCAATTTTCTGTATAATGTTCAGAACTGCCACCAACTGTTGAAGTTCCTGAACTGTAAGGTCTCTTCTAAACGTCAAGTTCCATGGATTCGACTGCCTATATGAGTACATCTGAGCCGCAGATTTCCTTTTGTCTTCAGAAATTTGATACAATTGTGTGAAATCCACTGCCAAAGGCTGGCAAGAAACCCACATATCTTCCCAAAATTTGACTGAACATCCATTACCCACTTGATAAGAGATTGGAGGACTGATCAAGTTAACCATCTTATTAATATTCCTCCAAATTGGGAACATATTAGATGAAGAAGTAGGATGCAAATCCCATCTAGATGTACCATGATAATATTTCTCCCTGACAATTTTGATCCACAAAGCATCTTCCTCCTCTCCCATTCCCCAAATCCACTTAGATAGTAAAGCCTGATTAAGAGCACCTACTTTCATCAGACCAGCACCTCTTTGATCCTTTCTCCTGCAAACCCTATCCTATGCTGTTTAGGTGCAAAGCTCTTGTATCCCTCTTTCCACCTTCCCAAAAAAATAGGTTTCTCTTAGATTCAATTATTCTTTCCACCTATTTTGGAATCTTGAATATTGAAAGATAATATGTTGCCAGTGACGAAAGGATTGTTTTAGATAACACCCATCTACCTCCAGCTGATAAGAATCTTGCTTTCCATCCTTCCAACCTCTGTTCAAACCAAGGTTCGTCGTATCGTGGATCCGGATCGGATCGGGTTCTTGCAGATACAAGTCGGATACAATCCGGCTTGGTCGACTCGGGCCAACTCGTACGAGTCAGTCCAGTTCAGGCCGGTTCAGTTTCTTTTTTGTTTTTGTTTTTTTGAAGAGAAATCTTCAGTTTATTGACATAAATATACAATTTTATAAATTCTACTAGATGTTTTTATTACAGTACATCCAATTTTATTAAATAAACAGAGGAAATACAGTTGAGCGGAGGAGACCGAGATTCCTCTCCAGCCACTACAAATAAAACAACAAGACTTTTAGAGCCTTAAACTACAGAATAACCACCCAACAGCCAGCTATGCACTCAGGGTTGAATATGTACTCCTACAGCAACATCAAACTCTTAATCAGAATATGTTTAAATTCCTCATGTATCCCTCCACAACTTGCGTAATTGTCCTGCTTGATTTAAATTGACTTGCAAGCCCAATATCGTTGCACATTGAATCATCTCTTCATCAGTCCATGAAACAAAATCCTGCGCACTTGAAGTTTTTGAATGCTTACCTTTTCTAAAATGATGATTTTCCTTCTTTCTACAGCTCCGCACAGGGCCTTCAGAAGAGGAAGGAGGTTGAATTTCCCCTCCCAAAATCTCTCTTACTAACTGGTTTTATTATTTAAAAACATAACCTCTGTATGCTGGCTTATGTTAGTCACCGGCTTTGAAGAACTAAACTTTGTCGCAGTATTCATGTGCTCCTCCTGAGCTGACTAGTTGGACTAAGATTGTATCAATGGTAGACCATTACTCATCTGCTTGCTCTGTTCATGAACATTCTTCCCTTGGAGTTCTTAATATGTTTTGCAAGATTTAGCAATTTCTGAATATGTCCAATCCATACCGCCCCCAGATGATAGATTCCATGTTCAGCAGATATCACAAGCAAATAAGAACACATACCCCATTGTGAAGTGACAAATTGTCGAATATCAAATAAATGCTGAACTCACACCTCTACTCGAGCAAAATCCAAATTAATCCAAGATAATGTGCCTCTATCCACTCTTTTAAGAATTCCAAAAGGACTAATAATGCTATGAAAAACCTCCACTCCCCATGGTTTTAAAGGTATACCACTGACCCGACGCCAAACAAACATTTCTTCGACTGTTGATGTACCACTTATCCTTCCTTCCATTCTGCCCATCTGACTATAATATTATTGAAATGAAAAAAGCTTTTACAGAGAGCTTGATACCTGATACTCTCACTGGAGAAGAAAACAATGCATCGTTTATCATCAAGAACTCCAAACCTCCAATCTTTTGCCGTCGGCCAAGTTCTACACAGAGCTCTGTTATCAAAGGCGCCCGAGGCGAACGCCTAGGCGACGAGGCGAGGCGAGGCGCGGGTATGGCGCCTCGCATTCCCGCTTTTCGCCTAGGCGATCGCGGGAAACGCCTCATTCGCCCAGGCGTTCGCCTAGGCGCGCCTTTGGCGCCTTCAGCGCCTCAGGCGCCTTACCGGGCCAGTTTAGAAAAAAAAGGCCCACCATTAACCTGTCGGGCTTAAACCGGCCCATTACGAAACCCCCGACCGGCCGACCCAGCGTTAATAAACCTCCCCCCTCCGCGTTCGTTGAACCCTAACCCTTCATGTGTCCCGAGAGTCCGAGACCCCCGACACCAGCGTAGCGAGCTTCTTCCCCGGCAACGACGGAAGCGGTAGCGGCGGGAAGCGTCTCCGGCGGCAGTGGGCTACTTCTCCGGCGACGGCGACGGCGACGGCCGCGGCAGGCAAGCCTCTCTCAACCTCACTCTCTCTGTCTATCTCTCACCCCCCACCCTCACTCTCTCTGTCTGCCTCACCCCCGAGCCTCACTCCCTCCTTCTCTGTCTCTCTCGCACTCCCTCCTTCTCTGTCTCTCCCGCTCTCTCTGTCTCTCTCGCACTGTCCCGCTCTCTCTGTCTCTCTCGCACTCCCTCCTTCTCTGTCTCTCTCGCACTGTCCCGCTCTCTCTGTCTCTCTCGTACTGTCCCGCTCTCTCTGTCTCTCTCGCACTCCCTCCTTCTCTGTCTCTCCCGCTCTCTCTGTCTCTCTCGCACTCCCTCCGTCTCTGTCTCTCCCGCTCTCACTGTCTCTCTCGCACAGTCCCGCTCTCTCTGTCTCTCTCGCACTGTCCCGCTCTCTCTGTCTCTCTCGCACTCCCTCCTTCTCTGTCTCTCTCGCACTCCCTCCTTCTCTGTCTCTCCCGCTCTCTCTGTCTCTCTCGCACTGTCCCGCTCTCTCTGTCTCTCTCGCACTGTCCCGCTCTCTCTGTCTCTCTCGCACTCCCTCCTTCTCTGTCTCTCTCGCACTCCCTCCTTCTCTGTCTCTCCCGCTCTCTCTGTCTCTCCCGCTCTCTCTGTCTCTCTCGCACTGTCCCGCTCTCTCTGTCTCTCTTGCACTGTCCCGCTCTCTCTGTCTCTCTCGCACTCCCTCCTCTGTCTCTCCCGCTCTCTCCGTCTCTCTCGCACTCCCTCCTTCTCATTCTGTCTGTCTGCCTCCCCCGACCCCCACTCTCAATCTCTCTCAGCCTCTCTATCTCTCTCACTCCCGACGCTCACTCTCTGTCTCTCTCACCCCGGACCCTCACTCTCTCTGTGTGTCTCTCAATCTCTCTCTGTCTACCTCCCCCGACCCACTCAGTCTCTCAATCTCTCTCTGATAGGAGATGGGATTTTCAGCTTCATCGTCCTTTACATGCAGCTGGATACTACCTTAACCCTCAATTCTATTATGCAAATCCAGAGATTGATTCAGATGATGAAGTGAAGCAAGGACTATATGATGTCATTGAGAAGTTAGTTCTTGATCCTAATGTACAAGATGAGATTACCAAGGAATTGGCATGTTATAGGAATGCTATGGGTTTCTTTGGGAGAGAAATGGCCATAAGACAACGTACCACATCTAATCCTGGTATATTTCTATATGGACTACTAGTACATTTATTCATTAAATTCTTTTTGATGTGAAAATTAAATACTATTTGCATCTCTTATGTAGTTAATTGGTGGGTGGATTTTGGGAGCAAAACTCCTAATCTGCAAAAGATGGCCATTCGCATCTTGAGCCTCACTTGTAGTGCATCTAGCTGTGAACGCAATTGGAGTACATTTGAACAAGTTTTGATTTTTATTAACTTTCATTGAATAATACATGTTATGTTTTTTTATTCTATATTAATCTAATAATGATATTTTTCTAGGTGCACACTAAGAAAAGGAATAGGTTGGAGCAAAAGAAGCTGAATGATCTCGTATTTGTGCAATACAACCAACGCCTTCGAGATCGCTTTTTACGTTTCCAACAAAGTGAACTTGACCCTATAAGCTTGGAAGATATTGATGATTGTAACGAGTGGATAGCACATCCTCATGATAATGAAGATGTTGTACATGAGGATGAAGACCTCACATGGTTCGATGTTGAGATTGCTGCAGGAATTGGTGAAGAAGAAGGTCCACATACAAGGACAACATCAAAGAAACGTTGTTTAGGGAAGGGGAAAGCAGTTGCAACAAGTTCCACATTAGAGTCTATTGATGAGCTTGAAGTTGGGTCGGATGATACAACGGAGGACTCTAAGGGTAAACTTCCACTTGAGCAAGATGAGGATTCTGAGAGTGATGAATGAGTGAGGCTTGAGAGTTGTGAAAGGAATGTATTCATAGGCTTGTTAGCCTTATTTGGAAATGTTGGCTACTTATTTTCTTAAGGAACATTTGAATGTTGAAATAGACTTATCTTACATTTCTACATTTATATTGTGTTTGCTTAACATTTCATTGATAAATTTCATTATGGTGAATTTAATTAGTAGTAAAATGTCTATGAATTTGTTGATATGGTTATATTTGATAATTTGAGTGAATAAATATCATTCTGTATGATTATTTGGCTATTTTGTATAATAAGTAAATTATAAATATTTTTTTTTAAAAATGTCGCCTCAAACGCCTAGGCCATCGCCTAGGCGTTTGAGGCTGAGGCGACCCCCCGATCGCCTCGGTCGCCTCTCGCCTCTGACTACATAGACACAGAGCCTCAATAAATTCTTCCCTCTTCAGAAAACCCTTCTGGACAGATGCCACAAGACACTACTTGAGAGCTTGAATATTCTCCTCATATTGTGGAAACCACGGTGCACTGACAGCAATATTGTATACTGATGAATGATGATGCATCACTAATCTTCCAGATGACCCTTTTGAGGACGTAGAAACATCCATCATGGTTTTTGAGGACAGAGCATCGCTGCACATTGAACTATGATGTCCAACAGCCTTGCATCTCCAACAAAACCAACACATTCCTACATGAAGAAGCCTGATGCCCTTTGCATAGACATTGAAACAGAGATTACTTCTAGGCCAATGTTGCCAAAGGTTAAATACATACCCGTCAAGCATTCCTTTCGTTGTCTGTTAGACCCTCATTGCCAAAATCAGGCGACCACTTGTTTCTTCCACTAAACACTTCATCAAGGAAGATCTTCTTTTGATCCCGAGCAAACCTCTTTTTGCGAGAAACGGACACGCATCCTTCTTCAGTAGAGATTGGACCCTTCAATTAAGAAATACCGCTACTGTGTTCGATCCCTTTGCTGATCAAGTCAACCACGAGAGACTTCCCCAACTTGACCTGTACGTGGAAAGGCATTGCCTTTCCCTCTCTCACTGCTCTCACTCGCTGTTTCGCACATGCTCATCCCACCTTTCAGCCACCTTATGCTATTCCCATTTTAATGTTAGTTTAGGGATAAAGAGGTATAGGATATTCGCTGAAAATAGGATGGGATTTCAAATAAATGGTTGCTTAGCAACATAGTCCAGGCTAAGATGAAAATGGCAAGTTTAACCTTAGGCTGATGGAAGACGGAAAGTGTGTAAGATAAGAGGCCATTAATGAGGGGTGTATTGTCCTTTTCCCAATAAATCTGAAAGTAAGAAATAGGGAGAAGTTATTCCCAAACAAAAAGACAGAGTGCCTTATCCCCAAGTTTATCACCAAAAATTCAAAAAATGGGGGTGAGATCCAAAAAAACAATTAAAACTGAGAACAGTGATAACTTCTTCCCAACTTTTTGGCATGTAGGGATGATCTGTTCCCATCACAATAAAGGGTGAAGAAAGAATGTCATTTTCATTGGTAGAGCAACGTAAATACTAAACCTTTAAAAAAAAAATGAAAGAAGCAATTTGAAACAATTCTAGAGACCTGGCCATAGAGTAATGAGCAAAATAGACCAAAAACTGCTACCACCAAAACCTTTTGAAATAGAATGAGGGGTGCAGCCAGAGCACAAGCACTCCATGTGAAAGGGGCATCACATATCATGGCTGGAACTAAATCACTCTAACTTGCATAAGACAGACAAGATGGAGAATAATTAGTGCAACAAAAAATAATACAACCTTCTCCATCATTGCTTAGAAAAATATTCTTCTTTGAGAAGCAGTAACAGAATCTTATATAACACAACAGTGTGTGAGTAGGCATCAACAAGTGCCTTCACTAGAGGTTAAGAACACAAACTGCAGCAAAATGTAACAGGTCTAACCGATGTCAAAGATAATGAATCCTCTATTAAGAAGTTTGCTGATCTGAGAGATACCATTAGAAAGGCCATAACAAGAAACTGAAATAATGTCGGACAGAATTTCATACAAATGCAGAAAATGCAAGAAACTCCTGTAAATTAGTAACACAATAATTCAACAACAGGGATAATTTTACTCTGTCAAACAAAAGGAGCTAAAGGGTGTTCCTCAAAAGAATCACTAGATGGCAAAGAATAATCACATTCACATGACAAAGATCATTCAAGAGAACTAGAGAAGCTAGTCAAGCTACTCGGAGGAGTGCCTAATGGCAGCCTATTGCATTAAGAGATATCTAGAATCACATGACATGCAAAGACTCCTCAGAAATAAAGGATAAAACCAAGAGTTATGGAGACAATTGACTGCAAAGGATTCAAAAAGGGAAGAATATGTTACAGAATATACAACAAATGTAAGAACCAAAATACAAAAAATAATGATACAAGTTGTTTCATGGCAAATGTGAGAAGACAATAGTATTTTCAAGCAAAAAGGAGAATCTATATAACAGGTAACAAAGTAAACTGCCCGCAAACCATTAGCAACCTAAGTTACATTCCAAATGAGGGGAAAATGATACTACCTCGATTTTGAAGGATTCTTAGAACTTTCCATGTAGAAGGTGAAACTGATGATCTCTTGATCCCAAGAGCCCTTGAATCGACCACCTTCCAGGTTGACGCATTGAAGCAATCTACAGAAAATGGACACATGCAAAATTATGAGAATTACAGCGACCACCCTCCATCATGGGAAAATTTTACACTTCCATTCTTACAGAGAATTTGCCATTCCATAATACTCAAACTTCCTCACAAAAAAAAAAAAAAAGGAAAATGCGTTCTCCAATGACAACCAGTAATACTGTCATTTTTTAGGAACTAAATGGGAAAGCAGTTACAATGGCTTTTCTTTGAAAGAGGGTAGTATGACAAATAAAATGAAAAACAAAGGAATGTACAGGTATAGGATGTAGCCTCTCAAAATCCCGCCTTACAAAAGTAAATTAGCAGCCTACCAAGGTGGCGGAGGCCAGCTACCTGCTCAAAAAAAGGAGTTTTGTTCCTCTTTTTTATACAGGATTCTAGCCCACTCCCCCACCCTGTGACAAACAAAAGATTTCACCCCTTCCAGAGTTTCACTTAGGCTTTGAAAAATTAGGTTTACTCGAGATTGATGGGACAAAGTATGGTGACAAACACTCGCAAGGCTAAATTCTAGGTGTATCTAGCTTTCTCCTCAAATATGCTAAGACTTTCCCAGTTCCTAGGAACAATAACATGGCTCTTGTATGGTTATCTGGGGAGACGGTATGAGGCAAGGGACACCCGGGAAAATATTCCAAGAGTCACAGAACATTTTAAATCTTGAACATTTAATGTAACCTATAAATGGTGCACCGATCCCACCTCCTAAGCAATGTACTCTACTTTTCGGAGGATGTTACTAGTGCTGCTATGATTTTCTATAAGATTCATTTTAGGGATGATAGACTTCTCAAGACATGATAGGAAAAAGATTTTACAAACAAGAATATATAGGAAAACAGAGAAAACCCAATCCAAATGAAATATGACTACACTTGATTATTGCACATCCTGTTTTCCCCTTCCTCTGTCTGTTGATCATGATGACGAATGCTCCCCATCTGTTCATAGGGGGATTCCTTCTCACGTTGAATGACTTGAACCTGCCAATCACTCTCAATCTCCTTGACCCATTATGTGCAACTTCTGTCATTTAATAATCTGCATCTGACGTATGGTTTCCCAAGAACCGCATACTTTATCCTTCTACGAGATCTCATCTTATGTCGCTCGCGTACACTGTGAGGCTGAAGTCAGGCATAAATAACTAAGCCCCCAGGGCCCCACCCGCAACACAAAGAGGGTAAAAAAACTATAATTTTATATGCCAAAAATAATAAGGTACTTGGTTACATTATAATCATATAATGAGATTTTTCTTTACAAAGATACATTTTTACAACAAAAGTGAATAAAATTAGGTTTTTGGTGAACATGATTAGATGTGATAAAAATAAAAGGAGGAACCTCTAAAAATAAAAGGAGGAACCTCTTTTTGTGTCATGCGAAACCCTCCCTCCTCCGCTCACCCACGCAAATCGTAACCAGTGCCTATGCCTGCACCGGAGAAGGCAGGGAGATAGGGAGGCCTCAGCAGCGGCAAGGAGGGAGGCAGGGAGAGCGAGAGAGAGAGAGGTTTCAGTGGCAGCAAGGAGGAGGGAGACATTGAGGGCATGAGGAGAAGGAGGAGGAGCCATTTCCATTGCAGGGCAACAGCGGGGATGAGGCGGTGGGGTTCTCATCAGCCCGCCGGGGAACACATGAGATGGAGGTAGCTGATTAGGCTTAGGGGGAGGTTAGTGAGAAGGAATTTTTAATTCTTAAAGGGGTGAGAATTCAAATCCCATATTAGTGAACCATATATCATAAGTTGTGAATCTTATCCACTAAGGAATATACAGCCCCTTTTTCTTTAAAGTGGATGGTACCACTGATATATAAAATGAAAAGAAGGGGATATACAAGTAGGAAAGCAATCCGCTTACAAAAGCCACAAAAAAAACAAAGCAAAAGACACCAAGCAGGTGTAAAACCTCTACAATCAGTTCCTCCCAACAAGACAAAAAAGAGGAGAGTTAGACTCCCTGTCAAAACAGGAAAACTAGAAGAAAGTTGGGGATCGAATTCACATCCCAGAAGGATATGAATTCAATTCTGATTCCACTGCCGGTCCCTTTGTATCGTGCGAGACCTCTCCTCCCGACACAAGTGTTTCTTCCAGATTCTTCTTTCTTGTTGCCCTGCAAAACGTATTTGCTATCCTGGAGGAGGCCTCTACGCCGCCTCCTGCAACCACTACGCCACCTTCTACAACACTGCGATGCCTCTTCTACCCTACTCCTTTGCTTCCTGTGTGACAGCAGACACTCCTTTGCCTTGTCACTGCCCTGTAGTCCATCTCCTCCCCATGCCCCATCAGCTCCCCCAATTTCATGTTTCAGCCATTCATTGCTAGGGGTGTTCACTATTTGGTTCAACCCGAAAAATCGAACCGAATTAAATCAAATTTTCGGTTTGGTTCGGGTTGACAACATGTTCGGTTCGGTTCGGTTTCCAGACTTCTTCAACCCGTGGAAACCGAACCAAACCGGAAAAACCAAAATATTATTATATATTAACTTAACATACACCAATCATACACAACACCACCCCACTTTGACGATGCACACAAGAACGCTAGCGTCCTGGAACCTATAAAGAAGTTGTCATTTTTTGTACCGCCGGTACCAGACTAAACTATTTGTCCGGTACTGTAGCGCCAGGCTCCCTGCCACTTACATCCTGACGTTAACATCATGAAACTTAGTCCTATACCGGATGTTGTGTTACTTCTTTACGTTCAATTGGGCCTGCTGAACTTGGGCTTTTATGTTGGATAAAAATCAATGAAAACTAATTAAATGAGTTCAAATTAAATCTAAAGAAAATTTTACACCTAAGTCAGTTCAAACCGATCCAAACCGAAGTAAACCGAAGATTTTCGGTTCGGTTCGGTTCGGTTTGTAAGATAAGTCGGTTTGGTTTGGTTTGAGTTTTTTTTCCACTAAACCGAACCAAACCAAACCGTGAACACCCCTATTCATTGCGAACCCTTCATCCATTGCCACTTCACATGCAGTGCAGCATGCCGTTTGCCACTTTGCATTTTATAAACGGGGTAGTGGATGTGTATACAGGTTTGAATGTGTGCCTTGCTGGTGTCAATTTTTGCCTAAGTGATGTAATCAGAGTGATTGAAATGTTATAGTTGGCATTCAGAACTCTTCTAGTACCATGCTTAAAGGTGCCATAAAATATCGTAAAACATCGTAAATGGTTATAAAATGGTGTTTTCATTATGTTTGATTTGCTGTAAATCATTTTATGTTATTTTTTCGTATGTTTGATGTATCATAAAATGCCGTATTTTAAAATTGGTTGACTCTTAAAATGCTACTTTAGCCGATTTTGATTTTCTATCCAAAAGCATTGTAAATCAAAGCCAATGATTTTAAATTTAGGAATTTTATTTTCACTGGTTTTAAACACGATCATTTTAAAATCAACATTTTATGGTATTTTATGATGCACCAAACAAGCCTTTACATACATTTGTTTTTGGAAGCCTTTTTTTTTTTTGGGGGGGGGGGGGGTGACTTAAAAGTCACATTTCATTAAAATAATTGATTTTCAGAACTATTATTTATGAAACATGTAATTTAACTACTGTAAGTTAGAGCATATTGTTTTTTGACATTCTTGTGCTAAGATGCTTACAAAGATGTGAAGGGATTATCTCTAGTTTTGTGTTAATTTCCCACTGTACTAAAAGGAAACTGATTAATGGACTTTCTAACTTGAAATTTTTAATTTCTACATGAATTCATACTTGGATTCGCTAAAGTGCGAATTCAATTCCTAATGAACTTTCAACTTATCTCACTAACATGTGAATCATAATTTATTATCAAAACTCCGGTGAGAATATTTCACTGATGAAATACCATTCGAGATGGTGAATTAAATTACACATCTCACTAACCCTCCCTACGAGAATGAGGCTGAGAGAAAGAATGGCTTGATGACGCCGAAGGGGGGAGTCTGATTCGGTTTTGTTTTTTTGCTTGTAGAAGCGAGGTGGATATTTTTTGAACTTTATCACATTTTTGTCAAACATTACAATTAAGAGTAGAATAATTTAAAAACATGACATTTTTTTGTTATGATCTGTTATCATGAAATTGTATAGAAATTGTTGTAAGAGAGGAGACGTCAACGAAGACTGGTAGGTTTAAGCATTGGCCTACGTCAGAAGTGAAGAACCCAAAGCGGAAAAAAAAAAAGGCTGGAGAAAAGCCGTCAACAGCGAACAGATGTGAACAACTACAGACGAGGAATGGCACCAAAGGGATTTCAAAAAAAAAAAAAAGTCGAAATAACATGAAACCGAAGAGAATTCACAAATGACGCAGCGATAAACCGGAGATTACCGATCTCTGGAGCGCGTGGCGAATCTTTCTCCCCGTGAAGGCCAGTTCCTTCTCCTTCTGTAACGAGCGTGCGCGTCCATCTCTGGATTGGAGGTTCGTAAGCGGAGAATAGCCGACTAGTCAGATGGACTTCCCATGGACAAAAAAAAAAAGATTAGAAGGAAGCTGGAACGGTAAGAGGCGTAGTACTCCGAGTTCGAGCAATAGGGTTTGGAGGCGAGAGGGCGCTGCGAGACGGGAAGCGGATGGCTGGTTTCTCCAGGCGATCGGCATCGAGGGAGTGGAAGAAGGATCATGTTCGGAAGGGCGTCGGGCGTTCCATGGGGGCAATGGGGGCCGGGCGCTCCGCTGTGGTGGGTTCCTCGGCTCCTCCCACGGCGCCGCCTTCTGTCCGTTTGGAGAGCGGGAGGCACGACTGGGGATGCGCACCGCTTGAAGTGACCGGAAAAGTCCAGTATTACTCGTCCGAAAATGGCTCGGGAAAGTTACCTAGGTTTTTGTCTGAAGCAGTGTAGCGTAAACCTGCGGATCTCGTATCTACACGGATAAATCACGATTTATTTAAAAATATTCATACTTTATTCAGCAGTGGGGAAAAAGTTCATAAATTCAAGAAATTGTAATTTGATGATTTAATCATAGTTTAATCACGTATTTTTTAAGAAGAAAATATACATTTATAAAAAGAAGGGTTTCTGGATATATATCCCTCAAATATACCATACTACTAGTTGCAATCCCGTGCGACAAAACGATTAGTTAATATATTTGAATAAAAAATTATAATTAATATAAGTGAAGTTAATTTTTTACACTTTTTGAAAGAATTAAAAAAATAATTATATAATAATATATATTCATAAATACTAACATTGTTTTCTATGAATATTAAGTTAGTTGTTTGGTAAATATTAAAAGTTCAGAACTATTGTATCTAATTAAAATATTGATTGAGAGATAAAATTAAAAAATGAATTGAAGGTTATTATTATTATCACATAAAATTATCTCAATAAATATTGTGTTGAAATATAGATTAAAAGAAAAATGAGAGAGATGTTGGTCTCGTTAATAACGGAATTAGTTATCATTATCTCATGAGACTATCCGAATAATGATAATCAATATTAATATTTATTATTATTATCTCAAAAGATTGTCCCAATATTATTATTATTATTATTATTAATAACAATAACAACAACAACATCAACAATAATAATATTAGTGAGAAAAGTGAGAGACAGATTGGTCTCGTGAATAATAATAATTCTTAAAATAATACTAATAATATCAAAATTAATTTGTATTATCTCATGAAACTATCTCAATAATAATAATAATAATGATATCAAAATTATGATTATCCCAAAATATTGCAACAGCAACAATAATAATAATAGGGGATAGAAAAATATGAGATATAAATATTAATAGAGAGAGAGAAAAATGTGAAAGAGGAGAAAACGAGATGATGATGATGATGATGATGATGATGATGATGATGATGATAATAATAATAATAATATCAAAATTAGTCATCATTATTCCATGAGACTACCATTTTGATATTATTTTTAATAATAATAATAATATCAAAATTAGTTATTATTATCTTATGAAACTATCATAATAATAATAATTAGTTATTACTATCTCAAGAGATTGCAACAACAACAACAACAACAATAATAATAATAGGGGACCAAAAAAATAGAGAGAAATATTAATAGGGAGAGAGAGAAAAATGTGAAAGAGGATAATAATAATAATACTTAGGTAGAGAGAATTAATGAGAGAGAGGGGGAGAGTGAGATGGTGAGAGAGAGAAAATTAATGAGAAGGAGGGAGAGAGAGAGAATTAATAGAAGATGTAGAGATTAATAGAGAAGGGAAAGAGAAAGAGGGAGATAAAGAATTTAGGCAGGAAACAAAGAATTCTAGTGTTACACGTGGCACCATAGAACTTTGTTTTATATATAGTATAGATTTGCATGTATATCCCTACTCTCACATGTTATCATCAATACCCATGAAATCTTCAAAATGTTGCATTTGTACCCCTCTCGTCAAACTTAGGTGAGTTTCAACGAAATATGTCAAAAACATTACATAAATCATGATTGTTAGTTTTAGGTGGCCTACAAGCCAATCTGACTATGTTAATCTCGTTCATTTATTAATATAATGACATAATATTCATTATGTGTAAATCGCATTAATTATCGTTTCATAATGAAGTCCGTGAATATATGCTATAGTGATCATATTATGATGAGATCATACTAATGAGACTGATCACTTAAACACACATATTCTTAATCGTTCATAGTCGAAGGATATCCGAGAAGGACATCGGATATCCGGTTAGACTAGTACAGATTACTCCTGCTCATATGATGAGGGTGACTGATCTCATAAGTCACTTGTGTGGAGACACTAAGGCGAATATGTAGGTGCTCATTGGAGAATGAGTTTACTGAACTGATCCGACTGAATCGTTGGATGGTATTGTACCTCACTGTCAACCAGCTTGATTCTATTGTCGCAGTTGCGTGGATGGTCCTCGGACCTGAAACACCAAGGACACCTTGTCGGTAGATTTCTGTACTTTGACCTTGGTTTACGAATTTCTAGCCACGGGATTCTAATACGTCAAGGATTGGGTACAGCGGAATACCGTCGAAGGGAATTGTGTGTCAATAAGGAATCATTCGCTCTCGGTACTTAAAGGGAGAATGCTCTAGGAAGGATGCGCGAAAGTCCCTGGCCAGGGCGGACGATAATTTCGGGAAAAGAGTTTTCCGATATTCATCAGCGGCATCCAATCCAAGTGAGTCGACCGGTTAGGGTTTGACAGCACGCCATATCCTGAGTTGACTCGAGAGCATTGTACGAATGAAGGATTATATCCACGTGGTAACTGTCGGCGGAAAGGTTCTAAGAGTGGGTTACTTAACCCCAATATCTTCCGGGTTCACGCGGTGTTGCTTGGCACCCAACGTGATCGGAGGCCCGGTCTAATTCAATGTGCGACATCAATTCGATTGATTAATTAATTAATAAAGGGTTATTAATTTATTAATAAAGTCAGTGATGAGTCACTGGGCTTGTTGGGCTATTAACTGGACTGGTACTTGGGCCTAGAGGGTCACACGCACGTGATTCTCAAGGCGATGGATAAATAAGTGGGTTTAATATAAACCGGGGGTTTTTATGAAAAACCGCGCAGTTAGTATAAAACATAGCGAACGGGCTAAGCAGGCCAAGCTGCTGCTAATCCTAGTCACCCCTCCTCAGTTTCTCTCTCTCTTTGGCGTCCAGACAAATCCAGATCTGCTCCGCCGCTTCTTCGAATCCCGTTCGACGGGAAATCGTCCGCGCGTTGCGGCGATCGTTGCGGCGACCGGCGGAGGTTTCGTGGGCTGCGAAGAACGAGGAACGCGAGGATATCCGTCGCAGTGAGGATCGCGTGGACTTCGCTAGAGAGCACTTGCGCGGCTTGCGGTGTCGCACCGACAGAACCGAACGGTTGCGGATTCGAATCCGCACACGGTGAGAATCGATTATCCGATAATCGTAGTTTTAGTTTTTTCGAAATGGGAACTGTAACGACCCGCCACCCTATAATCGGGGATCCGATTACTAAATGGGTACCGAATCATTTAATTTGGAACCAAACCAGGATCTAATTAAGTCTGGGAGATAAATAATAAACTAAGCTAAACATTCACATCGCATTGAACTGAAATAAATGTGCAGGAATTTAAAATTATTACAATGCGACTCGATACAGCAAATAATTACATATTCCAACAGAAAGGAAATAATTAAACGTACATGCCAGAAATAAAATCACAACTACGTCGGGGCATACCCCGGAACAACTGCTGACGGTGCTCAACTCACGGCCACGCTCTCCTCGCTAGGTCTGCTGAGAGTCCTCACCTGAAAACCGCAGGAGGGGTGAGTCTCAAAGACAAGACTCAGTAGGGATCCTTCGATCCCCACAGCCCACGCACACACCCACAAGTGCAAGGCACAGCTAACGGAAAGGTGATAAGCACAAGAGATACAATTCCTAATTCTTAATCGTGAAATTACATGCAATCGTATTGTATTAAACATGCATATATTAAACCAGCTGACAAGGAAACCCACAACTGTCGTCTCGATAAAACTCGCTAACCACACAACAACGGTGGAAGAACCTCGACCCGCTGAGACCAAACAGTAACCCCTCGGATAGCACGCTAGCTACTCCGGCCCAACCGGCTCAGGTGGCTACTCCTTCCCTCAGCATGAGTGACTCTCCGAATGTACCACTCCGACACCGGTACTAGCTGACCCCGGGGTTCACCAGGTGACCCTCTCTCACTAGGCGTCACCCCGCCCACGCCCCCACCGGCGCTGTGCTCACGCCCCCACCAGCACAGGGTGATAAAGTGCTACAATGTCACTCCAGGTCCACAGTAACTCAAAACCCAGCACAGTGCGATCCGGTCACGTGAAAAGTCTGCGATCGCATAACACACATATAAAGCCATCCGATTATGAAGAATCCATCTAAAGCATGCACTAACCATCTATTTAACAGTATAAACACGTTTTACTGGCATGAATTAGTGATGTTCTGTCTTGAATCGCGTCGCCCAAGGCCGACGCCATTCAAGCTCCAAGTACAGGTTCATGTGAAACAGTCTTCAGAATCAGGCCTAAAAGGCGTCGACACCAGTAGTCGCCTTTTAAAAGGCGTCGACATCCTCAGACGCCATTCAACACAGAAATCCGGAAATTCCAAGGCCCTTACTCAGGGAATTTCTGCCTTTAAAAGGCGTCATGGTTAACCGACGCCATTCGAAAACGCGTCGTTCATCCATGACGTCTTTTAATCCCAGAATCCCCGAACTGGCAGACTCTTTGTTAGGCGATTCATGTTCTAAAAGGCGTCGCGATGGCTCGACGCCCTTCAAAAAGGCGTCGTCCATGCACGACGTGTTTTACCCCCAGGAACCAGAGTCGCCTGAGCCCGAGGGCTCCCATTCTAACCCCAAACATCCCCAAAATTCATCCAAAAACGGAGAGAAAAGAGAGGTGATACGATCCGTAAGCAACACATTTATGGAAATCCCCCATGTTATCAAAAGAACTCCTAAGCATGCTCATTCTACCCCCCGAAACCAAAGATCCAAACAAGCTTAAACGGGGTAAACATGGCCTAAAACACGATACTAAGGGGAACCGTCACCCTACCGGACACTTGAACGCCTCCGAGCTTCAAGCCGTCCACCCGACTCGCCCCACGCCTCCGCCGGTACCGCCGTGGTCGTCCTTGCTCCTCCGTGACGTCGGCCGCCGTCCGGAGAGTAGAACGCCGCAGTGGAAGTGGAGGTGGTAGTGGTAGGAGCTAGGTAGAGGATGGAGTGGAGGGAGAGATGACACGGTGGGAGGAGGAAGGGGTCGCCGCCGAGTTCGCCGGAGGGGAAAGAGAGGAAGAGAGGAGAAAAAATGAGGGAAAGAAGGAGGGCTCGCGGGGTTAACCAGAGACTGGCTAAAACGCGTCGACATCCACGGACGCCATTCAGTTGATGTGACGGCTATTCTGACAAGACTCTGAAACGCGTCGTTCAAGGCAGACGCCGTTCAGACGACATGTCAGGGCCGTACTCTGACAATCCCAGAGTCGCAGTCTGAAAGGCGTCGACACACGTGGACGCCGTTCAGACGACAAGACAGGGCCGTACCCACGCGGCCCGAAGTCAGCCCACGTGGCAGAACCTGAAATGCGTCTGCGACGGTGGACGCCGTTTAAAACGCGTCCCGATGTCCAGACGCGAATCAACTCAGAACCTCTGCCCTCACAAGGCTAGAACGACAAGGTCCGAACCCGAAAACCGGATCCGAAGGTCACGATCCTTACAGGAATGGATCGCTGTTTAATATCTTATTTTCCGTTGCGTAGGCGATCCGGAGAAACCTGATAAATCCCAACAATGATATCATCGGAGTTGTCGAGGGTACATAATGCAATATCTTAGTGAATTGATGGATATATCTATATACAAAATATTAGCTAATTTAAGGATACATATCCGAAAATCATTACATTGAGGAGTATAAGTGCAACTTTCTAAAGATTTCAGGAGTATTAATGCTAGTACGTGAGAGTTGGGGGTACACATGCAAATATGTTATATTTGAGGGGTATGTATTTAAAAAACCCTAAAAAGGACTCAGTCACGTTTATACTAGATATTTTTCAATTTGTGTATTGTATCTTAAAATTGTATTTTATAAAATTAAAATTTAACACTTCTTTCATGACTTTTCACAAAATTTCCAGATTTTTTGCCAACTAGAGATTCCTTTCTTCTTACTGATTTTTTTTTCCTGAATCCGGACTTGGTGACATTGGTCTGAAGTCTTCAAACATTATTTTTTTATTGACAATTTTTTTATCAATCATGTATTATCTTCTATTTTTAATTAAGGGTTGCTTATTTTTACATAATTTTCAATTTCATCTTTTGTCCTTTTGTCTATCTTGCAATTATAATAAGTTGGTACCTTAAAGTATTAACATATTAACATAAGAATTCATTAATGTATGAATACATTGACAACTTAAGATATTATTAGTAGATATGTTCTTATGTTATCAGTTAGTATAAAGGTTGGGAATGCGTCAAGGATCTGATGGTTGCCACATCCCTCGTATGGCATTGTGAACGGTTGAGATTGCCTAGCCTACAAAATAAATAAAGAAGGACCAAGAGGTTCTCCAACTCTTAGTTGTAGGGGGAGGGTGTGTGGAGGGGGAACCCTTCGATGATTAAGTTAGTATTGGGCTCTTGGGCCGGTGAAGTTCTTGTAGACCAAAACGCCTCTTGGACCTACATGTAGGGATATGGATGTCTTTTGTTTGGTGTATGGCAGAGGGTTTACCTCTTATGGGGTGTCCAATGGCAGTATTTATCATATACTCTCAATATGGGGTACATGTGCATAGTTGGTGCTTGTACATTGAGCAAATTTTACAGGAAGATGACCAGTATGGTCGTGTAATGGCAGTGGAGAGGGTCTCGTATGTTAACCCTGTACCAAGGTCATACCATCATCTTTCCATGAATTAGAGACAATGTCATGGCATACGTTTTCCCAAGTGTAGCACAAGACAAGGTGTGGTCAAGTTAATATAGTTCATAATGGCTCCCCTCCTCACTAAGTATACGCTTTAAATGAGGGCCCTCAAGTTTGTTATAGGGAATTTGGGCTATGCAATATGATAGAAATAGGTGCCCTACAAGCCAATCATATGTGATATGATAAAAATATATCTCTTATACCTCTTATTTACTATAAATGGCATTTTATTCGTTCATTATGATATTTATTAAATTATATGCGATTAAACTTTTGACATAATGAAGTCCATAGGCTTTATACAATGAAGATTGATCGTAACAAGATTACAATAATGAAATCAATCATCTTTAAACAGATACTCTAAATGTTCTTAGTCATAAGATATTTGAGAGAGACATCAAATATATGGACAAATTATTACACACTGTACCTACTTTATATGATGAGAATGATTGATCTTATAGCCAATTATGTGGAGACACTACGGTGAGTATGTAAGTGTTCATTATAGAATGAGTTTACTGAACTAATCTATAGTTATAATACATAATTGTCAATTGAAAAACTCTTAGTCACAGTAGTGCAATTGATTGTTAAACTTGAGACACCAAAGATGTCTTGCATGAGGATCAACGTACTTTGATACCTAGTCGTATAGACTCATTTATTAGGTCTAAGATAGCAAGTGTTCGGGTGCATTGTGAAACATCCGAAGGCAACGGTGTAGTCAACATAGAATCATTCACTATCAGTCTTTAGAGAAAGAGTGTCCTACAAAGTCACACTTGGAGAAATTTCTGGCTAAGATGCGCAATTAAATAGAAAAGAGTTTTGATCAAGCTATGATGAACCCAGAGGGGGGTGAATGGGTTCAAGCGCATATAAATGAATAGCTAATGCGGAATTAAAATTTTGAATATACATAAGATGGAGAATAAGGAAACAATCACACAAAACACACAATGATTTATACTAGTTCGGTCCAACCAAACCTACATCCAGTCTCCAAGCAACCCCTTGAGATTTTCACTAACACGAGATACAGACCACTTGCTGGTCTTACAACCTCATATCCTCAGATATGCCCTCCCTTCAATCATCATAAGAGGCAAACAACCTCCTGTCCTCATAAGGCCCTCCCTTCAATCCTCAAAAGGGGCAAACCAAGATTTACTCGTACCGGATTGGGTCAACTCGTACGAGTTGACTCGTACATGGACAATCCCAAGTCGTTGGCACGGGTAAATCGTACGAGTCAGGATGGGACACTTCCGGATCGAGCCGTCTCACATCGTATCGAACTGACTCGTGCTAGATCGCACGATTCGGACACAAGTCGTTACGATCCGATTCAAGCCAATCGCGGTTTGACTCGAGTCGATGTGATCCATTAATGCTATTTAGTCTAGGTGTACTATTTTGTTTTATTAATTGAGATTTGACGTGTCAAACTTTCTATGAGATGTGGTATACCATTTTCTTTTGTAAATTGAGATCCCTAGACTAAATTCCTCTCAATTAGTATCATAAACTATTTTTTTTACAAATTTATCCGTTAAATTGGAGTATATTTCTTAAATGTGACTTATAATCATTCACAGTAACTATGGACGTAAAGTGTGATGTTTATTATTAGGTAACTATTAAAAAAAAAAGTAAAAAAAAAACTAGCCTACATTGGCTTGAATCGGTCCGATTTGTACGAGTCGGATCGGATCCAACTCGTATATGGCCCAACCCGATCCGATCCAATACGGATCCACGAGTCGGTGAACCTTGGGGCAAACAACCTTCTGTCCTTGGACATGCTCTTCCTTCAATCCTCTGAAAGGCCAAGCAACCTCCTATTTTCAGACGTGCTCTCTCTTACACACAACCAAGAAGAGGAATAATAGCATGGTTGTAAAGAATAGTTACAAAGATGCATGTTGAATAGGCAGAAGATATAACAATGAAACTCTAATCTTGAAATCAAGACATAAAGAATAAGAACGAAGAATACTAATCTTGATTTCGTTGCAGGAGGCCTAAGAGCTTCAAAGCATAGCTTGAGTGAAGCTCTAACACCTATGCTATTGATTTCCTATCTCTGTATGCAGCAGGAAGAAGATTGTAGCTCTATGAAAGTTCTACTCTCTTTCAATAATTGGTTCTCTAAATTGTGTGCATTTATCTCTCTATATATGTCTATTTTTCTATCTTTTTTTTCTTTGAACTTGTGGAGAAGTCTTGTATTTATATCGAAATTCAAAAAGAGATTTGCCCATTTGAATTTGCTACCTATCAACCCTATGTCTAATGTCTCTTGTGTTTTGTCTAATGTTAAACTTGCTGAGTCTTGAAGTTAAACAGTTGTATGTCTAGTAGAGAGAGAGAGAGTTTGAGTATACAACGTTGTTGATTTGAAAGGACCATTGAGTTGTCTTAATCAGTTCTTCTAGATTTAACTTTGCATATCTTCCCAAACTTGTGAACACTTCAAGAATAGAAAGTTCCCATCTGGTTGAGTAACTATGGCACATATGAGTTCTGCAAAAGTTACGTCAATCAAAACATAGACATGGGTTTGACATGTTACCAACGTATCAAGTGTTAGTGCATAAAAAGATTTATCAAGGTTTGGATAAAGTCATAGCGAATAGTTAACTGCATTGCTAGTCGATTTCATAGAACAACTAATCAAAGTTAGAGATTGTGCAAATAATCGTTTAAAAGATAGATCAATTAATCGATTCAATAGGCAATGAGGAATTCATTACATAGATAGACATAATTGATTTGCAAACAACCAGTTAATCGATTAAATAACTATTCATCAATCATAAAGAAATAACGCTATCAAGGTGTCAACTGATAACAATCGATTGACGATGACAATTATAATCGATGCTATGATCGAACCATTAATCGATTGCCTTTAAACAAGTAATCAGATTTAAGGAGATATTATCAATCGATTAAACATACAACATACAAAATTAAGTGAAGCTTGGTCTATTAATCGATTAACAAGTGACCGATTTGAATGACAAGAAGATAATTGATTGGCAGTCTAATAGGTGTACTAAAGAACATCAAGTAATAGATCATATAAAAAGAATCAATAATCGATCCTTGAAACAACTGTTAATCAATTTCATAAGCATCGGATCGAACTAAGTATCAATTTGTTGAAGATAACTCTTAATTGCAAAGGACAGTAATCGACAAGTGCGACTAATTGATTAATTTATAGCACCAAATCATTTGATACTTGATTGCGGGGAATCGATTAGAGCACATAGTCAATTTGCTCAAGTAGTAATTGATTAGCGATTACTACTCTTAATCGATTAATGATAGACAAGTATTTAGCACTTCTGATCGATTTAACTTGAAGAAAAACTCAATCGATTAGTGATAGAAAGTATTCCTTGAAAGGTAAGTGTTCCCTAATCGATAATGAGTATAAGAGATTCAAATATGCTAACCCTGTTAATCGATCAATGATATAAGGTCAACAAGAGAGATATTGAGAAATGACTGAGTAAAAGATTGAACAGTGCACAAAAGGTGTTATCAGTTACAAACATTTGTCATCTCCATAATTGTTAATTGCCAAAACATGGGAATTGAAATAATCACAACACTTGATACATTTGTCATTATTGTCATTTACAAATTTTGTTATCACCGAAACATAAGAATTAAAATAATCACAAAGAATAACTAAACAAAGAGTTACTGATTTAACTGTTTAGATATGAGACTATAAGATCACTTGTAAAAGTTTAACTGTACATTTGTACTCCAAAAGTGATCAAAGACATATGAGTGGATGATTATAGTTGCACGGTAAATGTGGACTGAAATATTCCAACTGGATTATGAATTTCCTGTATCGTTAAGGTTTATGGTGCGTTGCTTGGTGCCAATCATGATATATGAGCTTTAAATTTAGTTATTAGTTAATTGACATTTACTGAATTATTAGATAATTAGATAAATATTATTTAATTATATGATAATTTATTAAATTAAAGAGCCAACTTATAATGAATATTAAGGGGATTTTAATACGTAATGGAGTCACTTCCATCTTGATATTGTACCCAGAGGGTGACACACAAAAGAACAGTTTGAAGACAAGGACGTAAACACAAAGAATATGATTTTTATGAGTTCATTAGAACAATTACTTTTCTATAAATACGAGGCTTTGAGGAAACCATGGTGCAAGCACTAGAACCCTACCCGCCTCCCTCTCTCTGGTCGGCCCCTTTATAGGCGAATTCCACTCTTCCAGACAAAGAGATGATCGACAACAAGGTGGAGATCTTGTCTTCGATATGTTCATATGACTATTTTTAGAGGATAAGTGTTTGCAAGGCTTCCGCAATCCGAAGAGCTTTGTGCATCGATGCAAAATCTCAGCAAGATGAAAAGATCATATGTTTTCTCTAGTTTTATTGTGTTCTGTCAGACTAGAGAACTAATCCACATTTTGTTCTTATTATGCTGCATGAATGCACGATTTCTTACACCCTACTGTGCGGAGGGTTGATTCTTAGGAAGACATTCAAGTATTGGCCCCTGACGATTTGAGGAAGTTAAAGGGTTTTTTTTCTAAAAGGGCCATTGACCTATAGGGAGCTCCCAGGTGCTCTCGAGTGCATTCTTTCGCCTTGCTGACTAGCTTTGGGTCGATGTCGACCTCAGCTATGTTCCCAATTAATCTATAGCCATCAAGGGTTGAGGGAGACTTACTCTTGATCCTAGGTGGAGGCCTTTGCTCTATGCCCCCCCCCCTCCCCCCCCCCCCCCCCCCCTATTAAGGCTTCTACGAATGAAGAACAATCGATACATACTTTTTCAATGATGAGGAGCTTTGCACTTATATGGCTTGCTCGGTCGAAAGAGAGCTACAACATTATGATCTTGACTTTGAACCCTATTGATGTAGACTTTATTGGGTTACTAAAGGCTGCGAGTAGCTTTGGGCTTCCACATAGTTGGGCCCTTGTTGGGTTTGATGGTTTTATCTCCCTTTAGTTCGTATATTACTACTTCAATGTAGTGACACTCTAACATTTCATTAGAGAGACTTAATGAAATGAGAGAAAATAATGCCCAACAAAATGAAAGGTTTTGACGATGAACAAAAGGCAAAGCTTAATGTGTAGGGAGTCTAATCAATTGATGTTTAGTGATGTCATTTGGTTGACTTGAAATGACAATCATAGCATCACATATTGCCTTTTTATTATTTAATAGGGACAAGAGAGAAAAAAATGTCCACACAATATAATCCAATAGGACATCCACATGAAATTCTGAACATAGATTCACTTCTTTTTTTTGTTTACATTTACAACGTTATGATAATATAATGTAAGAATATTACTTTTAATCATGTACTAAGAATAATAATCATTATTGTCATCGTGATCATTAAGTCTTTTTTTCCATTATTTTTGGTCAACTATGATTAGTCTATCTAATAACATATTTTGCCGTTAAATTTTAGAAAGTTTAGACTTTTCTTATTATATGTGACCACTTCTCCTCAAGTTATCTTACTATCGTTCATCTAGATTCACATCCAATTAGTATCGAAATCAGTGTACATGGTGAGGTCATCTAATATTGTTTTCCTTTTAAACTCAGTGTTAATAGGAATTACATCAAAGTCTCAAGGTGCATAAGCCTCTTAGGGGACTTTGGCAAATGTAGTGGGTCACGAGACCTCATTGAGACAACATTGCATCTACTACTATCTTCACACACAAATCTCAACATCTTTTGCTTTGCTACATACAAATTTGTCTATTCACTTCACACTTCTCGATCTTATGCAACACAATTAATCGCACATCAATTCTATAATTTCTTTTATTTGAGATGTGTTTGTTCAACATTTGAAAATTCTTGTCTATTCACCATAATACTTGGATTCCATTTTGACATATTGCTCTTGGGAGATGTCATAGCAAATATTTACTTACTCCTCATTTCATTTAAGTGTTGATGTATCGCATCACTTTTGAAAAAAGTGGCATTCATCAAGATTAAATTCCATTTAAGATTCATAATTAAGATGTTGCATTTTTTATCAAGTGTCAAGTCAATGCACACTCTCTCTCTTTCTCATTCAAGTTTGGAATTGGCCATTGTAGAGTTATGTTAGGACTAATGTTATGTAATATTATATGTATCCACAACATACTACACACACGATACTCCATTGATACAAGCAATTAGCAACGGAGCATGCAAGTTGATAAGATAGAACTTCTTGCAGCATTGCGTTGGGGATTGTCTTCAGGTGCTCATATATTGCATCATCGTCGGCAACACTTACAAGCAAAATGATGGTGTTTAGACGCCAATGGAGAGAGAGAGGGAGGGAGTGTAATACCTGATATTTTTTAAAATAGAAATATTATTAAATATTAAATCTTAAATATTAAAGAGACAAATGAAGTGTAATATAGTTACTTGAATAAGTCCATTAATTTAGTTTCATAGATGGCTTAGCATATTAAGTTGCGTGAAGTTTTTGGGTTCCGATACTCAGGACAACATGTTAGTAATTTGACAATAACTTTTATGGTATAATTCAAATTTTGGTGTGTAGGTATTGTTGGAAATAGGTCGAAGAGACGTAAAACTTTGCAGAAGACTAGTTTTGCATATTCTTTCATTTACTAGGCCTAAAAATTAGATGTTCGGATAAGGCAAGTAAAGATGCGGGAAATGAGTTTGATTTGGAGTAAGATTATCTCTAATTCGTGGAAAGAAAACTTAATCTGATCTAAGAATGATTTGTGGAGGTCGTGTAGGATTATAATTAAGATGTTCTCATTATAATATGTGTTTATAGGCGTGATTAAATCCTAGCAATCACATTTAAGCAAGAAGGTAGGTATTTTGTTCTTATTTTTCAAGAATATAGAAGAATATGGTTTATGACTTATGGATTAATGTTATCGTGTTTGTAGCATATTTTAGGAGGCATAGAGATCGATAAGAAAGGTTAGAAGTTGTTAGATTTGTGGCAAGGTTGAAGAGATTTGTCGGAGAAGATCGTCTGTTCACAAGAGATAGGTGATGATTTCACAAAGCATTAGATTAATCTGTATCTATAATAAAATCTAATTATTTTGATATACTCAAATCTTAATCTGGTGTGAAAATCTTTATATTTCAGTGTAGAATCATTATGTTTGAAGAAAATTTTCAAAGATTTTAAAAAAACTTCAAGAATTTTCATGTTAGAAACAAACTCTAGTTTTTAGCACGATATTAGTAAAGCGTCGAGTCAATTGGATATTTTATGAGTTCAGCGTTCATGTACTTTGACGTTTTTTGACTAACTAAATGTCCAACCCCTTGGACGTTTAATTAGAAAAACATCCACCCTCTTGAACATTTTACTTCTACAATTCCAATTTTCTGCCCTTATTCAAATTTGTACATCTCACTCGTTTCTCGTCCAAATGCTTTGAAAATTTGAACAATGATTTTCATATATGTCTACTTTATGCCTATAAAGTTTTATAATTTATAAGTTTTTAGTATTTATTTGAATTTTAGATTCGGACTTGTCGTGTTGTAAACTGTAAATTTTAGATGAGAACTTAGCTTTGAGTTAAAACATGGGTCCAATGGATTCAAAAATTGTAAAACTCTGTAGACATGCTCTATATAATATTTCTACCACGTATACCCAGTTTGGATATTTTATGAATCTTTTTTCTATTATTTATATTATTTAATGGATTTTAGTCTTAAAGATTATTTTTTGATATACGAAAATTATGAAACATGTTCCAAAAATTATGTAAAATTTTTAGTAATGTTTTTGTGGCATGGTTGGCCTGTTGGAACTAATTTTATTGAAATTTCAAAGTAGGACCTTCTGTTGTCTTTGAAATTCTTTGTTTTCACGAAAAATATATTATTTTTGCATGTGTATCATTGGTTATATGATTAATGCTAATTTTCGATTCATGACGAATTATAATCTATGTAAGACATGTTCCATCTAATTTAAATTGTGTGATAAGGACATTGCCATCTTAAGGGGATTATATGGCATGATTTTAATATTAACGTCCTTGTTGGATACGTTATTATGTAACCTAAGGCAATAGGTAAAATCCACGAAACCAAGTTCAGTATGGTGTAGTGTTGGGATTTGTCTGATCTACGGTTTTGCGGTAGCCAAGACTTAGTACTATTACCTAAGTACTTGGTATATATGTGTGTGGGGCCCCTTATATTGCAGTTATGATGCTTATCCATTTACTATGTGAAATATGATAATTTTGACATACAATGAGTTCAATTTAAATCTATTTCAAGTTCATTATAACATGTTTTAAATATGTATTTGAATTTTGAAATGTATAACTTGATTTCATACTATTAGTTGTTATTTTGCGTCACATGCTATGTGATATGTGCCTTACTATGTGTTGGAGGAATTATGTGATATATTTATGACTAGTAAATTAATTTCAAGTGAACTAAGAAAGTTTGATACACGTGATAAATATTATGAATTAGTATGTTGTTTCAGATTATTAGAAAACACATCGATTTGATATGAGATATATGTGAGTTATTATTTTGTATCATCATCTTATTTGATCTATATGTAACATTGTGAATTGTTAATGTTATGATTTAGTTATTGTGTGAATTTCAAATATTATATGTTTAGCATGTGGATGGGATAATGCTTATTGAGTTTTGTACTCTATAAGTTTGTTAAATAAATTTTCAGGAGAGATGGCCAGATAATTGAACTTTGATTCTGACCACGAGGAATAGGTGTTGTTCGGAGTTTATTGAATTCAAGACTAGTTGGTAATACGAGTCTTTTCATTTTAATAGACTTATGTGGTAAGAAGTATTTAAATTTGTTATATAATTGTGAGATCTTAGGGAGTTGAGAGAGATTATTTATGTTATTGAAAGACAATTGTTACTATCAAAAAATTAGTGGATTTGTGTTGACTTATTATTATTTGGATTTTGTAATGGATGGCTATTTGCTATTGTCTTTTAGAGTCTTATTCTCTCATTTATGTTATGTATGGGTTATGTTCCATACATGTACCATCTATGAGTTCCGCTAAAAGTTGGATATGACTGAACACGGGATTTGGACATTACAGGGAAAGGGAGATGTATGTGGATGATGTGGAGTATATGTTCAATCAGATAATGAAGCCTTATATTTATTGGTGTAGAGGGTAGGGGTGGTCACAATTTGGTTTGGTTTGATTTTGAGACAAAATTTTAAAAATCAAATCAAACCAAAATATGAGTCCAAATTGAATCAAATCAAACCATAAGTCCCCAAACTGAAATTCGATTTTTTTGTAGTTTAGGCCTTTTTACAAGCCAAACCAATCATGTATATGGACATATTGCAATTTGAGCATTTTTGTGGACAAATATCTGACAGTTTGGACTTTTCCTATGGGCAGCTCAAACATGTGCATAGACATGGGATGTTATTTGAATAAATTATAGATAGACTATTATGACCTCTTTTGGGTCACTTATTTATTGTTTACTCGTCTTTCCTATTTTAAATTCAAAGTACTAATGTTATCCTCCCATCTTTAAGATTTTACAAAATAGCATATAAACAAATAATTCCACACTAGTATTATGTCATTTTAAGATATTTGGTTTATTTGGGTTAGTTCGATTTGTTTACAAGGCAAACTAAAGTAAACCAAAATTCTTAGTTTGGTTCAGTTTCAACCCCCTTTTTTTTTTTTCTAAAAATCAAACCAAACCAATTGGTTTCTATTTGATCTTTCCATTTTAACTGTATAGCAAACATCCCTAATAAAGGGTGGGGGATCGACGAGGACACTGATAGTTGTCACCTTGTGCAGCGACGGGGGGCCCTACCAGAGGCACACCATTTGGTGGCAATTTGCTAGTCTATTTCTCATATGTGCACGCGCTCAATTGGCTTCGTTGATGGGGCACGTGTCTCCTCCGTTTTTGAGTTTTCATTGCCTTTGGTGGTGGCTCCTTATGAGTTCTACTGTGGTGCTCAAGAGAGGCCTTGGAATGATCTATGAGCTGCAAGCGTGATAGTCCGATGGATCAAGAAGCATTGTCGAGGGTAGAGGCAGAGTTGTCCGACATCTATGACGGCATCTTTCTCTCTCTATTCCATCTATTGTTACACTTTTTGATTTTCAACCCTCAAAACTTTTGATATTACAGATAACTCTTCCTAATCCGACTATCTACAGAAAATCTATGTAATTTTAACTTTCTTACAAAAAAGTTTTTATAACCACCTCCCGTGACAAATTCTCACCCAAGTAATAGTTTTTGTGACACTTAAGGATCTTATACTAATTCGTGAGAGTTTGCGGGGCTTATTCATAAATAATTGTATTATATATATATATATATTTGCATATACACTATATTTTCAAGGACTAAAAATTGATTATATCTATTTTAATGTTTGTGAAGAATATTGTTAGCTTATTCTAACTATGTTGACGAGGAGTGCTAGCATGACCGAAAATTTTTCCCAAGTTTTCTTACCGAGCACTAAGGGAAAGGAAGGGATGAGGGTGTTTTTCACAATTTTATAAGAGACAATTAATAGTGTGTTTAGAAAGCAATGCAGTAAATGCAATCACGTCAACTAGATAAAAAGATGTGAAACCTTTCCCGTCACATTAGCAATTTCCATGTTGACGGACCATTAATTTTTGTGGCAATTTTGTATATGCTATTATGACGAGGATATATGAGCATTACACAACTAGCAGTACTATATCTGATATTTTTACATATAAGGTGGATCTATTTGAAAAGATAAAAGTGCCTTCCCTATATATATCCCCGCGCATAATCATTTTATCTTCTCATCATTCATATCAATTTTAACACTCATTTGGAAGCACTGGCTTCTTCCAACTAATATTCCCGTTCCCAGAACAAGAACACAGTGTCATTTGATGTTTCCCTCTCTCCCACCAAAAGTGCACGTTTTCCCGCCGATAAATGATCCAGGCATGTTGCTTTACCTAGGTATCCGTTAAACCTTTCCCCAAGGCCAAGATATCCGTTAATACGACCCGGTGCCGGTGGTGCCATTTTTAGGAAACGCCCAAAACCGACGGTGGCCGACGCCCAGATGAAAACAGGGAGCAAGAAAAAAGGGGGAATTTGGAAAACCAACGGGTAAAGGGTGAGGCACTTCGAATGACACGGTCTCCTTCCAGAGAGGATAAAAAAATAGACCCCCCTCCCGAAGACGCTTCTTCTCGGCACAATTTTGCTTCTTTTGCTGCTGTCGCTCGCTACTCCATCGTCTACAATGGAGCCGAGGCGTTCGTCTTTGCGGAGCCGCCCTCCGAGGAGAACCATCGCAATGCGTTAAGGCAATCCCCTCTACTCCATTGTTCCTTCCCCCCCGCGTTCCGCTCTTCTTCTCCGTAAGATTTTGCCGCGTGGTTGTGCTTTCGTGTTTGCTCAAGAACAGTAGGGCTCGGAGCATGCGCTGCTACGATAGGAGATGCATTCGGTGAAGTGTGACGTTCGGTGGTGGTGAAAAAATGTGTTCCTTTGTGCAAATAGATTTATGCTTCCGCTGGTTTTCCATGCGTAGGGTTTTTGGGCTGGAAGGCGGATATGAGGTGGGGGTGGTGTAGGGCGCTTCTGTTGCGGATTACACACGATTGAAGTGTCGTGGATATTCTTAGGGCTCAAAGTTACACTTTTGTCAATCCCAGGTTGTGTTGTGAGGAAGAAATGTCTTGCATCTATTATGAGCTCATTGGAATTCTGGTTAACCAGGAAAGTGAAAGCAGAAACTAGTCGTAGCTGGCTCGCGATTAATTGGTTTGTGCGTCTATCTAGTTAATGAGTTTGTCATGTATCTCTAGAGTATCGATGGCTGCGAGTTTGTCCAAGGTAGAGTTAAGTCTACTGTAATTTGCTGCTTCATGGGGAGGGGCATGTGGCTATCCCACAACAGCAGCTGCATGTTTTTGGCATTTGTGAGGATGCATTATGATTTTATAGGTTGCCTTTTCCACATACCGAACCCATGAATAGAATTTTTGTTTATGCCATCCTAATGTCTATTACCAAGGACCGCATCAGGCTTTTCATGAGAGTTGTAAGATGCACCCATACACATGAACAGATGCCTGTTGGGAGTTGTCCATGTTTAGGACATCTGTAAATCGCATTCACATTCAGGTGCCTTCAATGGCTTTGGATTTGCTTAAGCTGAACTTGTAAAGTGATTCTGTTAAACTATGACACACTGCATAGTCAGTGAAAATTAGGCTAATTAGCCAGCAATTCATATTGTTCAAGTCCTACAATTGGAGACATTCATGCAAAGTCATTATTTCTAATCAGAGGTCAAATCAAGGACATAACGGGGCTGCGCCAGTTTCCTAAGGAAGAGGTTTAAATGGCTCACAATGTCACAATACCTTTTCTTTCAACTGCGCATGCAAATGGACCAATCGTAGACAACAAGGTTGTTTGATGAAGACAACATACACTTGAATGGCTATAGTCACTAGACCTTCTTTGTTCTATCATGCCATAGAAGACAAAAAAATAACCATCTTGTTCTGAAGAGAAGAAATTGTCCATGATTCCTCTTTGCTTAGACACTTGGGAAGCTCTTGCTGAAATTTCTTGTGTAAAGAATGTCAAAGATTGTGATTAGCACTGTATGGGATTGAGTGCATTTATTGGCTTATCAGGATGAGATGCTACCAGCATTTGTCAAGTAGCTATCCAACTCATGTTCTGGGGCCATGTTAATTTCTGGTGGTAGCAATAAGGATTTATGGTTTGGCCATAACGAATCATAACCATGGATAGAATCACTCATTCATCTTGCTTGTCCAGGTGTGAGGCGAGCCAAAAATATGTCACCTTGCCTCATCCTTGCCTCATGTGCATGTTCCTGTATTTTTTTTTTAAATTATGTGTTGTTGATTTTTCTTAAATGTTACATTTTTTCTATTCTTGATGGTTCCGAAGACCTTCCACTACTTATATGAGTGCTTTCTACAAATTGATCTTTACGGATTGGACATGACTATTGCTTCCTATAGCCTTATATATCATTATCTCAGATGCTTTCTTAAATCGAATAGGAAATTTCTCAAGGTAGTTTTTTGACCCACGGAACAAGAGGATTTCCACAAGCATTTATTTTCTCAAATTTCTTTTTTTGGAAAGTGGACGGTACCACAATCTTATTAAATATATAACGGAGAGGGGATGCACAAGTATAGTCTCCTTATCTTCCCAACAACCCCCTGTACAAAAAGACACTGAGTCGGTGTGTGAATTACCCCTCCCTCAACAAAACAAAAAGGGAAGACTTTACAATGAACTATTGGCAAAAAGCTTCAGCCCACTCTTTCACTCTAGTACAAATGAACCTCACCACACATTCCAGAATAAGAATATCATTTCTGAAAATCCTCCTATTCCTCTCAGTCCAAATCGCCCAGATAGGCACTTGAAGGATCATCCACACGATCTGTCTGTCATCTTTGGGGAGGCAGTGACTCCCCCTAGAGATGAGAAGGAGATATGTGGAGTCCCCTCACACAGGCTGTTTCCCCACCTTGCTTAAGATCAATTGCTACACTTCCCTGGATAACGGGCATCCAAGAAAAATATGGTCTAGGGACTCATCATGATTTGCACAGAAAGGGCAGCATGTCTCTATACTCACTCTCCAAACAAGCATCTTGACCTTCAGGGGTGCTTTGGGCTTTCAGACTACCATGAGAAATAATCTTGCCTGAGCGGATCCGCCTGAGAAGTCTCCCTTAGGTTCCCATGTCCACCTTCATCTGTCCTGAGTGGCAGTATCGGGTGAGCATTCTTGTAATGGGGAGAGGAGCTTCTTCAATTCTCCTACCTCTTCCTCCTTGAAGTCTCTTGAATTGAGGGATCTAGCCCCCTCTAGGATGTGTGTAGTCAAAGACCTATGCCGCAACTGCATCTACCTAAGAGGTGATCATATAGAGACTTGGAAACTTATCACACATAGGTGTGCCTTGACACGATTTGTCCTTCCAAAACATGCATCTCTGACCATCTCCCACTACTCACTGAATCCCTGCTTGCAGCACATCATAATAAGAAAGAATACCTTTCTACAGTAGAGACATAGAAGGCACGGCTATAGGCCAAACATCTTCTCTCCTAGTTCCAAGGTAGTAGAAGTGTCGAATGATCTCTGCCCACATATTGCACTCCCCTGTGCCTAATTTCCAAAGCCACTTAGTGAGGAATGCTCAGTATCAGGTGCAAATAAAGGTACATGCTCAGTCTGACTCTGATGCTCATGTGAAGGAGGAAGTGAATTTTCTTTTTGCCTTTTTGATATTCTTAATTCTGGATCTCTAGCAACAACTCTATCTAGTATGCCCTCTGTCCATTCTATATCATCATGATAAAAAATTAGCTCATCGACAGTCTCGTATCTCAATCCAAGTATGCAAGGGATTATCATCATCAAATAAGTCTTTCACATCAATTTGGCCAACAACATCTTCTGCCTGCCCTGCAGCTCGTTTCTCCCTCAATTATTGTCTCAACCGGATATTTTTGATCCTCAATCTCATATTGTAATAGCAGTACACTAATTTGTCCAATTGTTCAGTCTTTAACCGGTTACGAATTTTTGAGTGTATAAGGTTAAACGTGTTCCAATTTCTTTCACACTGACTGCCGATGTCGTCTGACTCAAAATCCTCACTGCAACGGAAGCCAAATGATTATAACACCTGTCTCTGTTGTACACCATTATCCACCACTCAGCTGTGCCATCAGTAAAAAAACAAAAAAATGAATCAATATATGTTCTTCTTTCTTATGCACATATGACAACAATGTAATCGCTAAGTATACATGGACTCACTTTTTCTACGGCAATTTGCACATGGTCTTCATTATACGTCTCCAACCTTAACCTATAAGCCTCCATCTATAAAGATAGAAAATTAATATAATTCACGGACTCTTGAAAATATAAGTAATTGAGTATATCTTAAAGTCAATTCTTCATATAAGAGATAAACACATGTCTCTCTACCTTAATTCTATCTTCTATTGTCCTCGACAAGCGTGCGATCACATTCAGTGTGTCTTTGATCACCTCTCCATCAATGTGCACTTGACGACTGTATATGATTCGAGGATTTAAAAAATAACTTGCATTTATGTGGATAATTACTAAATAACAATTTAATAAATAATCCCCCATGTAACAGTATGAGATTTCACTTACCAGCTGCATGCACGTCGTGGTGTAATGTGCTTTCTCATCTGAGATCAATAAGGTCCCACCACATCATATAAGTGTTGGGAAATACATTCTTGATGTGTACCTTAGCAATGTCAATTGCCTCGTACAAATTTCCCATGTAATTCTTGTCATCCCCATCCACTAATTTTAAGACCTATACGAGCGGTTCCGTCAACTTCATATAAGTCTGCACATGGCTCCAAATTTTTTTGTTCTCTATGATTTTTCCCATTTCCAAATGTGAACATTTAGATTCATTGGAGGTAGTCCACATATACTCCAAGAACTTCTTATTAAACATAAACCCCTTGATCTCATTCCTGAATTTGTGCAAAGATTCTAATGAAATGAAATTAGATGCAAATCTTGTAGGTCCCGCACGGATGAGATTTCGGCTCCCAGATGTTTGTTCTATGAACATGTTTAAGATCCTAAGATGATCATAAATAAATTGGGTAATTTTTTGTGTGCTCTCCTTACTGTCTTGATGACAGTCGGGTCCTTACCAATGTTTTTAAACATCAAGTCCAGACTATGCGCTGCACATGAGACCCAATAAAGGTGTTTGCGCTTGTCCATTAACTTTTTCCATGTAGTCTTATAACTTGGTTCATTATCAGTGACCACCTGGACAATATTTTCTTCTTTAATTTCCTGCACCATCTGATTCATCAAACCAAATAAATATTTGACGTTCTTTGAATAGTTTGATGCATCGACAGATTTCATAAAAACTATCCGTTCAGTGCAATAAACAAGAAAATTAATCATGGACTTTTTCGTAGTACTAGTCCAGCCATCGCACATAATTGTGCATCATCTCTCTTTCCATACAGCTTTAAAACTTTCAACCCACTATTGAAGCTCATCATATTCTCCATCAAGCCCACGTCCATATATGTCTCAACGTGTGGGGACTTTGAACCCACGACCATGATTTGCTATTGCATCAATTATAGGCTTAAATGAAAGAGACTGAGCAGCATGTAAGGGAACACCTGCATGCAAAATCATTTGTAGATGCTTTTAGTATGTCCTGCCGTTTTAGCTGACTTTTTTACTCATCTCATTGCTTGCTTGATTTTTAACTGAGTAGAACTCTGTCTTCTAAAACGAGAACTGTCCATAGGACCCACTTGGCTTTTAGCTTGAGTTGTGCTTCTTGTTGATGGTCCATCACCTCTCCTTCGAACTTCGTCTTCTTCTTGATGCCACAAATTCTCTTTTCTAGTTGCAACCATCTCAGGATCTTCATCATCATCTTCATCACTAGAGTTCACAATTTGTTCAGTCCTTTGCCTCTCACGTATATAAATGCCACTGGCCTCAGTATACATCCCTTTGTCTTTTTTATTATGTCTACCTAAAATCTCATCTTGGAGTTCAACCTCTTCTTCATTCTTTTGCTCCTTTTGTACTTTCCGGCCACGCAACAATTTATGCATCTCGTTGGCGACTTGTCGGGGACAGACAATACACCTTGTCATCTGTCCCGTCTTTCTTGCTAAATGTTCTTTTCCTTGAATGATTTCACCACCTATCTCTTTGCTACAATATTTGCATTTCACTCTCCTCTTTGCAGTATTAACTAAGGTGATATGGGCCCACCCTGGGTCCTGCTCTTGCTGTTCAGCCACGATCCTACAACAAGAAAGAAAAAAGTAGAAACAAATATAAGTACATTTGACATTATACTCCTACTTTAAAATATGTAATGAAGCTTAATTATGTTTCAATTGATGTTTAATTTAAGTAATTAGATAAAAATCTCAATTTTTAACTCCTAATTAGGGTCAAAATTGAAATTTTTTCTTAATTAATCTTCAATCAATGTAATTCACAGCATGCTCATACTTTAAAATTTGCATTGAAGCTTAAGTAGGCTTCAATTGATGTTTAATTTAAGTAATTAGACAAAAGTCTCAATTTTTAACCACAAATTAGGGTCAAATTTGGAATTTTTCCTAATTAACTTTTAATCAACGCAATTCACAACATGCTCTTACTTTAAAATATACAATGAAGTTTAATTAGACTTCAATTGATGTTTAATTTAAGTAATTAGACAAAAACTTTAATTTTTAATCGCAAATTAGGATTTTTCCCTAATTAATTTTCAATCAACGCAATTCACAATATGTTCATATTTTAAAATATGCAATGAAATTTAATTAGACTTCAATTGATGTTTAATTTAAGTAATTAGACAAAAATTCTAATTTTTAACCGCTAATTAGGATCAAATTTGGGATATTTCATGGGGAATGGGGATTTCAACATTATAAGTGAAATTTCACAAAGGGGATGGGGATTTCAACACTAGAAATGAAATTTCACAAGGGGGATGGGGATTTCAACGATTGAAATGAAACTTACACAAGGGGGATGGGGATTTCAACAATTGAAATGAAACTTCACAAAGAGGTGGGGATTTCAACAATTGAAATGAAATTTTTGCAGGAATTAAAGCCAAGGAGATTGACATCAAACTTCATTTATTTGTAGCAGATTTAGGGTTTTGAGAGATCAACCCATAATAATGGTTGACCCCTTTACTTCTCTCCCATTGATATGACCATTTTCTAAGTTTCGAGCCAGTCTTCGAGGAAAAATTGCAAAAGAAAAGGGGACTGGGAGATTTGCAACAGTTAAAAGCAAGAAATGAAGATAGGAACTTAAGGAAGAGGAGCAACTAGCCTTTTCTTTACTAGAGAAGAAATTTTACGGCAGATGGAGATGTTTTCTTCCAAATCTCTCTTCTCACTCTTTACAGTGGTGGAGGTAACCCCAAGATCCCTTCCCCTTTCTCTTTCTTTCCTTTTCTCTCTCTCTTGGAACCCCTTGGAGGAGGTGGACGAACCCTCTAGCTTTCTTTAGCAGCCTCCCCTTCTATCTTCTTTCAAAGAGACCCCTCGAATTCCTAGATAAATCCCTTTTCTCCCTCTCAAAGAAGCCCCCTTTAACTTCTCCAAGAATCCCCCTTTGAACGGTCGGCCATGGGGCCTATTTATAGAACCATGAGCTGGGGGTTGGTGCCTCTTGGGAACCATGGCCCATTTAACTATTTACAGATGTGCCATTGTGGCAAACTTGTAATTTTTCAGAAAACATAACTTCTTTTGAGCGGAATCCCTTTTATAACAAGCTTTTAAGTGAACTATCTGCGATGGAAGGGTTTCCTTGAGATCTCCCACCATAGAAGTCCACTTTGCATGATTCCAGTTCCATTTGAAAATAGGTGCCAAGTAGAAGCAGATTCATAAATATGGCACAAATTGGACTTGATGCGACCCCTTTAATATTCCAAAGACCTCATTTTAAGAGGGTGCTGACCCATAAGGATCTCTCCACCTGGATGTTTGAATTGATCCCAATTGCTCTTAAAAGAGGCTAGAAACAGAGTGTAACCCCTCAATTAGGGGACGACCCCTATGGATCTCCTTCCATAAACTTCCAATTTGCATCTATCAATTAGGGATGATAGATCACTTCAAATGAAGTGGGATTCATAAATATTTCTTCATTTGGTGGGCTTCATTGATCAAAAGCTTTAAAACCTCAAGTTGAGGTAGGGGCTGACCCCTACTTCTTTGAACCTCCATCTTGGGAAATTCCAATGGGGATGGAATGACGGTCCAAAATCGTATGAAACCCACAATTTTCAGGTCAATCAGAGCTACTTTGCTTACATGCCTTTTACAAAGCTTTGAACTTCAAGTGCAACCTGATGATGGGGGTCTGCCAAGAAGAGATCGATGAGAATTGATCATGTGAAGAGAACTGTGTGGTGGAGTATGAGGAAGAAACTAAGAAAACATTTGTGTCCTATTTTGAGAATCTGTTTAAGGAAGATGAGTGGTGGAGACCTCATCTTCAAGATGAGGTTTTACCAAAAATCAAAGAGAGTCAGGCTAATGAGATGTGTGCTCATTTTATAGAAGAGGAGGTCAAATTAGCAGTTTTTAACATGGAAGCAAATAAATCACCGGGCCCGGATGGTTTTTCTATGGGTTTTTATCAGTATTTCTGGGATATCATCAAAGATGACTTAATGAAGGTGATGAGAGAGTTCCATGAAAGGCCCCTGAGTATTAGAAAGTTCAACTCCACTTTTATTGTTCTAATTCCAAAGAGGGAAGGTGCTGATTCTGTGTCTGACTATAGGTCTATCAGTCTATTGAATGGCTGTTACAAGATTATTACCAAGGTTCTTGCTAATCGACTAAAGAATGTGCTTAAGGAGGTGATTAGTTCAAATCAAGCAGCATTCCTTAAGGGCATATATATTTTGGACAATTTTTTGTCTACTCATGAAGCCATTGTCTCTCAGAAAGGCAGCAGAAAGGAGGGTGTGCTAGTTAAACTGGATTTTGAAAAAGCTTATGATCGGGTTAGTTGGTCGTACATTCAAAAGACTTTTGGTGCCATGGGTTTTAATCATAAGTGGATTGGGTGGATCATGAGCTGCATATCCACTGCTAAATTTTCTATATTGTTTAATGGTAAATCTTGTGGATATTTCAAAAGTTCGAGGGGCTGAGACAAGGAGATCCTATGTCTCCACTGATCTTTATCTTAGTTGGACATATTTTCAGTACCCTATGGGATAGGGCGGTAGCACAAGGGCTGGTTGATGGATTTTCTGTGGGAAGGAGTTTTTTGTTGTCACATCTTCAGTTTGCAGATGATACACCGTTGTTCTCCTCTGGAAATGATGCTATGCTTACGAATATGAAGAAGTTACTGACTCTAACCGAAGCCATTACAGGGTTGGTCATTAACTTTCGGAAATATGAGGTGGTAGGAATTAATTTGGGCCAGGAGAGAGTGTAGGTAATTGCTGAGACATTGACTTGTAAGGTATCCTCCTTCTCAATTTCTTATCTAGGCCTCCTCTTGTCTGATGTTCAATGCAAAGTCAGAGATTGTGATGACCTTATTAGAAAGTTTGAGCAGAGATTGGAAGGGTGGAAAGCCAAGTTTTTATCAGCTGGAGGTAGATGGGTGTTATCTAAATCAATTCTATCCTCTTTGGCAACATATTATCTTTCCATATTCAGAATTCTGAAAAAGATGGAGAGGTTATTAGAATATAAAAGAAGCCTATTTTTTTGGGAAGGAGGGAAGAGAGAATCAAGATCCTTGCATCTTATAGCATGGGACAAGGTTTGTAGAAGCAAGAGTCAAGGAGGGGCTGGTTTGGTGAAGATTGAGACTTTTAATCAAGCTTTATTGGCCAAGTGGATTTGGAGGATGGGGAGGAGGAAGATGCTTTGTGGATCAAGATCATTAGGGGGAAATATTATCGTGGTACATCTAGATGGAACTTGTACCCAACTTCTTTGTCTAATATGCCCCCTATATGGAGGAACATTATTAAGATGACTGATTTGATTGCTCCCTCTATTTCTTTTCAAATTGGTAATGGGTCCTCTGTCAGATTTTGGGAAGATAGGTGGATTTCTTTTTAGCCCCTGGCAGCAGACTTCACTAACTTGTTTATGATTTTTGAAGATAAAAACAAATCTATTTCTGAACTGTTTTTTTTTTTAAGGTGACATTAAGTCACAATTTCATTGAATAAAAGAGAGGGATACACAGAAAATGAGTGGCCTAGAAGGCAACACAGCCAGGATCGGACAAGCCCCGTCCTGGTCCCCATCTAATGCTGAAAGGATGAAAAAATTACATAAATTGTTTTATCAAGCAAATAAAACAGAAATACAATAAGAACAACCCATCAAGAAATCAATTCCCTCCACTTTCTGGCCTTGTCAAAAATTGCAGAACTCCCCTCCTTGAAGATACCAGCAGCCCTTCCCCACTCTTCCACCCATCTAAATGTACTTCTCAGCAGCTCATTAGCACTGCTGAATTGGTTATTGAATTTCCTTCTATTTCTCTCACACCAGATGGCCCACAAAAGGGCCGGGCAGATCAAGAACCACAATTGTTTAAGGTCTTTATAGGGACAAACAATGCTCCACCAGTGTAAGAGATCCAACACAGAAGATTGCTCCACCCAATTGAGTCCAAATAATCTACAGATAGTCTTCCACTGGATGATAATAATGCCACAACCACAAAATAAATGCTTTTGATCCTCCTCAAAGAGTGCACAAAAAACACAAGAGAAGCTCCCAGAGAGATGAAGTTTCTTAGCCCTCCTTCCCGTAAGAATTCTATACCAAGCAAGTTTCCATAGGAACACCTTGATCTTATTTGGAAGTTGGTTAGACCATACTAGCTCCTTCCACCACACCCTAGTACCACCATCATTCAACATTTGGACCATGGACTTTACCGAAAACTGCCCATTGTTAGTCCATCTCCAAATTCTTTTATCCTGCACCTCACTAGAAATTCTGAATTCACTAATGCTATTAAACAACATTACTAGTTCTTCTGCTTCCACATCCGTAGGATCCCTTCTCAAAAGTAAATTGATCTGACTTGCATCAATATGACATAGCACATCCTCAACTGTAGCTTCTTGGTGAAGAGTAATTTTGAATAAATTGCTGAAATGCTCGGAAAAGACCAAACTGGAGCACCACTTGTCTTTCCAAAACTGTGTATCACAACCATTTCCCACCTGAATAGTACTCGAGATATCCATAAATTCAGCACATCTAACAATATTCTTCCAGATTGAAGACATGTTGTAACTGGTCGAGGGATAATAATTCCATTTATTCTCTCCATGAAAGTACAGATCCTTCACAATCACAGCCCAAGGAGCATCCGGACACTCTCCCCTTCTCCACAACCATTTAGCTAGCATAGCTTTATTGAAAGTAGCCACTCCGCAGAGACCAATTCCACCTTGTTCCTTATTTTTGCAAACATTACTCCAATTAATCAAATGAATACCTCTCTTCTCCCTTCTCCCTCCTGACCAAAAAAAGGAACTTCTAACTGATTCAATAATTTTTTCTACAGCCCGAGGAATCTTAAAGATAGAAGCATAGTAGATTACCAAAGACGAAAGAACCGATTTTGACAATATCATTCTCCCTCCTCCTGAAAGAAAGTTACCTTTCCACTCTTCCAATCAATCTATTTCTGAACTGTATTCATATGGACAGTCCAATCCTTGGAACTTGACATTTAGAAGAAATCTTACAGCTCGGGAAACTCAAGAATTGGTGGCTGTGCTGAATACCATTCAGAATATTGGGTTACAAAGAAATTGTGTTGATACAAGACTTTGGGTTTGGAATTCTAAAGGAATCTTTTCTGTTAATGCTCTGTTAAGAGTGATTAATGACAGTGGTGTTAGAGTGTCCTGGGAACATATTGTTTGGTCCAAGTTTTTACCTTGTAAGATCAATCTCTTCCTTTGGAAGATGGCTTTGGGAAGGTTACCCACGATGGACAGACTCAGAAGATTCTTTCCTGTGCAGAAACTCAACTGTATTTATTGTGGAAGATTTATTGAGGAGGTTGGTCATATGTTTTGCCATTGTGGAATTGTCTATGCTTGGTGGTTGTCTTGTTGCAGATGCCTCAATGTCACCTGGGAGGAACCCCCCTCATTTCTTTAGATGTTGGATGGGTGGGCCAAGCTGTGTCCTTACACAGCTGAGAGGGACCTATGGTCAATCATCCTTCCAGCATTTTTGTGGGGAGTGTGGACTGAAAGGAACTTTAGAAGATTCAGGAATGAGTTTGTTAGTTTCTACATCATCATGGGCAGGATTGTTAAATGGGTTTGTGATTGGGGAAAAGCTGCAAGATTTGTGGTGGATCCAAAATCCTCTCCTCTTATGTCTGACTTGCAGCAGTGGTTGAGAATGTATGGCTGAGTCTGTAATTTTGTTGCCTTTTGTTTGTTATATCTTATCTTTTTGATAAAATATATTGGGGGGAGGGTTCTTTGGAGAAGGGGTTCTAACATTGTAACGGGTCTGTGGGTGTTTTTGAGAGGTGTTTTGCTCTCTGCTGTACATACTGTATTTATCTTTTAATGAAATTGTGACCTATTGGTCACTTTCCAAAAAAAACCTGATGATGGGGGTGACCCCTTGATTTCTCTCTCCTTAGAGCTCCAACTCCAAATTCATTTTAGGTGTGAATAGAGGGTACAAGATCATGGCTAACACCCCAAGTTTCATGCCAATTGGTGCACCCAGTGACCTGCTTTGCTCATTTGAAGCTTGGACAAAGGGAGTGGCCGACCCCTTGAATTATCCCTCTATATAGCTTTGATTTGCTTGATTCCAGTTTCATTTAAAAAGGGATGTCAAATAACCCCAAATCCATAAGTTGCAGGACATTTGATGAAGGTTTGCGTCAAATGGTGATTCAGCTGGCTTGAAGGTTCTCGTTGTCCATCTGAGGGGGGCGACCCCTTCAGTTTTCCTCCATCTGGAGTCCATTTCTAGCTTGCTTAGTTGATTTTGATAGTAGGCTTGAATAACCCCCTAGTTATAAATTTCAAAGTACTTCATAGAGATTTGACCCTCGAATAAGCCTCTGAAACTTGACTTAAAGGAGGGGCTGACCTCTGTGGTTCTCCTTCCAAAGAGTTCCATTTTCCGCATTCTTCATGTCACATGAAAGAGCATTCAAAAAATACATGTGCGCCACAATTCTTGGCTTAATTGGAAGAGTTTTGACTGCAGTTCTCATGGGCCCAATTATAACTGTCTGCCCAATTAAATGAACTAATTTTCTTTAAAGGCAAAGTTCATCATTAGCACCAAGCATTTCTAGCACAATGCCTACTGTGTTGCATTTTCATTTTAGTCAATTAAGGTCTATTCACCACCTTCAGAGGAGGTAGCTGAACTTTATCTGCTGTTGTTAAGGGGAAAATGTGTTTCATACAGTGAGATCTGTGTACATGCAGTGTGTTTTGGGCTTTTGATGTAGGTGATGTTTCCTTTTGAATCTTCCTCTGTCCAGATGTTCTCTACTGGTTTAAATTTTCTGTTTGCTATACTGTTTCTGGTCAAATCTGCCTTGGGGAGTGCTGCTTCATGGTGTCACATATACGTTTCTACTTAAAACACTGTTTAAAGTAAGGTTCTAACACTGATTTAAACGATGTCTTCCCAGCTACTGGCTGGTCATGTATTTAAGTTTTAACCTTTTGGGATTAACAAAATAGTTCTCAATATTTATATTATTATTTGTACACTATCGTATTAAGCTTAAATTCGTATTTGATATTCTCTCACTAAGCCAATACTCTTTGAAAGGGATTTCTGGGAATTCAAGACAATTTATTGTCACAGTTTATGAATGTAGTTTCCTTCTCCCTTTCTGATGTATATGTGATTACAGATAGCATAGGTGAAATCACATTTAGAAAATTATAGGAAAAGTGGATAAGATGAAAAGGAACGCATTTCATGGTTGAGAATCTTGATATAGCTAATAGGCAGCCAGATGATCATGATCTCTTGCCTCATTGAAGTCAGTCTTTTCTAGAACACTGGCATCAAGTTATTCTAATGTTCTGTGTCTCGTATTCAATAAGTAGCTATTATATGACGCTTTAATGCTATTGATTGTGATGGTGAAATTTGAGGTATGTGCTAATGGTATTGTACTACCCCACAATATCGGGGGCTTCTGATGAGTTTGGTGGTAAGAAACACAAAAAATTGTGAGAATAGAAATCAGCCATAACAAAGTTAAAGGGATTAAGTGAAGATGTATTAGGTGGAACATCTACACGAACCTCAGAAGAACCATCAGCAAAATCGGGGTGATGAGTATACGCTAGTAGTAGGAGAACATGCAGGTAATGAAGTGTAAGATGTAGGAGAGTAATATAAGTTAGGTGAGTCTAGATGTACATGATAAAAACGAAAGTGGCTCAACTAGCAGTGAGGCACAAGGTGTAAGAGTGGGAAATGAGATGATCTAGGTATAGTAGGTGAAGTTGGATCACTCGAGATGGGAATAGGAAGAACATGAATAATTGTAGGGGTAGGATGGTGACCATGAAGAAAGGAAAGATGTTGAGAAGATGTGTAACAAACTGCATCCTAAGGGAGTGTGACATGATTGAATATTTGAATGCATTGAATAACCAAATCATAGCAAAACTCGTTCACACTCAAAATTGTATCTAAGAAGAGGACACCTTGCAAGCCCAAGAGGAGAGCTTAGTGTGATCATGTAGAAGAAGGTTCATAAAGCATGTACAATTAGGGTGGCAACAAGACGAGCGGAGCAGAGGTTTAAGAAGCTCAAGCTCGGCTTGTCAAAAAAATTTCAAGCTTGAGCTGAGCCCGAGCTTTGATGGAGCTCAACATAAGGCTATACAATAGGAATGGAAAAAAAACTCGTGATTGGTGTGGAGGGGAAGATCTGTTTATGAAATAGTTCAAGAAAGAGTTGTCTCATTCCCTTACTTCTTCGAGCCAAGCAGAGCTTTAAGAAGCTCAAGCTAGGCTTGTCAAAAAACTTTCAAGCTTGAGCTGAGCCCGAGCTTTGATTGAGATCAAAACAAGGCTTGGGCATAACTTACCTGAGCTCAAGCTAAGCTCAAGCCCCGCTCACCAAGTTAACTGGGTTGAACCAAACTTAGAAACTGGCTGAAGGATGTTCAATAAGGAGGGGCTCAATTATCATAGGTTTCCAAGGGGCATTTTGCTGCAGAATCCAATGTGGGATTAAATGACCCCAATGCCCAGCGCCTGCCCATCTGCCCGTGTTGCACTGGTGAACGGGCGGTCGAGTGGGCGCTGGGGACATTTAGTCCCTCATCGGTTTCTAAAAACTTTCGCCGTTCATAGGTTTCCCTGTTCTTTTGCATGCAAATGTGCTCAGAGTCAAAACAGTTGGGACTCGCTGTAGGAAAGTGAGTTTTCTGTGGGTAGGTTTCTAAAAGTATCTAACTATTTTATATTCCGAGCCTGCTTGCAAGCCGATCGAGCGAAGCTTCACCAAGATCGAGCTCAGCTTGTTTAATGAAACAAGCTCTGGTTTAAACTTGAGTTTGGTTCATTTGTCTCATTGAGTCAAGCTAAGCCTAGCTTAGGCAGCTCGTGAGCGGCTTGGCTGATGGCCAGTCGTTAGTACAACCAAAGGTACGAAGAAAACCGAAGTCAAGAGAGATGAGTAGTAGCATTCAAATGGGGAACATCCTGACGAATATACAATGGAGATATATTGGTATGGCTGACTGAAATAAGGGCAACTTTGGCCCCAAAAGAGCGAGGAATAGAGCAAGAAACGAAAAGAGTATGGGCACAAGAATGTGGCAGTGCTCTTGTTAGTGATTTTATTTTGCTCATGAGTGTGAGGACATGGTTGTTGATGAAGAGTCCTGTGAGACGAAAGGAGATTACACATCTTAGATGAAAGATACTCTCGGGCATCATCAATGCAATGGACTTTGATGTGGCAATGAAAGTGGGTATGAACTATGTAATGAATTGATGATAAGTGTGAGACATTTCAAAACAATAACACATCAAGTCAATCAATGAGACTGGCATAATAATATAATCCTGTCACAGATGGTAAAGGAGCCGATCCCTAAATATCTCAGTGAACCACGTTGAAAGGGAAACATAAAAGGGAAGAGATGAATGTTTAGCCAACTTACAGCCAACATGGTCAGACAAGGGAGTAAAGGAGTTAGGACCAAGTATGCTAGATGGAAACAAAGTCCTAACATGAGGCCCAGAAATGTGTCCAAGTGTGCAAGGCCAAAGGAGCACAACAATGACGACAAGGCCGCGTGAGAGAGGAGTGGAGATGGTTGACTGAGGTAGATGAAGGTGCCAAGTGACACAACCCACCTACTTTGTGACTACTCTCAGTCCTCTAACCTGTATGCAGATCCTACACAGAACAAGAAAAAGCAGTGAAAAACAACCATGCAGTCAGAATTAACAAGGGAAACAGGACTCCTAGAAAGTTGAGGAATGTGCACTAGTGAAAGAGTAAAGTGCTTAGAAGAATCGGTCTGTGGAGTAATAGTGCCACCCTGTTAGACACAAAGAGCAGTACCATCAGATGTTTGGATTTGGAAGGGAGGTTGATGGGCATCCAGGACCAGCACACCAACATCGTCAGTGCGTACACATGATGGAGTACATTTACTGCCATCAGAAGACCACACATGGTTCTATTTGACTCGAATTTAATTTGCATGATGTTAGAGTCGTAGGGTATCGGATGAGGAGTCCTTTGAGTACTTGTTCGGCCTGTTTGGGGTCCATTTAGGTAGATTTCTATTTTATAGAATTTTTCTGTGCGATTTTCGCACTATTTTCTGAAGTTGAGGGTATTTTGGTCTACAGTTTAAGTTTAGGAAGTCATTAGGGTTTGTTTACTTTTTAAATAGTCCAGTAAGATTTTTAATGAATATGTGCTGCGATTGTGAGTATTTTGAGCAATTTTCTGTGCTTGTCTGAGACGGAGAGCGAGAGACCCTGAGACGGGGCGGATAAACCCTGAGACATGTTCGAGTGAGATGCCGGGGTATTGCTACTGCCGCCATCACCTCCCGCTGCCGCTTCCCACCACCTGGCACTGCCATCTTTCTTACTCGTCCTGCATCAGAGGTGGAATTGGAGCATAATCAATCAAGGAGGAACCATCAAATGTCATGTGGTGCGAAGTCCTAGAGTCTGAAATATAGACAGAGATAGTCTTCAGTGATGCAAACATCATAGGGTATATAGCTGAGTGGTGATTTGGGTCTGTTGAGTAAGTGACTGAGTTAAATGTGGAGGAAGTGAAGGCCTTGATTGAATCTTCAACAACAGTGATAGTGCAAGGAGCACGTGAGTGCCCAGTGCTTGTGGGCAACCCATAGTAAGATGCCCCGATTGTTGACAATATCTACAGTATGAACGTCGGCCAAAGTGGGAGGTTCTGGAGCTCCTAGAAGATGTATGGGGAGTATGTGGTGCAGATGTCCTATATGTATGCAACAGAACTAGAAATTACTGAGTGGAGAGAATGCCCATAAACTCTCACATGAAGCTGAAAAGCAGGGAGCTATGCTCACAAATGGCATGCAGAACAGCAAAACAAACAGGGCTATGTGATCAGCATCCAAAGTACGCCTGGATAGAGGTATAATATGCTGATGTATGAGATCAGTGTTCAAAAGAGCAAGGCAGCCGGAAAATCTCAACAATGGTGCACCAGGTGACAAAGCAGGCTGTACAGATATGACTGGGATGCCAAAAAACCCCAAGATGGATGTGAAGTATTTTGTAGTGTTTGCAATATGGAGTTGACATTAGTGAATTGTGCAGTGCATTGGTGGGAAAAAAAAAGATGTGCAGTCATAAAATAATGGATTGGATCGGCTAGTCCCTCTCCCTATCCAATCTGGATTCGACTGATCTGGGCCGATCCGGTGGAAGAGAGGTTGATTTCGGGATTGGCTAAATTAAAAAAAAGAGAGCAGACAACAGAAGAATGGGGGATTAAAAACCCCCTTTCGGTTGGATCTGCTTGATCCACCTAGATTGAGCTGTATGGGTGATTCTGCCGATTCCAGTCTGATCCGGCCCAATCCAGGCTGATTCCGGATGATCTTCTTTTTCTTTTCTTTTTTGAGTATTTTACCCTCTAGAATTGGATTGGCTAGTGTCTACCTGATCCAAATCGGCCGATTCCAATTTGGAGCGGCCGATTCTACATTCCATGTATGTAGTGGACCGGCTTGCTGAATGGATGTGCTGACTTTATGACACTATTGAACTGGTTTGGAGTAAATGATGAACTACAAATGTAATATGCAAACATGTTAAGTGAACCAGGTTGTTAACTAGACCTGTAAACCCAAGACATGAGGGTGATGGGTCACAAGTGGAACTTCGCATCAAGGATCTCTATCCTTGCTCTGATACCATGCTAGAACACGGGAGTGGGAAACACATTAAGTGTGATAATCTTATTGTTAGGGTAAAGGCCCAAGGCATACAACTTTGAGCCCCATAGCAGATGCATATATATTGTCAGGAACACTCCTTTTCGAGCAGTGCCACCTGAACTCAAACTTGCTTATGTTGTGGTCTTGGGAAGCCTGCAAGGCACGATGCCAAACCGTCCACAATATCCAAGAACATACACCACATAACCATATCAACATCCACTTAATTAAAATTTGTTTCAAATACATAATTGATACAAAACTAAAGTTTGAAAATTACATCAAAAGTCTGAACAAAATCACATTTGAACCTACTTTCTAATATAACAATTCTCCATGCTTAGATCCTTAGAATTCCAGCCCAGCTCTCCTATAGCCCCTTGTTGGAATCTCCTAAAAACATACCCACTCACAAGTGTGAGTCTAATACTCAGCAGGTGTCAAAATCAAAAGCATGCTTACTCAATAATAAAATTCACAAATGACATGATAACATACTAGCAATTCATAGGTTATACACATGCTTAATATAAGGTTATATATATATATATATATGATTTCTGAATTACACAGCTCATTGCTTCCATTAAAGCTTATAACAAAAAACAAGGTGGGTTCTTATTCAAAAGGCCGCATAGGCAATCACATACACATTTCCACCATACCAGATCATATCAGAGATCATTCACAATTTTAACTCATGAAATTTTATCTTAAGCTTTGGACATGTATCTAACCACAACAGAAGGAGAGCCTACAAACACTCTGGCACTTGGACGAGTGCAGTGGTCTTGGTACAACCAGTTGGGATCGGGGGTCATTTCCCACCCTCCACTAAATCAAAATTTAGCTTCAAGATTTTTCCTACGACCTGTCGTCTATTAGGTCTACAAAAATGACTAAATTGCAATAAATACAGCGGTTTTGTCCCTACCCCCCTAGATGGTACTGTCACTCATATTGCATTTTCTTAAATTTCAAAATAGACATCTTATTTCCCACAGTTTTCTAAAACATACAGAGGGGAATTTGGATACAAAATAATTTGTATGACAATTTAATTTTCTGAATATATAAAGTTGCTAATAATTCTTAAATAAAAAATCTGAACAGAAGTTTATTGTGATTAGTGATACATGTAATATAAACAACATATAATATGCTATAAATTTTCTCACACATGCATGTTTCACATTCTTTAAATTATTAACACAGATTTTAAACAGTATATATAACAAAATAACATGATTTGACTTATCATACACCTGCCTTAGATCAAGAATCTGCAGCTAAATCTCTAAGAATTCTCAAGAATTTTTTAACTCTCTGCAATTGCCCGAGCCCAGATTCTCTGCTCTCCGTATTCTTCTGCTAATTCCCAGAAAAAAACCATAGAAATAATAAGCTAATTCCCACTGAAGACGGGTTATAAATTCACTGCTAGACATGTCATTTCTACTGCTAGCCACTTGTAAGAATACTCAAGCCAAGTGTCTCCCATGCGCTGTCAAATGGGGTAGAAAACCCACTAAGAATCTAGGGAAATTCTAATTAATTTCACTGTCAAAATACACTAAGATCCAACACGTGCAATCCTTTAAATATAAGCCTTTTTATAAGTGTAATTGATAGGTTAAATTCAGTCATCAAATCGATTACATGTGTTAGGTCTTCAATTACACAGGTTCTGTCTATCGATTATATACATTACTCATTTAATTGATTACAAAGCTGAATTCATCGGCTACACGTGTTACATTTATTGATTACATTTCTAGTTATTGATTACATATGTTCCGCTCAATCGATTGCATTGTGTTTGTTAATCGATTTTACGTTACTCAATAAATCGATTACATGTGATGAAATTAATCGATTACAAGTTTACTCTGTTAATTGATTATTGGTTATTCTTCCAATTGATTATCTTGTCGATTACAAGCTTAAGTTATCGATTACATGTTATCGGCTAATTGATTTCCTATGTGTCTATTAATCGATTATAAGTTCTTCATATAATCGATTACCTGTTGTTCTAACTTCGATCACAAGGCTTAAGTTAATCGATTATGGGTCTTCATTTAATCGATTACATGGTTTATTTTAGCTTCGGTTACCAACTTATCTTAACTCAATTACTTGGTTTTATTTTAGTCGATTATTACTTAAACTCGATTGTAAGACTTTTATTAATCTCAATTATAGAACTTATTTTTGTTGTAATTACAGCTAATTTTATTAGTTAAATTGGACTCTCTTTTAACTCTTCTAATCGATTATCTGGCACAGCTAAATTTCTAGGTTCTGTCTACAAAAAAACTCTGTGACATTCTAAGGGATCTTCTACCAAGATTAGCTATTTAAAATCAACTGTAATCAATTTATTTAGACTAAAATGACTGCTTACTATCTGGGATATTACATATATACAACAATTCGTGCGGAACAAGTGGAGGTGTTTCACCCCGCGATCTTCGGACGTCTCATCTGGCCTCATCGCAAGGCTTTTTCACCCCATCTCAGGGTCATCTTTTTCGTCTCAGAGAGACACAAGAAAATATCAAAAATTTGCAATAATATTCATCCATTAATTTGAAAAGAGTATTACAGAACTATTTAAAAGAAAGTAAACCTTGAAGACTCTCTAAACTTGACTCTAGACCAAAATACCCCTAACTTGAAAAAATAGTGACAAAATCGCACATAAAATCCTAAAAAATAGAAAAAGGCCAGAACAAGCCTCAAATGGGCCAAACAAGATATCCATAAACTTGTGGTTCAAAATCTTACGTTTTAGACATGCTCTGGTGAGTCTCTGAGACGCAGGGAAATTGGTGCAGTGCTGATTCTGGATCCCCATTAATAACCATAGGGGTAAATGCACAACCAATAGTGGATATACAACATCTCTCTAACATGGTTTCCTATTGCTTGCACGTTTTTCTGTTTTTATATTGTGGATATTGTATGCTTTTTGGTTACTCTTATTTGGTCATAAAGATTAAAATGCAATTTGAGGGGAGGGGAGTTTACAAATTATGCATATGTTAGAGGTTTGGAGTATGCTGGTCGATGGGGGCACAATACTTTTGTTTCCCTTTTTCCTTTTTTACAGATTGTGGTGCTATCCACTTAAAAGAGGCATTTTATCTAGTAGTGGCATTTGCCTTTTGAATTGTCCATTTCTTTCTATTGTAGCTCCACATTGTGCAGCTCTTTGTTGTAATTTGGAACTATCATTGCACTTTCAAAAAAAAGAAAGGAAGTATCATTGCTTGTCTTTTCACATTGCTTATCTTTTCAGGAAATCGTTTAGCTTATGCTTTTTCTGATGGCACAGTAAAGAGTTGATCCATTTACAGGATAGAGAGTTGATCTGTTATCAGAATACAGATTAGTTAATAGTGGAGCTGCAATGCCCACTGGTGACAAGCAGCAGCCGCTGTCGGTGAAAAAAGTGGCATTAAGAGATTTGCCTAATGAAACAAGGAACATCATTACCATGCCTCAAGGAAGTTCTCCAACCAAAGAAAAGGGACATTTATCTGATGCTCTAAAGGTTTCTGGTATGAAGAGGCATCATCCTGATTGCCCCCCAAATCTGCATCATCAATCAGCATGCACTTCTGGCACAAATGGGCATCTTGTATATGTTCGTAGAAAGCTTGAAGAATCAGGAAAATCAAGTACTGGTGCTCTGGACATAGCTGTTCCTCCAACATCAAGAAAATTTTTGAAGAGCGAGCAAAAAGCACTAAGCTATCAGCAAGAGCAGGTGCAGGAACCTAAGGTTTCATGTTTTACAGCATCATCACCAATTTCTGCAGCTTCTCTAACAATCTCATCTCGGGGACCATCAGTTCCTTACACTCTGGGAATGTCTATTAATGATTTGCTGGCAGTGGAACCAAATTCCTCTATGCTTTCCACTGACATGCCTGCCCAGTCTAATTCTCCTAGTTCATGTAGCATACACTGGAAAGAGCGTTTCCTAAGGCTACAAATGTTTCTGAACAAGTGTGACCAGTCAAATCAGGAAGAATATATTCAAAGTAAGCTCATTTTATTTAATACTATCACAATGGTAGTCTCCCTTAGTTTCAATGCTAACATTCCTCTTTTTATTTTCCCAATTGATATTACTAGTGCTCCAATCTCTATCAGCAGTTGGCCGCAGTAAGCATGCAGTTGAACTAGAGAAAAGAGCAATACATCTTCTACTGGAGGAAGGTAAGACAACTTACTACCGGAGGAATGTATTTTGCATTGGGGATATGCGAAGAGTTCTCTTTCAGCCAAATATAAAGGCTGATTCATTTAATCATGTTAAGAAACATATTATATTCCTTAGCTCATTGGCTTAGTCACCTTAGACGTTGAGTTGTGTTCTTATGCTCTCTTCCTAATTACAGGAAAAGAACTACGTCGGATGAAACTTCTTAATGTTCTGGGGAAAGTCTCTCCCAACTAGTTGTGTTGCTTTCCAAGTCTAAATAGAACCTTCTTCCAATAGTAACAGTTGAGGGGAATCAGAGAACAGATGCTCCGGTTGGAGTTTTCTGAGCAGGTGGAGGATAGAAAATGGGCCCACTAGTAAATCTATAATCTTATTGGGTCTTACTTTCAGATGCGAACTTGTTCAGTAGCTGTCTGTAACTATATTTTCTTCAATTTGAATTGTGAGATGTATAGAATGTAACTAGTTAGGTGTGAATTTTGCGCGCTTAGTCTTAGTAAAATGATGCTTTGTTGATTTTATTTTCTCCACTGTTGTCATACATTGTGGTAGTTAACTTTCTACACGTGTGGATTCAGCAACTATGGATCAAATATCCAATTTGGCCAGTGGCCACCGCCACGTCCATTCCCTCCCTAAAATTGTTGCTATTATATCCATGTACTGTTGATGACTGTACAATGGAAATTCAAATTTCTTCTAGAATTTGCCCATAAATATGCCAGTTCACCTGTCGCCTGGACAATCTCTCTGTGAGTATAATGCAAACAGGGAACAGACCGAAGCTTTTGTGATTTTTTTGGAGGAACGTACTTTCTTTGCAGGGAGGCTCTTCCAGGTGAGTGATGTTTTGTGGACTGGCTGAAGAGGAATGCCTAAGATGGAGCAGTCCAAAAGGATTGCTCGGCAGTTATGATGCATAACAGTAATTATAACCTTATTTTTCATAGCTTCGTTGGAGCTGAATTCTTTTGCAGTTCTATTTAGGCATTTAAGCAACTGTGGGTAGGAGCGTTTCTTCACTGTTTTATATGCGATCCGGTGAGTACTATCCTTTAATTGGATCTCTTACTTATCTGCTCGGAAATAAGGTGGCCGCTGAAATCCTATTCATTCTTTTAAACCTCGTAATCAATTTTAGTATGCTTAACGTCAGTAATATATTTAGGATAATTCTAAATTTGAAGGACCATAATTAGAACTATTAGACATATCCTAAACCAGTTCAACTCGGGGGTTTTAGTAACGGTTATCGGTCACATTGGAAAATGAATAAATGTATCTGTTGGGCTTTGCAAATTTGAACTGGAGAATCTTTAAAATGATTAAAGGTTAGTTGCAAAGTCCAAAGGTGTTAACTTATAATTCCAGGATTTAAATTCATAAAGGAGCTCTTGATTAATCATTATTTCTAGTTAATGATGGTTGCTTGATCCTTACTGACCTTCATCTTAGAGAACCTTAAATGTATAAGTTAATTGTGGCCAAATATGGGAATTTTATGGGCGCGCCTTGTTTGCAGGTTTGTGCGGTCGAGACATGGGGTGTAGGTGGCACTGTCTAGGGACGAGATGTCAAGCGTTGGGGGGGGGGGGGGTAAAGGGGGCCGTGTCTTGGTTTGCAATGTGAGGTATCTAACCCCTTAGATTTGAAAAATGAGCAGACAACATAAAGGAAAACCTGCAGCTCCCCACCTCTATATATGAAGAAGAGGAAGGAACGAGGAAGAAAGCAAGATTATCTAATAGAGGTTTAACCATCAGATACCATTATATGTGATTGTTAGCCTCTTCTCATGTTCCCTCCAAAGGGAAAAAAATAAAGGGATAATTACATGCATAATCCTCTTAAATTATTAATTACATTTTTGCCTCTCAATTTTTTACACTATGAATAAACCAACTAAATGAAAGTTATGTCAAGACTGCCCTTGTCGTCACGTCCCCTAACTACGTCCAACAAAAAGGGAGCTAACTATTGGTTAAAATTCATCTCTATGTAAAAAAGGATAGTGATATCCTTAGTTTTACCTCTCTCTCTCTCTCTCCACCCAGTAGAGTCAGAGGGGGGACTACCTAATCTCTCTTGCTGCATGGCACCCCCACCGATGCCAGAGGGGGGAGCCCTTAGATCTCTCTCTCTCTCCATACCCACCAACACCTTCCTCCGCCCTTCTGCTTAAACTCCTCTAAAGCTCACCTCATCCACTGCAATGTAGCATACCAACGACACCACCAACCCCTCTGCCAAGCTCCAGCTGCAAAGCCATATAACTGTGAGGGAGGGACGTGGTGCTGAGGAGGTTGAGCTTGATCAAGCTCAGTTAAGCAGCAGCCTAGAACCAGATGCTCAAGAGGTGCTCTAGCTTGGGTAGGAAGGAAGGCGGCAATGGCCTCGACCAGGAGGCCCTCCCTCTCACCCCCCTCCCTAGATGTCCCCAAGGGCCACTTTGCCGTGCACGTGGGGGAGAACATGAGCTGATACATCATGCCTGTCTCCTTACTAGAGAGCGTTCCAGGTCGAGCTCGACAAAGGTGGCAGGGACGTGGTCAGTGAGCTTGTTGAAGTCTAGGTACACGTTGTCCAGGATGTAGAGGTTGCCGATGGAGGAGGGGACGCAGCTTGTGAGGCTGTTTTGGGAGAAGTTGAGGTAGCGAGGTGTATGGCACTCCCCCTCTCTCTGCAACACCCAGGCTGGAGGTGCCTTTGCCGAAGGAGGAGACCCAACCCTGGCCTCTCTCTCCATGCGCACCATTGCCGTGAGGGTATTAATTATTGTCTTTTTCCTTCTTACAACAAGTGGTGACGGCATATTATGGATATATTCTTGGCAGCTGACGGCAATTAGTTTGAGGGCCATTCTTGACATAACTTTCATTTAGTAAGATTATAAATAATAGTGTAAAAAATTGAGGGAGAAAAGTATAATTAGTTATTTAAGAGGGTTATACATATAATTATCTCAAAAAATAGAAGAAAAAGCTTTACTTTTACAATATATATCCTAAAATACAAGAAAAAACTTTACTTTTACAATATAACTGTGTATATTGTGACCTTGTGAAAATGAGCTTTATAAATAAGTCAATGAAAGGGTTAAGAGGGTGATGTGGATAACGTATCATATGCAATAAGATGTGCATACAATTGGAATTTTATTTATATAGAGATAAAGAATGAGATATAGTGAAAGGCTAGGGATAAAAAATAAACAGATCGATAATCAGATAACCAGGTTCATAAACAAATATATCTTTATTCTTATCCAAAATCCGGATGGAGATAATATCCTTATCTTTATTTATAATCCTTAAAAATGTGTGTGTATCCTTTACTTTTCAAATTATGTAGATAAATGGATGTTCATGTGTTATTTGCATCCTTACCTCTGAGGACATCGGCGGGAGCAACCGGGACTTGGAAATACTGTCTGTATAATGGAATCAGGACAGGAGAGTTGTGCAAAACATTTCCCACCAAGGATAAGATGCTCGGATTTGAACGCTAAGATAAAAAACATACTGACTCGAGCAAGAGCTCTATAAATAACAATATTGGCGAGGAGATTTATTTCGATGGATTGGAGCAATTGTAACAGTGAGCATAACTTAGTGGAATATGCAGTCGGCCAAAGTTAATTTAATAAATATCAAATTGGAGGTCATGGCAAAAGTTGCACACTAGATTGAATAGAGATCTTCCAAGGGGTTGTTTGTTTTAATGTAAAACTTTGTAAATCACCTGTTCTAAAATTATTGATTTCAAAACAAGTGAAATTTTCTTGTTTTAGAATCAGAAAATATTTGTTTGGTTGTTTGTAAAATAAAACAAGAGGGATGTTTTAATCTTCTTATTTTAATTTACAATAGATCTTTACTGTAAACCAAAACAAGGTAATTGAGCTGTCAAGTAGGCAGACAAAGCTCGTACAAGATTTTGCTTTACATTATTCCGAACAACTGCAAACGCTGTAAAATGAAATAATTGTTTTAAATTACGTTATTTTACGCTAAAACAAGTAACCCTTAAATGTAAAATTAGACTGAACTCAGTCAGTACACTATTTTTCCCATGCCCGAGGAAATTAATATTACACCTTGTTTGATAATTGGATGGCCTATTCTGAATCGTTTATTTTGAACTTGTTCCAAAGATGACAACATTGATATCGCTATGGGTACCGGTCGGTAGCGAGACACAATGGTACCAGTATCGGGCATATCAGTTTGGTACGGACCCTATTTCGACCAAATACTGACTAATATAATTTTTTTAATTACTTTTAAACTTAGATGACCGGTATTTTGGTATCCCCCTTATTAATACCGATGCGTATTAGTATTAACCGATTCTGTCAACCATAATTTATTTATATTGGAATCAGGTATATTTTGTTTGAAACAATTTTTAACTTATGTTAGAATAATAGCAAACAAATAATTTTATAATTTTAGTTGAATGAGTTGTTCTTCCTATTCTTAGAACAATCTGTCCGAAGGCATAATAATAAATCTGAATTATCAAAATTATATAAAACTTATCTGAGGAACGGCTCATCCGATTTCACGCTTATCCGGTTCTCAAATTGAAGATCTCCCCTCTCTCTCTCTCTTCTTCCTTTTTCCATTTGTCCCTTTTATCTGCTTCTTTTTTGATGACATTATATATTATGAGCTGTCTTGCATGTTGAGCTGGTTGATGTGTCCTGGACGGATAATGCCAGAGCCCCCCTTGAAGGGGCAGATACAGTGCTAGCTCTCCCTTAAATTATCATTCTGTTTTCAGCATTCAGGTTTAACAATCCTGGAACTTAAACAGAGCCGGAGTGAACAAAAAATCTTTTTTTATGTCTAATCTTGGTAATATTTCCGCATTTTTATTCCATTTCTTAATTTTCAAATCGCAAAAAACCTTTTTATGTCTAATCTTGATAATATTTCCGCATTTTTATTCCATTTCTTAATTTTCAAATCGCGTTTTCCATCTTTAATAGTCACTGAAAACGAAATCGGTTATTGCATTTCTTCCATCAATAGATGGAAAAACTTATGAGGTGCCGGAGGCCTTGATCCTTTCTCTTGTTGACTGTTACCACCATTTCTTTCTGAATCGCAAGGGGACAAGCAGACCTTCCCTTTGATTGAACGGCATACATTATTCAAGTATTTTTTATGTGGGATTTAATGAAAATTGTATTATAATATTTAAAAAAGTTGCAACAAATGTCGTCTGATTGAATTGATTGAACGACATATATTATTCAAGCACTTTTTATGTGCGATTTATAAAAATTGTATTATAATATTCAGAAAAATTGCAGCAAATATTTCTCTTACATCTATCCATATATCTTCAGTTTGAATGTGAGGAGAGGAGAAGATAATCTCGTGGACTTATCACCTGCACACTGCAGAAGTAGATAGGTATCAGTGGACTAAAGAGGTTGGGATGATCGCTGGCTGCTAAGGAAGTCTTGTCAAGGCGAGGTGGTGGTGTAAGGAAACATGAAGGGTGGTGGGGGAGGCTGGCTGGTGGCTGCTCGTGTTGTCGTCTTCCCCATCACCGTCAGTTGCTCTGGATTCCGGGCACGAGACTCCCACTATGCGGTGTGGCGTGCCCACCCACATCAGCGACAAAAACCATCTCCTTCACGGGCCACCACCACCTCCCTGCTGGGGTTTCCGACGATCCCCACAGCAGGCCTTTGGAGACCCTCAGTGGACTGGGGGATTCCCGTGGATAATGGAGAGCAAGGCTAGTTGGCAAAGGTGTCTTCGTCATCTCGTCTTTTCCCCCCTCCCTATTCGGTGGACGATGAGCACTGGAAAATTAGAAAGGGGTCTCTGGAAGAAAGGCGGCCGGCCTTATTTTTTGTAGGGATCAGAATCTTTAGATATGGACCGGTTAGATTTTTGTGGATTTTTCAACATTTGTAGGTTAAAGATCGAGAAATATGTCACTTTGTCTTCTCGATTTTTCTGTCATCATCTGCCTTATTCATCTATCAGTCGATGAATGTTTATGAGATGAGGAAATCCGGGAAATTTGGGTCAAGAATTTGCTGAAATATGCAGTTTCACTTTCTGACAGTCTAATTTATATGAAAATACTGTTTCGAGAATTAGAGATTGCTTATACTTCCCTCTCAGATGAGAAAATTAATTAACATATTCACCCGTACTAGTGCCTCTTTCAGCACGGCCATGCTTAATTAGTTAAAGCCTCTTCAACACAGAAATGGTTGGTTTAGGTTCACCTATGAATTTGAAGACTGATTCTTTTGAGTTTTATATGGGTACTTTTGATAAAAAATCGCATGACTAATCAGAGTAAATAGTTTTATAGGACCTAATGCTATGGAACGGGTAAGAACTTCTCATTTGTAAGAAGGGTATACAGACAATTTCATTGCTTAAGAGGTTAATCTTCTAAGTAGATTTTAAGAGAGATAATGTAACTAACCCTAAGTACGAAAGTATTTTGAACAAAATTCTCCAGAAAAATAAATATAGTGAGAGTGTCATTAGTATTTTTTATTCACATAAAAGTGCAAAATTAAAGTTAATTTTGAGCAAACTTTTACTCTGGCGCAGCGTCAAATTCCGTCGATATCTAATATTGGCCTACTACAAGTACAAATTTGTAAAGGGCTCCAGAATTAAACATGTGATTTGATACAATCATCAGTTTGATACAATTCTACAATATCAAATTTGCAGTGTTATACTGACAAGTCGTTAACACTTATTTAATTGCTTAACATGTAGAAGTATATTTGTATATGACTATGGCACTTCTAAACTGTATCAGCTTATACCTTCTATAATCCCTTCTCAGATTGTAATATTGTAATGAGAGAGAGAGAAAGCTACATTGGTGCTTTTGTGGTACATCTTTTCGGACGTGCCATTATTGATGGTACCATTATGCTTACGATAAGTGACTTTAGAGCGACATTCTTTTGGAGCAGAGAATAGCAAATTCCGATCCTCGGAAATGGCTTTGGATTTGTATAGGATGGGTTGAGATTTCTCATCACGCTAAAGTTGGCCTAACCACCACTCCTTTAACTTTTATGCTACCATCATTTGTTAGAGAAAGAGAGATGATTTAAACTAGGAATTAGGGATAGCCTCGTTATTCGGCCGACCGTTAATTTATAGGTCAATTAATAGATAATTTTTTTAAATCGATATGCATAGTAAAAAAAGTAATGGATATTATCTTTTGACCGAATCTATATTATACACTATAATATAGTAACGGATACTATTTTTAAAATTAATGCTTAACGAATATAATCATAGATCTACTTTGAATCAGTAGAATCAGTACCAAATCCAACTCGTTTACATTCCTACTAAGACGTTTACTCCAAGGACTCATAAACAAAATCTTAGTGAACTCAAGGAATGGACTGGCGATTATAGTGTAATTATACTCGAGGGACCTCTCAATTAATTTTTTCCCCAAGAATTAAGCCACCAATCAGGTCCCGTGGCCAAAGATATTTTCGTCTTTATTTTGTTTGCAAGCTTCGGCTGTCCCGGAGACACCCTCAGCTTTGGGTGGGAGGGCACCTATTGTGACGCTTTTGTCAGCGGGAACGTCCGGATTCTGCTTCAGTAATAGCCTTTCACATTTCTTTGTTAAGTTAGTCTACCTGAGAATGGACACTTTTGGTCAGATTCACAAAAACTTGCTGATTAACTAGGAATTGAGGAAGCCTATTATTGTCACTTGCCAATGACATGGATACATTTCTCCCCTAGAACCGAGAAAGTAACGTACCACATTAGGGTATGTTTTGCTCCCTTTGAAAGAACCATCCAATAATTTGATCCCACAATCCTCTTTAATCATGCCTAGAAAGATCGCCTCAGTTAAGGAACCATTTGGTTGGGGGTAAAAGGTGCATACTGCACTAGTTTTCGGGAAAACTTTATGTAGGCGAGTTATTTGAGAACATGGAGAAGTAAAAGTCAATGAAAATAAGAATCCCTGGCCATTAAAAAATTCCGATTTTGGCATATGTTGGAAGGGGGTAGATCCTGATGTAGCCGAAGTTATTACGACCGGATTCCTAAGCTGGAATCCGAAGTGTGGATCCGGAGCTGGGTCGGATCGGTGAAAAGACCCGACGGGGATCCGGAAGGCGATGGAAGCAGAGATGCGGTCGAAGGTCCGAGGCCGAGGGTCGCTCGGTCGGATGTCGGCTAGCCTCCGGAAGGCGTGGCCGAAGTCCCTCCGGCTGACGGGCAGGCGGTGTGGAACCGAGTCACCTTCGGACGAGGAGCAGTCGGCGAATGACGTCGAGACCGGAGGGAGGAGTCCGAGGTCTGCGACTGAGACCGACTCGGTGAGGTCGGCGAAGATTCGAACCGAGTCTCTGCAGGAGGGAAAGAAGAAGAAATCGGTCAGTAGGAGTCCCAGGCTTCGGCCCTTAGGAACCCCTCCGACGGTTAAGTTAGCTTCTGAAGATGATTCGATTCAGAAGATGAAGAGTAGCTTTAATGCTATTTGGACTATGGTCCTTGAGGATAACGGAGACATACCTTTGGCAATAAATAGCGGTGTATTTATAGCGGAGGATAGATGATGGTTAACGGTGGTAACCGATATAGGACTATGTTCCGGACTTACTGGTAAACCGCCATAGTGCCTAGTCCTTCACCGGAGTGGGCCGGACACGGCTGTCGGGCCGAAGGGAGTTGGGCCGCTGCTGGGCCGAAGCCTGCTGGGCCGAGGGCTTCTGTGCCGCTTACGGGCCGAAGGCTCCCAGGGGGCCTTTTACTGCCGCTGTTCGGCTGATTTGCGTTGGACTTGTTTTAATGGACCGAATCGGATTCTGTCTCATCAGGTCCCATTTTCAATCCCCTTCTCTTTCTCTAGTACATGAGCAGTGTACTTCCATAAAGTTAATTGGGTTCAACATTAAAAATTATTTTTTATATATTATTTGTTAACATGTTTATTGATATATTTAATAGTATATTTATTTATATTTATACTTTAAATAGACTTGACTTTTGAAATAAAAAAGGATGAAACAAAAGTTAAAGAAATAATTTTCAAACATACCAAATGACAAATTATGTTTTCATTTTTCTTGAAAATTTTATTCCATTAAAAATATTTTCTCTATGATTAAGTTTTACATGCAACCAATCCATTTGGTAGCCAGTGAAATAGCTTACGAAATTAATTTTTTGGGAAAAGTATCTTATGATTACTTATTCTTATGATTACCCACTTAGGGACCATTTGTAATTACACTGGCTGGCTGGTGGCTGCTACTGTTGTCGTCTTCTGACCATTTGCAATTAAACCATGTCCCAGAGGGCATGAGTCCACTCCCAACAAACATATTAGAGAGCCTCATGTTAATTGAGGGACAAATACAATTATGGTCAGAATAAAGAGTCTACTTCACTCGCTGGCCCTCAATATGTTCTGGGCGGGACGGCTTTGGAGGCCTTGCATTTTCTTATTTTTTGGAAAAAATAAAGAATTGGAAAAATATTTATTAGAGTAAAAATTTAGAAAATAGTTTATAAAAATATTTTACAAGTGTTATAACTATTCATTACAAAGAAAGATAGAAAATATCTATCAAAAAAATAAAATTTCAAATATTTTAATAAAATAACTGTAAATTAGAAAATAGTTTATAAAAATATTTTACAAGTGTTATAACAATTCATTACAAAGAAAGATAGAAAATATCTATCAAAAAAATAAAATTTCAAATATTTTAATAAAATAACTGTAAATTAGAAACATGATTTTTATGTCCTCGGGTGGAATGGGAGAGAGAGAACGAGTGAGGAGTGATAAAGAGAGATAGTGGGAGTAGTTGAAAGTGGGTGAAAGATTATTTTTTGACTTCATTTTCCCACGAGAAGAGATGAGAAAATAGAACTTTAACTAATGAATATTCTAAGCATCTAGGAGATGTTTTTTCGACTATATTTTTTTATCAATTAATAAAATATATAATAATAGTTGTAAAAATAAGGATGCAAGGAATTTAAAGAGTTATGAACACCCCTTAAATCAACAAGGCAACCCTTGAGAGATTTCATAATGATTAAATTGCCTTATGATATGAAAAACCAAGAACTATAACTTACACGGCTTTCGTTCTTACGGTTCCTGCTATTTCCTCTCATCTTCGAGTCTCCAGGTTTCTCCAAATTTCTAAATGCTGGCTCTCAAAACTATTTGCCTAATCTGGATAGATATCTGATATCGCATTGGTATTTAGAACCCAAGCCCTGGACATTAGTAGACGCACCTGAAATGATTAGTCTATAGATCAGACCCAATAAACTTAAAAGTCCATGAGTCAAGTATTGGGTCTACTTTTTATTCTTTTGACATAAAAGATAAATGAGCCTAATAAAGAATTTACTTATCTTAAAGTTTTAAGGATTTGATTTCAGGCAGTAAACACAAATTCGGAGAAGACTTTTTTTAGGATAAAGCAATTTGGCAATATATAACAATAAAATATTTAGAGTTTTTTTTACATGTATACCCCTCATAAACATCCTATTTGCATGTATACCCCCAATTCTCACATATTAACATCAATACTCCTACAATCTTCAAAATATTGCATTTGTACCCCTCAATCTAATGGTTTGACATAAATATCTTCAAATTCACTAATATTTTGCATATATATCCTTAATATACTAAAATCTTACACTTTGTACCACCGACACCTCCAATGATGTCATGATTTATGCAATGTTTTTGACATATTTCTTTGAAATTAACCTAAGTTTGACGGGAGGGCAAAAATGTAACATTTTGAAGATTGCAGGGCTATTGATGATAATATATGAGAATCGGGAGTATACCTGCAAATAGGGTGTCTTGAGGGTTATATATGCAAAAAAATTAAATATTTATTAGGTGAATGGATAGACACAGACCTAGTGTTAATGAGTCCAGACAACAGTTTTGGACACGGACAGCTCTGCAGCTTCTGCAAGATTCGGCGAACTCCTCTTTCTTTATTAGGAGTGCCTGCCACGGCCCATAACTTTGAGTTGGTCTGGCTCCACCCTCGAATGCTAAACTGGACGTATGCACAAGGGAAACCCACGGTCCTTTGCCATGTGGGCCCACAAAGTGACAGATCTCATAAGGGTCCTGTTTCCCGGTCGCTGAACGGAATCAAATCGAAGCCGCACCTATGCGCTGTCTGGCGGTTCTTATCCTGTGACGTCGGTTAAGGAAGGTTATCTGGATGGACTGGGAATTAATGGCGAACAAGCAAGCAAAGCCCAATGGTTCTTAGTGCACAAAGGCGCGACGGATGTGAATTAAATTGAGACAAAAGAGTCGTCTACTCGATTTGTGGTTGATGTAGCCGAAGCTATCACAACCGGATTCTGAAGTCGGAATCCGAAGAGATAGATCCGGTGCTGGATCGGATCGGTGTTTAGAGACCCGACGGGGATCCGGAAGGCGAAGGACGCAGAGGCGAAGCCGAGAGTCCGAAGGCCGAGGGGTGTTCGGTCAGTGGCCGACTTGCTCCAGAAAGTCGGGGCCGAGGCTCCTTCGGCGGACGAAGGGGCGGCACGAGGCCGAGGATCCCCTGTTGCAAGGGCAGCTGGCGCACGGCGTCGAGATCAGGGAGAGGAATCCGAGGTCGGCGGTCGAGACCGACTCGGGAAGGTCGGCGATGATTCGAACCGAGCTCCTGCAGGAGGGAAAGAAGAAGAAAACCAGTCAGCAGGAGTCCCGGGCTTCAGCCCTGGGGAACCCCCTCCGACGGTCAAGTCAGCTCCTGAAGAAGATTCGATTCAGAAGGCAAAGAGAGTAGCTTTAATGCTTTTCGGACTGTAGTCTTTAAGGGTCTCGGAGGCTTGGGGAAGCATCCATTTGGCAATAAATAACGGTGTATTTATAGCAAATGATAGAGGATGGTTAACGGTGACAACCGATATAGGACTAAATGCGGGCTTACTGATAATCCGCCATAGTGCCTGATCCGTCACCGGAGTGGGCCGGACTCGGTTATCGGGCCGAAGGGGGTTGGGCCGCTGATGGGCCGAAACCTGTTGGGCCCTGGACTGCCGCGCTGTTCCCGGGCCGTAGGCTGGTAGGCCGCTAACGGGCTGAAGCATGTTCGGCCGGGAGCGACGGTGCCGCTTACAGGCCAAGGGCTGTTGGGCCGCTGATGGGCCGAAGGCTCCCGGAGGACTTGGTACTGCTGCTGTTGGGCTGAACGGGGTTTGGACTTGCTCTAATGGGCCGAATCAGATTCTGCCTCATCAGTGGTGCATCTCCAATTCTCCATACTTTGCTAAATATCATTCGATCTGGTTGAGAAATAATTTGTTGCGTGGTAAAAATGCCATAAAATATCAGTTGTGAAATTATCGGCCTTGAAATTAATGAAAATAAATTTTCTGATCTTAAAATCATTGATTTTAAAATCACTGATTTTGATTCATGATAATTCTAAAATAAAAATTGAAATCAGTCAATAGCAAGATTTTAGGAGTTAAAATATATTAATCTACGACAGTTCAGGTGTATGAAAAAAATAACTTAAAACTATTTACAGTAATCTAAACATAGAAAAAAAAATACTATTTTACATCTTCGAAAAGACATTAAACTTAGATGATGGTACATATGACCCGATCATCTAAACCTGTTTATGATGGTATATGTGACCCGATCATCTAAACCTGGTTTTTTTTTGGTCTAGGGTCTAGTACATCTAAATCTCTACGTGTACCATCATTCCAAATTTTATCTTTCTAATTTTTTCGTACAGCTATCTGTCATTTTCATCTCTGCCGTTCATTTTTCGTTTATGTTCTTTCTTGACGGTCCAACCCTCACCTGCATATGTTTTGAAAGTATAGGCAAATTAGTCAAATATGTACAAGGGCACCTAGTGCGCAAGGTTCAAACTTCACCAGGCTCAATATTCTCCTAACTTTGAGGATAAATCTATATGACAACATTTCTATGGATAAGAACAAATTTTCTGTCTTATTGTAGCAGATATTTTGAATCCAAAACTATCACCAGAGGATCAAGATGATTTTTCTGTCTTATTCGAGTTAATATTCTGAATTTAAAATTATTATTTAAGAAAAATTCTCACAGACTACACGTTGTACGTGAAAAAAATATCTTTACACATCCAATAATTCTTAAACTCGCGACCTCCCACTTTAATCTGCAGCTCATCTATATGCAATATAGTAAGGTAGTGTTTGATAACCCTTAATTGGTCAATTATCTCTTAGACGGTCAGACACAGTTTATTTAGAGGTGTTCGATAAAATGTGGAATTTCAGCTCTTAATTACATATAAATAGGTGGTTACACTGTTAACCGTTAAGCTAAGCAATCTAGCTTATCGGTTAATTGGGAAAACGGGGAGATTATAGGATGCCGCAACCATGGATTTTGGACGCCCACGGGTGCACTTCCCTCGCGTTTTCCATTGTTATGATCGTTACCAAAAAAACCTCCCATCTTCGTCAAAATTGTGATCTTCAAGGAAATTAACGTTGCCAAACTTCTGTAGAGATAAGTCCATGGTATTCGTTTTGTGGGTTAATCTCATATCTAAAGTTTTAATATTATATTGTAACATAATAAATATTAGTTTATTTAATATCTTACAATATATAATTATATTATAATATTATACATTCTAATTAGATGAAAAATATATAAAAAAATTATAATTATTTTTGCTAGAGATTTTGTATATAGACTTCTATAAACTGCTATATTTGTATGTGTCCATGAGATGTTCAATATTGCTATAAATACCCTTGAGAAAAATTGTAATTATATCTTTCCCATGAAAGTACCTTGAATTTTCAACTAAATATGTCAAAAAGATTCAGATATTTTGGTATATATACTTTAAATTCATTAGAGTTTTCTATATATACCTTTAACTTTACTAGAATTGATGGATATATAGCATATTCTATAGAGTTCATGGTATTTTAATGATAGAATACAACTATAACCTTTTTTAAGATAGTGGATATATTTATAATAATATATTAAAGTCGGGAGTATACATATAAATACGGTATGGATTACGAGAAAATTATAATAATTTCATCCACTCTTCTGCTTTCTTCGAAGTTATTAAACAAATTGCTTGATTGGTATGTAAGACTCTTCGTCACCTACTTAAATTTAAGACATGAAGTTCAAATTTTTAAATAATCCTTCGGTGTCATTCAAACACTTAAATCTAAGATTATATAATTTTATTATATATATATATTAATTTATGTATCTTGTATTTCATTTATTATTTAAATTATATACATAATTTATAAATAATATTAATAAGTTTATTATATATATGTATATGGAAAGTATTCAATGCGTCCCGGAATGCATCTAACTTAGATGCGCCTCCCTAGAAAACTCACACACCCCATGTTAAAGAAAGTTAATAAAAATTTTCTAAATTTTTTAAAGATTCAAATAAGATCTTTAGGGTTGATCTCATTTATGAGGTTTTAATTTTTACCGTCCGATCTTGAAAATCAATTAGAGTCATCTAATCAGAAATGTATTAAAAATTAATATTTAAAAACATTTAAAAAAATAATAATATTTTTTGTATAATAACATCCTTAAAAATTAAAAAAAATCGACAATAAAACAAGAAAAGTTAACAACACTCCCAAATCGACTTCCTAACTTTTGGACGGTCCTACTGACTGCTGTGCATGACATTACAGGATTGCAATGCCATCCATTGCAACAAGTATTACTCTCGCCAAATATACCCAATTTCTATTTCTGACTCGCAAACTGCAGTGGTGCTAATCTAGAGTGGTTTCCAAATATACCCAATTTCCTCCATAGCTGTCTTTGACTCGCAAACTGCTGTGGTGCTAATCTAGAGTGGGCACGTGACCTGGTGCTCGACCACCATCACATCTACTGCTATAAATTCCGCAAAATATCTGTACCTGTTGACGCGACTGATCACTGCAACCCCGGTCCGCCTCCGCGATCCCTCGTCTTATGTACGTGGCGCATCTTTGTGGGACCCCATTCCTTACTAATTTTGAGGGCTACAACAATATATTCGTCATTGACCCTACCATCTTGGTAAGTGTCATTTTTTTAATTTATTAATTAAAATTAGGACAATTTTGATATAAGTCTTAGTTGTGCATTTTAAAATAAGTCTCTATATTTTATATATTTATTTATTAGTTCTTATATATTTAAGATTTTTTATCCTCGATCTCTACCGTTTGCTTTCCTCCATTCTTTTAACTTGATCATGGTTAAAATATAAGATTAAAGTTAACTAAACCTGAGCATCGGTAGCATGGTTAACTTTACCCCTCTCTACCCTCACCCACAACCGGAGCCGGAGAAGGCGATCCTCTCTCTCTCGTCAACGATGGCTTTGCAGACCCGATTGGTGATGTCCTGCGATGGAACCCTGGCTGGGACGTACTCCAGGATCATGGTGCAATTCAACGATCCTCACCTCTAAGTGGCGCATGTACATCCCGCCATACTCACTGTCATGTAGTTGCTCATGTTGACGCTGACGCCGTTCCCGGAAGCCAAGGCCAGGCCTAGGTTCTCCGCAGGCGGCCGTCATCGCCCGGTTAGCGAATAATGTCCACCGTCACATTCTACCAGGCGTTCCCCCTGGGGGCATATGGCACCGTGCGCCACCATCCTCTCTTTGAAGGCAGACACAGTGGTGCTTTTGCGGGCCCAAATCAGGCGGCCTTGGGCTTCTTGATGGAGATGTACTCGGCAATCACTTTCCCGTTCACCAACATTTGGCGGCCCAGCTCACTGAAGCCGACTGGAACGCCGTCCACGGGGTCCTCCACCTTGAAGACGGTGAGGGTGAGGATCGGCATGAGGAGATTGAGGACGACCACTGTGGCGCAACAATAGACATAGTGCTAGACAGCGCAGTGCCGGCGCCCGCTGGCCTTGTTGGGGCAGGCGACCTCGTCGCCATTGGCGGGGGCGTCACTGAAGGAGAGAACAGTGAAAGATTGGGAGGAGTTCCGATGGCAAACCAAAGAAATCTTCAAGATAATCTCTTTGTTTCTCACAGTTGTTTCGTGTGCTCTTGGAGGGCAGGGAACCCTCCTATAAATAGAGGCATCACCTTCCGTTAGCCACCTCCGCTCCCATGGTAACTGCCTCCTATTAACGTGGGAGACCAAGTCTCATGTAGTTATCTCTCTGCAACAGAGATAAGGATAAGCTCCTACTTTTGTGGATTGGTAGTCATCTCGGTCTAACATCTCCCACTTAACCATCAAGACCAAATAATTCTTAATACACTCCAACTATCCGTGAGATGTACTAATGTTCTAACACATTCTCACTATCTGTGAAATGTATTTTCATTTTTATAAAGAAAATTTCTCGACTTATATATTCCCAAGTCCCATTAGACTTACATGTTTGACAAAACTTTTTACCGGTATACATTTTGTTTTACGGATCTGCAATCATATCACTGGTGGGAGTATAAGTTACCTTAATTTCTCTTTTTTGAACAATATCACATATATAATGATATTGAATTTCTATGTGTTTTCCTCTAGAGCTATTCGCTCCACTGTTAAGCTAATTGCCGCATGATTATCACAGTAAATCTCAATTGGTTCTTCTACCAATTTGATATTTAAATATGTCAAAAATCGTCTTATCCAGACTGCATGAGTAGTAGCCATGCTACATGTAACATACTCAGCTTCCTGTGTGTATCTTGCAACACACCCTTGTTCTTACTACTCCAAGAAACAGCAGCACCACCAAAGATGAACAAGTGTCCCGACGTGGACTTTCCATCATCTTTATCTCCTCCAAAGTCTACATCTAAATAACCAAATACTTCAAGTGTATCAGCTTGATAAACTAATTTGTGGTGTAAAGTTCATTTTAGATATTTCATTATCATTTTAACAGCTTCCCAATGTGTTGGACCAGGATTACTTTGGTATCTACTTACCAAGTTTACTGCGTATGCTATGTCAGTTCTTGTATTCATCATTGCATACATTAAGCTTCCAATTGCTTCAGCATTTGGCACCTTGAGCGGACCTTGTCCTTCTCCAAGACATTGTTCTTTTCCTAACCGTTTTCCATAAACTAACGGTGTAGGTGCCGGATTACAATTATGCATTCCGAATTTCTTCAGTACATACCGTAAAGATTTTTCCTGATTTATACTTAACATTTTAGACTTTTTATCCCTTATGATTTGTACACTAAGAACATAGGATGCATCACCCATGTCTTTCATCTCAAAATTTTCACTTAATTCTGATTAGATTTTATTTAACATCTCAATGTCATTTCCGGCGAGCAAAATATCATCCACATATAGGGATAATATGGTATAACTGCTCCAACTTTTCATGACAAACACACAATTATCCAACTTATTTGCAACAAATTCAAGTTGAATAATTATCTCGTAAAATTTGAGATACCATTGTCTAGAAGATTGTTTCAAACCGTACAAAGCTTTCTTAAGTTTACATACTTTATTCTCCTGACCTTTTACCTGAAAACCTTCAGGTTGTTTCATGTATATATCTTCCTCTAACTCTCCGTTAAGGAATGCAGTCTTGACATCCATTTGAGAAATTTCTAAGTCAAGATGTGCAACAATTGCTAAGATCATCCTTATAGATGCAAATTTAGCTATAGGAGAATAAGTTTCTTGAAAATCTATATCTGGCATTTGAGTAAATCCTTTGACAACTAATCGGGCTTTATACTTATCAATAGATCCATCTACACGGATCTTTTTCTTAAATACCCACTTGCAACCTATATCCTTCCTATTTTTGGGTAATTCACATAGTTCCCATACATTGTTCATTTTTATGGAATCAATTGCTTCTTCCACAGCTTTTCGCCATATATCAGATTCTTGAGATTTCAATACATCATTCAGATTCATGGGATCTATATTATCATCCTCATTTATGTCTACTCTTAGACATGAAGGCTCACATAAGTACAAGTGATAATCATCCATCCATGCTGGTGGAGTTTTAAGTCTTTTATTGCCGATTGCAGGTTGATTTTCTTGCGTTTCATTCAAAGACATTTGTTCATCTTCCACATTTGGTGGAAGATCTTCTTCGATTTCTGGATCATTTATAGGTAAATCATTGTAATAGTCATCATCTATTACAGTTAGAGGTTCTTTCTCATGATGAGATTCCTCTTCTTCTACATTTTCTAGAAATGTAGCATCCCTATATTTAATGATTCCTTTTTCCTTATCGAAGAATCTATATCCCGATGATTTGTCACAATTGTTGGGTTTCTCGAGTTTCTCTGGACCGCTTACGCAACGGAAAATAAAATATTAAAACAACGATCCGTTCCCGTCTCGAATATCAAAAATCGACTATCGGATAATCGAAGTTCTCACCGTGTGCGGATTCGAATCTGCAACCGTTCGGTTCCGTCGATGCGATACCGCAAGCCGCACAAGTGCCCGGCCTCTAGCGAAGTCCACGCGATCCTCCTCGCGACGGATATCCTCACGTTCTTCGTTCTTCGCAGCCCACGAAACCTCCTCCGGTCGCCGCAACGATCGCCGTAACGCGCGGACGATTTCCTGTCGAACGGGATTCAGATAAGCGGCGGAGCAGATCTGGATCTGTCTGGATGCTAGAGAGAGAGAGAAACAGAGGAGGGGCGGCAAGGGTTAGTAGCAGCTTGGTCTGCTCAGCCCGTTCGCTATGTTTTATACTAACCGCGCGGTTTTTCACAAAAACTTCCGGTTTGTATAAAACCCACTTATTTATCCATCGCCTTGAGAATCATTTGCGTGTGACCCTCTAGGCCCAAGTACCTGTCCAGTTAATGGCCCAACAAGCCCAGTGACTCCTCACTGGCTTTATTAATTAATTAATAACCATTTATTAATCAATTAATCAATCGAATTGATGTCGCACATCGAATTCGACCGGGCCTCCAATCACGTTGGGTGCCAAGCAACACCGCGTGAATCCGGAAGGTATTTGGGGTTAAGTAACCCACTCTTTGAACCTTTCCGCCGACAGTTACCGCGTGGATATAATCCTTCATTCGTACAATGCTCTTGAGTCAACTCAGGGTATGGCGAGCTGTCAAACCATAACCGGTCGACTCACTTGGATTGGACGCCGCTGATGAATATCGGAAAACTCCTTTCCCGATATTATCGTCCGCCCTGGCCAGGGACTTCCGCGCATCCTTCCTAGAACATTCTCTCTCTAAGTACCGAGAGCGAATGATTCCTTATTGACACACAATTCTCTTCGACAGTATTCCGCTGTATCCAATCCTTGGCGTTTTAGAATCCCGTGGCTAGAGATTCGTAAACCAAGGTCAAAGCACAGAAGTCCACCGACAAGGTGTCCTTGGTGTCTCAGGTCCGAGGACCGTCCACGCAACTGCGACAATAGAATCAAGTTGGTTGACAGTGAGGTACAATACCATCCAGCGATTCAGTCGGATCAGTTCAGTGAACTCATTCTCCAATGAGCACCTACATATTCGCCGTAGTGTATCCACACAAGTGACTTATGATATGAGCAGGAGTAATTTGTACTTGTCTACCCGGATATCCAATGTCCTTCTCGGATATCCTCCGACTAGGAATGATTGAGAATATGTGTGTTTAAGTGATCAGTCTCATTAATATGATCTCATCATAATTTGATCACTATAGCACATATTCACGGACTTCATTATGAAACGATAATTATTGCGTTTTACATATAATGAATATTATGCCATTATATTAATAAATGAACGAGATTTACCTAGTCAGATTGGCTTGTGGGCCACCTAAAACTAACAATAATAGCCTATGAATCGACACTTCAATGTTCTGAAGTCTAACTTGTCTCTCAGTTGATTTGGAATCAGAACATGGGCTACTGACCCCCATTTCTTAAGATGACTTAATTCTTGTTTCCTCCCATTCCACAGTTCATGCGGTGTACTTTCGATAGATTTGGTGGGAGTTCTCTTCGAAATATAATTGGCCGTGAGTAATGCCTCTCCCCAAAAATTCTTTGGGAGTCATGAATGCGATAGCATGCATTTAACATCATTCATAAGTGTTCTATTCTTTCTTTCTGTCACACCATTCTACTGTGGCGTATAAGGCATAGTTACATGCCTCTTTATTCCATGCTCTTGGCAATATGACTCAAATTCCTTTGAGTTGTATTCCTCACCTCTATCTGTTCTTAACACCTTAATATTTTTACACAGTTGCCTTTCTACTTCTGCTCTATATCTCTTAAAACAATTAAGAGCTTCTGATTTAGCAGAAATAAGATATATATATGCATATATGGAGTAGTCATCTATGAACGTTATGAAATATTCCTTTCTATCATATGTTTTTATACTTAATGGTTCACATATATCTAAGTGGATCAACTTTAGTAATCCTTGTGATCTATGTCCTATTGCGAAAGGTTTCTTAGTCATTTTACCGACTAAACAATGTTCACATGGTGACAATTTTATCTTAGTTAATGGCAGTAGGTTCAATCTTATCATTTGTTCCATTTTAGATTTTTCAGGATGTCCTAATCTAAAATGCCATAGATCACATTCAGACAGATGACATAAGGAATAATTCAAAACAACATCATTAATATTATTCACTTCTGTGTCCACAACATGGATACAAAATAAACTATGTTCGGGAACAAGTTTTCCCATGGCAAAGACCTTTTTGTTCTTTCCTATGGACACCCTTTTATTGTAGAATCGGACTTGCAGACCATTTTTTATGAGAGCCGTTACAGACAATAGATTGCGCCTACTACTCGGCGCATAATAGACATCTTTTAGGACCATGATGCTTTCCCCAAGATCTAAACGATATGATCCAACACCTTCTACGTTTAGGTAGGTGTTGTTTCTCATGTACATTCTCTGCTCTCCCAGTTGCAGCTGCTTGAATTCTAACAACCCTTTTTTCGTCTTTGCCACGTGACAAGTTGCGCCAGAATCCACCTACCAGTCGTTGGTGTCGATAATCACAACATTGTATTCTGTCAAACCAACGAATTCTCTTTTGCTGGTTCCCCCTTTCTCCGGGTGTTTACCCTTGTTTCCGTACTTTTCAGGATAATTGGCCTTGTAGTGACCAAATTTGCCACATGTATAACAAGCACCACGGGGAACCTTTTTGCCTTGATAGTGTGATTTTGCTTTGAACTGTGGTCTATTCGGTCCAACAGAGTGATTCTGACTTTTGTGATATCTTGATAAGGGCTTCTGGTGAATAGCATTCACTTGTTGCAAATTCAGCTCTTGACCTTTCCTACTGGCCATGATATCCTGTTCAACTGCTAGCCTAACAGGTAAATCAGTGACATGAAGAACGGTACCATTCATCCTTAGGGTTGTGGCAGCAATATCTAATGAAGATGGCAGACTATTCAAAATAGTTGCCACCTGTATTCTTTCTAGAACCTATGTTCCAGCAGTAGAGAGATCTTTAGCCATAACAATCATTTTATTTACATGTTCTATGACACTATCGCCCCCTTGCATACGACACGAATTATACCGATGTAATAGGAGCTGAGTATTCACCTCAGAAGTGGTGTCATATTTCTCCTTGATAGCGTCCCATAATTTTCGGATAGTCTCATAAGTTTCAAAGAATTTTATGAGATTGTCCTCCATGAGCATGAGCATTAAGCTTTTAGCCTTGTTGTCCTCTGACAACCACTACTCTCTTTTCCTGATATCTCCCTCTCCGGAGTTATCAATTAATTCTGGAACAGTACTATTAAGTACATGTTCAATATTATCATGAATAAGACCATATCTAATTTTCCTATGCCACATGTCATAATTAGTACCATTCAACTTGTCTAATTTAGCCAGTTCAGAAGCAATGAGTTTACTAGCCATTTTAAGTAGGATAAGGTTAAAGCTCAATATACATAATTTTACAATTATGATTTGTAACATAAATAACACTAAAGAGTGCATCATTTTGTATGATTTGATAAAACAACTTAAGAAGATAAATTTCTAAGTAACTATTTATGCAAATAATATTCAATCAATAATTACTTAATATGAAAATTTATTTTAACAATAATCAAAATATAATTTAAATTTCCTAAACTAAATGATGTTTAAAATTATTTGACAAATATGATATAATCTGGAATTTTAAAGATATGAGTCTAATGATTAAACAATGGTATAAACATAAATGCCATTTTAAATTTGATCACAGATTAATTATGAAAAAATACAAATAAATTGTAAAACATGTGAACTTATGCTACTTATTTGTTAAACAAGCTTGAATAAATGCAAATCACAATACTGCAAAGAAATGTTCAAGAGGCTACGATATTAAAAAAAATAACAAGAGCATACGTATTAACTATTAAATGTGGCTTAGTATTATATGGATTACAGGAGGAAAAGCGTAATTAAATTTTATGAGAAGGTGTAAAGACAATAAATCAAAAAGCTTCACCACCACAAGGGGACAAGTGATCTGACAAAATTTTCACATATGAAATAGCCTTTTAAACAGTGATATGATATGTTAACTGTACAAACGGAAAGACCAACTGGTGTGACAGGACGTGAATAAAGGTATTAGGCATTAATAAAGAAAATGCACATGGTGATGACAGATTCTGACATGTGTGAGGCAAAAGTTGGCAAACATATATAAATCTATTATAATAATGATGGTAGAAATAGTAACAATGAAGATTTCTTTACTGTTTTGGCCTGCGTGAAGAATAGTGCACAATGATATTAAAAAACAACATGTGCGTTGGATGCTGTGCTATCTCAACTTGACCAAAGATTTGATATTAAAAAAAAAAATGCATGAACGAATCCTATGCAATCTTTTGAAAAGGGAAGAAACCAGTAAAGTGTATCTTACAAAAGGTAGGTGTAGGACATATTATATTCTAACATTAAATGCTACTGTACTAGTTATTGTTCTTTAATAGGTGTCGATGGTTATACTTAAATTAAATAATAGCCATCAACTTTTACTTTTAGAAACAGAACGTATTGAAACCAACCCGAGAGTGGGATCTGCATGCTGCGCGATGGGGTGCGGTGTGGCTTTGTGCTGTGCTAGCCGCGACGAGGAAGTGTTCTGGTTCGTGAGAGAGAAGTTGGGGTGACGATGCTGCACGGACGAACGATAGCGGCGGTGCCCGGTACACGGAAGCCTAGCAGTGGTGGCGCACGGGTCCGATGGCGAGGTGCGGCAACGGCGCGGTGCGATAACGCCGGGGTGTGCAGCGGTGGGTGCGACAGCAGTTGGGATCCGGGCGGGTTAAAATTTTGAAATTATAATAATTTTGACTTTCTTAAAATCTGGATACCAATCAAAATTAGATAATTTGAATTTTTAAAAATATTTTTTTCTAACATGCACTAAATCTAATTTAAAGCATTAAACAATCAACATGTGCACACAAAGCTAAAATTAAAATTCTAAAATATTCCATGCAGTATGTAGAACAATTCTAAATTAATAAATCTAACACTTAGATTAATATTAAATCACATTAATAATAATTATTAATGCGAAACAATCTAACATTTAGATAGAATTAAAAATTCTTAAATAACATTTATAAAAGAATTTCCAACTCAAATTATTAACCCTTAACAACTCCTTGTTAAAACCCCTTAATTAATTCATATTTCTCAATAACAATTATTAAGAAATAATAATTAGAACATTTCTAATTAAAAATAGTCTAACATCTTAGACTTAATTTAATCCTTTAATAACATTTATAAAAGATTAAATTCCAAGTATATTAGATCATTAAAACCAATAATTAAGACATACTTGAGTGTACTAATTAATAATCTTAATAACTATTATTAAGACTTAATTAATCCTTAATAACTTTTATTAAGGTTTATTACTCAAGAAATAATTAACTTAATTATAACTATTATAATTAGTTAATTAATCACTTAACAACCATTATTAAGTGTCTCTAAATTATTAAAATAATTTCCTAACAACAATTACTAAGAAATTATTAATATTAATCTAATCACTTAACTAAGAGTAAATAACTACATTTGTTATTTAATATTAAGGTCATAACTTAACAATCAATTAACAACACATGTTAATATTAACTTAAGATCACATCTTAAATATAAATTAACAATAGTTGTTAATGATGATTTAAGATCATATCTTAATTAAGACTATTAATCTCTTAGTTAAAAGAGAATTAACATTAAGATCATATCTTAAATAATCATTAACAACATTTGTTAATAAATTCAAGATCATATCTTAAATTATCTCTCTAATTACTTAATTAAGAGGATTCAACAACAATAGTTAATAAACTAAGATCATATCTTAATAATTAACCTCATTAAAAGATCACATCTTCTATATAAATCCCCTTTATTTAAGATCAAATCTCAAATATATTAAATTAACAACAATTGTTAATTAAATTAAGATCACATCTTAAATAATTAACACCCCTTTTTTTAAGATCAAATCTTAAATTATAATCCCCTTTATTAAGATCATATCTTAATAATTTGTAACAACATTTGTTGGTTAATAAATTGAGATCATATCTTAATAAATTAACATATTATTAAGATCAAATCTTAATAAGTTCTTTATTAACTGGAAAAATAAGTTTAAAACAATTTTGAATTATTTAATTTTAATTTCTAGTTAAAAAGGGGTGGGATTTATCTTTAAATAAGGGGTTAAAGGGCTGATTGGGGTTTAATTGCGCTAGGGTTAAAGGGCTAAATGGGCCTAGCCCATTAAAACCAGAAATGGCTCAGTCAAGATGGCCCTGGGCTCAACCAGGACCCAGCCTGGTTGCGACCTGGCTGAGCCAGCTTGTGCACCTGGGCGGCCCGGTCCAGGGGCACGGGACCGGCTGGTCCAGGGGCGCCGCCCGGCGCTCGGCCGGCCCATTGAGGCCGGTGTGTAGGAAACCAGTTAGGGTTTCTGGCCCTCTTTGAAGCCGGTTTTGGGCGCCGCCGCCGCTGCCGCCGGCAGCGATGGTGGCCGGAGGCCGAAGGGGGATGTCACCCCTTTCGTTCCCGGCGCCGGTGGTCACCGACCGGCGATCCGTTCGCCGCCGGTAGCCTCTCAAAGATGGCGATTTGTGTAGATTTCATAACTTTGGCTTTTCCTCGATCTTTTCCAACTCTTGAAAAATATAGGAAAAAAAGCTCCACCGGCCGCCATAGAAATTTTCTGGAGATGGTAAGGGGTAGCTGGTCATACCAGGAAACCTTCAAAGATGGTCCAACCACCATTAATCTCCTTTTGAAGCCCACAAAACCGGTTCTTCATCTCCACGAAGAACGCGATGAAACCCTCAAAAATTTTGATTTTCTCCACAGAAAAAATTCCAGATCTTAGCAAGTTCATCCCATGAACAAACTTTGCGAGAGAAAAATATTCTAAGGATGGAAATAATTTTAGAATATAAATTTCGTCGTTCCGAAGCGGATCAGAGCGGAACCTGGCTCTGATACCACTGTTGGGATCCGGGTGGGACGCGAAGAACGCAGCGGAAACGAAGAACAAAATTAAATCCCGCCCGATGCCCGCTGATCCGTTTCGGAACGAAAAACGCTAACCGAAAAACCAGGTTGGAATCTGATTACCGTGCGCAGATTCGAATCCGCTTCCGTTTCGGTTCCGTCGAGGCGATGCCACGAGCCGCACAAGCATCCGGCCTCTAGCGGTATCCACGCGATCCTCCGCGGTGGTTCGTCCTCGACCCCTTGACCGTATTAGCTCCCTCGCTGAAGATCCGTCGCCGCAACGATTGCTGAAATCCCGCCGACGGGAATTCCCGACTTTCGGGAATCACACGCGGCGGAGGCGGAAACTGTTCTGGCGCCTCGAACGGTGCGCCCAGAGGAGGAGAGAGAAAGGGGGGATGACGGCCAACAAGGAAAATCCTGGAGCTTGACCCAAGGTTTCTCAACAGCGCGTATATATATTAAGTCGGCGCGACTTTTCACAAAAGTCCCTGAGTTAATATAAATCCCACTTATGTACCACCGACTGAGAATCTTATTGTGTGTGACCCTCTAGACCTATTTACCAGTCCGATTTTCAGCCCGTTAAGTCCAATAACTAGTTATTGACTTATTGTAATTAATTAATATCTAGATATTAACTAATTACCTAACCGAATTATCATCGCATGTAAATTCGGTCGGACTTCCGACCAAGTTTGGTGCCAAGCAACACCGCATGATCTCGGAAGGTAATGGGGTTTAGCAACCCACTCATGGAACCTGTCCGTCCACAGTTACCACGTGGCTATAATCCTTCGTTCGCACAATGCTCTCGAGTTAACCTAGGGTATGGTCAACTGTCAAACCCTAGATTGTCAACTCACTTGAATCAGACTCCGCGGATCTTATTCTGATATTGTTTCTACTCTGGCCAGAGACTCCTGCGGATCTTTTCTAGAGCATTCTCTCTCCAGTTACCTGAGAGCGAACGATTCTATATTGAATACACAATCACCTTCGAAGGTCTTCCGCTGGACCCGATCCTTGACTATTAGAGATCCCGTGGATAGGGATTCGTAAGTCAAGGTCAAAGTCCAGAAGTTCACCAACAAGGTGTCTTTGGTGTCTCAAGTCCAATGATCAACCACGCCACTGTGACGATGAATCAAGCCGATTGACAGTCAGGAAAATTACTATTCGGTGATTTATGTCGGATCAGTTTAGTGAACTCATTCCCCATTGATCACCTACAGATTTACCATTTTGTCTCCACACTAGTAACTAACGAGATCAGTCACCCTCATCATATGAGCTGGAATAACCTATAGTAGTCTAACCGGATGTTTGATGTCCTTCTCAAACATCTTACGACTAGGAACAATTGAGAATATGTGTTTATAAGTTATCAGTCTCATTATTATGATCTCATCATAATCTGATGACTATTGCACATATTCATGGACTTCATTATGTGCAAATATAAATATGCCAATCAACATAATGAATTTAATGCCATTGATTAGTGAACCAGATTGAAGTAGGTGCCTTATGATTGGCTTAGAGGACACCTATATCCATCAACAGCTGCGTGAGGGGAGGTCGGCGGCTATGCGTGGCAGCGGCACGTGCGCAACGGCGGTGAGGGCAGCTACGGCGCGAGGGGAGGGCGGCCGCGGTGTGTAGCTGGGAGCAGCAGAGGGCGGCGGCGACCCGCGGCAGTGGCGAGCAACGGAAGCCGGCGTCGGTTTGCGGCAGCGGCGGGCAGTAGCAGCGACGAGCAGCGGCAATGGCGGAGTGCGGCTCTGTGCGTTGGCACGAGGGGAGGGCGGCCGCGGTGCGCGGCAATGGCGAGCAGCAGTACGAGGGCAGCGGTGGCCGCGGTGCGCGGCAGCGGCGCGAGAGGAGCGCGGCAGCGACGAGCAGCAGCAGCAGCTGCAAGCAACGACAGCGACGAGCGCGGCAGCCGGCGTGCGGTGGAGGGTGAACCCGCTTTGATACCAATGAAGGAGAGAACAGTGAAGGATTGGGGGGAGCTCCGTTGGCAAACCAAAGAGATCTTCAAGGTAATCTCTTTGTTTCTCACAGTTGTTTCGTGTGTTCTTGGAGGGCAGGGAACCCTCCTATAAATAGAGGCATCACCCTCCGTTAGCCACCTCCGCTCCCATGGTAACTGCCTCCTATTAACGTGGGAGACCAAGTCTCATGTAGTTATCTCTCTGCAACGGAGATAAGGATAAGCTCCTACTTTTGTGGATTGGTGGTCATCTCGGTCTAACAGTCACAAAGGGTGAGGATGAGCACGAGCAGGCCGAGGACCACCACTGTGGCACCGCAACAGATGGCACAGCGTTGTTGGGCAGGTGACCTCATCGTGGCTGGCGGGGGTGTTGACAGCGGTCCACCGGAGGGAGGCCCCGGGGTGTCGACCACTACACCACTCTCTCTCTCTCTCACTTAATAGAGAGGACCATGGCTGTGTTCAACTTAAATAAAAGTAAGTTGAGCTAAATTATGTAAATTGAGTTAGATTAAATGTAGATTGACATTAGTTAAATTAGAATTAGATTGAACGAAAACAAGTTGACTCAGTTTAATTTATTAATTTTTTTAATAATTCTTATAAAAAATAAAATATTGATAACAAATTATGTATAAATAGAATCAGTAAAGTCTAACTCAATCTAACCCACTCATTATTAAGTTTAGACTGAATTTAAATTAAACTTGAGTTGAATTTACACTAGATTAAAATTAGACTAAATTATTTAAAATTAAGTTAGACCTAAATTATGACATAATCTAGTATAACCTGCTCAATTTACATCCATAAGTGGAATCCTATGCTCTCTCCCTCCCCGATCTCGGAGCCCGGCCGAATACGACGCTCTCCTCTTTCTCTCTCGATCTTTGATCGATCACGTGTCCGATCTGATCATGGAAAAGCAGGGGGAGCTACTTGCCGGCGTCGAGAACTGGTAGATGGAAACGTAAGGTGCAGCTCCTCTCCTCTGCGCCTCAGCAGGAGATTCTCCCTGTGGAAGAGGTAAAAATAGTAGAACTTTTCCGTTAAAAGTAACACCCGTTTAAGGAATACTTAGAGAATATTCTCATTTTTAGACGGATGTTAACCATAAGAACTTATTAAGAATATGAGTAAACTTTTTAGAGCCGAAAATAAAAAATTAAGAATATACATTCATCTTTTTTAGTATTATAAGAGTAAGTTAAAAGTGACTTTCAATTCAGTTGCGCCAAACACGCCAGTGACAAGGCGATCATTGTTAACTTTCTTAATAACATAAAAACAATAGACAAAAGTAGTTCTAATTAATTTTGTATAGTTATAAAAGTCAAAGCTTCCCTAACAATCTCATTTTTTCTCTAAATTAAGAAGTTAGACTTCAGAAGTATTAGTTGGAAATAAAAATAATAATCAAAATATTATAGGACTGACATCAAACATCTTTTTTTTTACTTAATTTTAAAGTAATTAAGAGAAAATCTAAAAATACTTCTAATTAGAAGCTGCACCAAACTTGCCTAGATTTCCTGCGACTAGATAAGAAAAGAAAAGAAAAAAAGATAATATTGGAAGGATCGGGTGATTAGTTTGCTCACCATGTGATGGCTACTATGCGCTTTCACTGTTTAATCAAGAAAAGAATAAGAAAATATTCAGCATAGTCTAGTTATTTATAATTGAATGCTAACAAATTTTATTATCTAAAATTTTGAGTGATTTGATATTTTAAAACTATTTTGTAAGTTATTAACTGATAAAAATCAATTTCCATCCCCTGTGCTACCTTATTTTCCAACTCCGGTTAGTTATTCATAAATAATCAAATCTGAACTTTACAGGACACTTTCTTATTTTCTGCTCTGTCATGGCATGGGGCTTATTTTCTACTCTATCTCCTGCAGTTAAATTTTTCCTCGAATTCCCTTTTTGTTCATCCCGTGAAGCGTTAAATTATTCGCATCTTAACGTTTTAAAATGCTAACCTACTAAATATTTTTGCACGTTAATATCTTAATATATTTATTTTAATACTTTAACATACTAACGAACTTTAATCGTCCAAAATTGTAATACTTAAATGTACTGAGTGAAGTGTTAAAGCATGCAAGTGTTAATATCCTAATCTGTAATGTAATAAATTCTTGTTATAGTCTTTGGGACTAAAGTAATTTAATGGACCGAAGTCGTACTTTAATTGGTGTTATCCTTTGAGCACATTATATTCTAAGCTGTAATGTAATGACTGAAAATGTTAGTATATTCACATGTTAACTTATTAAAATGTTAACATATAATTATCATGCTAAATATTATTAATCTATTAAATATTAGAAGTTTAAAAAAGTAGTGACGTTAGAAGTCATCACTGTTAGAATAATCTTAGGTCGACAAAAGGATAAAATCTAAAAGTGTTTAATATATGGTGCTTACTCTACTCATTGTCTTAAGGTTTTGAGTTGGTTAACACAATAACTTTAACATGGTATTAGTGTCCATGATTACAAACTGGATCACATATTTCGTATTTGTGGTCTACATGATACAGTTTAAAATTGACTTGCACGTAAAAAGAGGTGTTAGAATAGTCTTACACCAAAAAAAAGACAAAATCTAAAAATATTTATTGCCTTAATTTGAGTTGAATGGCCTAATAATTTTAATAATTACTAACATTTCAGCACAACTTTGGAGACTTGAAAGTCGTCTTTAATACTTTATATTAGAGAGAGTTTTTTAATTTTTAGAGATAACTTTAAACTGAATCCGGTTCTCCCTTTTCTTTTAATGATGTCAAAGGGTTGGGGATTATCTATTGTTAACATGACTGTAAAAAAGAGTAATATTTGCTGCAATGCTCAAGTTACAGCCTTCTTATATGTTGGATTGAACGGTGGGGTGGGAATTGATTATTTTATTTTTTAAAGAATCGGATGGTACCGCCATTAAGTTTTGATCGGTTCCGAACTGGTTGTATATTAAAAAAAAACTCTTGTACACATAAATCCAAGTGTGTATCAATTTTTTTTTCAAAAAAAAAGATATACCGCCAGTTCAGGTTCAATTCGAGCTCATTGGCTGTACGGTCCGATATTTGATTAAATGTTTTAAAAAAATAGAAAATTAAAAATCGACTCTCACATCACCTAGGTGGGCCGCTGGACAGCCGTCTGATCCAATGAATTAGATGGCTGTGTGGATTGCAATGCGTAAGGCATTGTAGCAAGCATTACTCGGTAAAAAATAAATCTTTTTATGAAAAGGAAAATTATTAACATACTAAAGGTTATGTTTGACAGTTGAATATCACTTTTTAAAGTTCTACAAAATTTAAATAAAGTATATCTTTTATGCTAACGCTGTAGAGTAATTTGTATGATTTATAAGGCTTTGCAATCAAAAGTTATATTAAAATTTTATTTAAAATTTAAGGTTACTAAAGAAAATTTGACTCTGATAACTATCGAACATTAATTAAAACTTTTTCTCAATATCTTTATGTTGAAAATGAAAATAAAAATAAAAACAACTTTAAATTAAATCTATATCTTACCAAGTATACATCTAATGAACGTGTTTTTTAAAAACTAATCTTTCCAACGGAAGTTTTGTAATATTTTTCGGGCGCTTGTCAATTTTTCACTATTTGTCTAGATTCCACTTTTTGATTGAGATTATTTTATACTCCATATTGTTAGGCATTGATAGCAGGTGTTCAACATATTAACTAGTAACACAGTTGCATTACTCTTTTAAGAGAGTAAATCTTCTCGGTATTTGATTGGACATGAGTCTAGCAATATTGAGAAAGGAAGATTCAAGAATTTGCAAATTTTTTAAATCACATGAGAGATGTTTTTGTAATATTTGGCCTCCTCACCCTGTTGCTGAACTTCTGTCCGAGCACGTTATGAGAGGATTTATTCTCCTCCTCTCATATCAACTATTAACATAGTTACATATCAATTAGTAATGTGGAAATGCTAACGTCGTAAGTTAAATATATTAATATGTTTAACACATTAATAATTAATACATAGCCATACCAGTACGTCAGCACTTTGTTGTACTTTGTTAACATGTTCTAGTTAAAACGAACAAAAAGAAGAAGAGTAAAATTGAAAGTGCTGTAGAAATTAAACTATTTGAAATAGCGGCGAAAAGTAATGTCCGCAGAGGCCCAATGAAACTTTGACATGAGATGAGAAATAATGTCGTCTAATTAATTTGTCTTTCCTTCGATTTTACCAGCAGCGCGTGCATGTGACGGCACTCCTAGGGAGCAGCGCCAAGGCGGTCCAGTTAGATCGGAGATCTCGCCCGTGGAATAGTCGCGGGGATGTCGACGCCGTGAAATAATTGAACTGCAGCGGCCCGCTTTGGTCTTTCTTGATAACGCTGATGACGAATTGGTGCAATGCTATTGGACAGCATAAAATCCGACCAGCTATAAATAGATCTATGTGTGTTCTCCACACTCAACCCACCGGCTTAGATCTGTGCCTTCTTGGTGTCTAGGTGTTCTTGTGTGTGAGGGACGGATACCCGCATGGATCCCTGCAAGGTATGTTCAGTGCTCAGATCCGTTTCTGTTCCACAAATCTTCTTTTGTTTCAGCCGTGTCTTTCTATCACACCCGATCTTGTCTAGATTATTACCCTTTCTACTACCTTCCCTCTTTCTCAGCTATATACAAAACTACACTTGTTGAGTTTTTTTTTTTTTTCTTTATTTTTTCCTTCCTTCCCTGCCGCATGGTGTCCTTAGTTTTGTTTTCTACAACAGAAAATGAGTATACTTGGTTCATCATCCGGTCCTTAGTTTGATCAATCGTCCTATGCTAGTTCCTTTGTTATTTGGTCACCTAGATCGCCACATATAGAGGCTGAAACTACACGGGACGCCGCTAAGCGGCAGTCCACTTGGTGTGAGAGGTGACGACGAAGAGGTTGGCGCATGCTGCATCTCCGGAGGGTGATGCTTAAAAAAAAAAAAAAAAAAAGAGATCTTTCAACACGCTGTGTTAATTTTCACGTGGGAAAGGAGTAGTCGTAAGCTGGTCCCGAGTACTTAAAAAAAAAATGGAGATTAGAAAATTGGATATTTTTCGACACGCCCGCGATAATTTCCACCTGAGAAAGGAGAACTGGTAAGCTAATCCCGCGACTCGTTGTCCACTTGTCCGGACTTGGTGTAGCATATTTCTCACGGGCTGGTTTCGGCGGCAGAAACTGGCCTCCGCTTCTCCTTGCCAGAGGCTATTGAGGCTGACGTCATATTCCTTGTGACCGATGTCAGCATGATGCGGCTCCATCAATGGTGTCTTAAAGTCCTTTCTTTTTTTAAAAATGATTATTCTTAAAATCGGATTAGTTAAAAAGAAGAAGAAGAAATTAGATCGGATCAGACGATCCAGGTGACCCAACTTCAGACTCACAGTCCACGGCCCTGTTTTTCTTCTTCCTCCTCGTCCTCCACTTCTTGTTACTGCTGCTGCTGCGGTTTTGCCCCTTGAACTCCGAGGGCTCCCTCACGCAGCTTTTTAGGGTTTCGACTGCGGCCTCTCACTTGGCGAAGCGCCAGAAAGAAAATTGCAAAAGCTGACGGCAGCTTGGGGATGGATGGGTTAGATTGGATAAAGCATGAAGAAATAATATTATTTCGAATTTGATCCTACTTGATATGGATTTAAAAATTATTAATTTATTTATAATTTTAAATTACCTGGAAGGAATCCGGTGTAATCCTGTAGATTGGAAAATAAATAATATCATGTCAGTTTGTGCAGTACTGACTCGGTTCGAATTTGATCCGATTTGATATGGATTTAAAATTGTTAATTTATTTACAATTTTTAAATTATCTGGAGGGAATCCGGCGTGATCATGTAGAATGGAAAAGAAATGGGATCATGTCAGTTTGTGCTGTACTGAGTCAGTCTTTTGCTAATAATTGTACGGACAATAAAGATGCTTTTTGCATCAAATATATTTCCCCGTAGTTAAACTTCCTTATATTTGCCGGTGAAAATTGCCCTTTCCACGTGAGAAGACATCTTCTCCGTACATGTTGGATCAACAGTACTGTTGGGAGAAAAAAGCCAAATATTACAACAAAAACTTTCTTATGATTTTCAAGCTTGATATAACAGTACTGAGAGGAAAAAGAAACCAATTATTAAAAAAAAAAAACTTTCTTATGATTTCAAGCTTGACATATACTCGGACCTTTTTACTCTCAGTACTGTTGAACTTTGATTTAAATATGTAATGAAAGGATCTTCTCTCTGTTCACGCCGAATCAGGTGGGAGTCAGGGCCATCAGCTAAAAAGTTGCAGGCGCATAAAAACTGTTGCAACGCCATCCAAAGAGAAGAAAGTTCTCTTAGAGCCAATAATTTTTCTTCCTGCAGTTAATATAAATACTCCCAACTGTTGTCAAAAAACTCACTCCTGCACGAGTTTTGTTGGTAAGAGATCCCCACGAAAGATGTGTGGAATTACATGTGAGTCGCATCTAATCAATTAAAAGGACAGACAAACAAAATTCTGGGCCTAAAACTCTTGTTATATATGCCTCCCAAAGAGAAAAAAAATCTCATAGAACCAGGGATCCTCTTTCTTGGGTTTGTATATGAGTAACCCTAAATCTTAACAATGTAAGAAGCCAACGTAACGATCACTAAACATGTGGTTATTAGTAAGTAATCCTGCCCAAAGGTGTGAACCTTTTGTCGATGCCCATTCAAACTATTCAACAGTCTGTCTGTTTTTTAAGTATAGTAAGGAAAAAAAAAATACAAAGGAGTTATATGAAGTGGTTTCAACTAGTATATATCTATGGTGAAGAGCGGTGTTTATGCATAATTTTATGAGCTTCCAAGAGGAATCATAGAGATATCCAGCACCGTCCTCATAGTTTTTTCCTCGGCTGCTTTCATTAATTATTGCATGCTTCGCTCCACCTTGTAGGGGGCTACTTTGAGATAGGACCATTGGGCAACAACCTTTCCCACCTTTAAATTGGTTTATTGCGCGAAGTCTAAACTACCAAGTTCTAATTAAGGGGTTGTTTGTTTTAGGGAAAAACTTTGTAAAATAATCGGTTTCAAAATTACTGGTTTTAAAATAAGTAAAATTTTATTATTTTAGAATCAGAAAATGTTTATTTAGTTGTTTGTAAAATAAAATAAAAGAAATACTTTAATCTTCTTATTTTAATTTACAGTAAACTTTTACTGTAAATCAAAATAAAAGAATTGAATTGTCAAATGAGCAGATAAGGTTCAAACATGATTTTACTTTACATTATTTTAACATCAATAGAAACAATTGAAAACATTATAAAATAAAATAATTATTTTAAAATACATTGTTTTGCTTTAAAACAAACAACTCTTAAATAGATCTCCCAAAGGCTTATTTTAATCAAAGATTTACATATACCATCTCTTTTTCTCGGGTGTATATGTGGGATTCTGCTTTTGTATGGAGTATTAGTTTTGTTCTTCGTTGATTAAATTATATTTATGTAAAGTGTGTTTTATCTTGCAGTACCGCCCCTCCAGCTCGTATGACGCGTCCTTCACCACCACAAACGCTGGCGGACCCGTGTGGAACGACGACGTTGCGCTGACCGTCGGATCTCGGGGTAAAACCCTGATCTCCAAAGTTTGATTGCGGGTAACAGAGGAGACTAATCGCTTCTCCCGAGTTTCTAAAGTTTTCTTATGTATGTCTAAATATAGGGCCCATTCTTCTGGAGGATTACCATCTGATCGAGAAGGTTGCTCACTTCGCTCGGGAGCGCATCCCAGAACGAGTTGTTCATGCCAGGGGAGCCAGCGCCAAGGGCTTCTTCGAGTGCACTCATGATGTCACTCACCTCACTTTTGCCGATTTCTTGAGGGCACCTGGCGTCCAGACCCCTGTTATAGTCCGATTCTCCACTGTGATCCATGAGAGGGGAAGCCCTGAAACCATCAGGGACCCAAGAGGCTTTGCTGTGAAATTTTACACCAGGGAGGTAATTAACTAATTAATGGAAGTTAAGTTAATTAGTTTCCATTTGTTTTCATGTAAAATAAAGTCACATAATTATGTTTTCAAAAACTATATTACTATCATTATTTGGTAATGCATAAAACTTTAGTCAACTTTTCAATTTTAGACCGAATTCTGACTTCTAAAGAATTAAAAATATTTTTATAAATATCAAATGACTAATTCTATTTTCATATTTCTTATAAATATGTTTCTTTAAAAGATATTTTCCATCCGAATATATTTTTACATGTAACCAAACCAAACGTGCTCTTAATGTTAAGAAATGCCTGCACGTTCTGCATCAACTTTCTTTCCCAGTGTGTTCGTGTAGTTGATCATGAGTTCGTGCTCAGGGTAACTGGGATCTGCTGGGGAACAACTTCCCGGTCTTCTTCATCCGCGATGGAATAAAATTCCCAGATGTGATCCATGCCTTCAAACCCAACCCCAAGTCTAACGTCCAAGAGTACTGGAGGGTCCTGGACTTCCTCTCGCACCTCCCGGAGAGCATGCACACCTTCTGCTTCCTGTTCGACGATGTGGGCGTCCCCTTGAACTACAGGCACATGGAAGGCTTCGGCGTCAACACCTACACCTTCATCAACAAGGCGGGCAAGACCAACTACGTGAAGTTCCACTGGAAGCCCACATGCGGGGTGAAGTGCATGCTGGAGGATGAGGCCGTGGTGGTGGGAGGGAAGAACCACAGCCACGCCACCCAGGACCTCTACGATTCCATCGCCGCCGGGAACTACCCGGAGTGGAAGCTCTTCGTCCAGGTCATGGACCCGGACGAGGAGGACAAGTATGACTTCGATCCGCTGGACGACACCAAGACCTGGCCGGAGGACCTGCTCCCTCTGCAGCCAGTGGGCCGCCTGGTCCTCAACCGGAACATCGACAACTTCTTCAACGAGAACGAGCAGCTTGCCTTCTCCCCTGGCATTATTGTGCCCGGCATCTACTACTCGGACGACAAGATGCTGCAGTGCAGAACTTTCGCCTACGGTGACACCCAGAGGTACCGTCTCGGGCCAAACTACCTGATGCTCCCGGTGAATGCACCCAAGTGCGCGCACAAGAACAGCCACTACGATGGCCTCATGAACTTTATGCACAGAGATGAAGAGGTATATATATGACGTCTTTCCAAAGTTTAAATCCAGAGGCTCTCTACTTGATTAAGTTCTCAGATATAATAATATTTGCTGACGAAGCCTTTAACTTTTACAGGTGAATTATTTCCCTTCAAGGCATGACCGTCTTAGAAATGCGGAGAAATTCCCGATTAACAACCGCCCTATTATTGGGAAGCGTGAGAAGGTGAGCTGCCTTACGTATTAATTAATTGTTTTTTTGCTATCCCCCCCCCCCCGGTAGGTATGATTCTGTACTAATTTTCACATTGCAATCTTACTGATTGGTATATATATAATATTCATAAATATGCAGTGCATAATTGAGAAACAGAATGATTTCAAGCAGCCCGGGCAGAGATACCGCTCTTGGGCACCTGATAGGTATGTATATATGCTCACTCTCCGATGGCTTTGCACTTCGATCAGATAAATCCACCAGATTTTAACGTAGTTCCTCTCCTCGTTCTTAACGTTTCAGGCAAGAGCGGTTTGTTGGCCGCTGGGTTGAGGCATTGGCCCACCCCAAAGTTACCTTTGAAATCCGCAACATCTGGGTATCCTATCTCTCCAAGGTAAGCTTCTTATTAATTTGGATCCATCTAATGCTTAATACGTGTATATATCACCCCTGAAACATATCCAACTGTAAAATTAAGATGCCAGATCCAATCTTTTTAATCGCCAAAAGTAGCCAACTATCTCGTATTGATGTTTGATTAATGTCAGATGTTTTCATACATTTGGCTAAATTAACCACTTTCTGATGGATGTCTTCCTTTTACAGTGCGATACCTCTCTGGGGCAGAAGGTTGCCAATCGTCTGAATATGAAACCAAGCATGTAAGGTTTTCATGGAGCGGAGGCCTACATATAGCCAATGAGTATGATAATGCACTGGTGATGACGAAGAAGTTTAGTGTCAAATGCCTTCATGGTAGCAACACGAGAGACGGTGTTTGTAATATGGATGCAACTACTGTAATAAGCTTTAATTCGTATTTCTACGCCGCTGTATTAAGGATATGCAGCTGTTGTATAGAACCTGCTGCCTTATGCTTTCTCTGTTGGGACGTATCGATCGGCACATATATGTAGCCCTTATTGCAAAAAGTATATCTAAAACCGTCAGGCACGTTTTTATTTTCTAATGGAATTGTGTTGGATCGAAATATTTTATTTTGGGAAAATGCTTCCTGCACACATTGAATCCAAATGACATGCAACATCACATGATCCGAATGTCATCCCCATTCCTTGTCCACATGGCCTGTCTCTTCTTCTAAATGGGTAGGAAATGATAGTAGGAACCACCCAATCCTAAGTTCCTAACAAATAAGTTGGCGCTATTACATTCTGAAAACATTTATCTTCTCATTCATCACATCCGAGCACATAATCGTGCATAAATTACAAAGTAGAATGTTATTAATCATGCATGCCTTGAGGTGATGGAAGTTCGAACCATGAACTATTCGAACATAGGGACGTAAATAGCTAGCTGCTAATTGAATATTGGAGCTAGCAGGCACTAGATCCAGACGGTGTTAATGATCAGATAGGTAAGGGGAGGGACTGTTTTCATATTTCTACTCTGCAACCAGGGCTGACAGCCATATATAAACTGACAACTTCCACGAGACGTCAAATGAATCATTTAGCTATCTAATTAAGTTGCATTACTGAACCACCTAAGACAAATGAATGCCAATCTTCATGCATAGATGTGATGTAAGGTCTTGACACATCATGCTACGGCGCGTTAATGAGTGAGTAATCAAACAAGGCTCCGCAGTCTGTTTCATGCTACAACTTCAAAATATTAGATGTGAACCTCACAAGATAAACCAGAAATTAAGTTGTAGTTATTGAGATGTTGTTCAGTGAAAGTCTAGTTTCTCCAGATCGATTACCATCTCAATCCTTTAAGCCAATTAATTCTAGGAATTTCAGATAAGCATCAAGCTATCTGGAAAAATGAAACCCTGTCCGCAGTATATATAGTAGTCTGATTTTTAGGCTTAAACTCACAAAAACCATCCAAGAAAATTTTCTAAATTTTAAAAGTTATTCCTCATATTAGTTTGCTTAGATCAAATTTTGACTTGGTTTATTAAGCCATTGATTTTGGAAAAAGTTCAAAAGCATCAAGCTCTGTTAAATTGAAATTCATTCTTAGATTTTTAACGATCCTATAGGCATCATCCAATGGTTTTTGCAAAGGAAAAATTCTCTCCGCCCACCAGGGGCATGGCAGCAGTCCGTCAGGGGCTAAGTAGAAGGCCCACCAGCAGCCCACAGGGTCCATTGAGGGCTCTTGTCCCTCACAGCTGAGCCCACCTATATAAAGGTCCAAGTGCACCCAAACCTCCTGGGAATAGGGATGAAAATCGGATCGGAGTCTCCGAGATCCGACCAGAAACCTCCGTTTATTGTATCGGATCCCTCCTCCAGACATTCTCCGAACTGAACCAAGGTGTATCTCCAAATGGAACCATCCAACGGACACTAGACGAGACCTCATGTTCACAACCCTGCTACCCTCCTCGACTCCCTCTCGTCGTCGTCACCAAGCCTGTTGCACTCCTGTCGTCGTCGCCAAGCCTGCTGCCCTCTCATCTTGCTCACAAGGTAGTCAGGAAGATACTTTCCTCAACTTGCTTGCCCATCAGGTCCAGCACCATACACATGGCCGACCTTGCGGCCTCGTGCGGTTTTCAAGGCCAATGTAACTTGATCAAGGGCGGCCATCATTAGGACTCCTTGGTATAACCCATTACTGGCTATTGGATCCTAAAAGGATGATTTGGCCCTAGGGAGGCCTGATTTGATCCACTAAGAGGGGGTTATCCATGGGCTCCTCGTGGCAACATTGGGGAGGACAAAAGTGCAGCCAGGGGTGCTCCGGTAGGCTGTAGGTAGGGATGTAACTTGGGCGGGTTGGATTGGGTTACGTGTGAATTTTTGTTTAACTCAAATTAAAAATAGTTCAATCCAATTTCAGTCTAGCCTAATTCAACTAAAATTCAGTAGTCAGTGGGTTGGATTAGATTGAGTTGGCCCTATTTGTAGAAAGTTTGTTAGAAGTGTTTTTCTTTTTGTATTGATTAACATAAAACTCAATAGGTCAAATCGGGCTAGCTCAATTTCATCCAACCCAATTTAAATTTGACTAATGTCAACCTAAATTTAACTCAACCCGTTTTAGATAACTTAGGCCAACCCAATTTATTATAATATGGTCCGAACAAGATTGGGCTACGGACTGCCCGTCCAATTGACACCCTTACCTATAGGGATTAGGGAATCATGTATCCCATGCTCAAGGTGGATCTGGAATAAAGCCATTCCTCATATGATGGTATTCCTTAACCACTCCAAATCTTCAGAAATGCTTTCACTCAACTTCCCTATTAATTTATAAGCATTGTTTGCATAATTGGTTATTCTGGAATGAGTTATTTTGGGTTGATCATATCGAGATAAGGAAGATTTTGATTTGATGTACTTTTTAATTTATACCGGGTTAAGATAGAATTAGTTGTTCTCTTCTTTTACCTAGAATGACTTATACCAGTTACAGCATGAACAACTTATTCCTGAAATTAAATTAGAATGCAAGAATAAGTAGAATAACTGGGCCTATTCCAGACTTATTCTACAAACAAACTAGAGGGTTAATTGTCAGGTGATATCCAGGTCCTCTCTCTCTCTCTTTCCCCTAGTCTCCATAGTCTCCTCTCAGAATAATCCAATATGTCCAATCCTTGGCCAGCCGACTGCTCCTTACAAATTCTACCTTAATTTAAAAAAACTTCATGACTTTTCATGACGATCGCGCATCACATCATCATGTCAAAACTTTTTATTCATGTCATAAGGCATAAAATTGCAATAATTCACAAGCTACCGTGCTATCGTAAAAGGAAAATATAGATTGAACTTTGTCTCCTGCAAGATTTGAAGTCTAATAGGAAAACTTCTAAATAAGGTTTTGACTTTTTTTAGTGAAGCTTATTGAGTGAGTTTTTTTCTGTTATTTTTTGGAGGAACAAAAATCGAATAAAATCCTCTGCGTCTAATTCTCCAGATGCGCGAATTGCAGGTATGAATGCTCCATAGCATCGAAAACTGCTTTTGAACACAACCATGAACAACCCGAAAGCTTAAAAACTTGAGGAATCTTCATGCTCGACGAATAATAAATTTTATGAGTAGTGCAATAAGATGTTAGTATATATATATATATATATATATATATATATATATATAGTTCCCGTCAAGAAAAATAATTTTGGCACGTCTACCTCTTAATTTGCGCTCCAAACTTATTAAGTGGTAACTACATGGCGGACATTCTTCTTTATTGGTGATATTAAGCTTCAAACAAGGCGTTAGTGTCAAATTTTTGAAAAATTAAGGAATCACCATATTTCTAGAGATATTCAAATCAGCATGAATAAGTAGGGATGTAAATGGAACTCGAAATATCCGTCTATTTCCGAAGTTTAAAAGTCATAAACGGATATAATTTAAAGGACAATGATAAGAATACTATATGTATCTAAATGATTTAGGATAAGAAAAATGATTCACTTTTTTTTAGTCTGATTATCCGATTATCCATCAGTTTTCTTTCACTTATCTTAACTATTGATTACATCATACTCATACCATTGTTTTAATCTTTTCTCTCCCTCATTCATCAGTTTACAATTTGCAAGATTCATTTTCACAAGTGTCACGTAATTTATAAGTAAATTTATAAGAACTACTTAGATAAAACTTATATCTATATATATTTTGCAAGTAGTATTCCTTTGTTCCCTCCAGAAGTAATAAAAGATTAAAATGTTGACATATAATATTGTCCGATAAATTATCTTTCATATATCCGTTTTCGATAATTTTAAATGATAAAGGTAAGGATACACATATCTCTTAAAGAATAATTTATTTTAATGATGAGAAAAATAATTTATTTTAACATTAGTTTTTTAATTTACATTTTCAAACAAACTGATGGTGAAGAAAGTTTTACTAATTACTTCTGTTTGCATTTGTGCTGGCGATGAGTGTACATCATCTCCACATCCCTCCTGGGCCAGCCCTGTGTTATGAGACGAGAAATGCTTGCTGCGTCTTATCCCCACTTCCGAATGTTGGAGTGTTAGAAGGGAATCCTTTTTTCTTTTACAGAAGTTTGATCAATAATACAAGAGTTTGTAGTCGACTTTAGGCGGCCGGTCTTGAATTAAATAAAAAAACAAAAAATAAACCGTCTGAAGAATGATTAGATGACTACAAAAAAAAAATTTATTTTTCTAATATCATCCAAATTGTTGAAATAGGATGATACGACTACACTCCGCACAGTACAGTCATCGCTCAGCCTGATGAATGACCAGATGATTATGTAAAAAATAATATTTTTCTAATATCATTCGAATTGTTGAAATAAGATGATACGGCTACACTCCGCCCAGAACAGCAATTGCTCAGCTTATAAAGCATGTACAACCTCCTCTTGTGCGATTGCTCTGGCCTAAAAAATGTGTATCGAAATTAGAAATTCCGATACACATTTTTTAGGCCAGAGCAATCACAAGAGTTCTTAACAAAAAATGTGTATCGAAATTAGAAATTCCGATACACATTTTTTAGGCCAGAGCAATCACAAGAGTTCTTAACAAAAAAGTGAGTTAGCTCTACGCAACTCACATTAGGGGTCTACAATGCTATATCAAGCGTATCATATCTTCTCTCCGTCAGTTAGCTCTACGCAACTGGTCCTTGTTGCAGGTCAGACTTCTTCTGCCTTAGCTCCTTGGATGAAGGTGAAGTTAAGAATGTATCTGACAAAACCTCTAGTTTAAGGTTACTTTTAGTTTTCAATTTTCACATAGAAAAAAGTGAGAAAAAAAGTAATTATAACTAATTTTAATTAGTTACAAAAGTTAACATTTTCCTAACAACTTTATCTATATTAGAACTTCTACTTTGTAGCCATTGATAGGACCTTAAAACATCACCAAAATGCTATATAAATAACTTTCAAAATGTAATTTCTTCCTCTCGAAATAACTAAATAGAAGTGTGAAAGTACTCTAATTGGAAGCTTTGTCAAACACCCCCAAAACTAGCATGTAGCACAGGCCACCATATTATTGGGCCAAACTCCTTTTGTTGGCATTTAGAAAGGGTCACCCCCTTGCAAACCCACTCCAGTTTTCCATTCAACGTATTTAAAGTTTTTTTTTTAGAAAAAAATAGTTTTTAAAAATTATTTACATTGTGTTTTATTTGTTTGACTTCTAATCAGAAGTTATATTTAGAACTTCTTATATAAAGAAAAGGTGAAGTTTAGATTAGATAAGGTGAAAATAATTTGAGTTTCCTAACATTCGATCCTTAGCTATTAGACCTTGCGCCCGTAGAACTCAACCCGTGAGCTACAATAACAACAACAATAACAACAACAACAAAAGAGAAAAGAAGTCCACCCTAAGTCGAATTCTGCCGCAGCAATTGCAATCTGCCGGCCCCCAACCCCATCTTCGACTTAAATCTCTCATTATAATCATCTATTAATTATAGCTAGCTTTTGCTAATATTTCTTCCACACTTTTAGACGCAGAGCTGGAGTCGTGGTTTGGCGCACTATAAAGGACATTTATCATCATGTTAATCAGCATAAGTACAATTTTAAGCTGACATGCCTGATGCCTTATGGGTATCCTATTTCATTTTATTGTATTTTTTATTTTATTTGTTTTTCTTTCGCTGTGGAGGTTTTGACCTCCGTGTGTTGCTGGTTGCTGCGTGCCAGCTCAGACTAATTATACTCTCTCATCTCCGAATAGACGGTTTCGTTTTCGAGATGGATCGTGCGGAGTCAGCATTTTATAGAATTTCGGCTGACTTATTCTTATTTTTAGCCCCTACAAAATTTTATATTATAAACAAGACTTCTTAATCTTATTATTTACAAATAAATCCTGATTACTTTATTACAAATGAGTATTTATAAAACTCCTAGGGGCTTATTTGTAATATTTGGAAGTCTTTCATCAATTCACAGTAGACTGTGAAAACTTATTTGTAAATAATTAGATTAGGAAGGTTATTTGTAAATATATTACATTTTCAAGAGTTAAACATAAAAATATCAAAAATTATAGAGGGTTTGGGAACGATATTTTTTCTTAGGTTATTTTATGCTTAGAAATTATAGTGTTTAAGTTTTTGTTTACAAAAAAACTATTGTAAACCTGTTTGGCTCTTCTTCTCTCCACCGTAGAAAATCGGTGGTGACTGTAGCTTCTAACAGGTGATGGTGTTAGAGGAAACCGTGTGGCCTATCCCTTCCCTCACCTTGGTGTTGTCGTCGAGGAAGATGAGGACGTGAAAGGGGAAGAAAATCCGAACTTCTAGGGTCTGCTCATGATCCCATCCCACGATACCCACGTTAAGTGTTTTAAAAAAAAACAAGCTTTGATCTGTTTTTCTTTTGAGAAAGATTAGTGAAGAGTTTGAGATTTGTTTAAAATTTGTAAACAATCCTATCAAACAGCTTTTATAGACATGCCGCCCTCAAAATTTATTTTCATAAAGAAAATGATGAAAAAACTACATCAGAACATCCTATGATGTATTCTTGCATCCTTCTTTTGTCTCCATTCAATTTTACTTTTTTAATTTGGCTACCATTTTTGGAGAGAGCACTTTAAAAGGGAGGATGACAAACTTTAAATGCTCACTGCAAGGCAAAGGCCAATCGAATTACTTTAACTAGACGGCAATTCAGCAGGCATGTAATTTTTGTATTTTTTAAAAACATTTGTTGAACTAAAAGAGCAACTTGGCTCAATGTCTATATTATCCAATCAAAGATCGGACAGTCAAGGAAATAAAAAAAGATCACGTTGCCACGCGATTCACGTAGCTGTAGCAAGTGCTACAGTATGGTGGTCTAATCCTGCAATGCTCCTATTGTATCCAATTAGACTAATATTTGCTACGCCACAAGGAGTACACCAAGCATAGAGGTGCAGTCCAAAAAATGAAAAAAAAAAAAAAATTAAGCTTGACCCCATCATGCTCGATATGTCCATATGATCCAATTTTTAATGAAAGACTCAACAAAATCTAAAACATAAAAAATAAAGCCGCAATGAATAGTGAAACCTTAGTGATCGAGTCTAATAACATGGGACCAAGTTTTTATTTTTTTTATTTTTTTAGATTGTCCTTATATGATCATATTGAAAATAATATGATCGACCTTAAAAATATTCTATTTTTTTCTAAATTGCATTTATGTGGTACAACCATAGTTAGTTAAAAACGATAAGGACATTATACGGCAAAAATACGTTTAGATATAATTCAGTTTAAATTTTAAATAAAACGGTCAAACATTTAGTCAAATAATTAAAATAACGATTCAATAAAACATATAAATTTTATATGTTGTTAAAAAATAAAAATAAAAATTATAGTCATATAATAAATAAGTATTAATCAAATTATGAGTTTTTGTCAATGAAAAAGTGAGTTTTTTATCATATAATATCATGCTCTATGATATTTAAGTAATAAAACTCTTATTTTAATTTAATAACCTGGTGTATTAAACTGAAAGTATTAAACGTTTTTGTATTATACGTGAATAAAAGGTTGGTGTCAAAAAATTGATTATTTTTTGCTTTCATTTAGTATGATGCGACGTATGAAAATTTAATTTGAAAATTCAAACATACATATATTATATGTACATTATAAAATACACTTTTCTCATTTACGAGCGGAAGTATAAGAGAATGTACTGCACGTGTGCTGCGGCTGCTGCCTCTATATAGGCTCACATACAACTCCGGCTGGGGAGAGCAAACCTGTTTTGTCTCAGACTAATCGCAAAACCTACCTTCCTGGCGCATCACGCAGCTAACATGTGACGCAGCACCCCTAACGAAGATGTCGCGCACCCGGCCTGTACTAAGAGAATCTTGGTTCAAGGAAAGAGTGACCTGGGTACGTGGAACGAGGGGGTCAGGGGAAGACATCAGATGAAAGGTTTTTATTGTTGGTTGGGGTCCTGGAGCCTGGGGCGTTGGTTTGTGGAAAGGCAATCAAAATCGTGGGGCGTGCTTGCACTTTTCGGTTAGAGCGCGTGGCCCACGAACTTTCTTGGAAACTTTTCCTTCCCGATTTGTCCCACATCAGACCTCATTCTGTTATATTGTCGTAGGGGTCCAGGTGGTGGTGGCGGCAGCGCAAGTCCAGTCGTGCTGGTAGTAGCAGCACCACCACCTGATCTTGGTGGCTTTTCCGGTGAGAGGAGCAGAAGAAAAAGCACAAGAAGGTAACACACACACGGAGCAGGTACATGAAGACAGCTATGACTCTTCCCAACGCTAGCTCGGCGCCAGCAACCACCAACCCCGCCGCTCGCGCCTCCGCCGCTGACGAGCACGGGGACGCCCACCTCAAATCTTGCCCTCGTCCGAGAGTCAAACAGCTGAAGGAGGTGACGCAACCATCCCATCCCACAGCTCCGCTCGTTGCAGGCCCCGCTGGGTCGCAGCCCAAGCGCCTGAGCAGATCGGAGCGCGAGGCGGCGGCCAAGATCACGCGGCCCTGCAGCGAGTGCGGCAGGCGGTTCTGGTCGTGGAAGGCTCTCTTCGGGCACATGCGCTGCCACCCAGACCGCCCGTGGCGCGGGATCGAGCCCCCGCCGGATTCCCCACGTCGGAGCCCCGAGCTCGACGTCTGTTCGCCGCCGAACTACGGCGCTGCCGACGGGGAGGTGGAGGCGGCCACTTGCCTTATCTTGCTGAAGGGCGAGCAAACCGTCGTCGGCAGCAGCAGCAACAGCGATGAGCTGCCGCCTCCCTCGGCGACCCCACCAAGGCTCGGATGCTTCGGCTGCGACAAGGTGTTCGACACAGTCGCGCGCGGCCTGGGAGGTCATGGACGCGGGCACGCGAAGACGCAGACGCGGGACGCCGCGACGAGGAAGCGCAAGGCGGCGGAGGAAGGCGTCCGCCGGGCGGTGCAGCTGCACAAGTGCGACATCTGCTCGATGAGGTTCTCCAGCGGCCAGGCCCTTGGAGGGCACATGTCGTCCCATTGGAAGGGGAATCGCGAGCACCGGGCGGCGGAGGCGGAGCCAGAGGCTCCTACCGCGTCTTCCTCCACCTCAACGGCTGGTGGCTGCCGTTTCGACCTGAACCTGCCCGCGCCAGAGTAAACGCAAGGTGCCTTCTTCCTCCCTTCTGCGTCCGGCGTTGGCTCGGATCTGAAACTGCCAGCTGATGGGTTGGTTCCCTCAGCCACTTTGCTCTCAAGAAAACCCTAATCAAAGGACCTAGTTGAGTTGGTATCCCGTATAACTAACTAGTTGTGTATAGCTACTCTTTCTGTTGGCATTGCAGACTTTACGAGCAAATGTTGTTAGATGTTGCGGTTCTTTGGGAGGATGCAGAGATGCCCTAGCAGTAGTAGGGATAAAACAAACGATACTTCTTTGTTCTATGCCGAAGTTTTTAGCTGTGGACGCAGACAATTGGATTTCCTGTTTTCCTCTTGGCTCTCGCCTCTCGGGGCGCCGCAGGCCTTTAGCCTTTTAAATGTGACGCTTCCATTGCCTTTTTCAGATGCTACAAATATATCTTTCTCTTGATCGATACAAGAATAATATATCCGCCAACCTGGCATTCTATAGTCGGCGAAGGGGAAGCTACATGTTAATTAGGCATGGTAACCATACCCAATTCATTTAACATCAATAATACTTTAATTACTTTCTCATTAATAATTTTTCTTTCACTCTCTTCTCCTCTATTTTCCCCATTCCATGTAGGCAGGTCAATAAGATGAAGTGGAATACTAATGGTATGGAGAAAATAAACTATATGAACTCAATCCATTTCATTAAAAAAAGTCACTTATGTCTAACAAAAGACAAAAAATTCACGTTGAGTGTAAGTTCATTTCTTTTTATACTTGTTGGTGCATTTTTTTTCCTATTATTGTGTGGTTGCTGATTTGTTTTTGCGCACGCAACCTGCAAACTGTAAGAGCAGCATCCTAGGATGATTTTATGTGCGCTTATTTGAGGACTCTCGTACTCCCGTCAGTAATTAATCCACGCGATTTCAGCGAAATAAGGGTTTTTCTTTTGCCATAGGGCCTATATCTTGGCTCATACCTGTTATCCTTAGTAAAGGTAATTATCTTATGAGCAGTGGCGTACGTAGAAATTTTGTCCAATAGAGTCACTCAGACATTAAGTCGTAAGTATGATTGGGTCAGTAAGATCTTCAGTTAGGTCATATGAATTTTTAGGTTGGACCAGTAGTGTTCTAAGTTAGGTCAGTGGAGTTTTGGACTAGATTGCTTTGAGTTAGACCAATAGATTTGAAAAAATTCAATAGGATCCTAAGACCTTACTGGATTTATACTGCATCCGCCACTGCCTCTGAGAATAATCGTTGATCTACGAATTGTAGTCACATAGTGGCAAAAAAATGTACATATATTATACCTATGTTACATAATTTGAATCACCTGAATATAAGGGAGGCAAAAGTTTTTACAATCGTTAATTGAAGTGACTTCGGATGGTGGGGGACAGCTTGCTCCTCCTCCTGTGCCTGGGCAAATCCTTGCATTAAAGGGCAATCTGAATAGTAGACTGTATCTGGTAACAATTTTTACCGGTTTTAAGAGCCCAAACTTCACAATAATCATGTCACAGCTCAAAGTCGATCTTCTCAAACGATTATATCCGTTTGACAGAGTAAAACTAATTAACTTGGTTGACGCTTAATTAAATGTACCGAACCCCAAAATTCTCTAATCAATACCACTCAACTTTGACACACATAGTTAAATGAATGCACTATAGTGCGTGTATTTTCTTGAAAAAATTAGTTACATTTTATTGATGCTTACATATCTTTTACTTATATTAATATGCAATAATTACAATATAAAGATAATAAGAAGAATCAAACCAAAATGAATTATCTATTAGATTAGAGAAAGGAATTAAAGATTTGAACCGAAAAGAAGAGAAAGTTCTCCAACTAACACGACTACAGCTTCAACCTTACTTTAGATGATGACGCTAATATTTGGGGTTTTTTGCTCTTCTTCAATCTTGCAAATCCTTTCCAACCGAATTTTAAAACTAAAGCACATGTATTCTCACAAGTTTTTACAACAACGTTAAACTTTTAATTTGAAAGAAAAAAAGATAAAAAATATCGAAACACTATGTTAGGGAGGCCATTGCATTCATAGATTTATACCCTTACTTAAAGATGTCGGGCAGAAGCTACCAAATCCAGCATTGGCAAAGAATTGGAGTCAGTCCTCGGTCCCTCCCTACTCATGCAACTAAATCATATCAACTCAAATGGCCTCACAAAATGTTGACATATGATTTGCAGAAGTTCTACAGCGATATTTAAGGAAATAAGTAAGACCATTCAAATAAATTTGATCATTCAAATAAAAATTTACTTTTACGTTGTGAATGTGAAGATAATCCAGCAAAGTTCGCTTGGCAAGTGCGTGTTCCATGGGACCAATCCATTGAAGAAATTCGTAGAGATTGTGCTAACATAAGAATCAACATTTTTGTTACAGCCTCATCTACCCTAGAAAACAATAAAGATTTTCTTCTACTCAATATATAATTTTGATTAAATAATATTTAAATTAAAGTTATGGTGCTAACGAAAATATTATTGTACCAAAATTCTTATAGCTTTAAAGCCACTTCAATCTTTGTTGTTTTTATTATCTTAGGTCACGTTTGACAAAACTAAGGATGTAAGTTTGAAATCTGAGATTCACATCTTAAACCTAAATAAGTGGCAGAGAAGTTTTGAATGCTAAATGAATAGACTATTTAATAATTACAAAGATGGCACCTGACAAGATGACTCGTTCTATACATCTTTTTAGTTATAGTTGAGAAAATAATCAATATATTTAACTTTATTTAATAATGACTTTATTTAACAATTTTATATGCAGCTTTGAAAATTAAAACAAGTTAATATATATAAATTATATAGATGATATAATATAAATAATAGATAAAATAAAACACAAGTAAATTATTTGATATTTAATAATATTAAATATTATATAATTAATATATAAATCATATAGTTCTAAAATAAAAGTAGCATCTCACAAATTACATCTTCAAGAATGCCCGCATAAAATATGTGAAATCAAAATGCATCAAAGGGAACGATAATGTATACGTTATATATAATTTGAATGTCATTTGTGCACCATGAGTATTACCACCTGGTTCTTCATTTCATCTGTGCACTAGAATATTATAAATATTGCATGCCTCTAGTGGCTCAAGAAGTCTCCTAGCTACGTCTCTAGATTAATCCCTCCTCCCATTCACTTTACATATAAAAAGAATAAAATATTTTACAAAGCATACATACTAACAAGTAGTTAGGTCTCTACCGTACAGCATGCAGGAGGCTGCTGTGACTGGATGTTCCATGGCGATTGGCATAAGCATGCACAAGACAAAGTAACGAATGGTTCGTACCTGCTAAGGATAGTACCTGTTACAACCGGTGCTTCTAACCAAGAAGAGATGGAGGATAAGAACGGAAGTGAAGATGCCTTGCAGGTGCTCGATCGTGTAACAGGAAAAGATGTCGGAAGAGGTCTGCGGGCATTCGTATGCCTGATTCAACATCCATACCATGGATATTAGTGGAAGCACAGAAGCGATGCCTACGGAGGAGAGGCATACTGGCGAAGTAGTCGAAAGCCATGGCCCAGGGGTATCTGCAGGTGCGCGAAATTAGTTTTAAGCGATAAGTTCACCAGAGCAGCTTAGCGATATTTAAGACAGTAACGACCCATTTAATGGTAATTAAGTGCCTCAATACATTTTTTTATCAAACGCTCTTAAAAGGGTATAGTCTGACCGCTTAAGAGGTAAGAGCCTCTTTAAGAGTTATCAAACACCACCTTACTTTCTCCCTCTGGTTTGACTTTTAACCATGCTTGCTATTCCAGTTGTTGCTGGAGCATATATGGCTCATTATTATGAGGCAAGTGAGTCAAAATTTAGGATAACACTGCCATTCATCTAATGGAAGTTGGTGTGGAGCTGATCATGAGTCATATTGAGGATTAATTAGACGTCGAATGATTTAGTGGAGTTGATCAAATCACGGTCATGATCTTTGGAACAAATGAAACTGTGGAAGAGCTGCTGTCACCGTAGAGTCAACTAATTGGGACCATGAAATGGAACTAAAATTATTTAAAGCAAATAGGAAAAGGACCTTATTCTGTGTTAATTTTTTATCATCCTGATAACATAGATATGATAGTAAGAAACCTTTCTGACATGCAATGGGAAAATTGAAGGCATATATTAATTTTTTCATAGCCTATTATTGTCAATTGTGAGAAACATTCCCTGATATATTAGGGTAAATTGCAGTGCTTAATATTTGATAAAGTTAATGTAAAAGATACACTTAACTGAAATAAATATATTAAAGATGCAAAAAATTAAGAAAAACAATTCACCCACCGCACGTGATCAATAAGTTCATCGTACATTTTAAGTCATCAAGACTTGCATTTAGCCTATTGGTAAAGAGGAAAATCATATCACAACCCCATTTAGATGTCAATGAGGGTAATGTTAAGGTGAACAAGCTGACAAGATAAGAATATATTTTGATGGTAGCTCTGAATGTAACAATTTGAGAACAAAACGGAACGATCTAAAATCTGGAGGTACGAGCGAGGACACAAAGAGAGACATCACGAACACCATCCTCTTCGACTCAACATCTTGGCATCTAGCTCGGATTGCTCCGGTAGTCCCCTTTCCACAAAAGTTCCTAACCCTGTCGGTGGCATTCACATATTCTAGAAGAATATCAAAAGATAGAAACCGAACATGTTGAACTTTAATCTTATATCGGATTTTCTATGGGTGTCTTCCCTCTATATATGTTGAGGATTTCCTCAACTCAATGCTTAAGTTTTGAGTTCGAATTCGGACATCTTTAATATAGTATCAGAGCGGACCTTCTCTGATAGGCTGTTGTATTCCACCCGATATGTTTATAGCGTCACGAGTTTGCAGCGTAACAACATAAACCAGATTCCAGTTCCAAGATAGGGACAGAAAACTAGAGATCAAGCGGATAAGAGTATGAAAAGAACGGAAAAAGGAAAAAAGCAAGCTGAGAGCCGACGTGACCTCCAATGGTGGCGACCAGAGGGCAGGGAGGTCACCTCTTCAATGCTGCCGTGGTCGTCAGGTGGACGAGAATGAGGGCGCCCCCCGCATGGTTATCCACCAATACAACCCCCGTTACCCCACCCCTCGCTCCATGTTCTTTTGATCTCCGCCTCTGATGGCCTCAAACAAACATTTTGTATTTTTACAACTAAATCTATATATAAACTTAATTATCCTATCAGGTTGAGATTCTTTTGTTACCATGCCCGGTTAAGATTTTTTTAATATAATTTTTAAAATATAATATCATAAATACTCTTTGGAAAAAAAGAATATAGTTTTTGGAGTATGTATGTAAGATAATAACTTACTGTACTGCACATGCTCCGTCACGTGCACAGTCGCACATGATCTTATGTCCTGCATTAACTACATCCTGACGTCAATAAAAAATAAAAAAAAAATTATGTTCTCGAGAGTGTCAGGATGCTCTCCAGAGCTTTCTTCGAGAGCATCAAATTTTTTTTGAGAAAATCAGGGGAAAAAATTAATTTTTTTTAAAATTTTTTTTGCTGACATCAGGGCACACTCGATACAGGGCACGTGAGTTATGTGCAGCTGTGCACGTGATGGAGCAAGACAGGATAACCCATTTTAACTCAATCATGTACAACACGTTATTCTCTATATATAAAGTATATTATATTACTCAAGAAGTATTTTTGGCATTCACTTTCTAGAAAAGAAGTAATTATCACATTCAATAAGAAAATTTTATATTTTTTATCTCATGATACTAAAGTAACTATGATATTATGATTTTAAGAGGGATTTTTTTAGGCAATTTCCCTTAACATTACCTCTATAAAAGTTCCCACAATATATGTGTCTAATATCTCTTATCTTTTTAGAGGTAGCATGTGGTCAACATTAGGGATTTTTGTGCATATGTTTTATCTTTTGTGGTTATTGCAAAAAACCATCTTGTTTAATCTTAAAATAATAACTAATTTTTCTTTTGAAAATTTTTAGGGGCTACTTTTGGGCCCTTTATGGTATCAGGCCAGAAGGCCGCCCACCTGGCGCTTAAGGCCACGGGGAGGCCCAACGCGTTAGACGATTGAGGAGGCCTTGGGGAAGCTCTGGGGACACGCTCAGCTGTGGTCATCATTTTTGCTCACCACTGCCAAACCCAAGCTTCGACAACAGAGCATGTGGTAATGCTCGGGGTTAAGAAAAGTATGATAAGAGAATAGTTGGGAAGGAAGACGATCAGACTATGGTTGGGGCAGGGCTAAATGAAACGGATGTCGAGGAAGAGGAGACGGTGCTTGTGAACCGCAATGTAGGAGATGAACCAACTTGCAAGCTGAGCTGTGGGGGCTGAGTGAACCACAAAGAGTGAGACGGGTGGAGAGAGGACTCAGCACCCGGGAGGTCGCACAGGTCTCCGAGAGGGATGAGAGACGAGTGGCGGGAGTGGAGAGATCGATCGGCAGAAGGTAGAAGAGAAAGAGAGAGAAAAAAGTGGAATCGTATGGGCAAAAGTGGAGAGAAATAGGAAGAAAACCAAATCGGACGGAAAAAAACAAACTCCCACTTCTAATAGATGTTATAGTTAGATAGACTAAGAACGAGTCAAGGGCCCTGAGGGGTTTAAGGGAACAAAGCTACTTTTTCCCTCAAATGAGATATAAGGGCCCCAGGCCCCCAAGAGAATTTCAGCAACGGAAACTCGATTTTTTGACCTATTACCGAAAAAATTATTTTTTTAATAAAAATAGATATATATATATATATCCGATAATTATCGGAATCGGAAACAGATATTTCCGACAAGTTATCAGAATTAGAAATAGAAACATCTGTTTTTGTATTTGTTTTTTAATTTTTAATTTTAATTATTATTAAATTTATTATTAATAATAAATATTAACTTTTGAATCATTTTTAGTCTAACGGTTGAAGAGAGAGACTTTTGTTATCAAAATCAGATAACAGAAACACATGCTTCTTTTCCCATATCCTACCCGTTTCCAGTCCTAAGTCTAAGGGATGAATGTAGGTGATCTCAATGTGAGTAACGTGGCCTCTATAAGAAATGGTATCTTTATATAGTGCTTAATATCAAAGCAAAAATACTTTTTGTACTTCCTTGAGTTACTTGTCGAATGTGCTCCTAGTCGCCCAACTATCAAGTTAAATTTATTGCAGCGAACTAAATGCATTGATGAAGTATATTAAAGACGTAGAATTGCATCACCTTATCAAAAGAGTCATTGAGGAGCCCCATTGGGAAGGATCATGCTGCTGCTTATTTGAAGGTGAGCCTAAAGAGTAATAGTTGCTTCACGACTAAGTTGTGCAGTAAGTCCAGTTATATTGTATAACTTTTTTTGGTTAGACCACATGGTCAATCTGACTAATTAAATGAGTTGGCATTGTCATTCCCATAATATTTCGGTATATAATTTTTGGTTGACATTCGAAATCCATATTTGTCAATTAGAAATCTCTATTTGTCAAGTTAAATATTATGAGATTAGTCATGTCAACTAGTCTAATTAGTCGAGTTGGTCACGTGGTTCAACTGCACGAAATTATGCTGTCTGACTAGACTTGCTACGCAACATACTCGAACCTAAAAGTAGGCGAGTTACATGTAACTAATTTATTTTGCTGTAAAGTAGTTTAGTTTTGTGTGAAATTTTTAGAGATATTAGAACTCACCAATCCAAAGGAGCTAAAAAAATTATAGTGGCTTCCTAAGAAAAAGTTTGAAAGGTACTTCCATTTGACTAGCCTTCCTCTATTCAACCTAAACGCCACTTCTTTTTTGAATGCCCATAAACATCTGTTTATTCGTCTATTTTCAAAACTTAAAGGTGATAAAAACATATAACTTAAAGGATAAAGATAAGAAAATTATGTGTATGCGGATAGTCTCAAATAAGCATAAGGATACACCTGTTAAAGAGTCGCATCTGTTTTTCTTTTCTCCCTCTTAGCTATTGATAATGTCTTTTGCTATAACACTAATTTCTGATTATTTATAAATGAAATCACAATCACATACTTACCTAATTACATGTCTCCTTGTCTGCACCATTCTTTTAACCCTCCTTCAATCACTCACTCATTCACGGTGTTCATTTTGATATTACGACTAAAATTTGTAAGAAATAAGAAGAAAGAACTTGTGTATATTTATACTTTGAAAGTAGAAAAAAGTAACAGAAGAATAAGTTTATATTCATATCTGATATTGTCCAATAATTTAACGATTTTAATAGTTTTATGATATAAAAATATATGAGAATAAAGATACAGTTACTATTCTTTTCTATACGTATCCTTTTACATTCCTACTCATGGAGTGCAACCCAAGCAAATAACCCGGGCCTGGTAACTACAGTTCGGACACTACCACCCAGATCTTTGTTTGTCGCATCGCAGTACGCGTACTCCAGCCGCAGGACGCAACGCGTCGGCAAGAAGCCCAATGCAAATAACCTGTACTCCGCAATTTGCAACTCCTCTGCGTTGGAAATTCGAATGTTCCTGGGGGGCCCTCGCAGCCTTGCAGGCTCGCATTGGCGGCATACCACCGAGGCCGTTAGCCGGATGCCCGGATGGGCCAAATCCTCCCGTTATTACGTCCCGGTCTCGTCCTCCCCACCAGACCCGGTCCTCCACGTCCCGCCACTCCCCCCCTCCAACTCCGACCCTTCCCTTTTTTAACTCCCCCACACTCTGTCGTTGGCCCCCCTCTCTCTCTCCCCGACGAAGCCACCGATCTCTGCGGCTCCTCCCCACCTCTCCGCGATCACGGTCCATCCCCTCCGCCGAGGCTTCTCCATCACCACCGGCGGCACACCATCTCTTCCCGTCTCCTCCTTCCATCGCGGCGGATCTGCGGCAAGGCTGTCCACCTCCCCCGTCTCCAACGCCGGCTCCCGGCTGCAACTGCGACGAGCCCGACCCAGGGTCCTCTCGCGTTCCGATCTCTTATTCGCTCGCCCGATCCCCGCGACCGTGAGAAGCCGCCGAGTAGGGTTTCCGAATAGCGATTGTGGGCACAATCTCGGCGCTTCGGTGTTTCCCCTTTCGTGGACGCCGGAACGAGCGGGAGCGCGTGGATCTACTTCCGCGTTTCGTGGACGCCAATTCTGCTTGGGCTGTCGGCTGTCCAATCGACCATCAGGTACGCCGCCTCCCCGATCTGTCTCCCCGGATCCGGCCTTAACCAGAAGCCGGTGCCATTTGGTTGGTCCCGTTTTTCTCACCCATGTAGCCCCCAAAACGCTGAAGTTGCTATAACCACACGTGGGTGGATAATAGTAAAGGGATTACCTCAGGAGCCGATCACCACGTTTTCTGTGTTACAATTTCTAGCTAGTTTAGAGCTCCACGCTTTCAGATGCACCTGACCACTTTTATGAACCGTTGACGGTGTTTTGCACATATCTACTTAGTAAGAACGTATCAAGTGGAATTTAAAACACTTTAACAGCACCTTAACTATACCCCGATTGTCCATAATGGATGGGTCTTCAGGCTTAAATCCACAAAATTTTGACTAATCAGCTATTCTTAAAAAGTGTTAAAACAAAGTTTATCAACCAAAAAGTCCAGCAAGTAATGCATCTTGCACGATATGATAATATCAATACTCTCATCAATGCCTATTAAGCTGGAGTAATCAATAATGCATTGACATCCTTCCTTTTAAAGCATCGAGCAAAAGAAACCTCAGTAGGATTCAACATAGAAACTTTAGAGTAACATAATCATTAAAATCCCTTTAATCATTAGTGATTGTTAGAATAGTCATACATCAGAAAAATGACAAAATCAAAAAGTGTTTAGTAGATGGTGTCTACTCCACTCATAGCCTTAAGGTTTTGAGTTGGATGGCCCAATAACTTCAACATGGTATCGGAGACCATAGTTACGAACCGGGCCGCGCACCCCATATTTGTGGTCATGGAACAGAGCCTAAAATCGGCTTGCACGTGAGGAGGCATGTTAGAATAATCCTACATCAAAAAAAGGACAAAATCAAAAAGTGTTTAGTAGATGGTGCCTACTCCACTCATAGCCTTAAGGTTTTAAGTTGGATGGCCCAATAACTTCAACAATGATGATAGAGTAGTGAAGTATGTTGATTTAAGAATTCAAAAAGACAAGTCTTAGAAAGTAGAAGTAGGTTCAAAATCATGTCAGGAGTAATACTAGAGATGAATGATGAGGGATGTCTCACAACTTAGAAACCAAAAAATTAAAACGATAAAATGTAAGCTTTGGCACAAATTGGTATTTCACTTCTGAATAAAATTGGTGGTACAATCCGTGATTTTCTCGAAAAAAAGATCAGTATTTTCACATTTTTGTTTATTTATTTGAGTTTTTGTTTTTTCGGCATGTTGTATAGAAACCCATACTTTGCTAATGAAAACCCATATCAAAAGAGTTTCAAAAATGGAAATTCACCCCCATGGATCATAACGACCATCTTATAATTATCCACAATACTTGTAGGGCTCCACTCAATCTGTATTTTAGAAAAATGAGACCAAAAAACAGATCGACACGCCACACCTGCTTAAAGTTATGGTCTACAACCTTCAAAAAAAAAAGTTGCCGTCTACAGAACTTGACCCATATAAAGTCAGTCTTGAAGGATATTTTATGTAATCTCTTGTTATTGTAATTCAAGCTCTCACACCATTTTACTACCTAACTATAGTTGATGAAGAAATACACTTATCATAACATAATCATGGTTACAATCCCCAAGAATCTCGTACCTTTGGTTATCATAGACAAATTTTTGATAAGAACCAAACAATATTCCTCCTTGTCCTTTTTCCTTTTTATTTATAAGCATATTGTGTTGGTTGCCTTCTGTTTTTCCTTTCTAGCTTACTGGTATTCATTTGTATATACTAGATTTCATAATTGGTCATGTGTTCCTTGTGCACTTACATAGGTCTGGTTATTTGTGTCATTTCCTAGGAAATCATATTTTGGATACAATGGAGAAGTCTGATTCTGCTAGAAAGCTTTACACTCAGTTGAGGTTATGGGAATTTCCTGATCAATACATTATTGAGCCTACAGATGGCATTTTGGATTCATATTTAGCGTTCAGTCGTGCAGATGGGTCAATGAGCTTAATTAGTGAGTTTCCTTTGCCCATTCTCTTCCAACACATATAATTTCTTGTTCGGCGTAGTTGGATACTATGTGGTAGTGGAAACAGTACTTGTTATTGCTTTCTGGACTTTTCCTTGTATATTTTTTAAATGGTAAAAAGGAATAGTGTTTATTAGTAGGTCGAAATTGGAAAATTGAGCCAGCATCTTGGTTCATGATACATTTTCCTTTTTTGCAGAAAGCATACTATTTTAGCATGACGAATGTAGTCTAAAAGGGATCACATATTTATGCTCGCACATCTTTTCTTGAAAGGAAGCAAATTTAACATGAAATGTCGTGTCCCATCACTCTAGTTAGAAAATCAACATAATTCCCTGGACATGATGTTTTATACTATTATCCCAAGGAAAAATGGGAAGCGGTCAGGCTTTTAAACATCTGGGATGAATATAAATAAATCAAGATATTATGGCTTGGGCGTCTCTATTCTTGCTCAAAGAGAAATGATGGGACAAGATCATCAAGTTGTGGCTCCAGAGAAAGCTTACAACTTTAGAGTAAAAAGAGTAAAAAGTGTAAGTTTTTAGTCTGAAAATAGTAGATTACTTTTAACCTCTATTAGGCAAAACCTTCTAACAAGGTTTGCCATGTTGCTGATTACCGGATTGTATCTTCCCAGATACGATACGGTACCAATCCAACTGACTCACATGAGTCACACAAATCAGGCCTATTCAGGCTTATTTATGTTTTGTTTTCAGATTATTTAATTTTATGGGTTAAAAAATGTACTTTTAAATCCTATGGTTTATTAATGACAAGGACTTTCGTCAAATTTAGGAGAAATTTACCATATTAATCGATATAAGTTGTAAATTACCTATTAAGTTGGAGAAAAAAGTCCAATTATTTACCAATTGCAGAAAAAAGTCTAAGTACTTATCAAATTAGAAAAAAAAAGTCTATTTAATAAGATGCAAGTCACCTCAAAGTCACATCAAGTAGGCTCGAGCCAGATCGGCAACCCATACTGGATCGCAGCAACCCGTAGTGGATCGCAGCAACCTGCATGAGTCAGCATGCGTCACATCGAGTTGACACAAGTTGGTCCAAATTGTATTGAGTTGGCTCGAGTCAGATGCGATTTGATGAGTCAAACCATCCCAGTGACTCGAACTCGTCCAGATGAGTTGACTCGTACGGTTTTGGCCTGATCCGGTACGATATGGCAAACAATGCCTTGTAATTTTCTAAGAGAGCTTCTTTCGTTTAAAAGAAAAAAATGATTTGTGAACTAAACTGGGCTAATCTGAGTATGGAATTTTGATGTCTTGGCTGACAGTTTGTTGCATCTATTGAATTTATAGGTGAACTTCCTGTTTGTAGCACCACAAGCTCACCCAAAGCTCGATCAATCTTTGGCATAATTGGGACGCTGAAGCTTCTAGTAGGTAAGTTCAGCAGTTTCTTCACTTCAGTTTCACTCCAATGGACTGTCAGTTGCTTTTTTCCCCTTGAGGTTGGAAGGTACTGCTGCATGATAAAGTAACAGATAAAAATGGATATAAGATATTCCTGTTTTATTTAAGGTGGAGGATAGCTCTCTATATCAAAACGGAAACAAAGAAGCTCGAAAAGAATGGTCAGAAATAAGCTTTCTATCCCAGAAGGTGAAAAGGAATAAAAATATAAGTGTTTGTCTAATTTCCCTCTGGAGGGAAATCGTAAGGGCTTAGCGATTTATCTTACAGTGAGGTACCAAAGGCTCTCACAGGGGCCTATGCTAAGGAACCTTGCAGTTGTTATTCAGCTCCAATGGACTGGACCCCTGATATCTGATGCTTGCCTGGCATATTTCAAGAGCATTCTCGTACTTGTACTGTCATGGTTGATTGTGGTTCCTTGTCCTATTCATGCAAAAGGAAAAGAAGAAAACTGATTAGCACGGTTAGTGGATAGGCCCAAAACTAATAGTTGCATGGAGTGGCTCATGAACACTTGGTATGGGACTATACATCCTTTCCATTACCCCCTTAACAAACCTAGGTGAAGCTGTGTGGCTGGCACCCTCCAAGACTGTGAGGCCAAATGGAGGAAACCCGATGAGCTAATTGGCTTTGATGCCATGCTCTGAAGCAACCCACTGATAGTAGAGACAGTGAGTGAAGAGTCCCAGAACTAAAGTAAGCATCCAGGGGCTTGTAAATAACCAATAAGGGACTATGGCTTTTGCCAACACAGACAAATTCTTTCATGCTATTCTCATGATTATGCCTTGTCAACTCTGCTCTTGAATGATACAATCTTTCCCTTTTTTTCCATATCATTGACATCTCCCTATACATTCCCATCCTTCAAAGATCCCTATCAGCTCTTATTGACCAGTTTTTAGTTTTCATCCCAACTTGTTTGCCAACTTCAACCTTTGCCTAATAAACAAAAAACTATTTTTACTCCCTTACGGAGAATGGACAGATTGGAGACAGGTAATCAGTGATTTCTGCTTGTTTCTCTGAAGTTCAAATGAAGGAATATCCTTCAAAGTTTTTCTCACTCTGCATTTGGCAAGTGATACTTTCTTCATTTTATTCAATCTGTTTAAAACTTTTATGTTCCCATATGGTGAAGGATATACGTGAAGGATATACATTGAGCAAATTCACTAGACATGACTCTTCTTACATTAAATAGGGGCATATCTTTTGGTGATAACTGAAAGTGAATGCGTTGGATCTTACTTGGGTCATGCAATCTTCAAAGTTTCATCTCTACAAATTTTGCCATGCAATAGTTCTCTGAATACCTCCTCTGCCGAGCAGGTAAAAAATGCTTTGCAATGTTCACTTTCCTAGATTGCCAATTACTTATGTCAGTGATTTTTTTTGGAAAAAGAAAAAAACTTGTGTTAGTGAAATTACATGTTGACAGAAAAAGATGGAGGCTGAAATTTCTGAGCTCCTGAATGCTGCAGAAAGAACTTCTGGCTTATACTTCTCCTATGATGTTAACTTAACACTCAGGTTTGCGAAATCTTTCTAAGTAGCACTCTTCTAGCTGTTGAAACTGTCTTCAGCATTGGTGGATCCCATTAACCAGCCATATACTGGTCATTTGTGTTTCTTGTCAATTATATATTTAATCTGTTGATATTTAAGAGGCAGTCCAGATCTGAGGAAGCCGTGGTTTCACTTATTTGTGAGCATCCTAAGGAGTGGGGCTCGCTTTTGTGTAATGCACTCTCGGAGGGTAATATTTGGCCTCACATTCTTGGTGTGTGTTTGTACAGGGGATCTTTTGAGAGCTTTCACTTCTTATATTCCGTTTTCCTTTAATATATAGAGTGGTACTATCCACTTTCAGAAAAAAAAACTGTTATTACCTTTGCATGGACATGCTTGAATATTGTTTCATTGTATATCCAACTCATCAAGAAAATTTTTATTCAGAATTATACGAGCATTGCTATATTTTGCAGGAAAGCCAAATAAATTTGATGTTTAAGATCAAATGGAATGCAACAAATTGCTTCATTCCTGGCTGTTCACCAGACATTTCTTCAAATAATGGGATGCTTATGCAACAGAAGTCGAGAGAATTGAGAGAAACACCTCTTGAAAATGAGACATAAGTGAAAGGATGGGATATGATCCCGAAATTACAAGCTTGTCAGAAACATGGTTTCTGCGTTCTCTTGTGGATGAACCTAGGAAACTGATTATTGAACCCGACTTGACCTAGCAAACTCCATGCTCCATAACCAGGGTGCTTAAAAGGATGGAATGTTTCAATGTTAGTGAACTCCGACTCTGGCTCCATGTCGATGTCATCATTATGGTTGTACGGTCTTAGGTTTAGGAGCTTGTAAACACAAAGATAGTGAAACACCAGCTATGTAGAACATGTAAATCAAAATAAGCAGGAAATCACACACCAGGAAAATGCATATGGCAGCGAAGAAAAGAACAACTGCACACAAATGGAGAGTACATAGCCAAATTTAATGACTTAATATCCCAAGTAAAAGCAATATTACCACTGGGAGGTGCTGCCAGCCATGTTTGTGGGTGGAAGTGAATCCTTGTCCTCTACAAGCTTCCTTATGCTAGATCTTGTTAACCTACCACTCACCAATAAAGAAGAAACAATAGTGGTAATCAGTATTGGGCGTATCGGCTGGTGTCGGCCAGTACCAGGTCCGTTTTGGCCCAATACCGGCCAATAAAAGTCTTTTTTTTTTTTAAAAAACTTTAAAATACAAATGACTGTATTGGGGTTTCCCTCAGTATCGTATCGGTACCTACTGATACCGTTACATATCGGCTGATACGTATCGGTATTGGCTGATATTGCCAACCAGGGTGGTAATGAAATTCGTAGAGCCCATGTAGGGAACGATTGCTGCACCATCACCAGTCACGTACATAAAAGAAACAAAGTAGGAAGAGGAGGGTGCAGGACCAATGGGGAAAGATGAGGAAAAGTAATGGCTCGGGGGTGGTTGGTTGGGCAGAGGTGTCATCCAATGCTGGTAGTGGCAGGCGCAGAAGCAGTAGCAAGCTAGGATTGCAGAATCAAATTGGGTTCTAGAATTGTGAGTCCTTTTCGTTCTGCCCTGGACACCTCTATCCAAGTTTTATGTCCTCCACTTCTGCTAGACTCTTCTGTATGAATAGATAACCTTTCCTACCTAATGCAGCCTGCGGTCTAGTGCTTTAACATCTATTTGAGTGCTGTTGTGTGGTTTTGGCATGTGTGCAGTCAAACTGCATGCTATGTTTCGATCTCATCCCCATGTTGAGGAAACAATAAAAATCACCATAAAATTTTAAATATGTAATTACCCGCATAGGGTAATTTTCACCCATTGGAACTTAAATTTCGCATCGAATCATATCTGGATTGATTGTAGCCGTCCAATCGGGTGTAAGCAAGTTGGTGATGAATACTGTAACCCAGGAGATGGGAACAACCCTAAGGGTAATCTGACTGATTTTCGTTTTTTTGGCTATTTTTTCATGATTTTTTGAAACTCAATTTGCAAGTACTCGACGAACGGCTAATATTGAGTTTCATGATGTGACTTGATCGGACTGTGAAAATAAACCCCAGGATGGAAACAACCCTAAGGGGGCAAGTGAATATTATTATTTTTAATATAGGGAGAGGGGTCAAAACAGTGCGTGCGGTCAAATCACATGCACTATAGCGAACCATATAGCAGGATGCCAACATTCTTCATATATACATAAACTAATACCATGTGCTCCCCTATTTAGATCTGCTGCCAGCGAATCCTATTTTTAAGGGTGTTGCAGCGCCTTTGACGCTTGAAATTCATGAGGGAGTGGAATTATTGAGGAGAAAATTTATTAAAAAATAAATAAAAATCTTAAAAAATTGGATCATCCAATCACACCTACAGGCATGATCGTACGCCTAGGGGCACATGGCGTGACACGGGAGCGCGGTGCATGCCGCACAAACCTTGTGTGAAATGCGGAGCGTCTGCTCTACGAGCGCGCACGAGCTCGCCCCCTGTGGGACGTGTAGGCGTGTTTTTTTTTTTTTGTTTAAAAGGAGCCACCAGATCTTAATCCTTTGGGCCTTGATAGAATCCACTATATATGTTCAACACATCCCGAGACGCATCCAAGTTTGGATCCATCCCCTTTCGAAAACCTTTCCTCCCCATATTAAGAAATACTGAAAAGTGTCAGAAAATTTTAAAAAAGGTCCCTTAGGGTTGTTCCCATTTCAAGCGCTTTAATTTTCATTGTCGGATCTTGAAAATCAATCTTAGCCGTCTGATCGGATATGCATGAAAAAATTACGTTTAAAAATACGAGGGTAACTCTTCTCTGCCATGGTGCTTCGCTCCTAGAGAGCTCGACCAGCATCGAAGCACCTTGCTTCCGGTGTGAATAGAGTCCCCCTATGCAGCCAGCATCCAAGGCCTCCTTCCCTCAGGAGATGCTGGGAGTATGGAAGCTTGGGGCATCTGAGAAGGGATTGCTTTTCTCACCAGTGGAGGACTTTTATGGAGGTCATGGATGGCGTGCAAGGTTCGACTGTCCTCGTCCTCAACTGAACTCTTTGGGGAGAGGGAAGTCATCCAGATATGCGGAGGTCTTCCTTCATAGCAGGCAACTTCTGATGAGGAGGTGTCTACAAGCCTTGGTGGTTGACGGAGAGGGCTTTCCAGAGGAGATGCTTCAACTTCTTGAGGCGAGGTGGGAAGGACTTGGCTGGGAAGCTCCCAGGGTTATGAAGGGTTTTTTCCTTCTTGTGTGCCCTTTGGAGGAGTTAGCGAAGGAGGTCCTTAAAGCAGGGTTTTGGTTCACCGGAGACTGGTCATCAAGGTGGTACAGTGGGACTTTCACACATCAACTTTCCTTTCTCCCAGGCCCATCCAGGTTGGTCTCAGGCCGATTGAGGTCCCTCTAGCCCTCATAAAGGAGGGACTGGTGCACAAGATGTTCTCTAGTTTTGTCGACATCATGGAAGTCTCCGAGTGGTTTACTGGAGTGGGGTCTGTCTTAGAGGTCTCGACCATTGCTAGGGTCTCATCGGAGGAGGACCTCCCGCCTGCAATCGTCATCTCTGTCTATGGGACCAGTGTGGTGGTCAAGATTCTTCTCTATCGTGCAGATGAAGGCGACGCTTTTCCCCCTGGCAAGCTAGGGTCTCGTCAGGGGCGTTGTTGGGAGGAAGACAAAACCCTGGCAGGTCTTGCTAGTGGTTTGAATTTCGAACCGCCCGTTAAATCTTCATAGGCTAGTGGCCGGGTTGGCTTGGGTGAGGGAACAACGAGCCAACTGGGCCGATAGGGTGAGCGAGGGATTTTTAAGCTGGGCGGTTCAGCTGTCTATCTGGTAAGTTCCTTGGGCCGGCTTGGGTGAGGGAACAACGAGCCAACTGGGCCGATAAGGTGAGCGAGGGGTTTTTGAGCTGGGCGGTTCAGCTATCTATCTGGTAAGTTCCTTGGGCCGACCCAAGGACCTACCCGATAACTGTTCCAGACCCATTTCGAGCCTTCCTCCCTTTGTCCCTACCTGGACTGTGGTCCTCTGTCGCCGCAACCCTCACATCGTCACAAGCCATCCTTTCCGGCTGCTAGGAAGCCTCAACCTGTGCCGTTGCTATCGCCCTCCTCCGGACGCCTCCTCCAGAATGTTCTCTATGCTGCCATGGCTACTGTGGAGGTTTTGGATCTCCGGTTTTGGAGCAGCTTCTTGCTGTGAACCTCCTTGCCCTGGAACTGTTAGGAGGCAATGGCGGGCAGCTGTTGCTGGGGCATCCAAAGGATCTTCCCCCTCAGACTGATCGAGGGATGGAATCTTCTCTGACTAACATTGTCAAGCTGCCGGTCATTCGAGCCCCCGCTGATGACCCCTTTGGTTACCCTTTCGCCCTGTTGCAGGAAGGGGGGAGGGGATGGAGGCAGTCTGTGACTCCCAGCCATTGCTTGGACAGTCAAAATTGCTTTGTTTGGATGAGGCTGGTGGTATCTCTAAGTGCGATGGTGAGAAAGAATAGGAAGCAGGGCAAGAGGAAGACCTAGAGGGGCATGAGTTGCTGGATAGGGAGGAGATTAAAGATATATTGTCCAAGGTTGAAATGGTGGTGGAGGAGCAAGCAAGGGAGGTAGTAGAAAAGGTAGGGGGTCTGTAATGTACCTATTACTAGGGAAGATTCAGAAATCAGAATGCCAAAGTAGTAGTTCCGTTACTCGGATTAGAATCTGGTTTTCCAAGATCTTTTGCTGAACACATGCACAAATCTTAAGAAAACATTAATCATATTACAAGATATTTAAAAAGTACAAACTTAAGTATTCAACAGTCATACATGTCCATGATTACACACTAAGCAAAATAGTATAGTGGTAGAAAACTATAAGCATAATGTACAACTGGACTCGAACTACAATGTGACCTTTAAATCACATAACTAAAACTCTATTGACCACATAACCTAATTGAAGGTGAGTTCTTCTGGTGCCCTCTTCAACTCAGTCTGCCCTTCTCTATTGTCCTTCTTTTTTACCTTAAGGAAAATATTTTAATTATCTTTTATGAGAACCTTGAAATTGAGTCCTTATTAGGGATCATTTACATCTCTACTGATATTCCAAAATTTTACATATGGACACATTCAAACATTTATTCATAGGAAAGTTCATATTTACAATTTCAGTAACACACAATTTATTTAAACATATAACATCCATAGACAATTTTCACATTTTTTCTTTTTAATCTTTTACTAATATATTTGTGATATTTTATTTTAGTGATAAGTACTACGTTATAGTTGAATCTATAATCATCTTAGACTTTTAAGTGTGAGTCCTTAAATCCTCCATATCGTCAATATAATATGTAATCATTTTTGTAGGACTTATCTTTCAGTTTGAAGTGACATGGATAATCATCCACTAACGGTTGTAGCAGTAAGTAGGCCGTTCTTCCGACGCACCTACTACTCTACAACTTGCCAGTAAGTCTTTGGAAACCTACTGAGGGGGCTGGAAAGGGTTAAGCTGGGTCTGCAGTGTATCCACACTCCTTCACTGCAGCGTCCACGCTTTAGCCTATGAGTGCACTTAAGTAGGAACTCCGTCCCCTGTCCAATCGAGGTCCCGAATCTGGACTCTGGAATCGTACTAAAGTAGAGATGCTCCGTGCCTCGGCGTCACACATCGTTAGGTAGCTTTACGTACGTCCCCTTATTCCCGAGATACGAGCCGTCATCCTGTTAGCGATGATGTCATCTCATTCTTTTATAGAAACAAAGTGTGCAGATAGAACATTGATCATTCAAGTCGTAATAGTTTGCCATTGTTATAAGGGTCACCATTCAATTTTCTCTAAATTCTGTAATCCTCATCCCCTTCAATGGAGTTATTATAGTCATGTAGGCTTTATTTTTTTTTCTTCTCATTCAATTTATATATATATATATATATATATATATATAGTGCCGTCATCCTGCTAGCGATGATGTCACCTCATTATTTTATAGAAACAAAGTGCGTCGATAGAACATCAATCGTTCAAGTCGTAATAGTTTGCCATTGTTATAAGGGTCACCATTCAATTTTCTCTAAATTATGTAATCTTCATCCCCCTTAATGGAGTCATCATAGTCATGTAGGCTTTTTTTTCTTTTCTCATTCAGTTAATATATATATATATATATATATATATATATATATGTATGTATATATATATTAAGCATACATTTAAATTTCTCATTCATGTTTCCTTTATATTTCATGTGCATGTAGAATGTCCGAGTCAATTACTCCACAATTTCCTTCTAAGAAATGGAAATTTTCATGATTTCCAAATCTTATGATTTTTTTATACGCTTAGGATTTTCAAAATTTATCAAGACTTAACACATAATAAACTTATAATCATACTAAAGTCATGTCTCCTCTCTCTCTTCTTTTTTTTCAAATTATTATTAGTATTTTTCAAAACTAAAAATCATGAAGATAATTATATTATATTATATATTATATATTATTATTATTATTATTTTAAAACTAAAGAAATCACAAGAATAATTATTTTCTATTCTAATTTTATTTTTAAACTAAAAATCACAATAAATTTTTTTATAGGGAGTATCACCCTATCTCTTATTTAGGAGGCCGCCGCCACGCCGCCGTTGGACCATTGCCGAGCCACTGGACCATTGTCCCCCTTCTCCTGCCCTTGCTGGTGCCCTTGCCAGCCCCCTCACCCCTCCTTATATAGAGGGGAATGGCGGTGGGCAAGGGGAGGGGGTAGGGCGGTTGGAGCGCCCCCCCTATTGGGGGCGGTGCCCCATGTTGGGCTTGGTTTGGTCCAATAAGCAGGGCCCACTGTCCTGATTATAAAAGACCCATTTAGGCCTTTTATTTAGGCTCCAATTAGGCCTACAAATTAAGCCCATTAGGGCCTATGTTCAGGGTCCATTTAGGCTCATTAATGGGACCCAATAACAACTCATTAATCATGTTAGCTTAGGCCCAATAAATTTATTAAGTTTAAATAAATAATTTTATATATAAGCCCCTTTATATTTTATTATTTATACTCATGCCTCTTTTGTATTGATGTAGGGTCTTACATCCTCCCCTCCTTAAAAAAATTTTCGTCCTCGAAATTTCATGTTAACAAGCAAACTAAGGGTTAGTAGTATCTTAATGATGATCATAAAAGACTACAAGTACAAAATATTACCTCATTAAAATCACTAACTCAAAACAGATAGGGAAACTGGTCCTTTATCTCGTCTTGTCGCTCCCATGTCGCTTTATTAATGGTTCAATGTTTCCAAACCACTTTCACAAGTGAAATTACCTCATTTCGTAATCTCTGCTCTTTACGACCCATAATTCCATTCGGATATTCAGGTGTTGATAAATCAGAAGTAACCTCGATGCTTGTATAATCCAATACATGAGATAGATTTGGCACATATCTTCTCAGCATTGATACATGGAATACATTATGTATATTTGCAAGACTTGGGAGTAAGGCAAGTTGATAGGCCACCTCTCATATTCACTTGATAATCTCAAATAGCCCAATGTAACGTGGGCTTAACTTCCCACGCTTGCCAAATCTCATCATCCCTTTGGTTAGGAAAATCTTTACAAACACAATCCCTGGCTTCAAACTGAAGGGGCCGTCTTCGAGCATTTGCTTATGCCTTTTGTCTGTTTTGTGCTACCTTTAGTTTTTGGCGCATCAATCTTATCTTATCAATGCATTCATGGACGCATTCGGGTCCACTTATTTTCCTTTCCCCTACCTCATCCCAATATAAAGGTGATTTGCATGATCTTCCATATAGGGCTTCATAAGGTGCCATTTTGATGCTTGCATGATAGCTGCTGTTGTAAGTAAACTCTATTAAAGGCAAGTGATCATCCCAGGCACCATTTCATTGTAAACAACAAGCCATTAACATGTCTTCTAGAGTTCGGATAGTTGTTTCAGATTGACCATCTGATTCTAGATGGCACGCTGAACTCGTGGCCAATTTGGTATCGAGTTCCTTTTGAAAACTTCTCCAAAAATTGGATGTAAATTTGGAATCTCGATCTGAGACCAAAGTGATCAGTATGCCATGTCGCTTGACTATTTCTTTAATGTATAACTCGGCATATTGATCAATTGTCAAGAGTTTTTAACGAGGAAATGTGCTGATTTTGTTAATTGGTCGACCATAATCCAAATATTGTCATATCTTTTTGGTGTTCTTGGTAAACCCACTACAAAATCAGTAGTAACATGATCCCATTTCCATTCAGGAATTTCCAATGGTTGTGATAATCCACTAGGTTTCTGATGTTCAGTCTTAACTTGTTGACAAATCAAGCATCTTGCGACAAAGTTGGCAATATCCATCTTCATTTTTGGCCACCAAAAGTTCTTTTTCATATTCCGATACATTTTCGTACTTTTAGGATGAATAGTGAATTTAGACCTATGTGCTTCAGTTAATAATTCTTTTCTCAATTCTTCTTCTGCAGGCACATACAATCTCCTTCTGAACCTTACAATGTTATTATTACCCATTACCACTTCTGGATATTATAGTATCTGATAAAGATTTTTATCTGCTTTTTGGGCCTCAATAATATTCTCATACAAACTGGGCTTTACTACCAGATTGACTATCACACTCTTAGATGTACTATCAATAGTCTTAAAGGTGGATTCCATCACTTCTTCATATAGCTTCCATTTAAACATCATTATATGAACTATCATTGCCTCTCTGTTTAAGGCGTCAGCAACTACGTTTGCTTTTCCTAGATGATAAACGATCTCAAAATCATAATATTTAATAAATTCCATTCATCGCCTTTGTCTTAAATTTAAATATTTCTAAGATAACACGTATTTCAAACTTTGATGATCTGTGAAAACTTCTAAATTTTCACTATATAGTGTCTCCAAATCTTCAAGGCGAAGACAATAGTTGCTAATTCAAGATCATGGGTTGGGTAGTTTTCTTCATGCGGTTTCAATTGTTTCGAGGCATAAGCCACGACATTCTCGTTTTGCATCAGTACAACACTTAACCACTTTTTGGATGTATCTATATATACTACAAAATAGCCAAATCCGGAGGGAATTATGGGTATAGGTGCCGTAGTGAGGCGTGTATTCAATTCTTGAAAACTGGCTTTACATTCCTTATTCCATATTAATGACATTCTTTTCCTAGTTAATTTTGTCAGAGGACTGGCAATGGATGAAAATTTTTGAATAAATCTTATATAATATCTAGTTAGGCCCAAAAAACTTCGAACTTCTGTTAGTGTCTTGGGTTGTTCCCATTTTAATGTTGTTTCAACCTTTGCAGGATTTACTGCTATGCCTTCACCTGAAATCACGTGCCCCTAAAATTATATACTTTTTCCAGCTAGAATTCACGTGTACTGAATTTGGCATATAATTTGTGTTCTCTTAATATTTGCAGAATCACTCTCAAATGATTTGTATGTTCTTATGCTTAGGGAGAATAAGTAAAATATTATCTACAAATATCACAACGAACTGATCAAAATATTCCTTGAATACTCTGTGCATCAAATTTATAAAAGTTGCTAGAGCATTTGTTAACCCAAAATGCATAACTAAAAACTCATAATGCCATATCGAGTTCTAAATGTTGTCTTATTGATGTCGTCTTCTTTAATCCTTCACTGATAATACTCAAATCTTAGGTTTATTTTAGAGAATACTTTGGCAGTCTAAAGTTGATTAAACAAATCATCAATCTTTGGTAAATGATACTTATTTTTAACTGTAACCTGGTTGAACTGTCTATAATCAATGCAGAGTCCTAAAGGCCCATCTTTCTTCTTTACAAATAATACTGGTGCTCCCCAAGGGGAAGAATTTGGTCTGTTAAAACCTTTATCCAACAAATCTTGTAATTGAAATTTTAACTCCTTTAGCTCTACTGGTGCCATTCTATATGGAGCTTTGGAAATAGGTTCAGTTCCAGGTATTAATTCAATAGAAAAATCAATTTTCCGTTGAGGTAAACTAGGTAACTCTTCAGGAAACACATCGGGAAATTCTTTAACCACAAAAACATCAAATACTAATAGTGTAGCCGCCTTCCCATCTTCTTCACCTTTGAAACTATTGCCAAATATGCTTGACATCCATGTCGAAGTAATTTTTGGGCCTTCAGAGCGGAAATAAAAGGACCTTTAAGTGGTAGGTGAATACCTTTGAAGAAGAAAGGCTTCTTCCCAGGTTTGTCAAAGCATACCTTTTTCTTTACACAATCAACCTGGACATAATTTTCTTCTAACCATTGCATCCCGAATATAATATCATAATCATGTTGTTGCAAAACATAAAGGTCGACTGACAAGTGTCGTCCTTCTATTTCCACATGGACATCCTTTAGTAGGGGGGAAACTTGCAGAGATTCTCTCGATGGCGATTTTAGTAGTAGCTCACATTGTATCATAGATATAGTAATATGCAAACCTTCTAAAAATGCTATGGAAATAAAAGAATGACTTGCCCCTAAATCAATCAAGACCCGAGCCTAAGAACTAAAGATTGGTAGTGTACCTTCTACCAAGTGAGATGACTGAGCCTCACTCTTTGTCATAGCAAACACTTTGCCTTTAGTCTTCTGTCGCTTCTCATCTCTACCTTGACTATCTTTTCTTGGCTAAGGACAATTGCGAGAAATATGGCCTTGCTGTCTATAATTGAAACATTTTCTAATCTTGAAGTAGCATTCTACACTACCATGTAATTTTCCACACCGCAAACAAGGTTGCAAAGGCATCTGCTGACCAAAAGATGGAGGTCGTCTGAAGGCTGAAGCACCTGACGTAGAAGAGGTTCTCACATCTGACCCTCTTGGACCCGTACTACCAAAGGGCCTCTTCGCTTTGGAATTTGGTGAGATGGATGAAAGTTGAGCAGGTGCAGGTCTCAAAATTGGGGGTTTCCCTTTACTAGAAGAAGGACCTACTATTTTCCTTTCTTGAAGAAATTGCTGACTGCCGATGCTATTCTTACCGCTACCTCCAGAGATGTACAACAAAATGGAGCTACTTTCTCTCTGATGTTACTTCTCAACTCTTTTACAAATTTTCTTGTTTTTCTTTCTTCATCTTCGATCATATGCGGAGCATATCGTTCTGGTTCCACAAACTTCATCTCGTACTCGTGTACTGTCATATCTTCTTGAATTAGGTCCATGAATTCTTTCTCTTTCCTGTCTCTTAAATCCTTGGAAAATATTGTACATTAAACTCTTTTAAAAATCTGTCCCATGAAATTTCTCTCAGTTGTACATCCTTGAATGTTGTCTTAAGCTTTAAATTCCACCAATCATTAACATTCTTTGTCAACACATAAGTAACTAATGCAATTTTCTCTTCTTCAGGACAATTAATCAAATTGAAAGCCTTTTGCATAGCCTTTGTCCAATGCTCTGCCTCATCTGGTTTAGCTCCTCCGACAAAAGTTGGAGGTTTCAATCGTAGAAATCTTTTTGCTAAAGTAAGTTGTCCCTACTTTGAGCTTGTTCCTTCATTGAGCTATGAGTCTTTAGATCGCATGTGGCTCATTGTTTACCACATCGCCTTCATGAATTGCTCCATTGTGGGCGAAGTCACATTGCCCTCAACCTCCATCTCACCATGCTGAGGGGTTCCCGATCCGTCAGACGCCATGACCTTCAAAGAAGGACATCAACAATCAATATCATACTATAGACCACAAGTACTAAGTTCATATATGTCAATGTAATTGGACATGTATGCTTTCATTATTAATGTCTCTTAAGACTTATGCATATGGTTTAGCCTGGCTCTAATACCACTTGTAATGTCCCTACTGCTAGAGAAGATTCAGAACTTAGAATGCCCAAGTAGTGGTTTCGTTATCCGAATTAAATTTTGGTTTCCCATGATCTTTTACTGAACACATGTACAAATCTTAAGAAAACATTAATCATATTACAACTTACAATACATTTGACAAAAGTACAAACTTGAATATTCAACAGTCATACATTCCATGATTACACACTGAGTAAAATAGTACAATGGTACAAATTGACAAGCATAATGTACAACTAGATTCGAACTACAATGTGACCTTTAAATCATATAACTAAAACTCTATTGACCACAAAACTTAATTGAAAGTGAGTTCCTACGGTGTCGTCCTCTTCAACTCAGTCTGTCTTTCTTCATTGTCCTCCTTTCTTACCTGAAGAAAAATATTTTAATCATCTTTTATGAGAACCCTGAAATTGAGTCCTTAGTAGGGATCAATTCCAAAATTTTGCATATTAACACATTCGAACATTTATTCAGAGGCAAGTTCATACTTACAATTTCAATACCACATACAATTTATTTAAACATATAACATTCATAGACAACTTTCACATTTTCTTCTTTTTAATCTTTTACTAATATATGTGTGATATTTTATTTTAGTGATAAGTATTACATTATAGTTAAATTTATAATCATCTTAGACTTTTAAGAGTAAGGCCTTAAATCGTCCATATCGTCAATATCATCTCTAATCATTGTTGTAGGACTCATCTTTCAATTTCAAGTGACATGGATAATCATCCATTAACGGTCGTAACAGTTAGTAAGCTGTTCCTTCGACGCACTTGCCACTCTACAATCTACCCATCCCAATAAGTCTCCGGAAACTTACTGAGGAGGCTGAAAAGGGTTAAGCTGGGTCTGCAGTGTACCCACACTCCCTTATTGCAGTGTTGCACCTTAGCTTATGAGTGCACTCAAGTAGGAACTCTATTTCCTGCCAGCCGAGGTTCTGAATATGGACTCTGGAACTGTACCAAAGTAGGGATGCTCCGTGTCTCGCCGCCACACATTGTTAGGGAGCTTTTCGTACGTCTCCTTATCTCTAGGAGACGTGCCATCGTCCCGCTAGTGATGATGTCACCTCATTCTTTTATAGAAACAAAGTGTATGGATAGAACATCACTCATTCAAGTCTTAATAGTTTGTCATTGTTCTAAGGGCCACCATTCAATTTCTCTAAATTCTATAATCTTCATCCCCCTCAATGGAGTCATCATAACCATAAAGGTTTTATTTTATTTTATTTTTCTCATTATATATTATAAGTATACTTATAAATTTCTATTGAGGTTTGCAAGACTCCAATTTCATATTCCTTTATATTTCATATGCATGTAGAGGGTCCCAGTCAATTATTCCACAATTTCCTTATAAGAAATGGAAATTTTCATGATTTTTAAATCATATAGTTTTATTTTAGGCTTAGGGTTTCAAAATTTATTAAGACTTAACACACATAATAAACTAAAAATCATACTAAAGTCATACCTCCTCTCTCTCTTCTTTTTTTCTTTTCTTTTTTTTTTAATTATTATTATTATTATTTTTCAAAACTAAAAATCACAAAAATAATTATATTTTATTAGTTTCTATTTTATTAATTATTAATTATTCATATTATTTTTCAAAACTAAGAAATCACAAGAATAATTGCTTTATGTTCTATATTTTATTTTTAAACTAAAAATCACAATATTTTTTTTTTATAGGGAGTATCACCCTACCTCTTATTTAGGAGGCCGCTGCTGATCGCTGCCATGACGCCGCTGGACCGCTGTCAAGCCACCGCCGGCCGCCGCCAAGCCACCATCTCTTCTCCTCCTCCCTTCTTCTCTCTCTCTCTCTCTCTCTCTCCCCTGCCCCCCCCTTCTCTTCCTGCCCCTGCTGGTGCCCTTGCCAGCCCCCTCACCCCTCTTTATATAGAGGGGAGGGGCGGTGGGCAAGGGGAAGGGGTGGGGCGGTTGGAGGGGGACCCTCCTAATGGGGGCGGTGCCCCATGTCCCAATAACCAGGGCCCATTGGCCTGATTATAACAGGCCCATTTAGGCCCCAATTAGGCCTACAAATTAGGCCCATTAAGGCCTATGTTTAGGATCCATTTAGGCCCATTAATGGGACCCAATAAGAACCCATTAATCATGTTAGCTTAGGCCCAGTATGTTTCTCAGAAGAACTCGAAACAACTAATCGATTAGGTAAGTAATCAGTTAGTCAGCATAGCGTCTGCCACCCAAGATGTGCATCAACTTAATCGATTAGACACTTAATCTAATCGATTACCACCACTACTCAATAGATTAATCGATTATGGCAGGTAATCGATTATTTTGAATCACGTCGACTGAAGAGGACACACTTTAATGAAATTGATTAGGTACATAATCGATTATCACCAATGGCAAACAATTAATCGGTTAAGGGAGATAATCAATTACTCTAACTGACGACAAGCTTTACCACTTCTGCCTTTGTCATTGTAGTTTCAGGCTCCTGCTGAGCACCTTGCCTGTTGGGTATTTTCATCAAGATGGTCCATTATCATGGTAATTGTCAGCACACCATATCTCCAATATTGTTGTTGACATCTATCATGTCCGTCATCGCCATCATTGGGACCTTTGACAGTTCTCTTGCTGTACACCTGTCCCTCCCCTTTTTGCTTGCCGTGCATGGGTGGGGCATCCCCACGAGGGTGACATAAGGAAGATTTTGAGACCTACATAAGGAGGACTTTAAGACCATGGATCCTTATACTGGGTCTACTGAATGGTTTTCCTTTGATATCAGGTTAAGTCATTTGGACCCGGACCTATCGGACTGGATCCATTTGGTTTAAACACCTACCGGTTCATCAGCCTGGTTCACCCAAGTGCATGCTGGTTATCCCTGCTTCCTCCTACAAGTTCATGCACTCTGAAAACTTGATTACTTCACCCTTCCCTCACCAACTTATTGCATCAAGCTCCATTGGCATCATCAACCATACGGCTGATGTCAACATCCATATAGGCACTATCTACATGGTATTTTGTACTCATCTAGAGGTACTTGATGAATTGATGTCACGGTCATGTCATCAGAGTTTTGTTTTGTCATCTTGGAGAGTATTTGAGTTTTCGAGGGGATACTTTGCTCTCTGGGTACTGGGTCTGTCTGTTGGCAAACTATATCTATTTTGGGGTATTCTGCCCCACTGGTTGCATAGGGAACTTGTTTGACTGGTCTGCACGTCATTCGTGAGTTTATCTCTCTATTTTGAAGTGTCGTGCAAAAATTTGAGGATGTTCACTCTCAGTTGGCCACTTCTGATCCCATTGCATGTGTCGACCTCTTCACCTTGCAATCTACTTACATGTTCTTGCTGCTGCAGCTCCTCCCACTCTGGTTGACATCTGCATTGTGCATATTGTTGACAGTAGGTGTATCTCATTATGAATTTCTCACAGTGATCTCAACACTCATGTAAGTCGTGTCTGACAGTTGCTATTACAGATCTGAAGCCTTAACTCCAGCTCCTATCTCTTTTCTTTTGGCTGTGACTCTAGATTTAGCTCAAATGCTTACTCAGTTGGGTTTGTTTACAATTTAGCTTCAGCAATTGCTTCAGTCAGGTAGTCTATCTAATGGTTTTGCTTTCCTCATGATGTTTGCTTCACAGAGGACTAGTTTTGCATGGATCTTAGCTTTGGGGCTTCTCACTGCATACCATTTGATGGCTCGTCCTCGACTGATTGTGTTTCAATTCTACCTTACTTTCATATCTGCATGCCGTTGGCACTCCTGTCTATGTCTCTCAGTTTCGCACTGTCACTCCATAATCCATGCCTTCTGGATGCTTCACTTTTCACTAGTGATCCTATGAATATCGTTCTTATTAGTCGCCTTGCTGATTTTGCATACCCACTTTCCTTCACTGCCAAATCTTGTTATGTACAAAATCCATGGACTGGTCAGAGGATTAGGACTGGTCATAAGAGTTGGAGTGCTGTACCACTTGGAACATCTTCGTTTAATTCTGCCACCCATGTCCTCTCCTCCCTCCTGTGCTTTGTCTTCCCTATTGCTAACCTTTGGCATTGCAAACCTTGGACACATTTCTAGGCACCTTCTTACATGTTTGTTTTAGTATATTGTTCTTGGTCCTGGCTTCTTAAGTCTCTTGTCTGTTCATGTTGGGTGTGGCCTAGCCAAACAGTCGTCTAAGTTCTTCAAATAGAAACAACAGTGTTAACCATGTAGGGTTGAAAACACGGAATAATTCAGAAGGCTCGGCCCAAGCATGGGTTAGAGTCAAAACTAGCCCAGAAACCACACTTTGCTCCTCTGCCGTCAGCTGTCTTCCAGGTATTAGACATGAAAAAAGGAGGTCAACATCAATCTGGGAACCAGCTAAAGAATTGCACCCTAGTTCTTTTGGATTTTGTTCTTTGTATGTCCTAGTCCTTAGCCAACAACAGACAGATGCTACAGCTCTAAGAGGCAAAAGTACGACTCAACGGATGTCTTCATATGACTCATGGCACCTGCTAAAATTTTTATGTTTGCTCTCTTCTTTTTCTGAAAATGGACATTGAATTATCTCCTGAACCTTGCATCGTCTTTTGCTTTTCCTAGCTCTTTTTAGTGTGTATATAGCAAATCTGTTACCAATTTGTCTCCTCTGATCTTGTGTTCCAGTTTGCAAAGGTTGCATGCTTTAGACTCGGAGTCAAAGCTTCTTCCTCTTTGGAGACAGGTGCAATACTCTATGGCTGTTCATTGGTGGTGTTTCCAGAATATGATATATTTTTAATTTGTTTATTTTAAAAATCATCCAAGGTTATATTGCTAAATGATTTTTCTTCTATTAAGACATTAGTAAATTTACCACTTAAGACGTGCAGCATATTAGCTCAGCTGCAAGGCTGGTCTTACAGGTAGTGACTTTCAGGTTAATTATTTTTTATGGCTGATTCAGTTTGGGGTCAAATTGCCTAGCCAGTGATATGAACTGGATTAGGATATATTTATTTTCAACGAACGGTTTTCACCACTCAGCAGTTGAGGTTTTATAGTTGGATAATTTGACAAATCATTGGTGTGTAGGAAGTACAACTTCGTAGTGACTTCATTATAGTTGTCAAGGTTAAAACGTGGAAATCGCATGGATTTTGTCTATGGCAAACCTTTTGGCATATTGTCTATATGTTTTGGACACTTTTTTTATGTCAACAAGTTTATTTTAAAATGTCAGGCAATAAAATTGAAATTTTGGTTCTGATAGCATTAACATAATGATTAGGGTTGGGGGTGAGGAAGGGGGATGCCGGATGCAAGTCCCTATGAGAATTATATCCTGGAACGTAAGAGGGATTTGCAGGAAGGAGAGTGGCGAGGGAGTTTGCGATGAGGGAAATGTCAAGTGGAGTGGGAGGATTGAGGAAGTTATAAGAGAGTTTGGCGGAAGTAAACTCTAAAGGTGTCGCTAACCCAACTGTGGTTCATGGAATTCCGGCTCCGATGGGGTGCTGGGATCGGACCCCGACAATCCCGATCTGATCCGGATCGGCCGATCCACATGAATCAGGGAGATCTTGGATCAGCAAGATTAAAAAATTATTTAAAAAATAAAAAAGTTCAGGAAAAATCTAAAAAAATAAGAAAAAATTATAAACATGTTATTCAATGAATTCACAATAAAAATGAAAACAAATTATGCACATTCATCAATAAAGAACATTAAAGATGATTTACTCGCTAATAGTTAACGTTGTACACTTATTAAAAAAGACAAGTTATAAACTTTTTAACATGAAATAATCATTATATAGCTTACAAAGATCACATTTGTGATCCTTCATCATCCGGCTCATAATTTTGAAATGGCATGAAATGGCTGCATAATTTGACTGCATATACTCTGCATATCCAAACAAAGAATTTACGAGGTCATGAAATTTCATTTGAATACCTCGGGGTGTGTTTGCTTGTTGGCTTGAGCTTTCTCCTGATTGTATTTGAGGAACAAAAATGCCATACTGAATGGGTGGATGTCCTGAGTACCCCTCAGTAGTATTACTGAGGTCTGAATATGGCAGTGTAGGGGGATGAAAAATGGGTGAATAAGATCCGTATCCCCACTCATATCTTGCCTGTCTCTGCTGGCCTTTATATCCCTCTTGTTGTCCTTCTCCTCAACTCCCTTCTTGTTGACTTGCCAGTACAGAGTAATCTTCATATCCTGACTAACTATTATCAAGCCCATAACGTACTGATACTCTAGTAGCAGCAACAACAACGCCATCACCATCACCATCACCATCACCATCACCATCACCATCACCATCACCATCACCATCACTGTCATCATCATCATCGTCATCTGGAGCCTGAGTGGAGTCATCACTCCCAACTTGCCTTGTTTTTTCAACAACTTTCTTTTATGCATGTACTTGTGTTTCTCTGCCTCGTACAAGCTAGCCAAATGAGGTGCTAAGATTGGGGTGTCAGTAAGTGTCTCTCCAGTATGCTCAACTACACCTGTCTCTTTTTTGTTCTTCAAACTCTTCCACATGTTTAAACTTTTTGTGTGATTTTTGTTTCTTTGTACTATCAGATCTCTGCAATGAACCACGCATTAGGTCTTTGTCTTTTTTCCTTTGTGGATCCATTTGAGAAGCTGCTCTTCTAGTACTTGTTGTGTAGCAGTATCTGGTAGTGTAGTTGACTGTCGACGCCTTTAGGAAGAGGTGCACCTGCTTCGTCTTCTGTTTGAAATTTGAGGATCTTGAGCAACTACTCTATCTAACTCACCTTTTGCCCAGCTTTGATCTTGAGGATCAAACTCAGGTACATCTCTTTTTGCTCAACTCTCCATCGAAGCATGTAATGGGCGTTCTTCATCTTGCAGTTCATCCACATCTATCTGATTTATAGGCTCACAAACTTCTCTGTCAGCAAACACTATGAATCTTTGTCTTTCAAGCTTATGTCTTTCTTGAATTTGCTTGACCCTTAGGCGCATATTGTAGTGACAGTATACCAACTTCTCCAGTCTAGAAACACCTAATATATTACAAATTTTCTTATGAATGATACTAAATGTACTCTAAATTCTTTCATACTGACTGGAAGAATTAGTTTGACTTAGGACTCTTACTGTAACATACGTCAAAGGGTTTGTGCTAGTTTGCTTGTAATGTATTTAGATCTACCATTCAGCTGTTGCCAAAAAAAAAAACTAAAAGAAGACAATATTAATAATTTATAATAGTAATTGATTAAATTGAAGATTAATTATTATGTAATTAACTTGGAGTTGTCCTCATTTATGCAGCCCTTACGCCATCATCTCCATAAATTTCAATATTCAGTTTAAATATCTCTGTTTACAAAAGATTAGTAAATGACATAAGTTATTGATAAAAGACTGGATTTTCCTAAACTCCTACTTGTATGCTATCTTTGATAAGGCATCTATTCTTTCCTCCGTAGTCCTTGATATTCTAGTAATCACATTCGTCGTATCTCGCATGACCTTTCCATCATTGTACACGCTCTCACTGTACTGATATCTTTAGTTGAAAAAATACCCTGTATTTATCTTATTTCATTAATTATCAAAATAAATTTCATTAACATTAATCAAAGAAAATCAATTAGAAAAGGAATGGAAGTAACCAGTTGTTTGGAACCTGACCCTAGATCTCTCCTATCAGATTATTTTATTATTATTATTCGGCTTATTTGGAGAAATATATGTCGGTTTTAGTTATTTCGTTTCTTGGACTATGAGTACTTGAGATTAGCTCTCAAGGAGTCCGGGATTTCGGATCAGGCGAAGATCTGAGTATATGAACTCTCTCTATTGACCTCGGTAAGTGTTAATTACGTCGAGCACCGCTCAACAACCCTTGATTAACCGTCCGGGTGATGCCCTTTAAACCGTCCATACTACCACACAACATGCAAGTGAAAGCAATTTTTAAATCCTTGGCCTCTTCCAAGTTTTTAGGGTATTTGGATTCATTCCAGTGTCTTAGGGTATTTGGATTTGTTCCAAGGTTTTAGAATGAACCCCTTAAAGGTTAGGATTCATTGCACGCGTTTTGGGATTGATTCCTAGTTTTTTTTAAGACCCCTAGGGGTGTTTTGGTAATTATGTGGAATTAGGATTATTAAGGTCATTATAGGTTTTTTTTAACACTTTAGGGAAACTCGAAAACCTTTAGGATGTATTTTAGAATCATTTTGGACATATTTAAGTCGCAGGGGTATTTTGGTAAGTTTACCTCAAATCAGGTTTTTGGACTTAAAAGTCTATTTTTATACTTTTATGGAATTTTTACTTATTTTTATTCATATTGAGAGTATTTTGATAATTTTACCCATCTTATTAGGGTTTGTAGGGTATTTTGGGTATAGAAGATATTTTGACATTTTTTCAAAATTTGTCTATGATTTTTACAGATTTTTATCATGAGGGAGGGTATTTTCGTAATTTTGTTAAGTTCTAGGGGTATTTTGGTTATTCCGGGAATTTTATATTTGAATTTAGTTTTCTGTTTTTTACTGGTTTTTACTGAACTTTACTGATTTTTATATTATTTTTTCTGATTTTTATAATTAATTAGATATGTGGAGAATATTTAAGTCATTTGTGAGTATATATTTTCAGATTTTTGTTTTCTGATTTTATCTTAGTTTTACTGGTTTTTACTGTATTTTCTGGTTTTTACATTTATTTTACTGATTTTTATTAATTATCACAGATTTTAATAATTAATTGAAGATGAGGGTTTATTTAAGTCATTTTCAACTTAATTATGTTGTTTTAGATGTTTATGTCTCATTATTAAGATGTAATTATTAGTTCTTTATTTAGTCATGTGTAGGGGGTGAGACCAAGGGTGATTAATATATTTAGTTATGTATTTATGTATTTCAATTAGTTACTAAGTAATTAAGAAATTAATTATGTGTATATAAAATATATAATGTTATTTAAATATTAAATTTATGGGCACACACACATTTATGCACAAAAGAGATTCATTAATTTTTTCAGCAGAGTTTCGCATTATAGAGAAGGCGATTTACAACAAGAATTCGACAGAGCTTTCCCTTAGGAAAACCTTAGGAAAAATCCCAAAAAGATGCCTCCTCCATGCACGCTCCCAAACTTGTGTGAGAGCACCGGGTTAGGTCTCTAAATGGACAGCACTTCCCCTTGGAAATTTTCCGCCAAGAAGAGAGCTTGCTTCTTATGCCCTTGTTTGTGTGTCTTGGGCTTGGAATGGGCCCCTATTTATAGGTCCAAAATTGGGCCCGGTGTGGGTGCCCACTGTTGGGCTTGGAGGTGGGGGGTGCCACCGTTTCTTTCCCTTCTCTCTCTTCTTTTTTTGTTTTCTTTCTTTGGGAAGGGATAGAGAGGAGAGAAGAGAGGAGAGAGAGAGAGGGGGAGTGGCCGGTGGGCACCCCCACCGGTTGGTCCTTCCACTGGTTGGGAACCGGTGGAGGGTCCCCCCCACCAGTTTTGAGCAATTGGGGGGAGGGGGGAGGGTGTCCCCTCCCTATTTCTTTTTCTTCTTCCCCTCTTTTTCTCTAATATCTTTTAATGGGGCATTAATGGTGGGTTTAGTGGAGGCTCTACTAACCATGGGGGTGATTTAAAAGACCATCAATGGCCTAACCCTCATTAATTAACCCTCCCCCTCTTTTTTCTCTTTTTTTTTGAATTTCAAATGGGAGGAGAGGGAGGACCCCCTCCCACTAGTTCCTCCTTTGGAGGAAACCGGTGCGGACACCCCCACCAGTCCCTCCTCTCTCTCTCTCCCCCCCCTTCCCTTTATTATTTAAACAAGGGGGAGAGAGAGAGAGAGGGGAGCACTTCATTTTTGCCCCTTCTTCCTTGTGATTTTCCCCCCTTGGTCTGCAGATCTTGGGCCCCTATTGGACAGATATTGGGCCCATTTGGACTTCATTTTGGGCCTTCAGTTGGATTTCATATAGGGCCTCCATTTGGACTTCATATTGGGCTGCCCCGGGCCTGCTATTGGGCCTTCTTTTAAGGTGTTTTAGGCCCATATCCAGGAGGTACTTGGGCTGTTTTTAGGCCCCTTTTTTGCAGCTATTCGGACCATTTGCTGCAACATTTTGGGCCTCTTATTGGGCCTATTTGGTGAAGCTATAAAGCTATTTTTGGTGCAGCATATCAAGGATTTTCAAGGCTGTTTTGGACAGCACCTAGGAGCCATTTTGGGGCTGTTTTGGACAGCTTATAGGAGCCACTTCGATGCAATTTTGCCTAGGTATATCTCCGGCCCCTTGTATTTTCTTATGCATGCATGTACATCCCAATGTTTTCATGCATATAGGAAGGGATTTTTCTATTAACATGGACCCTTATAGCATGAGTGCATTTTTACTTACCTATTAATATAAGCTCACATAGGCACGTGCATATGTCATATGTGGTTATTCCCATTGCACAACTATATGCATGTGCATATTGGGTAATTCCATTATGCATGGAAATTTTTCGGGTCAACAAATGCCCCCCACAGGATGCGTGCCGAGACAAAGTCGGAGGCGGGTGTCCCGTGCATTGTCTCATTTTTTTTTTAGCCACATGTGCCTTCTTTTGCATGTCTTAATGGACTTATCTTATGCCATATATCGATGCAGCCCTACTAGTCCCCCTATGGTTGGAAGTCATTTCCCTAAAGTATTATGTTCGGACATGATTGTGGGATGGATAGAACTGCAGCTTCTAGATGCACAGTTGGTGTGCGGCTGTGCCCTCTTAGTAGATTGTTCTTGAGACTTCTTGTTGTTTCCCTTGATCCTTAGGCTGTTGTGGGTTAGTGCTCTGCTCCTGAGCCGTGGTGTAGTATGGAGCCCTTCTTTTAGAAGGAACTGAAGGGCGAGAGAGAGGAAGAAGTTGATGAGCTAGTGCAACTGCTTAATCACCTAAAGGATTGTCGCTCTGATGGCTCTTCTCATGATTCTTGGACACGGAAGTGGGATCTGTCTGTGACCTTTATAGTTAGAACAACATACTCTATAACCGTTGACATGGGAACCTTTTCCCCCTTCACCAGCTATGTTTGGAAGACTAAAAGCCCCCTTAAGGTGAAGACACTAATGTGGAGACTTTCCTTGGATTGGCTCCCTATTTGTGGCGAAATCACCCGATTTATGCAACGTTTTAGCTCCATGTGTTGTCTTTGTGAGCTAGAGGGAGAGACCTAGGATCGCCTTGTTGCACCTTGCCCTTCTCCTGTGATGCATGACAACTACTCCTTCAAAAGCTCAAGTGTGCTTTGTACCATTGTGACTCAATGGAGAGGCCTCTTACCTTGTGGAGGAGGGCTTCACCTTATAAGTGGGGTTCACATTATCTCGTGGTCGATTCTCCATGCCATGATTTGGGCTATTGGGATGTAGTGGAACAAAATAATTTTCAAGGGAGAGGCTTGGACATGAAGGTCTTTTGTCTTGTTAGAGACTTAGAGTGAGGTGTTAGGCTCAACTTTTGTGGTACTGTGGATTACTCTAACGCCTCTCTTTTTTGTCTTCTCAGGGGGAGATATTTGAGAGTTGGATCGTTTTGGTGTTTTTGAGGGGATTTTTGTACTATATCTTCCTTACACTTGTAAATGATCTTTTCTTTTTAATACATGTAGTACAATCCACTTTCAAAGGAAACTAAAAGATCAGGGTTCACATCACCATTGCAGGCATGCACTTTCAAAAGAAAAAAAAAGCACTATTATATCATGGTTACAACTATTGTTGTAGCATCAAAAATAACAGTCAAGGTTCACATCCTCATAACCCAATTATAGACATGAAGGTCCATATTGGCTCTTATGTTGCATAGTGCCAATAAGACACTCGGAGGCCCTCCACTGGCAGTATCTACCTCATTGAAGTGTGACTCTGTAATTGAGTTGTGTGAAGGTGAGGCTAGCGGTCCTGATGTAGGTCTACATAGCTGAGATGCCAAAGGCTACTCTCCTAAATGTGGGTCCATATAATTGAGATGCTAGAAGCCTGCTAAATACTCAACGGCAAGGATGGCAATCTCGGTATCGGTACCAGTACCCGGTGGGTACCGATATCGATATGTATCGGTATCGGAATCGACCAGTAGCGACCATGGATGGCAGTACCGGTACCGGTGCCGGCCGGTACCGGTACGTACAGGTACCGGTACCGATACTGGCCGGTACGGCTGGTACAGGCTTAAAGGGGCCCCAAAAAATCAGAAAAAAGAAAAAAAATCAGGAAAATTCAGAAAAATTCAGAAAAATCAGAAAAAATCAGAAAAATGTAAACAATTAATTAGCTATGTGTTGGGTGTGACAAAAGTGGGTTAAGATAAAGAAGTACACATAACGCATACAAAATGACTATTTTCATACAGATTAAACATAAAAAATATTATGTTAATGTACTAAATATTTACAACAATGCAAAATGTTAACGAAATCAAACGATCCTTACCTATGAAAAACATAAGTGAGTATACTAATATGGATAATAACTAGTAGATCCTTCTGATTCATCATTTGGTTGCTGTTGTTGGTATCTATAATAAGGTTGCATATGTTCTCTATATTCACCATAACTAAACAATGATGTAACCAAATCGTGCATCCCTCTTTGAATCCCTCTTGGAGTATATGCTTGTTGACTTGATGAAATTCCATAATCATGATGCAAAGAAGTAGCATGAGGATAAGAAGAAAACCCTGACCCATAACTGCTACTGGGTGGAATCGGTGGATGGAATTGAAAGCTTCATACTCTACTCGATCTCCCCAGCTATACATGCCTGCTTCTTGTTGGCCACCTCCATAACCTGACTGCTGTCGATACTGACTTTGTGAATCATAATTTCCTTAACTTTCATGTTGTCCTCTTCCTGTGTCAATATGTAAGGAGAAAGAAGGTGCATACCCTCCGCCCCCGGTAGTAGCACCTGCAACTGCACCAGCATCATCACTAGGAGACTCTGTCCCATCATCATCATCTTGATCATAATCAACAATTAACTTTCTTTTGACATTACTTGATTTTTTCTTTTGTGATGCCTGTTTTTGTTGGCTTTCTTTTCTTTCTAGATCCTTTTGCAAGTTCAATCGATTCAATAATCCTTTTCCTCGTGGTGTATGCCTCACATAAATTTGCTTCAGCTCATTAATGGTAGGATCGTCTCTGGCAGCCTGATTAGTCCTCTCTAATGTAGATGTACTCTTTTTCAAGAATGATGGTGGCCCAACCATTTTAGGAGTGACTGGTCTACTATCTGATTCTGAGTGTCTAGCAGGCTCAAGCTCAGTATCAGGTGCAAATAAAGGCACATGCTCAGTCTGACTCTGATGCTCATGTGAAGGAGGAGGTGAATTTTCTTTTTGCCTTTTTGAGATTCTTAACTCTGGATCTCTAGCAACAACTCTATCTAGTATGCCTTCTGCCCATTCTGTATCATCAAGATCAAAAACTGGCTCATCGACAGTTGCTCGTGTCTCAACACAAGTCTGCAAGGGATTATCATCATCAAATAACTCTTCCACATCAATTTGGCCAACAACATCTTCTGCGTGCCCTGCAGCTCGTTTCTCCCTCAATTGTTGTCTCAACCGGATGTTTTTGATCCTCAATCTCATATTGTAATGGCAGTATACCAATTTGTCCAATCGTTCAGCCTTTAACCGGTTACGAATTTTTGAGTGTATAAGGCTGAAGATGTTCCAGTTTCTTTCACATTGGCTTGCCGATGTCGTCTGACTCAAAACCTTCACTGCAACGGAAGCCAATGGATTATAACACCTATCTCTGTTGTACACCATTATCCTCCACTCAGCTGTGCCATCATTAAAAGAAACCAAAATATTAATCAATGTATGTTCTCGTTTCTTATGCATATATGACAACAATGCAATGACTAAGTATACCTGGGCTCATTTTCTCTACGGCAATTTGCACAGAGTCTTCATTATATGTCTCCAGCCTTAGCCTATAAGCCTCCATCTACAAAGATGGAATTAACAATTAATAGAATTCATAGGCTCTTCAAATTACAAGTAATTGGATAAATCTTAAAGTCAGATCTTCACTAAGTATACCCGTCTTTCTGCCTCAATCCTATCTTCTATTGTCCTCGACAAACGTGCAATCATATTTAGTGTGCCTTAAATCACCTCTCCATCAATATGCACTTGACGACTGTACATTACTTGAGGATTTAAAAAATAACCTGCATTTAGGTGAAAAATTACTAATGTCAATTTAATAAATAATCTCCCATGTAACAGTATAAGACTTCATTTACCAACTGCATGCAAGTCGTGGTGTAATGTGCTTTCCCATCTGACATCAATAAGTTCCCACAACTTCATATAAGTATTGGGAAATGCGTTCTTGATGTGCACCTTAGCAATGTCAATTGTCTCGTACAAATATCCCATGTAATTCTTATCATCCCCATCCACCAATTTTAACACATGTACGAGAGGTTCCACCAACTTCAGATAAGTCTCCATATTACTCCAAAATTTTTTATTCTCTATGATTTTTCTCACTTCTAAATGTTCATATTTAGATTCATTGGAGGTGGTCTGCATATACTCCAAGAACTCTTTATTAAACATAAAACTCTTGATCTCGTTCTTGAATTTGTGCAAAGATTCTAAAGAAATAAAATTAGATGCAAATCGTGTAGGCCCCGCACGGATGAGATCTCGACCTCCAAATGCTTTTTCTCTGAACATGTTCAAGATCCTGAGATGACCATAAATAAATTGGATAATTCTTTGGGCTCTCTTTACTGTCTTGCTGATAGTCGGATCCTTACCAATGTCTTCAAGCATCAAGTCCAGACTATACGCTGCACATGGGACCCAATAAAGGTGTTTGCGCTTGTCCATTAACTTCTTCCCTGCAGCTTTATAACTTAGTTCATTATCGGTGACCACCTGCACAACATTTTCCTCTCCAATTTCCTGCACCATCTGATCCATCAAACCAAATAAATATTTTGCGTTCTTTGAATAGTTTGATGCATCAACATATTTTATAAAAACTGTCCCTTCTGTGTAATAAATAAGAAAATTAATCATGGACTTCTTCGTGGTACCAGTCCAACCATCGCACATAATTGTGCATCCTCTCTCCTTCCATACTGCCTTAAAACTTTTAACCCACTGTTGAAGTTCCTCGTATTCTCCATCAAGCCCTCGCCCATATATGTCTCGACGTGTGGGGGCTTTGAACCCACGACCATGATCTGCTATCGCATCTATCATAGGCTGAAAATAAGGAGACTGAGCAGCATGTGAGGGAACACTTGCATGCAAAAATCATTTGCAGATGCTTTTAAAAGTATGTCCTGCCGCTTCAGCTGACTTTTTTACTCTTCTCATTGCTTGCTTGATTTTTGGCTGAGTAGAACTCTGTCTTCTAAAAAGATAACTGTCCATAGGACCCACTTGGCCTGTAGGTTGACTTGTGCCTCTTGTTGATGGTCCATCACCTCTCCTTCGGGCTTTGTCTTCTTGTTGATGCCACAACTCTCTCTTCTAGCTGCAGCCATCTCAGGATCTTCATCATCATCATCACTAGAGTCTACAATTTGTTCAACCCTTTGCCTCTCACGTATAGAAATGTCACTGGCCGCAGTATACATCCCTTTGCCTTTTGTATTATGTCTACCTGAAATTTCGTCTTGGAGTTCAACCTCCTCTTCATTCCTTTGGTCTTTTTGTGCTGTCCGGCCACGCAACAATTCACGCATCTCGTTGGCAACTTGTCGGGGACAAACAGTACACCTTGTCGCCTATCCTGTCTTCCCTGCTAAATGTTCTTTCCCTCGAGTGATTCCACCACCCATCTCTTTGCCACAATATTTGCATTTCACTCTCCTCTTTACACTATTAACTAAAGTGATATGGGCCTACCCTGGGTCTTGCTGTTGCTGTTCAGCCATGTTCCTACAACACATAAAAAAAAAGTAGAAACAAATATAAGAACATTTGGCATTATGCTCATACTTTAAAACATGCAATGAAGTTTAATTAAACTTCAAATGATGTTTAATTTAAGTAATTAGACAAAAACTCCAATTTTTAACTGTTAATTAGGGCCAAAATTAGAGATTTCCCATAATTAACCGTCGATCAACGCAATTGACAGCACACTCCTAGTTTAAAACATGCTATGAAGCTTAATTAGGCTTCAATTGATGTTTAATTTAAGTAATTAGACAAAAACCCCAATTTTTAATCGCTAATTAGGGCCAAAATTGGGGATTTCCCCTAATTAACCAATAACGATCAACGCAATTGACAGCACACTCCTAGTTTAAAACACGCAATGAAGCTTAATTAAGCTCCAATTGATGTTTAATTTAAGTAATTAGACAAAAGCCCTAATTTTTAACCACTAATTAGGGCCAAAATTGGGGATTTTCCCTAATTAACCGTCGATTAACGCAATTGACAGTACACTCCTAGTTTAAAACATGCTATGAAGCTTAATTAGGTTTCAATTGATGTTTAATTTAAATAATTAGACAAAAGTCCCAATTTTTAACTGCTAATTAAGGCCAAAATTGGAGATTTTCCCTAATTAACCGTCGATCCACGCAATTGACAGCACACTCTTAGTTTAAAACATGCAATGAAACTTAATTAGGCTCAAATTGATGTTTAATTTAAGTAATTAGACAAAAGCCCCAATTTTTAACCGTTAATTATGGCTAAAATTGGGGGTTGTCTATTTTACTAAGAAAATGAACGTAAATAATCTAAGAAATAGTTACCAACTAAAAAATAATCACTACATTAAAATATAAATCATACCTTCTTTTTTTCTTCCACCCAAAACGGTGAAAACGTCTCCTGAAAAGGGTGAAAACGTCTCCGACGGCGGTGGCGGGTGGCGGCGGTGGCAGTGGGTGGCGTTGGCGGTTCTTTCCCCTCCTTCCCCTCCTTCCCCTCCCCTCCCACTGCAAAAACCGAGCTTCCCCTCTCACAGATCTGTTTCTGTGAGAGGGGAATTCACGGGCGTACCGGCCCGGTACAATAATTTTTTTTTTTTTTTTTAACGGTACCGGCCCTAAATGGGGGTACCGGTATTGGTCCGGGCCGGTACCGGTACGTATCGGCCGGTACGTACTGGTACCGGCCGAAACTGCCATCCATGGTAGCGACCAATAAAAAATTAATAAAAATATTTACTATTTTTTTAACTACAAAGACCAGTATCGGCCGACTCGATACTGCCAACCATGCTTAGTGGTTGCTCCATTGGAGGTAGGTTTACCCATGCCAAAAAACTAGTCTAGAAATTACACATTTCATATTTCTGAGAAACTTTCAGAATAGCACACGAGACCTTTTTTGCTTAAGATATATCATATGCATTTGTGGTAGATTAACATCCATACTCCATGCTTTATTCTGTAATAAAACATTGAAAAAGAAAAAAAATTAGAAGCTGAAGAATCAATGAAAGATTGGTCCACTAATCAAAACTTTGAGAGATTGAGCTAGGTAACCATTTCAACCTCATCTATACAATAACTGTGGCAGCTACAAACCTTGAGGACAAAAATGCGAATATTTAGTTACCTAGCATACGGACATCAAACACATTGCGACAAAGTGACAATACTCAATTAAGATTCAATTCTACAAAAGCCACTGCCTGTTGAAAATCCAAATGGGTAAACGGCTAAAAACAGAGTTTGACTGGGTAACTTAAAAGGGCAAAAAGAAGAGAGTTAACCACATTCTTTTGCCAATGAACCACCCACTCTCCAAATCTTAAAAAAAATAAAGGATACAATTCTATCCGGAATAAGTGCCTCCTTCTTGAAATCCTATTCCTCTCTCCCTACAACACCGAAAGGGTGGCATGAAGGATGAGCCACCAAATCTCGGCTTCCTCTTTGGTGCTGGGATGTCTATTTCGATGAAGAAGAAGAGCCTCCTCTTACAGCCATCCATCTCCACCGCTGTACTTGCTGTGAATCTGGTTCCAAACATCCAAGGAAAAGGAGCAATGCATAAAATAATGGTCTAGGGTCTCCTCATTTTCTCCATGGAGACAACACGTCATTGGAATCTCCTATATAAACTTAGCCAATGTGTCACAAGTAGGTAGGAGACTGATAGAGATTCTCCAAAGCAGAATTTTGACTTTAAGCGGGCTATCTCACCCCCCCCCCCCACCCCCCCCCCCCCCCACACACACACACACAAAAACTATTTGCAATAAGTAGGTAAGCCACCTTAACTGAGAAGGATCCCAGTGGTGACTATCCCTAAACCCAAATGAAATGTCTTGTGCTCGCGAAGACCGGTCCATTGTAGCATCCTGTAAAATCAATTAGAGCTGAGCCAAATCTTTAGTTTCCTCTTCCTTCAGCTGCCATTTGGAAAGAGGCATCCAACCTCCTCTGGTTGGGGCATCATCATACAATTTAGACACCACTGCTGAAGGTTTAGAAGAAAGAGCATGCTATAGTGGGCTAGTCCGGCTAGGAGGTAAGGCCTACATGTTGGAAAGGACTACACACAAAGTAAGTCGAAGTGGAGCCCCCACGGTGTGATGCCACTACTGTATTGGGGAATGGGGCAGGAATGAACTGGATTAATCCTATATCAAAAAAGTGAAAAAGTTGCTGAGCCATATATGAAGGATTTGGATCCATGACTTGTGAACTGCTTTTTGAGGATAAAACCATGTGGGCTTGGCTTAAAGCGAATTGCAAAATGGTATTAGAATAAGATCCGTACGGTATGATATGGGCTAGTTCGAGGATGAACCATGCGAAAGTTCGTCACTTTGTAGTGACCCAATTACTAGCTGGGCAGGAGGAAATGGCTACCAATAGGAAAGGGAAGTCATGACGTGGAGCCACCACTATTATTGTTTTCAAGGCATTGCCTAGCTGACACCTAGGCGACATGGTGCTCCCTTGTACCCAAGGTGACCTGGCGCCTAGGTGAGCAACACATTAAGGTACTCGGTTAGGCTGCCTAAGGGTTCCCAGCCCACGTAATGCCCGCCTAGCCCACCTTGTCGCACAACAACCTTCCTTATTTTAGGTCTTTTTTAATCATTAGAAAGAAGTTGAAGGATATTTTCATATAATTGTCCATATTTACAATAGTGAGGGGAAAAAGATGATCAAACTTCCCACTTTATGCATCTCCCAGAAAAAAAAAAACTTTCTACTGTGTGTGATTCTTCTGGTAGGCTTTCTTTTCCTTTTCTTCCTCTCTCAAATTTAGAAGTCACTATGTTTCGTATGTTGGTTTGCTTATTGTTTATTTTAAATATATCTTATTTCCTTTCTTTCTTTATATGGCATGGTTACTTAACTAGTAAATGTTAGGTTAGGTTGATTTTTTTTGGATCTTGATTGACGTACTCCAAGTTCTCATTGGTTTTTCCTTATTCCTTTGTTAATATTTGTCATTTATTCTATTTTTTTTTCTTTTAGCATCATAAATATATGTTGAGTATTGTGAATGATACCATTGTATACAAATATAAATAGATTTTATGTGGTGAAAAATGTAGATAGTCATTCTCTTGAAACATACTAGGTTCCATAAACTACTTTACCTAGTTGCCACACCTTGGTGCTTAGGCAGTGAGGCGGTAGGCCACCACCTTTATTGCCTTGGACGCCTTGACAACCGTGCAGGAATGAACTTGATTAGTTTCTGTTGAAACCCCTTTTTTTAAAAGCAAAAGGGAGAAGGGGGAAGCCCCCCCACCGGTTCCAAGAGGGAAACCGGTGGGGGGGGGGGAGGAGCAGCCCTCCCTTCTCTCCCATTATTAAATTCAAAGAAAGGGGGGGGGATTAATTAGGATGGAGAGAGTTAATGGGGAATCCTAACCCCATTCACACATGGGTTGAGAATCCCATGTGAACCCCATTTAATACCCATCCTAAAAAAACCCCTTTCACATGTAGCCAAGTCTGGATTTAAGGGGTTTAAACCCTTTTCACATTGGCTTAAACCCAAACCCCCAAAATCTGAAAAGAATCTCCCATTTAATGGGCCCCCAAAAAGCAGAAAAAGGAAGGAAGTGGGGGAGGGGAACACCCCCTACCGGTTCCCAACCGGTGGGGGAGTCCATGGCCGGTGGCCATTCCCCCCACCGGCTGGAACCGGTGGGGGTGCCCACCTTTTCCCCCCCATTTCTCCCTCTTTTGTTTGCTCTCTCTCACCCTCTCTTGCCATCTATTGGCCAATGAAGAATAAAAAAATAAAAATGGGGGAGGAAAGAGACTCCAACCGGTGGGTACCCCCCACCTCAAGCATTCCGGTGGGTACCCCCACCGGTTAAGGCTTGAAGCCTATAAATACCCCCCAAGGGGTAAGAAGAAGGGCATGCCCATTTGGCCCAAAAATTCCTAGGGGAAACTCTGCCAGTTTGAAGACCAAATCCGGTGCTCTTGCCCGGGTTTGCTGCGATTTGGAGGCGATATTTTCTTGGAGGGCTCTCTTCCTAAGGTTTATTCCTAAGGGGAAGTTCTGCCAAATTTATGTTGTAAAATCACCGTTTTACAAGACGGGATTATGCCGAAATGATGAATGAAATGCCCATGTTGTTCTTTGAGCATATGTGTGTGCATGTATGTTCATGAATCTATTATTTAAGTAACACTATATTACTATATTTTCATATGCAAAATAATTAGTTTTATAACTAATTAAAATACATAAAACCTATAATTAAATATTCTAAAATATCATTGGCCTCATCCCATACATAACTAATCTTAGACTCATAATTAAAACTTAATAATGAAACATTGAGATATAAAATAATATACTTAAGTTAAAAATGACTTAAATACCTCCATGTTTAATTAATTAATAAAATCTGCGAAAATTATCTAAAATTAATAAAATAAATATAAAAAATCATAAAAATTCTGTCAAAATCAGTAATACTCAGTAAAAATCAGAAAACTAAATCCGGAAATTACATAAACCCAAAAATATGACTTAAATATCCTTCATATATCTAATTAATTAATAAAAATCTGCAAAATTAATAAAAAATCAGTAAAATTCAGTAAAAAACCAGTAAAAAATAGAGAACCAAATCTGAAAACATATAAAATTATAAAATGACTAAAAAGTCCCTAGAACTTAATACAAATTACAAAAATACCCTCAAACATGATAAAAATCTGTAAAAATCACAGAAAATTCTTAAAAATATCAAAATCTCTCATATGTCCAAAATACCCTCCAAACCTTAACAAGATGGGTAAAATTACCAAAATACCCTCAATATGATAAAAATAAATAAAAATCTCAGAAAAATATAAAAATAGACTTTAAGTCTAAAAATCCAATTTGGGCAAAATTACCAAAATACCCTTACAATCCAAACACACTTGAAATAACCCTAAAATACCTCCTAAGGTTTTGAAACCTTCCTAAATCATTAAAACTCATTTCATACACTTAAATAACCATAATCTCCCTATACCCTCCAACTTGGCATAATTACAAAAATACCCCTATGGGTCTAAAATACTTGGAATCAATCCAGAATACTTGGAGTCAATCCAATATACTTGGAATCAATCCAAAATCATATAAACACATCTTAAACTTGGGTGAGGCCAAGAGTTTAACCTAAAATATATCTTCATATGCATGCGCTGCCTATAGTAGTAGTTTTGCATGATTAAGGGCATCATACGGACGGTTAATCAAGGGTTGCCGAGCAGTTGCTCAGCGTAATTAACACTGACCGAGGTCAGTGGAGAGAGGTCATATACTCGAATCTTCGCTTGATTCGAAGTCCCGGATTCCCTGAGGGCTAATCCCAAGCTCTCATAGTCCGATAAAATATAAAACCGACCTATAATTCTCTAGATAAACAAAAAAAATGGATTTCCGAATAATCCGCCATAGGAGAGACATGCTAGGTCAGGTTCCAAACAGTTTCATATCGGAAAACGAAAAATATTGTTAGGCCATATATGAAGGATTTGGATCGATACTTGTAAGGCACCTTTTGGGGACAACACCATATTGGCTTGGCCCCAAATAGATAATACCTTATAAGGGTTGGATCAGATCCTCTCCAATATCATGCGGGCTTAGCCCAAACCCTCGTGCGGTCTTGTTTGCTTTAGGTCAAGCCTGTATGGTTTTGTGCCTAAAGGGCATCTGACGTGTTATGGATCTAAATCCTTCATATATGGCCCACCAACTTTTTTCGTTTTTCAATATGGGGCAAATCCATTTCATTCTTGCTCTAGTCCTCAAACACAGTAGTGGCTCCACTTTGACTTATTCAGTGGGTAGCCCTTTCCTCTTGCTCAGCTTGTGATTGGGTCACTAGACATACAGTCTAGGGAATCTGACGTCTATAAACACCACTTGTTTGTCCAAAAGCCTCAAATGTTCCCATCCTCAAGGAAAATGTGAGCAACTGCTTACACAACATTTGTAGCCTGAAGGATGTTTCTCCATGGGGGGATACACCTGTTAGAGATGTTGGAAGCATGCCCCACTCCCTCATTCTAGAATACTTTTGCTTCATCACCTTAACCCACAACCTCAAGCCGGAGGTTCCAAGCTTCGATAGCCATTTAGTGAGGAGGATGAGGTTGAAGTCAGAGATGTTCTTGAGCCCCATGCCCCTTGGCCTGGTAACCTAGTAGCAATAAGTATTTTTCAATGTAATTGAATGATCCTAGGTTAATATTATCTAAGTAGAGGAATTTTTGATAGCTTAACTAAAAGTATTTATGGAATGATCATACATATGAAAAAAAGAAACATAGGTTTTGATGACAACACACATGTTAGTAGGGGTGGCAATGAGTCGAGACGAGTTGAGCTTTGGCTAGTTTGAGCTCGGCTCGGCAAAAAAAAAAGAAAAAGAAAAGAACAGAAAAGAAAAAACAGCTCGAGCCTATAATCAAGCTTCAAGTCAAGCAAGTCAAGCATGAGCTTGAGCGCGAATAGAAAAGGTCGAGCTTTGAGCCGTGCTCGAGCTTGCTCGATGAGTCAACTTACAAAGTGAGTTGAGGCGACCAACTCATTGAAATAAGAGCTTGGGTCGGGGGGGGGGGGTTCTTTATTTGTAGAGGGCCTGGAGGGGAAAAACTCTAAAAGCAGTCGATGTAGGAGTAAAAATGCACGTCCCAGAGCACACCTTCCAGGGCAGGTGGGTGAGCGGCCGTGCTACGAGACTTTTTAGTCTGACATCGCCTATTCAACTTTTTCCTAGGTTCTCATATACTTCTCTCCAGCGAATTCAAATTACAACGTTCATGTGCTGTCCCTGTCAAATTTAAAATTCAAGCTTCATCAGGTAGGTGGATTTAATGATTTAGAAATGAGAACCCTTGATATGTTAATGTTATTTTGTTTCAGGCTTGGCTCACTAGCTCTTCGAGCCGGGCTCTGTTCAGCTTAGGCTCGGCTCGTTTAAGATAACGAGCTTTGTCTATGACTTGAGCTCGGCTCGTTTCTTTCAACGAGTTGAGCCGAGCCAAGCATTGATCGAGCCGAGCTCGAGTAGCTCGTGAGCGGCTTCGGTCATTCCCAACACTACATGTTACCCTGAAATGTTGCCTGGATACCTTTTCTTTATCTTTCTTCTTCCTTCCTCTGCTCTTCTTCTCCTTGCATGACTCGTCCTTTTTTTCCCTTCACTGTTTCATCATGTCTCTCTCGTGCTTATTTATAGCAGCAATAGGAGGTCTAAGCCTCATTTTCTAGGTTGGTGAGGTTTTTGCACAGAAGTCCTTAGTTAAGGTTTGGTCTGATTTTGACTGTTAAGAAACTTAAGATTTGATCTGATTTTTGACTGTTAAGATGTTTGGGAGGGAACTGAACGGGATACTTTTTGACTGTTAAGATTTGGTCTGATTTTAATTGGCTTGGTTTTGGGAAAATAACAATTCAACTAAAAACCCGAGTCTTCTAAACTTAAAAGCCTCATAGAAATACAGCAGCATGAAAGATATCCAGCATCTTGGTTCCTGAGTTGGGATGGATACAAAGGTTCTGGAATTTGCCAAATGGTTTAGCTGTGGCCGAGGGTTGTCTTGTTAACCCTGTGCTTGCAGATTTTTCATTGTATATCTATAATCAACAGAAAGTTGTTTTGGTTCTGTTTATCTGCTCATTCACTTGTTCTCCCCAACTCGCCTGTATCATTTCAATTTCTTGTACTTGTCTAACTGTAGATGGACATCCTTTTGTTCTGTTCCTGTAAGATATTCTGCAGTATTCGATATGTGAGCTTATATTGAGATACTTCACCTGCTTCTGCTGGTGAAAAGTTCCATTACTTTTGTTCAAACTCTTTAATGTAATGTGATACTGAAAAAAAAATCCTGTTATTTCTCAGACATGTTAGTTGGCTTATTCTCCTTTGAACTGTTGTTTTCCCCAGGCTGATCCCCGGTTTCTTTGGAATAGTTACATGTTGGAAACACTCATAGATAATAAGGTAGGTTTCATTTTTATTTTTTTACTCAAGTTGAAAACAATTACATGTATATGGTGGAAATTGGTGACAAAGTGGCACTTCTTTTTTCCTTTTTTCAGCTGGACCCATATGTGCTTCCAGTTATCCAAGGGAGTATCCTCGGAATTTCTTTGTTTCTTTGAGCTTATGTTGTGACTTAAATTCAGGTTTTGCCTTCTTTTGAAGTTCAGTCCTGTTTGTTCGGTATTTCCATTAGATGTTATCCTTTTACTCTGGTCAGGTTATCAAAATTTTCAATCAGACATTGGAAAGAATAGAGTTGACGTTACTTTAATTGCACGGAGATGCACAAGGAGGACAGGTGATTTTCCCTTTGTATTTTAGTTTTCTTGCTTTATCTTTTTGTGTGTTATGCAAATGCAGTGTTCATTATGCTGTAGTTTAGCCTAAAACATGAGTGCTGCTTAATTCTGAATTTTGAGGTACTAATTTTTTTAGCATGCTTTAGTGATGACACCTGTCTTTTCATTGCTTAGTGTCTACTTTTAATGGAAATTACAGTAACATATTGCATAATTGTTAATTTGGTTACTTTTTCCTTATGTGCAACTGTGCACTTTTCCTTGATATGTACAATATATTTTTCATCTGCAGTTAAAGCCACAGTTGACATGATCTGTTATAACATACTGAAGCAGAATTTAGACCATGATTAGTCAATTGTCTGACTCTAAAACAATGACCAATCTTAAGATCAGGAGGCACCATCAAAAGAAATTTAGAAAATCAAATCTCTATAAATTATGATTTCATCCTTTTGGCCAAAATTTGGTTGGTAGTCGTCAGTGACCTCCTTTCGCTATTCTTTCTTCCTCGTCCTTCTCTTCCTTCTCTTTCTGCTTTTTTCTGCTTTTTTCTGCTTCATGTTGCTGAACCGAACTGCAGACCCAAGACTCGTGTTGGTCGATAATGAGGGCTAAAATTAATATTTCTATGGAGTGGCTTGTAAGCATAGTTTGCCAACTCAGTATGATTCGTATGTGCATGTCTGGTTTTGGTGTTTATGAGATGTATGAGTCGGGCCTGAATCAGCCTGACTCGTATGAGTTGGACCGAGTCGAACCGATCGGACTCGTTTTCAGAGAGCATGAGTCATACTGATCCAATGATATGACCAACCTTGCTTGCAAGTACCTAGTATGGGACAAATGCTCTTGCCCCAGCCCCCTTGTTTACGACAAAGTTGGGTAAAGTCGTACTGCAGGCAGCATTGCCTAAAACCATGAGGCCAAATGGGGGACCCAATACACAAACTGCTTCTGATGCTGTGGTATTCAACTAAATTGTGGACCCAAAACTTTTGTTAGTGGGTGGAGTGGTGCAAAACTATTATAGGCATAGAGTGGCTTGTGAATACGCAGTATGCGACTACATGGCTTTTGTCAATGCCTCTTTATGACAAACTGGGTAGAATCTTATGGTACGTGGTACTGTCAAAACCCTGGGGCCAAGCAATAAGCAAACTGGCTATGATTCCACGTTAAATCAAACTGCTGGCCTAAAACTCAAGTTAATGGATGGAGAGGCCTAGAATAGATACAAACATGGAAAAGCTTATGAATGCCTAATATCGGATTAAAGGGTTTTAGCCAATGCTCCTCTATTTTTGCCCCTTTTTCCTCTTGTTCTTTCTTGTGGGTCTGGAGGTGGTGACTTTGGGTTGTCAGGGATGGCAGCACCTCTTCCAATCCTCTCTTTTGCAGTTCTACTTTGCTGTCCCTACTATTAGGTCCCCTCCCCTCTTTTGGAAGGGGTGGCCTTGAGGTGATACATTGCTTGATCATTGTCTGATTTTTTTTTTTTTCTAGAAAATCGCGGATTGTATAAAAAATAAATAGAGGGAGACGATCAAAAGGATAGGGGAGGTTCCTATCCAAATAAAATTAAAATAAAATAAAAAACTACTTGAACACCTTATTCCATGAATCAGCTGATAACCCCAAAATGTAATGAGACCAAAGATGTAAAAAAGATAATCCCCTAAAGGAAATATTCTTAAGGTAACTTCTACATCCCCAGAAGATATTGTCATTCTTTCCCTCCAAATACTCCATGATATTGTGTGTAGAAGAAGAATAGGTCCACAAACCAGCTTCCTCTAAGCCTAGTTAGATGGAGGAAGCCCTAGACATGTGCCACAAGGCTGGGATGACTGCATCTAGGGTTGAAAAGAGGAGCATGCAACAAAGGCAGTGATGACCATAGTAGTGATTTCCACGAGCGACAGCAAGCTGGACAGCTGCATGAAAATACAAAGGCAGGACAGCCAGCCTAGATTCTTATATGTATTCTGATATGTATCCAGAAGCTGCTGAGGCTGAAGACCACGGCGGGGCTTAGATGAAGACCACGGTGGCGTCTCCTTCAGCGAATGCCGAAGACGAGGATGACGAAGGCAGGGAAGTTTGGTCGGCGGAAAACAGAGAGCAAGGATGGCAGTACCGATATCAGAGGGTACCGATATCGATACTGGCCATATCGGCCACTTTCGGCCACTACCAGGTCCATTTTGGCCCAGTGCCGTGCCAATATCAGCCTGTATCAATCCACTCAGTATGGTATCAGTACCTACCGATACCGATACGTATCGGCCGTTTCAATTCGGTATCCGTCAATACTGCCAACCATGGCAGAGAGGATCTGGATGAAGAGGATGCTGGTGGCTTCCTTTGTCAAGGCGGGATGCTGGCGATATTTCGTGGTGGATTAGATCTACATAAGGGATCTAATACAATCACTGGCGGTGTATCTCATAAGAGGGGTATGACGTCTACCTAAGGAGAATGGGTTACTGTTTCTCAAAAGAAAAGGGATCCTTAGAGGAGGAAGATCCTTGATGATGTCAAGCTGCTGCCTACCAGCAGTAAGGACGCTCAGAAGCGTGGTTACGGGTATGTTTCGAATCCTTGGCAACCTCATGCCAGCAGGAACCTTTGCTTTCGTTGTCTATGCAAAGGACATCGGGCTTCTTCGTGTTGGAATGTCCTGGTATGTTGGAGGTGCAGGGCAGTTGGGCATCGAAGTTTACCATGTAGCAGTGATCTGTCCTCAAAGCTGGTGGGGGATACTTCAATTTCTTCAGAAGCAATGCCTGGTGGGTCTGGTGTTGAACCTCCGAATGGAAGTATTATTGTGAATGCACCAGGGTTCCCCAGTATGAGGAGAATGTACAATCATTCAGACGGTGTCTGGTGGCTTGTGTTCAGAAGGGGTTTTTGTAGAGGGAGGAATTTATTACAGCTCTGTGTGGAATATGGCCTACAGCAAAAGATTGGAGAGTTGGAGTCCTTGATGATAAGAGGTGCATTGTCTTCTTCTTCAATGAGAATACTAGGTATCAAGCTTTGTGTAAATGTTATTTTCACTTAAAAAATGCTACAGTTAGATGGGCTGAATGGATTGATGGTTTAGGGGAACAATTACAGTCAAAGATTCGTCTGTCTGGTGTAGGGTCAGATGTATTTCGTTAAAGCTTTAGGGAGTGGAGGTTTTTCAGAGTATTGTTGATTCTTTTGAAATTCTTAAAGAAGTGGACGGTAGCACATTTTCTTGGATAAATCTGGAGTTTGCTCGAATGAAGGTGGGAATATTGCTGATATTCCAAAAATTGTAATTTTGCTTTGGGGAAGTTCTTATTTGCTTGAAATATCCATTGAGCATAGCAACTTATCTTCGGGTGGCACGATGGATTGGACATACTCAGAAGTTGTAGAATCTTATAAAACATATAAAGAAAATCAGGGGAAGGCTGTTCGTGAGCAAAATGAGTAAGGAACTGGTCGTGAATCAATTTCTTTCCACCGAGTCAATGAGAATAACACGAGTGGTGAAATGCAGCTTAGTTCTTCGGAGACAAACCCCGTATCATACAAACATTGTACAAATGACAGCTCAGACGAGAATCTCAAAGTTATCTCGGAAGATAAAGTTGAAAGAGACAAATATGTTCTTTCTGCAGATAAGGAGTGGTAAGAGGCCATTGAACAGTTGGCTTATCAAATCATTGAAGGATTGTGTAAATCTCCTAGGCCTAATCACATGTCAGCTTTACATGTGTAGAGGAAGATCACGCCGTCTTCCACGGGTAACTGAAGCTGACAGGGGAAGCCAACGGGTGGATGGAGATCTTCAAAATCTTCCATATCCTCCGAAGATTATATTATCTCTTGCAGATTCTGTACAGCGCATAGACAATCCAATTACAAGAACTCAAACCAAGGAAATATTTTTGAACTATAATTCCCTGCTGGAGTGTAAGAGTTCAAGGAGGGAAATTCAAATCCCTTCTTCTTCCGAGCATCCAAAGGTGAGCTGTAAAAAGAAGATTCATCAGCAGTCGAATGACGACGATGAAGAAACATTTACAAGTGCATTGGATGTAATTTCACATTGGAGCAATGAAGAGTTGGTACAACGTGCAACATTATTGGGCATGCAAGTCAATCTAAATCAGGCAGGACAATTACGCAAGCTGTGGAGGGAAAATCAAGGAGTCTAAGTATTAATTAATTGCAAGTGGTTGTGATGTGGGGTTTTTTGTGTTTACAATCATGGGAGAATATTTAAATGTAATTTGGTTAGTGTTGTAGTCTAAGGTAGTCGAAGTCTTTTTGTTGTTTATTTGTAGTAGTGGGAGAGGAACCTCTCCTCTTCCCTTCAACTGTATGTCCTCTGTTTATCTATAATAAAATTGGAGGTACAGTTCTACCTTCTTTCGAAAAAAAAGCAGCCTCATAGCCATCTTTATGTCCATGACAAAAGGTCTACAAAACTTTCATTACTTATTTGAGACTGTTCACATTGTCAATTTTCATAAAGTCTACATTAATAAAATGAAGCACCAATAGGCACACATTTTGTGCATGTACAAGTTGCATAACCCTCCCAACTGCCCGATGCAGCTCAGAACAATTAGTTTTGTTAGAATAAGGTCCAATCCAGTTTATGGTCTCCCCACAGCTTTGAAAGATGAAAACGAAAATCACTGGTTTTGACTTGTCAAAAGTCAGTTGGATTGTGCTTCTGTTTTGGCACAAGCTCAGCATGTCTACAACCAGCTCTGACCAATTATGGGCATGGCGAACAGTTAAGCTGATTTCAGCTTAAGACCATGCAGGCCGTATCTTGTTGGCCCTGTCAAATCCAGGAAAATTTTTAGCTCATCCACACCATCATGCAGTGCAGCAAGAGCCTGATTCTGAGCCCTGAGGTCCTCTTACACTCAAAATAGACCATGGTTTAGTAAACGGAAAACTAATCAGACCATGGTCAACCACATATTATATTAAGTACAAAAGAAATAGAAAACTTAATGGTGGGAGAGCGGATTATGGAGAATGAAGTGCGGAGAGTGGAGAATGAAGAGAGATATGGGTGAAGAAGGGGAGCGAAGTTCGGAAGGATATTCTAAAGTGACCAGATCATGGTTACAGACCTTTGCATCGATAGGATGGTTTTGTGGGGAGATTCAGAAGAGAAAGAAGTCTGCATGCAGAAAGAAGAAACAAACCTTATAGGCGTGATAGGTCGATCTGGGATAGAAAAAGGTACCAGAATGTTTGTTTATGATGTTTGGAGAAAGGGCATTTTGCAGGAGATTGTCGCAATGCTTTAGTCTGCTGGAGATGTAAAAGAATCTGCCATAGAAGCTACACTTGCTCTGGAGAAGTTTCAATGTTTCAGGAATGATGCTCTGTTCCTAACAAATATGCTGTTAATCGAGTAACCCGAAGCGGGCTCTTATTTCAGCTGAAACTCCTAGGATGAACTGGCTCCACTGATATAAGAATGAAACCGCCTGTACGCAAATGTTCTCAGCATAAACCTTGCTGCCTTGAAATAAAGTATCATTCCTTTGCTGCTAAATACTCCAGCAAACAGCGTGTGGAAGGATGAGATGTAGTTTGCTTCTAATAGTCTTCTTTCCATGGTGCCGGCAGGACTTAAAGAAACTCCACATCTCTTCAACTGATTGAATGTTGACATATAGATTTATGAGCAAGCCCACATTCTTGCAGACATCTCTACTGACTGCACATTTGATGAAGAGATGATCTACATCTTCTTCTTCAATCCCACAGAAAGAACAGAGCAGGTAATTATCCGGTGCCATTTCTTCCAATAAACTTTGGTGATAAGTCGTCTCTGAGACAACAACCACAGGAAAGCTCTGCCTTTAACCGGAGATTTGACTATCCAAACTTCTCTGAATTTAGAATATTTCATCATCTGCCTTTCAATCATTTGATATGCTGATTCCACCGAAAACACTCCGTTGTTCTTTCCCCATACTGCAGTGTCCCTCTGATCATGTACAAACTGCACCTCTGATAGCTGACTCAATAAAGCAAGAAAATCTTCCAATTCTGTCTCTTTTAAGCCACGCCTGAGAATGATGTTCCATTGTGTTATGCCACCTTTGTGATAGCTCAACTCCCAAACCTTGGCCCATTTATGCACAGCTATGAAAATGATAGAATGAAACCTATCTTTGAGAGGAACATCACCCAACCATCTGTCATACCAAATCAGTGCATCCTTTCCATCTTCTAATTTGATTCTTGTACCCCTCATCACCCATTTGGAAGAATTTACTATGCCTCTCCAAATAGGGGACATGTTAACAAGGCTCTGATTGTGCAAATAGAATCTGCCACATGAAGCATAATCTGTCCTTTATTATTGTTTTCCACAACTGTTGATGATGGGATAGCAATTCCCAGAGCCACTTACCCAGCATAGCTAGATTCATCGAGCTTAAAATTTTCATCCCCAGGTCTCCATTCTAATGGGTCTGTACACCTTGCTCCATTTCACTAAATTAACAGGCTTGTGTTCATCCCTTGCTCTTCCCCACAGAAAATCCCATCTGATTTTATCCAGTCTTCTAATAACTGATCTCGGCATAACAAACACAGACATAAAATGTAATGGAATAGAAGACAAAACAAAATTTATCAAAGTAATCCTACCCTCCAAACTGAGGTGTCTAGCTTTCCACTTGGATGGTTTCCTCTTCAACCTAAGAACAATTGGTTCCCATTCCCCTTTACGAATAGCGTTGTAATGTAAAGGAAGACCCAAGTATAAAATAGACAGCTGTTCCACCTTGCAGGACATGATCTGAGCACATTCCTGGATAACATTATCCTCCATGTTAATACCCACCAAAGAACCTTTTTCAAAATTAATCCTCAGACCTGAATTATACTCAAAATTCTTCAAGATGAAAACCAGATTCTTCACCTCTGTCACTCCTTCCAAGAAGATGAGAGTATCATCTGCATACTGCAGATGGGATACAGAAATTGGGGATCTGAGAAGACTACCCCTTTAATCAGTTGGGGCTCTGAGAAGACTAACCCCTTTAATCCAACCAGGTGCATCAGCTCTCTGGCATAATTTGTCCAGGACATTAGCCACAAGAATGAAAATAAAGGGAGAAAGTGGATCCCCTTGATGAAAACCTCTTGAACTCTTGACTTAGCCATTGACATCTTAATAATCATAGACAGTGATGCGGTGGTAATATAGTTCTTCAAAATTTCAATCCATTCATCTGGGAATTCATGGAGCTTTAAAACATTCCACAGACACTGCCATGACACCCTGTCATACGCCTTGTTAAAATCTATCTTAATCACCAGTCCTTGCTTCTTCCTATGCTTCGTAGAAAACAGCACCTCATGAGTGATCAGAAAAGCATCAAGCAACTTCCTTCCTGGCACAAAAGTATGCTGATAGACCTCAATTAACTTCCCTATTATTTTCCCCAGGCGAGTTGTCAGGACCTTAGTGAAGATCTTGTAATACCCATTTAGCAGACTTATGGGCCTAAAGTCCTTCAATTCTACCACATCTCCCTGTTTAGGTAGTAAGATAATGAAGATTTGGTTAACAAACTCCCCACCTTCCTTTCTATCAAACCAATCTCTGATAGCCTGAGTGACATATCCTTTAAGCAGCTCCCATAAAAATTGATAGAAAAACATTGGATATCCATCCGGCCCTGGTACCTTTTCTCCGTCTAAGCGGAAAACTGCTACCTCAACTTCTGTATCAGTAATTGGTGCGTTCAACATGGAAATTTCTTCTTGACTTTGCTTTATCCTGATCCTGCCATAATGGATACCAACGCTGTTCAGCTTCAAACAAAGAATGATAAAAATTGATGATGTCACCTGAGATGATCCCTTCATCTTCTGCCCAACTCCCATCAATGTGTAATGAAGCTATGAGTTTTTTCCTCTGTTTCCATTAGCTATCAAGTTTGAAAAAACTTGTTATCTCCCTGCTGAAGCCACTTTGTTCTTAGCCTTTGCCTCCACCTTATCTCTTCCTCAATTTTCCAATCAATAAATCCAATCTTCAATGAGGTCAATTTTTCCCTTTCATCTGCATTAAGTCCCTCAGTTCCTCTTATCATTTCCAGTTTATTGATTTCATCCAGAACATCCTGCTTAAGCTTAGATTGACCTTCCTTCCAGTATCCCCCACCGGCTTTGACAGTCCAACTGCCTTGCACCTCCAACATACCAGGACATACCCATAACCACACTTCTGAGCGGCCTTACTGCTGGTAGGCAGCAGCTTGACATCATCAAGGATCTTCCTCCTCTAAGGATCCCTTTTCTTTTGATAAATGGTAACCCATTCCCCTTTGGTAGACGTCGTACCCTTCTTATGAAATATACCACCGGTGACTGTATTAGATCCCTTATGTAGATCTAATCCACCACGAGATATCGCCAGCATCCCGCCTTGACAAAGGAAGCCGCCAGCATCCTCTTCATCCGGATCCTCTCTGCTTTCCCGACCAAACTTCTCTGCTGTGGTCTTCCTTTAAGCCCTGCCGTGGTCTTTAGCCTCAGCAGCTTCTGGATACATATCAGAATGGCAATGAGGCTGCTATAACCGGTGAAGTGAAGATTCCAATTTTTTTCGAAAGAAAGGTTTGGATTATACCACCAATGTTATTTCAAAATAACCTGAGGTAGTACAATCAGATAGGTTCTGGAGGTGAGGTTCCTCCATAACCAAACTACAATAACCACCATCAAGAACATCATCAAACAATATGACACAAGTCTACTCCCCTACACAGGATTAAATTTCCAACTTAAGAGAAAAAAAAGAAAAAGAAACATCTCAATGGTCCCATACTTCAACCTCAACAACATCATGATCAGAAAAGAACCTCAGGCCACAGACTTGATCTTTACAGCTTGCTTTTGTTCCTTCGTCCGGTTGTGATGAAGATTCCATGGTATCAAATTATCAGGATCTCAATGTTTGGCTGTAAACATTGCTCTTTTGATTAATGTTTGGTTGCTCCTCGGCCTCTTTTGTTGTTTTGATTAATGGCCAGGCTTCCTCTTCCTTAGGTAGTAGCAGAGGTCTGAAACAAGGCGATCCTTTGTCCCCTATCCTCTTAATTTTGGTCTCTTACATTCTTAGCAGGGCATGGGTCAGAGCAGAGCATTGGGTCTCCCCTCAGGCTTCCATATCACACAGCAGGAGTTGTCAGTCTTGCACCTTTAGTACGCTGATGGCACTATTCCATTTCTCTCTACTGTGGAGGATCATCTGTTTTATGCCAGATTGATTTTGGAGCTGCTGAAAGAAGTGTCAGATCTTACTATTAATTTCCACAGAAGTCATTTGATTGGCATAAATGTTAGTGAGGTGGAGATGAGAAGAGTTGTTTTCATCTTAGGCTGCCAAAGGGGGGATTTTCCTATCACCTACCTTGGACTTCCACTTACTCTAGGTGTGCTCCAGTGTAGAGATTGGGAGAAGGCGGTTCAGAGATTTGAGAGCAGGTTGGCAGGTTGGAAGGGAAGGCTACTCTCATATGGAGGGAGATTGACTTTGTGCAGGTCTGTGCTTGAGTCCCTTCCTATCTACTATCTCGCGATCTTCAGGATCCTGGCAGCTGTGGCTTCGAGGCTGGTTGCTATTAGAACCAGATTTTTCTGGCATGGCTCAGCAGAGACTAGGACAGGAGGCTTCCATGTTGCCTTGGCCAGGATCTATAGACCCGAAATGAATGGAGGACTGGGCTTGAAGGACATTAAGCATCTCAGCACTCCTCTCCTCTCTAAGTGGCTCTGGAAATTGGTGCAGTATAATGATGGTATTCGGTCACAGGTGATTTCTCTCAAATACTGTGCTGAGATCAGAGTTTGGGATCTTCTACCGCTTGTTATGTATAACATTTCACCTGTGTGGAAAGGCATCCTCTCTTGTGTTGATGTTTTCAAGGCTGGCTCATCCATTGTCATTGGCGACGGGAGCAGTGCTCTTTTTTGGGAGGACTCTTGGTGTGTGTCTTAACCTCTTAGGACTTTTTTCCCGAGGCTCTTTGTCATATCACTGCAGCGGTCGGCAAAAGTTCACCAAGTGGTTGTAGGTCGCGGAAATCAAATTACTTGAACCCACTGTTTAGAAGAAACTTGAGAGAAGAAGAGGTAGAAGACTTGCTTCAGATGTTTCAGTGGCTGCAGCATGTCCAGCTCCAGCATTCTCCAGACTGCTGGATTTGGAGATGGGACAAGGATAGCCGTCATTCAGCTAAGTCAGTCTATGACATCATCTCTGATGGGGCATGTAGATTCCCATTCTTCTCCTCAATCTGGGATGTTAAAAGCCCTCCCAAGGTGCAGTTTCTTATGTGGAGAGTTTCTCTCGGTAGACTTCCCACTTGTGACAGGCTGGCTCGTTTCCTGTAGAACATTAGTACACAGTGCTGCCTTTGTGGGGAGGTTGATGAATCTTTGGAGCATGTTCTGATTATTTGCCCCTTTGCTAAGAAGCTTTGGTAGTTGATTGGTGATCGCTTCTCTGTCGACAGCTCTAGCTTTGGATCGGTCCAGTATATCCTTCTCGCCTGGGGGAGATCTTGGTATCTGAAACAGGATAAGGTGCTGTGATGGTTGATTCTTCATGCGAACATCTGGGGAATATGGTTGGAACGGAATAGGAGGATCTCCAGGAGGGAATCTAGAACCCCTCACTCCATTTTGTCTTTTGTCTGTGATAGAGTCAGAGGGTGGACATCAATGTCGTGTCAAATTAATTCTCGTAAGTCCTCATTATATTATCTTTTGGTGGAGAGGTGACTGGGGTGCACTTTCTTAGTGCTCTTGTATAGGAGGGACTTTGTTGATTCTCCCTTCTAGTTTGTATACTTTTATTTTCTGATATAATATACCAGTGGTACCATCCACTTCAAACAAAAAGAAATGTTTGGCTGTAAACAGGTTGGGGTTGGAGTTGTAGTTCGTGCTGCACTTGCAGGCACTTCCCTTTAGTCCCACATTGGAGATACAATGGGATAGGGAATGGAAAAGCTAATAAATGCCCCATGCATGATAAGCCCTGATCAATCCCAGTGGCACAGCATGGATGCGTGACCAGGCCTGTCCTGGCATGCCCGGTGCTCCAACATTTACCACACCAATCAGAGAAATCTTTGAAAAAGATTTTTATTATAATGTATATGTTATAAATATATTAAACATTTTTATCTTTTTGTTTGGTTTGGTTTTCAATGAATAGAAAATTTTGAAACCGATTTCAAATAACGATCACCCCAACATTAGAGATTGGTTTGTTAAAAGTGTTCATAGTAGAGCTGCAGGCTTATCTTCTTATCTTGCATCTGACTGGGATTGAAAACGTTACGTCAGCAATACATTTGATGAAGGATGTCTTGTATAAATACATATATCTGTTGACATCTTTGGATGAGATCATGATTAGAGCTGTTTGTCTACATATTCAGGCAATTTTGTGTTTGTTTGATTATGGATCTTCAATTTTATTGCATGTTAGGTCTTGAGGTCAGTTTTCCCCTTGAAATAGCTGAGAAAAGATGACTCAAATTTGATTTTGTTCATGTACGAGCTACAACTAAGGTTGTTTTTGATAGGTACCCGGATGTGGAGACGTGGTGCAGATTCAGAAGGCTATGTTGCTAATTTTGTGGAAACTGAGCAGATTTTACAGTCAAATGGATTCACAGCATCATTTGTACAAGTTAGTTGCGATGACTACTCTGCGTATTCATGTTGACCATCTTTCACACTGATGTTGTTTGCTTGTGTTGGCAATTGTGTATTGCTTTTAGTTAATATGCATGTTGGCAACCATTATTTTATATTTCTTGTTTCCAAAACTTTGCATGGGCATTTATTTTAGAAAGATGTTGTATGGATGTGCCTTTGGGTTGTACATATGTTCGTTTGGTTTATTGTGCAAATGTCCCTGCCTTGAAACTCATCCTCATCTCATGCATACATACTGGTCCATTGCCCTAATAGAGATTAGACTAGTACATTATTTCTTTCCTTCACCACTTCATAACAGGCTGTAAAAGTTCATTGTTTCCCTTACCCTAAATCAGAGCATGATAGATGGAATCTTTGTGATTTCCCTCTCATTAGAAGAATGTGTAGGACAAATAGTTTTTTTTTTTTTTTTTGGTGTGGATAATTCCAAGTGTTCATTGCTTCTAAGTTAATGTGCAAGTGGCTTCTTGTTTCATAAGCTTTTTATCGGCTGTATTCTAATTTAAGTAGGCAATCTCCTTAAATTTACAGCATGCGTCACACCTCCTCATCCTCTGTAAATTAGGAATAATAGACTTCTTATTGAGCAGGTTCGAGGATCTATACCATTTTTGTGGGAGCAAATTGTCGATCTGACATACAAGCCAGGCTTTGAGATTGTACGACCTGAAGAGGCAGTGAGTACAAATAATTATGAGATTCTATGCCAATTTTTTGGTTCTATGATACATTATGCACTAAACAGAAGCAAGCTTTTACAGAGTTTTATCTGTGCTACATGCAATGTGATGCTGTATTTCCTAAAATTGGTTACGATAATTGTTTCTTTTCAGCCGAGAATTGTAGAGCGCCACTTTATGGATCTGAGGAAACGTTATGGGTCTGTTTTAGCTGTTGACCTCGTCAACAAGGTAAAGACTAGATTGATTACTAAATTAGTGGCTTGACTTGTATCATCCATCTTTCAGGAAACAAGCATTTAGAAAATACATTTCCATTCTCATTATTGATCACTGTCCTTTTGATATGAAAAAGTTGTTTGCATTTACTGATGTATAATGGTGAATTGGCCTACATGTGAACGGTTGCTTGGCCAAGGTTCTGCAACTTGTATCTCACTACTTCAACAATTGGTTCAAATCACAATTTAGAACTTCTTGATCCCCATCTGCTCCTCCTATCTGATTATCACCCGTGTTTTTTTTTTCTTTTTTGAGATGAGATAGTACTCCAGGCACAACCCTGACAGAGGCTGGGGGCAGCTCCCTGGCCAGACACCTAAGTATGCCTTGTGACAGTGACTGAGGGTAGCTCCTGGGCCAGACACCTAAGTATGCCTTGTGGCAGTGACTGAGGGCAGCTCCTGGGCCAGACACCCAAGTATATCGGATAAACCATCCAAGCATATGGGTGGCTGGGGGGGGGGAGACATGCTGGGGTAACCACTCTGGTGGAGTGTAGGAATCAAACCCATGACCTGGGGAATTTAATCCACAATATTTCTTGTAAATAAAAGTTGAAAACTTTTAATGTTGACCAGAAAGATCAAATGACCAATTCTTTTGGTGGGATGAAGCTTGTGCCTTCATCGATTCTGAAAATCCGCTGTTCAGTCTGTTAGTGAAATAATATTTGTTGGTACTTGTAGGCCCAGAATAAATGCTTGTTGGGCAATATCATCTGGTATCACTTAGTTCAGAATTTGAAAGTGCATTATTCTAATTTCCCATTTTCTGCTTTTTCCCTGGCCAAGGCCAGACCGTCCAGGACCAGCCAGGATTTGTCTAGATGGGGTTGGGATTGGCCGACCTATTGGGGGCCTGATCCTGTGCTTTGCTTCCCTTGGCCAGACATTATGCCATCTTTTTTGAAAGTGGATGGACCACAATTGTATAAAGATGCAAAAAGAGGGGATGTACAAATATCAGGGTATTCAGCCAACCACAGATCCCATGTACAAAAAACACCACGAAGGTGTAAGCATCACCGTTGTTTTTTAAGGCATCGCCTAGGCGAGCAGGCCATTAAGGCGCTTGCTTGGGCTGCCTAGGGGCGCTTAGTCCACCTTGCTCCATAAACAACCGCCTTATTTTGGGTTTTAGTTAGTTTAAAATAGTTGATGGGTATTTATGTAAAATTGACCATGGTTTACATGAAAGGTGGGAAATGGTGATCAAGCTTCCCACGTTCTGTGGGATTCTTCTGCCAGCGCCTAAGGGTTTCTTCTCCTCTCATGGTCACTGGAAAGTGAAGCAGTCTCTTGTCATTTATTATATTTTTTCCTTCTACAATACATGTGTATCTTGAATGAATGCCATTGCTACCCTTGTATACAAATGAAAATAAAATTTAATATGGTGGAAAATGTAGATAATGGTCCTCTTGAAACATACTAGGTTATATAAACTAGGCTTTGCCTAGGCACCTCGCCTTGTTGCCTAAGTAGTAAGGCAGTAGGCCCTTGCCTTGTTCGCCTTGGTTGCTTTGACAACCATGAGCATCACTCAACCTTAATAAAGCAAAAAGACATTCCTTTACAAAATGCTGATGCCCACTCTCTCACCCTAAGGGTAGTGAAACTCCCCACTCTTTTAGGGATAAGAGCTTCCCTCTTAAATATCCTTCGGTTCCTTTCTCCAAAATTACCCAAGTAGTGGCATGAAGGATCAGCCACCAGGTCTGGAGATCGTCTTTGTGGAAGCTGCAGCTGTCCCAAAAGCAGAGGAGGTCACCCATGGAAGCTACCTGAGGAGCTTGCAATCCCACCTTACCAAGGACCATCAGCCAAACATCCATAGAGAAGGAGCAGTTGGTAAAAATGTGCTCCATATACTCATCAAGATCGCCACAGAGCAGGCAAATAATATCTAACCCGTCCATATAGTGGGTAGCGTGTCTTGAGTAGGTACCTGCCCATGACTCAATCTCCACATGAGGATCTTGACCTTTCGGGGTGATTTTGGTTTCCAGACATACTTCATCATTGGATATCTCAATCCTCTATCAGCAATAACCCTATAGGCAGAGTGCACTGTAAAGTCACCCTTTTCTTCCCATCTCCAATCCACCTATCCTAGGCAGTGGAAATGGAGACATCTTGCAAGAAAGAAAGGAGTTTTCCCAGGTCCTCCATCTCCTAATCTCTAAATTGTCTCCTAAAAGTAGTTGCCCTTATACCTCTAGACTGTGTAGCCTGTAGCGTCAAAGACATCAATGATGACAGCGAAAGGCTGAGAAGTAATGCTAAATAACCAAGGAAATCTACCCAGAGAGGAGTGCTTTCACACCACTGATCAAGTCAAACCAAGTATCTCTGTCCATTCCTGATAGCTATATGGGTACCTTCCTAAACAATGTCACAGCAAGAGAGGATGTGTCTTCATACATGTGATAAGTTATGCTGCGATATAGGACCTATCCTCCACAACTTGATTCTAGGGTAATATAGCTGCCAAATGATGTCCACCCACAAAGTTGACTCAGTAGTGCCCGTTTTCCATAGCCCTTTAGAGAGAATGGCGACATTGGTCTCATCCAGACTTTTGATACTTAGGCCACCATTCTCCCTGCTCTTACAAACCCTTCCCTAGCAAATATTGGCCACACTGTCTCGAGTCTTCACTGCCTCTCCAAAAGAAGCAGCTCTGAATATAATCTATCTTTCTACAGAGCCCTATTGGGATCCTAAAAATAGAAAGGAAAGAAATGGGAAGGTCTTCTAAAACTGAGTTGCAAAACACCAATCTACCACCATATGAGAGGAGTTTGTCTTTCCACCCTGTCAGCTTGGACTGAAACTTGTCGATCACCCTTTGCCAATCGCTGCACCTTAGAGCTCCTAGAGTGAGAGGTAGGTCCAAATAAGTGATCAGGGAACTCAACTATTTGACATTTCTTGAATAATAGCAGCCGTTTGGAGGGACCTATCATCCATGTGCACCCTAAGAAGCTGACTTTTATGGAAGTTCACCTGAAGGCCGATCACCTTATGAAACCATTCTAAAATATGTCTAACACTGAACAGCTGATCCTCTCCTTTGGAGAAGAAGAGAATGGTATCATCAACATACTACAAGTGGGTAATCTATTTCCCCTGTAAAGAGAGCTTGAAGCTCGACAACAAGTCTATTGCCTTTGCCCTCTCCCACATTCTAATTAGGATGTGCGCCACTAAAACAAACAACATAGGTGAGACAGAGTCCCCTTGTCGGAGTCCTCTACCATTATAAAAAAAAAAGGAGTGGGCTTCCCATTAATTAGAACTGCGAATGTAGCAGACGATATTTTGGACCTAATCCAAGCTACCCAAACCTCTCCAAATCCCATCTTATACGAAACTTGAAGAAGACGACCTCAATTAATTCTGTCATATGCTTTTTCGAAGTCCCATTTAAGTACTAAATTTCTCCTCATTTGATTCTTTATAGCATGGATACAATCATGAGTACAAGGAACTTTTCCTAGATCTGCCTCTTTTTAATAAAAAGCATTTGGTTATAGGTGATACCGTATCCACCACTTTCTCCAATCTAGAAGTCAAAACCTTGGTAATAATTTGGGGACCATGCTTGGCCCTTATGAGTGCCAGAGGAGAGCAGGGAGTGGGAGTCGCCGCCTGGCAGAGGTCGCCTCTGGCGCCAATAGGGTCCCGTTGGGGCGCCCAGGTGGCGCTCCTTTAGGCTTGGGGAGAAACCTTCGGTCCTTGTCTCATATGCGCGGTGTCTCAAAGCTGGACATCGAGTTTGGGAATGCAGGTATCCGGTGACCTGCCTGCGGTGTCGGAAGGTTGGGCATGTTTGGAGGTCATGCTTGTAAAGGCCCCTGTCCTATGTAAAGGTGGTGAGGGGTTAAGGAGAGAGTGGGCCTAGAGGCTCAGGCTGGAGTCCGGGATGTTCATCTTTTGCCCATGGAGTTCCTTGGGCCTAGGTTGCAGCGGATGCGTCGGTGTGTTAGGCAAAGGTGGGTAGCAAGGAGGTTGGCGGAGCCTAGGCTTTCTTCAGAGCTCATCTCGAAGGCTCTCTCTCAGGACAACTTGGCTCCTGAGTTGTGGGAGGTCAGGGACCTGGATGAGAGCTTCTTGGCTTTGACCCCTTCGGAGGTCGAAGCCACGTGTGTGATCGAGGCTGGCTTTGTTGCAGGCAAATCCTTCAGGCTGGCGTTTAAAGTGCATTGCGAGGGTCGCACCCTAGCCTACCTTCGATGGGGTTTGATGTCAGATTGTTCGAGCCTTGTGTTCTGTGACTTTGAGGGAGTTCAACGGCTCTTCCAGGGAGTATGGTCTTGGCAGGAGAAGTCCCTCAAACTATGTCAGAGCCGAGGCCTGTTGGTGGTGGAAGGGGCTCTTCGCATCCTCAAGGGCCATGTTATCCTTAGATGCCTGATGGTTCCTATGGACAGCGTGGTGGTTCCTGTGTTGGTTCAGGTGGTGTCGAGCTGTAGGGTTGATGCACCACTGTTGTTAGGGTTTGCATAACGGCATTGCGAGGTTGAAGACAACCCAGTGGGGTAGGTGGTAGCCCGCCATGCGACAATTTTGAATCGCATGTTCCGCTCATCCTTGGTCCTTCCTTGCACCCAACCCACTGTTCATCTGGGCCAGTTGGGCATGTTTCTAGTGGATCAGGTCTTGATACGCAGACTTGGGACTTACCCGTTCCACTGTTTCAGCGCAGGCCGGTGATAAGACCCTGAGTAGGGCTTCATCCTCGCCTGATAGCCATTGGAGGCCTTGCTTTGTCCTCTGCTTTAGCGAACGACCTCGTTTTAGAGTCTCTTCGGCTCTTAGAGGGACCCCAGAGGCAGGCCGAGGCCCAGAGACAGTTGGCTCTTGTGCGTGGGAGCGACTGGAATGGGAATTCTTCCTCTTAGCATGTTGGTGGGTGGATTTCCAAGCCGGCCATAGAGCATCCTCTTGATGACACCTTGCCTCCAAAAGGGAATTTGAGGGCCCTCTCCCTTCTCCGTGGGAATGACTCCCATGACTGAATTTCCCCCTATTCCACCGTGGGCCAACTTTGGATCAGGAGGCAATAGGTTGGGCTTTGAGTCCTCCTGTGTCTGAGGCGGAGATAAGGAAGGGCTTCTAGCTCCATTCCCCACCTAGCAAGGGTTGTGGAGGCAAGGTTTCTCCCATCGACATGGAGGAGGGCATCTCTGAAGACGGTGATGTGTCTCCGGTCCAGTCCTTGGGCCGTTAGGTGGACATCTTAGGCTCTGGCGAGGCCACTGGCCCTTTTGATGCTCTTCCTCTAGAGGGTATAGAGGCTCTTGGCAGTAGGGGCTCCGTACATTTTGTACCAGGTTGGATGCACTTTGTTCCTCTGTAGCCGTCTGGAGGTGGGTGTTTGTTGTTGCTGTATGGAGAGCCTATCTCAGACAGGGTGGGAGGAGTTGTGGAGGTAGAGGGAGAGTGAGAAGGTGTAGGTGAGGGAGATGGGGAGGTTACCTCGAAGACAGTTGTCAAGGTAACTATGGAGGATGTACGTGAGGTTTCAAAGGAGTAAGGGGGTATTTAGGGGGAGGGGATTCATTAGATGCTTCTTGCTGTGGAGAAGCTCATGGGGGATAAAGCCATGGAGGTCGCTGATAGAATTGGGGTGTCATTTGTGGGTGTGGAGAAGGATATCCATTCCTTTATTCATAAAATTAGGAATCGGTGGCAGTTGGGCCTGGCTAGAAGTGTGAAGGGGGGCAAGAGGGAGAGCAAGGAGAAGTTAGAAGGGGCTTGAAGGGTATTGGGGGTCTTTCTTTGGTAGTTTTCCCAATGAAGTTACTTTTTTGGATGTTAGAGGGTTAAGGAACAGGGAGAAGCGGGTGGCGGTGAGAGATCTAGTCAGGAGGCACAAAATTGATGTTATGTGTGTCCAAGAGACTATGTCTGAAGAGCAGGGAGTGGAAGTATGGAGGGACATTGGTGGGAATAGACTCTCTGGCGGTGTTGTTTCTCCTGTAGAGGGGAGATCGGGGGGGGGGGGGGGGGGCGCATTTTGGTGCTGTTGAATGGTGGTCTTCTTGAGGAGATTGGCTAGAAAGTGGGGAAATATGCTATTTGTGTATCCTTTAGATGTAAGGAGGACGGCTTCCTCTGGGACTTTACTGGTGTGTATGGTCCACAATCCAGAGAGGATAAAAGTGCGCTATGGGATGAGCTGTTGCAGTGGTATAAGATGTTTGATAGGCCGTGGTGTGTTGCAGGGGACTTCTAGGACTTTGTTCATCAGGGTGCTCTGATTGATGTCCATACGGATAATGGCTTCTTCACTTGGTCCAATATGAGGGCACAACCTATTTGTTCCAGACTGGACAAGTTTCTCATTTCTGCTGATGGGGAGGATCATTTCCTAATCTTAAGGGATACTGCCTTCTAAGGTTGGTATCAGACCATTAACTCATTTTGTTAGATTGCAACTTTTGGTTCCGTCAGAAGCCAATGTTCAGGATGGAGAAATATTGGCTGAAGGAGGAGGGTTTTCATGAGGTGGCGAGACATGTCTAGTCTTCAGGGGGGCCTAAAGATTTTGCTATGGTTACTCATTCATAAGCTGGAAAGGCCTTTACTGCCCTAACTTTGAGGTCACTGTTAAGACCTCTAATGTTCCATGTCATAATATTCATGATGAACCATGACAAATCACCACTATTTTCCCTTTCTTCTCCCTTAGGGAGTCTACTATTTCATTACTTATTCACAAAATTCAACTCTCGTTTCCCTATCTTGATACCTCCCCTTGCTCCTTTCCTTTTCACTGAGTTCTGAAGAGCCTCATTCCTGCTCGTTTTTCTCAGGAAGCTGAGGACCACCTCTTCCTTTCCAAGGAAAGACACTCCTATTATTCTACCAAAATTAATGATCTTCTCCACCCAAGTGTCCTGTTCATCTTGAAAACACAAAATTGAGAGATTATTACCTCCAGGAGTGGATAGAAGTGGTTGAACGTTGAAGGCCTCGACCATCCCTATCAATGACGGAGACTCCTTTGTCACCGCATCTACAGTTAGTTCTTTACCTTGAACTCCTTTCCAACCCTCTTGTTGGCCCTCTCCCTTCCTTCCTCTGACAATGATCGCAGGATCCCCACAAGCCAACCTAGGGACCCCTCGTCCAGCTTGAGATACCCGTCCACCCTCTATTTGCCTTCCGTCTTCAACTTGAGGCCATCAACACCATTAAGTGAAAAACACATCCAATTTTTTGAGTACTGAATCAAACATTCTTGATGGGAGCTTGAATGTTGACTTGGATAGGGGACACGAACCTCCCGTCCGACACCTTGTTTCCTTCTTCTCAATACAGTGTCACCTTCGACGCGAGGAAGATGATGGTTCAACACTCGGTCTGACTCCTCGAACCTGTTCAGAGGACGAGTTGAAGAAGGCAACAGCCGGTCCACATATAAGCATGGTTTGTCGTATCGTATCGGATCGGGTCGACTCGTACGAGTCGACTCGTACGAGTCGACTCGTATCTAGATGAGTCTGAGTCGCTGGGACAGTTCGAGTCGTCGAGCCGCATTCGACTCGAGCCGACTCGAGCTTACTCATGTCGACTCGTACATGACTCGTGCCAACTCGATGTAACTCGTATGTGAATCATGACGACTCGTGCGATACACTGTGATTCGGCTTGGGTCACTGTGATCCGGCTCAAGCCTACTCAATGTGATTTAATGTGACTTGTATATTATTAAATAGACTTTTTTTCTAATTTGATAAGTAATTAGATTTTTTTTTCTCTAGTTGGTAAATAAATTAAACTTTTTGTCTAATTTAATAGGTGATTTACACTTCTTTATTGATTAATAGGGTTGATTTCTCCTAAATTTGTCTTGAAGTCATTGTCATCAATAAACCATTGGAGTTAAAAGTTTATTTATGTCATAAGTATTCACACAATTAAAAAATCTGAAAAAATAAAAAATAAGCATGGATTGGCCTGACTCATGCGAGTCGGACCGAGTTGGTCCGAGTCTGATCGGTATCGTATCGTATCTAGGAAGATATGAACATATACGGATCAGCGATTATGGCAAACCTTGCATAAGTCAAGATCCGACCTTAACGGTTCGGATTGACTTAAATGCGCGAGTTGAAACGTCGGGTTCACAGCCCTACACTGTTCTTCATCTTTGCCCACCACCCTATCACCTCCTACCTGTCTTCCTTCAACCTCGAAGCACCCTCCAAGATCTCCTACCGGATTCGCTTCGAAAACCGCCACATCCTCGGAAAGGATCTTCTGTGAGAACTGCTTAACCTCATCTGCCAAAGCATCTCGAGCACCTACGCCCCTCGAAACCATGACGTAATCATTCCCCTCCCTGTCTCCCTCCTGGTGAACGTGCATCTCTCGACTCGGTGATCCTGTGTAAACCTGACTCAGAATCAGACTCGGAAGCTGGCGCAACTCAGAGGAACCAACTGCCCCTCCCTCTGGGATCCTCTTTCTCCAAACCTCCTGGGGACACTTCTTTTGCGGTTCCCCTGTCACCTTTCTCCCTTCCCTATCTTGCCGGTATCTCTTGTACTCTGCAACGACAACAACCCACATCCACTGCATTTCTTCTCCAACATGTATTGGCTCTGAAGAAGCTACCCCTTCCTCTTCAATACAGAAATGGACCCAGAATACCTTCCCTCCCCCCAGAATCCTGGCCTTGTCTGGAATATCTTCAACTTTCTGAACTTCTAAGAGAACTCGAGCAAACATAAAGCTTTGCCCATTCAGAGATTCTGCATCGACAATTCTGAGAATCCCAAAAGAAGATACAATGGCCTGAAGAGTATGTGTATTCCATAGATGGAATGGAATACCTTGGATTCTACACCACCGCCTAAGATAACCAGATGCTGGAAAAGCTCCATGATCAATCCTCCAAGAAGACAACTCCATAGCAAACTCCTTCAAGTTCACATAGCTCATTGAACAGGCTGCCTCCTTCCGGTCCGCATCCATGGCTTTGACGATGAACGAAGATGTGCCAAATTGGCTAATCCACCATCCCCCAGAGTCTGGCCACAGCTTCACCCTGTTGCTGTCAACCTCCTTCAGAAGACCATTTCCTGTCTTCCAATCTTCCTCTGGCTAAGCTCACCTCCTGCGACCATGGTATCTCAATAAGCCCAGGTAAGATTTTGCAGTCAGATACAGTCTTCCCCTTCCACTGGCCTGGTTCATCCTTCCCCTTCCACTGACCGGACTGGAACACCTTTCTCTGTGGTTCAGGAACCTTCTCAGCAGATCTTCTAGACGGGCAGAACTTCATTCTATGACCCAAGCCCTTGCGCAACATGCATTGAATCTCCCCCTTACAAGCTCTAGCCCAATGTCCCTTCCCCAAATACCTAGTGCACACATCTCTCTCAACCTGAACCGTGGATGTAAAAGGACCCTGTTTGGAGGAAGAAGAAGAAGAAGCCCGACCTCTCTTGCCCTGCAGTAGAACCATCCCTCTCTATCAGGCCCCTCTTTCTGACCTTTCTCACTCCTCACTCCTGACCTCCCTCCTCCTCTTTGCTCCCCACCTCCATCCGAAGAGCTCTGTGTGAAGTCCTCGTCATTTGGCACTTGCAAAAATATTTTCAGCCCCTTTGAGAAAAGGCATTCGGTCTAATCCCATGGATGCCAAAATTGGGAAAAGGGGGAGTCAACGAATTAAACTTTTCTGTTGACTAGAGTCTCACGGATTACCAAATAAGTGATTGTGATATACTTTTGGGGAAAAGTTTTTCATGTGGCCCATTTTAAATGAAAACAAACATACTTTCTTCCTTCCTTCCTTTCTTTCAGTGCATTAAGGGCCCACTTGAAGCCCATTAAACAAGGGCCAATGGCTTGATAAAAGACCATTTGGTGAGGCCCATTTAGGCCCAATAACTCATTAATAGTTCATTAATTTAGGCTTGATAAGAGGGCTTAAGAGCCATTAGAGTTCATGGATTCTTGTAGGGGCGTAGCCAGTGCACGAGGCTCCCACCATTTGTGGGGTTTGGGGAAGGGAGGATGTATGTAGTCTTACCCCTGCGAAGCAGAGAGACTGTTTCCTTGGTTCAAACCCGTGACTTCCAAGTCACAAACGGGGCAACTTAACCGTTGGTCTAGGCCCGCCCTTCTCAGGGATTCTTGTAGATAAAAACTAAATCCAACTTCGAATATATGATACTATACTTTCATGGGTTGACATACATATTACCATCCAACTTTCAAAGAAAAAGGGTTTACATATATATTTTTATGGATTTAAGGGGTATTTCCGTAAATCCTGTATATAAATGAAAAAGCATTTGGTATGTCAATACTTTATCAAAGGCGATAGAGGCGATTGCCTAGGCGACGAGGCGCGGCGAGGCGCCCACAAGTTGCCTTGCTGCGACCTTTGTCGCCTAGGCGATCGCCGCAATCATTGAGGCGTTCGCCTCCACGCGCTTCGTCCGCCTTCCTCGCCTCATACGTTGCCTTGCCCGACCCAAGAAGCTATCGGGCGGTTCACCCGGCCCATATATACTATTTTATAAGCCCGGGCGACCCCAATCAATACCCTCTTCTATCCCCTCCACCTGAGCGAACCCTAACACCCTCCTCCATCTTCCCCTCCTCATCCTCCGACGATGGGAGACAACAGCAACAGGAAGGCAACGGCAACTTCGACGGTCTCCTTCAACTCCGGCGTACCTTTCGGGGAATCTAACAGTCTCCTTCGACTCCAACGTCGTGTCTTCAAGGGACTATGGTGGTCTCCTCCAACTCTGGTATGTCTTACGTGGACTCCGGCGTTCATTTTCACGAGGTAAGCCTCTCTCTCTCTCTCTCCCCCCCGGCACTGTGTATGAAGTTATAAAGGTCTCCCTTAGCTTCTGTAACTTCAATATACAGAGGGCAACCCCTCTCTCACACAAGGCCTGAAGCCCCCCTCTCTCTCTTTCTGTCTCTCTCTCTCTCTTAGTGGCACATGCACTGCACATGTCTTAGTGGCACATGCATATCGCCTCAAATGCCTAGGCCATTGCCTAGGCGTTTGAGGCTAAGGCGACCCCCCCCCCCCCCCATCGCCTCGGTCACCTCACGCCTTTAACTACATAGCTTTCTAAGAGTTGGCATATTGAGTTGATGATTCAAATCCCAATCCATATGGTTCTTTGCGATAAAAAAATGTTAAATATAACAATGCCCCTAATCTGGTTGCTGTCTGGATGTAGCTTCATGCATCAAAATCATATTTGAGGTCTCATTGTTATGCCAATTCCAATTCATAGAATCTTGTTAATGCCAGTAGCTATTTGTTAGAAGGTCATTGCCTCAGCTGCTAACCGGTTGCTCCTGGTTTACACACTTGTTCATCATGCATCATTTTGGATTTTGTTTATTTTCACTGTTTTCTATGCATCTTTCAGCATGGAAGTGAGGGACATTTGAGTGAAAAATATGCAAGTGCCATGCAGCAGATCACAAATGAGGATACACGGTGAGATCATTTGTTTATTCTGTGTATTAATGTGCATGCCAATATCTTCTTTACACTTTTACAAGTCTAACTTGTGTTCCTTTGTGTAGATATGTGCATTTTGACTTCCATCGGATTTGTGGTCATATTCATTTTGAGCGGCTCTCTTTACTTTATGATCAGATCAAGGACTATATCAATAAACAAGGGTATACATGTTCATTTTTTCTTTGAAGAATCTGGAAGGATTACTGTGCAGATAGTCGTAACATCTGATTTGCAATGTCCTTCTGCTTGCACTTTTTTTTCATTCTCATCGTGTCATTGCCAAGCTTGTAGTTTATGATTCTGCTATACCTGTGAGATTAGTATAATTTGAATGTGGATAAATGGAAGAATGAGATGAAGAAAAAAAACCTTTTTGTTTGAGAGAGAGACAGAGGGTCCTCAGTTGGGCTCTCTTGCCTTTTTTTGCATCATGCTGTTTGCTGGCTTTTATTGATATGATCTCTGTAAAAACATTTAATTGATACTTCAGTTCTCTAGAATGTCCGAGTGGCATAGTAATGTCCAACAGATAAAACAGTTCTCTTGAATGGCGAAGTGGCACACAGATGCCTTTGCTTAGGTGCACATTTTTAGCCCACCAGGAATAGAGACAATATTGAAGCAATTACAATTTTGACTTGGCAGCTCTTAAAAGTTCTTAGTTTTTTTAAAACAGATATAAATGTGATCATGATTCCAGTTATTGAGAAGACACCCCTTACATGTACAAGTCTTGTAACTTCAAACAGTAGGTCGGTGTCAAACCAGAAGCCCGTCCTCTTCAGGACCAGTAGGAGGCGCAGAATCAAACACAGTTCTCATCTGGAGACGTATTGGCTGAAAGAGGAGGATTTTATGCAGGTGGTTTCCAGAGTATGGAAATCCCGTCTCAGGGGGACTTTGCCATGGGCAAGGTGGTCAATAGACTATTGAAACTGGCACAAGTGCTCTCATGGTGGGAAGCAGGCAAGATGTTGCCTAGGAAAGTCGCCAAGAGAATATCTTGCAGCACATTGAGGGTTGGATGCTCTTAAGGAGGCTGGTCTTATTGATGAGGAGGAGAGAGAGCTTAGAAATAGACTCAAGGCGAATTACAGGGGGATGCTCATGAAGGAAGAGATCTGTTGGGAGTACAGGTCTACAGAGAGGTGGGTTAAAGAAGGTGACCAGAACACAACATACTCCCAGAGAGTGGCTTCAAGTAAGAGGCTGAGCACTTTAAGGAGCTCTCAGCACAAGGGGTCATTCAACGACATGTTAGGGGCTTTAACACCACTCCTTTCTCAAAGGAGGACAGGTGGAGATTGGTTGTTGCCAAAAGGTTGCTCCCTAGGATCTCTCAGGATGAGGAAGAGGGCTATTCAGGCAGTTTTCTGAGGAGGAAGTTAGAGAAGCAGTGTTCGCATTAGTAGGCAACAAAGCTCTAGGTCTTGATGACTTTCCGCTGCTTTTACCAACATTATTGGGATACAATCAACCAAGACTCGTTGTGGGCAATCCTGGAGTTCCAGGAAGAGAGAGCCCAGACGGGTGGTATTAACATGACTCTTGTTGTGCTAATTCCTAAAAAGGAGGGTGCTGAGAAGCTTCTGGATTATAGACCCATCAGCTTTTTGAATGGTGCCTATAAGATTACTATCAAAAGGCTTGCTTCTGGATTAGAGCAGGTGGTGGATGGGGTGCTGAGTGGAAACCAGGGTGCAGTCATTAAACAGAGGCATATTTTGGACCATTTCTTGGTGGCTCATGAATGTTTGCATACACGACCGATAGAGGCAAGGACTAGTTATCAAGCTTGACTTTGAGAAAGCCTATGATGGTTAATTGGGGTTGTCTGCTGCACATTCTGTGTTATGGGATTTGAAGATAGATGGGTAAGCTGGATTTTTGTTTGCATATCTTCAGGTAGGTTTGAAGTGTTGGTGAATGGTGAGGCTTCCCCTTTCTTTTATAGTGGTTGTGGCCTTAAGCAAGCCTTTTTTTTAGAAGAAATTGTGGTATGTACCACCAATTTTATTGAAATAAATAGAGGCAGTACATACATAAAAGGGAGGAGGATAGATTCCTCATCCTCTTAAAACAGAAAAATGTTATTTGAATGGGAAAAAGTCTGAACTTCCTATGAATCCCATAATTGCTGCTTGCAAACAAATGTTCTCAATATAAACTTTGTTTCCTCTGAAGACACAATCATTACGATTACGCCATATACTCCAACAAACTGCATGTGGAAGAATAAGCAACAGCTTGATTTGATGATTCTTTCCTCCATTTAGCTGACACTCTGAAAAAAGCCCACATATCCATATCCTGGATACTATCAAAATTAACTTGGATGGTGACTAAAGAAGCAATGATCCTCCAGACTTCTTTGCTAAATTCACATTGGATAAAAAGATGATCAGCATTCTCTTCATACAAACCACAGAAGGTGCATCATTATCCCGTAACCACTTCCTCCTATATACTTTAGTAACACTCCATTTCTGAAATGGCAGCCACATGAAAGCACGGATTTTCACAGGAGACTTAACAGTCCAAAATTCTGAAAAATGAGAATAAAGAGGGAGACCACCTTCATTCATACTGTACAGAGACTTAACCGAGCAATTGCCAGTTCTTGTCTGCCCATACAAATGCATCTTTCTGATCTCTAATTAGCTGAACATTGGACAACCACTGCAGCAGGTTGAGATAGTCCTCAATTTCATTGTCTTTAAGACCTCTGCAGAGAGTAATACTCCACTGACCGTCCTCCCCTTCTTGGTTATATAACTCACTGACTTTAGCCCAATTTTGTACAGCTAATAAAAATACAGACGGAAATCTGTTCTTTAATGAGACATTTCCTAACCATTTGTCCTGCCAAAAGAATGTATTATGTCCATTACCCACTTTTATTCTCATGCCTTTAATCACCCATTTTGCAGATTTCAGAATTCCTCTCCAAATAGGAGACATGGATGACCAACTTCGTGAATACAGAGAGAACTGCCCATTATTACCATAAAGCTTTGTCCACAAAATTCTCTTTCACAGTTGTTGATCATGTGATAACGAGTCCCACAGCTATCTTCCTAACAGCGTCAGATTCATATAACTTAGATTTGTCACCTAATCCACCTTTCTTGACCGGCCTGCAAACCTTGCTACATCTCATCAAAGGAATAGCCTTTGAATCAGAGTTATTGCTCCCCAACAGAAATTTCCTCCTGATCTGATCCAATTTGCTAACCATTGCCTTTAGAATAGCAAAAAATGATAAGAAATGTAGAGAATAGATGACAATACTGAGTTCAATGAAACTATTTTGCCACCCAAAGTCAGATTTCTTGCTCTCCATATAGATAGTTTCTTTTGCAGTCTAGAGACAAGTGGCTCCCATTCTCCTTTCTTGATGGATTTAAAATGAAGAGGCAGTCCCATGTAGTGGATTGGGAGACATTCCATCTTCCAATCCAAAATTGAGGCACACTCAGCGATCAGATCCTCCTCCATATTAATTCCCACTATTGAGCTCTTGTCATAGTTAATCTTCAACCTAGAAGTATACTCAAAAGTCTTCAACACAAAGAGAAGATTTTGCACTTGGTCTATCCCACCTTCTAGGAATATAAAGTATCATATACGTACTGCATATGAGATATTGTGACTGATGTTTTAAGAACTGAAACTCCTTTACTTTACCCTTGTGCCTCTGCCTCCTTACACATTTGACTAAGAATATTAGCCACTAGAATAAATAGGAAAGGAGAGAGTGGATTTCCCTTTCGAAGCCCGCTTGTACTCATATACCCAGTTATATTGCCATTGATGATCATAAAAAAAGATGTAGTTCAGTAGTTGAGAGACAACCTTTCAAGATTTGAACCTACTCAATAGGAAAACCATGTGGCTCCACCACATTCCATAAACACTACCAAGAAACCGTGTCATATGCCTTGTTAAAATCTAATTTGATGAGTAGTCCTTGTTTCTTCCCTTGCTTTCATAGAAAAAAGAATTTTATGTGCCACAAGAAATGCATAAAATAGCTTTCGGCCTGGCACAAAAGCATGTTAATTCACCTTTGTTAGCTTCCCAATAACCATCCCCAACCTATTAGCTAAAATATTGGTAAAAATCTTGTATGAACCATTCAACAAGCTAATAGGTCGAAAGTCCTTTAACTCCACAGCCTCAACTTTCTTAGGCAGTAAGATAATAAAGGTTTGATTGACAACCTCCACCCTGTTGCTTCTGAAACCATTCTTTGACAGCCTGATTTACATGAACTTTGATTAAATCCCAGAAGACATGATAAAATGCCAAAGGAAACCCGTCTGGCCCTGGTGCTTTCTCCCCACCAAGACTAAATACTGCCATTTGAATCTCCTCATCTGAAACAGGTGAACTCAATAATCTTGTTCATCTGTGCTCAATTTGATGATAGAAGGGTCATTCCAAGTAGGGTACCACCTTTGCTCTGCTGCAAACAAATTGTTGTAGGGATCAATGATTCCTACTCTAATGGCTTCATCATCTTCTATCCAACAATCATCAATTTTAACTGAAGAAATGAAATTCCTTGTATGCCTTCTATTCGCTATCGTGTGGAAAAATCTTGTATTGTAATCTCCTTCTTTAAGCCAACTGAATTCTAGACCTTTGTCTCCATTCGACCTCCTCTTCCAGAATCCTCTTTCTGCTGCTGCAGCAAATAACAAATTGGGAAAAGTAAAAATTTTGTTTTGTGGATGATTCTGTAACCAGGAATTCTTGGAAGTTTTGTCCAAACTGCACAAAACAGTATTTTCAAGGGAGTCTTACTGTTCTGGATCTTCTTGAATGTTTTCCCAAAGGAGACTCAAACCAAATTGATCTGGTTTATCATGAACAACTACATGTGCTTATCTGGTTGTGTGTATCCTGTTTTCAGCTGATTTCCAGGATGAATTGTTTCTCCACCTTGGGTTTCATTTGGTATACTGTACGATGCCATCTCCACATAGGTGTACGATGGTAGCATAATTGTGCTAACCCTTGGTCCCTCTGCATGGGTGTTTTTACATGAATGCCATCTAAACTTTTCGAAGTCAAATGCAGAGTATGTAACAGTCAACAATGCTTCACATGTTCAAAAGTTTAACACGTCTAAGGTTCCTGTAAGCATTATTATATGTAAGATTATGGTTTGCATATTTTTTATATCTATGATACTTTCATTGTTCTACTTCTGCTTTCACTTTATAGGCATTTTGTGACCATGTATTAGCTTTGTGCATTGTGTTTCTATTTTTTTTAGTGATAAAATACTTACACACGTAATTGGCAGATATTTTCTATTAAATCCAAGTGGTGAAAAAGCTGATGAACAGCATGGAGTTGTCAGATCTAATTGCATTGATTGCTTAGACAGAACGAATGTGACGCAGGTGAAATGCTGATGCTTCAAAACATGCTGGTTCATTTTCATCCCAGGGATAATGTTAGAAATTACTGCTCTGATTTCCTTGTTTTCCCCTTATCTCAATTTGCAACTTCTATTTGGGAATCTCTGATGTTTTCCTTTTTTCTCCTTGAAGATGTCAAATTGTTGTAATGTTAGAAATTACTGCTGTGATTTCCTTGTTTTCCCCTTATCTCAATTTGCAACTTCTATTTGGGAATTTCTGATGTTTTCCTTTTTTCTCCTTGAAGATGTCAAATTGTTTTTTTTAGAAGGTGACTGAAAGTCACAATTCTATTGATAACCAGGAAATGGTAGTACAAAGGGGACCCAGAAAACACAGATCAGACTTGGTAGGACAAGCCCCTACCAAGTCTAAAGCACATCACAAAAAAACAAAAACTCAGATACATAGGGTCTGATTTATCGAAGATGTCAAATCGTTGTTATAATACTGACCTAGATCCCAGAAATGACCATGATTAATACTACCGTATGGATTGGCTATGTGGGATGCTCATAGGCTACATAAATGCTCATAGATTATTATTTTCTTTGCCACTCTTAGTATTGATAATCGACATTTGGCAGCTCCATTGGTGCTTTGAAGATGTAATGTTTCTTTATTTTCTTCTAAAATTTCACACAATCTATGGATTGGTTGCAAAATTTAAGAAATTACTATCGGACAACATTGGTTAATCCTGATTTGCATTGGGTGATTGAAATTATGTTTGATTATGGTTCTTAAATCCTTGCTATAAATTTATTTATGGTGGCCATATCTGCACTTTTCGGTCTCTTTGCTCGTGTCTGAACTATCTTAAATGGCTTTTGAGGACTTTATCCCTTATTATTGCTAGCCTGCAATCTCCCTAATTGGGAGAATTTATATGCAATCTTTTCTTGTCTTCCCACATATTCACTTCCAACAACTAACCGTTCATGTGTGTCAACAATGATCCACAGAAGTTTGGCTGACCTGCATGATGAATGACTTGAATGCTAAACTTGAGATCTAAAGGCAAAAAGATACTTACGTTGAGATCCTTGCCTAGATGTATGATGACTTGGGACGGGGGTGGGGTGGGGGAGGGAGGGAGTTGGAGTTTTGCTGACTCATCTGATTTGGTCCAAAGTTCCACATACACACCCAACAAAATCAGAATCTTTTATTTCAATTTTTGGAAGGGCTCTCAAGCTGTGATAGGATGAGAAAATTCATATCTGTTGTAAGGGTTTAATTGCTTTTTAATTGGTCTGTTTGAAGTGACAGTTGATCACTGTTCTGTCAAGCTTGGTATTGTCGTGCCATTCTGGAGATCATTTTCTAAGTGTAAGCAACTTGAGTGGTGGATCCAATTGTGACATGCTCGTGAGAATTGGGGGTACTGTGAGGTCCATTCTGCTGTGAAGCTCAGTGATATAGATTCTTTTGAATCTGATTTGAGTTATTTGACATTCTTAGAACATGTTATGTTGGAGCATTGGAGGGAGACTTCACATCCGATTTTATGTTTGTTTTTTTTTTAATTTTTTTAGATCAGTGATATAGATTCTTTTGAATCTGGTTTGAGTTATTTGACATTCTTAGAACATGTTATGTTGGAGCATTTGGAGGGAGCGTAATGACTTCACAGCCGATTTTATGTTTTTTTTTCTTTTCCCTCTCTCTCTCTCTCTTTGCTGTGAAGGATGGGGAACCTCTCCTTACCTTGATTGAATGTACCGCCTCTTCTTATTTCTAATACAATTGCTGGTGCAATCCGCAACAGCTTTTGAGAAAAAAAAAATTGTCATTCTTAGAACAAGCTTTGTTTCTCATTTGACATTCTTATGAACAACTTTGCTTTTCTGTAGGTTTTGTGTGTGTACTTTCTTCAGACCTTCAGTACTGCCATCTAGGAGAGTAATTGTGTATTGTTGTTTATTTGTGGTGGGTGGTCCCATCATTTCAATGAAATGCAGCTTTTCCACATTCTAAGAAAAACCTGATGGCCATATTTATTGCCATGCCTTGTCATAGTGTTGGATGAGGAACTGCATTTGTGTAAGTTCTCCTGGTCTTAGATGTGGATGCAGGCTACTTAGTTTATGCGAAAGTGCCTTGGCATTGGGGTATTGAATGCCAATATCCATCTATACCTGTGGTTGCTACATTTGTTTTTCTTGCCTTTGTCTTCCTATCATCTCTTTCATCTATATGAAATACATTTATGGCTTGCAGAGCATGATTGGAAGGAAAATGTTAGAAAGTCAACTTTATCGATTGGGAATCTTCAATGCTGGTGAAACTGTCGGCACATTTCCAAATTTTGATGCGAGCTTTAAAATGTGTGAGTGCTTCTTTTTTCTTAACCAATAATTTCTGGCTATTTCGAATATAAATTGTGTGAGTATTTATATTTTTTTAACTAATAGTTTCTGACTATCAGGAATATTGTGGTAAACTTCTCTTATTGGATATCTATTGAGTATCTATTGAAGCCAGTTATTTTAATGTTTCTGTTATCACAGTGTGGGCTAACCATGGAGATGAGATAAGTATCCAGTATTCAGGCACTCCTGCACTAAAAGGAGATTTTGTCAGGTACACTTTTGAGAAGCTTCATATGCACACACATCTGTTTCATCTTTGTTTGATTATATACACTTTTCTGCATATTGTGTGAAACTTCACTTGAAGCTACAAATATCTTTGCTTTATTTTACGCTAGATTTATGAGATATCTATGCCCATTGCTCAAATCTGGTGGTCTGGGTTGATCTTTTTTTATTCTTGGTTCTGTTTCACTCAGAATGAAGGCTAAAAAAATTGGTGTTATGTTCCCATGCAGGTTTCTCCAGAACAGAAATAAAAAAATTACCTTGAATTGACTTGGATGAGAAAGATTTGAGGTGGTTCTTGAATACCTACATGGTTGCTATTCACCAAAACCAAAACTTCAAAATACCCCAAAAAGATGTGGAAAGAAGAGGAAGGTATATGCATCAATGTAACCATGAAAAAGGGAGGAATAAGTGCATCCGTCATCCAGCTTACCTCAGAAATGAGGAATTTCTTGCATGGGGGAGCCGCCAAATTGCCTTCTTGTGTTTCTCATTATATACATGGCAGAGCCTAAGTTGGCCTGCGTGTGAGAGGGCTAGAATTGTTTCACATTGAGCAGAGACAAAAATAAGATATGAATACTTGGATGGCCCTGCCCAATGACTCTAACATAAGTAGATTATTTTAGAGAAATGTGCTGAAAGGAATATAAATCATATACAGAGCACTAAAATTTACACTAGTGTTGTATATAAAATTATGTTGGCTTAACACTTGATCAGATCTGCCCTGATCTTTTCCTGGGTTGGCACGCTAAACAATAATTTGATGATGCTAATGGTGCTCATGTGGCAATCACAATGAAAAATTGCACAACCTTCAAATTGGAATCCAGATAGGGCACTTTGGTAGAACGTGTGAATAAATACTTAAAATTATCAAGTCCTTTTTAAATCTTTAATGAGAGAGTTTTCTACTAGGCCATAGATCATATATGACTCTTAGTGCAAGTTATTGTTGGTCTCATTGCAACTTCCTAGGTAACACAGACTTTTGATTGTATTTCATGAGGCCATTTCTGATTTTTGATTGTGCCTTCTGTTTCCAGTATATATCATGTATCTTGATAGCTGGATTAAGTTTCCATTTCTGACTTATTTTTGGGATCTTTTAGACATGGAAAGCGTACAATTCAGGGAATCCTGAATGATGGATGGAATGCTCTGGCTAGGTATTACCTCAACAACTTCTCTGATGGAACCAAGCAGGTATTTTTACTGTAATCCTACTGATTCTTTTGACCCAGAAATTTTTAAGTAACACAACTATTGAGCTTATTATCAAATAATATTTTTGTGTATTATAATCATATTAATCTAGAAAATGATTAAACTTCAATAAAGCTATCACACAGTGCCCTTTCAAGGGCTTAGGATGCATCCTCACGGGCCATACACATGAATGATAATTGCTCAAGAACTTTTCTTGAGAGAGTTCTAATAGATGCAGCAATTCTCAGCTGATGCATACTTTCTTTAGCCATACCCTGACATTCTTAATGAAGCTCGCATGTACATGCCCATGTTCTGGTTGTCTGAGAATTGATAGTTTAGTTGGTTTCTGTGGATCAGTTTTTAAATTCTGATTTTCATCCATGTAAACACGAGTTCACCTTTGAGTGGGTGCAATCATTTGCACATATGAATTCACTAAAAACTGGTTTGAGAGGGCTCATACTTGTCAGTGTCACTTTATGTTTTGTATAACTTGTGATCCTTTTTGTGGACATTTAAGGATGCAATTGATCTTCTGCATGGGCACTACATTGTTGCTGTCAACCGAGATATTTCATTCCCTTCCCAAAACAGAGGTTTAGAGTCTCTTGCTGTAAGTACATCATTTTAATTGAAGTTTGTCATATATTACATTCTTCTTGCAAAAATGTGAAATGATACCGAAGTTACAGGTGTAGAACATTAGGACATGCTTACGGAAGTTGTGGTCTCTGTCATTTTCTTGAAAATCATATGTGGGTATAGAAAAGGTTTTCTTAGAATTTCAATTGTCTTAACATTTTCATGCTTAGCAGACACAACAAACTCAGATCATCAATCAATGATTGTTGATTCACAATTTTATATCCTAGTGACGATGAAGTTTATGCACCTACAATTGAAAGATACTTGTTTTGGGGTTAGCCCATGAAAAAAGATTTGGTTCTCCTATATAGTATTAGCTATTAGCCTTGCCGTAAAAGAGCATGTGGGGGAGGGGTAGAAATTTATAGATCACGGAAGTGGAGGCTAGGTGTTGACAAGCTGTGCTTAGAGGGAGTTGATGTATAAAGTCCCATTGCAAGTGTTACTGGACTGCCCAATGCTAAGATAACATATAAACCAATATGGTTCCTCCAATTTTCTTCAGAACCTGAACATTGGAATTTAGTTGTTTTGTTTCAGAAGTCTTCAAAAAGGCACATATTTTAAAAATGTTGCCACATGAGATCTCCCCTAGTCTTTCATCACCCAAGAACATTTACATGTTGCATACTGATCTCCCCTAGTCTTTCATCACCCAGTAGATGTTGTTACTGAACCAAACTGCTGAGCCAAAACTTGAGTTTTGTGTCGTCAGTTCAGTTCATTAATATGGTGTCAGAGCCAGTATATGCAGAACATGATATTCCTAACTTCTAGTTTGATCAGGGAACCACTGAAAACGAGAGAAATTGAACAAAAAGCTGCGGAATTAGCCTATTTCTTGCACGGTACTCTTCACTATTGGTCACCCAGGAGTATTTAGCCTTACAAGGTGGTCCTTGCTGATTCACACGGGATTCCACGTGCCTCATGCTACTTGGGTCAGAGCGTAAGCTAGTGATGCTTTCGGCTAAGGCGTGCATCTAGCAGGAATTGAACCTATGAATTTGCCAATTATGAGTTGGGCCCGAAAACCGGATTCCGGTAGTCATTTATTTGGTATCTCTCAAGGAAACAATCAGCTGCTTTCGGCTTTGGAGGATTCCAATCTTCCGCGGCTCAAATTAAAGCCATGAAACAAGTAGCTGGCAAATTAAAACTTTCTTCATGCTCGTTCCAAGTTTGAAATACCTCCACTTCTATTTTGGCTGCATTTGCCACCTGTCCCACGTGCTTAGCCATCAAGCTTGTCTTTCTTTGGCCCAGTTTGTTAACTGGCATAGAGAGGGGTGCTATGTTGGTTAAATCCCACACTGGTCGTGTATGGCTAAGCTATGAGATCATGGAGTCTTGTGCCTATTAACTTGTTAGCAATTGGTTTTGAGTTGGATATTCTAACATGGTATCAGAGTCAGGTTTGCTTGCTGGGTTTCTTCCCATTTGGCCTTGTATCTTGGGGAGTGCCATTTGCCATATGCATTCCTCTGGGGGATTCATTTTAAGGGAGTCCCAGCCCGGGTCTATGGTTATATTAGGTTCGGACTTCTTCCTCCATTAACTTTAATTTTGGGTTGACAGTTTGGTCTAGTAGCAAGATTTGTAACTTTCTGACTTGAGTTTACTAAAGCTTCAGCATGCATAATGTACACAATACTGCACATTTTGGTTCTGCTCTTGGAAGCATTGCCCCACTCAGGTCACAGTAGGCAGATATCTCAGTATGCTTTTTGGCTTTCCTTTTGATTACTGTTGGAGCATTTAGGCATCTGATCTGCCACATTGAGTGCAAAAATCTATTGTCATTTTGGGCTTAACAAACCATGAGCAATGTCATGTATCTAAAACTAGGATTTAGTATGAGTCCCAGCACATGATATAGAACAACTTAGGTTGTTCATGTGTCTAGAAGAGGATTCGAGCAACAATGTCATACTTCATTTTTTGTAGTTTTGTTTTGCATTGCATTACTAAGCGATTTGCTTTGTTCAAAATTAGGTCTTATTATTTCAGTGTCCATTCCCTTCATATTTTGACCTTTAAGGCTTCTTTCTCCAATCAATCAAGTTTCACTCAGTTGAGCACAAGCTATTGCATTTCTGAAGAGTACTGTCTGAATTGATTGCCGTATGTGTCATGTATAATGAGGGAATCTGTCAAAAATTTTGTGAACAATGTCTTGTGTTCAGCTAGGCAGGAAGAATTCAGAACATGACTTGTCTATTTACTCTTTCACAGTCATTTCCACTGGCTTCAGCACTGGTTTTGGCTGGAGTTGTCTTTGCCTCGATTTCATTAAGACAAGGTAAGATTATTGTATCGCATAAGGTTTTGAATTTTTCATGTTGAGATATGATATGCATCAGGGATTTACAATGTATGACTTATGACAAAGCTTCGATTGACCTCTTTTGGTGTAAAATATACATTTTGTTTCCTGTTTTTTCCATGTTGGGAATATGATACCTACTAAAGCCATTTCAGATACATGAATCTTTGTTTATGCTTTATATGTTCCTAGGGGGACTAATAGTATCTGTTATCTTTTTTTGTTGGGCAATTTTTTCATCTATACATGTGTCTTGATGTCATGCCTTCTGAATTCATTATATCTGACTATACCACTGGAATGCACTGTATTTTTACACCCATACTTTAGTATTGTCATCCGCCTCCCTAAATAACAGAGTCAAGGTGGCGCTTAACTATGAAATCACGATTCGACCCTTAAAGGAGTGGCTATGTTTTATATTTTTATGGAGGGAAATTTTAATTAGTTCTTACTTCCAAAAGTTAGATTTTGTTGTTGTTTCTGTTTGCATTTTTAGTTGGTTTTTATTACCTCTTCCCTAACATATGTGTTATTTGATGTCAACCCCTGTATTCAATGTATTTGCCAGCTATACCCCATAATGTAGGCGCAATTTTTACATCCATGCCCTTGTTGACATCTGCCTCCTTATAACATGACTGACAGTCGAGTTAGTGCTTAACTCAACTATGAACTGAAAATCTTCTCTTGTAGCACATGGTAGTTTAGAGAGTGATGAGGTGGCCAAAGGCAACAGGGGTGAGGTGGCTGATCTTTTATGCCCAGGCATGGGCTTCTTTTTTTTTTTTGGGGGGGGGGGGAGAGGGGGTAGGTTTACTTCCTTTACTTTTGGACAGGGTAGAATGGATGTGTTCATTGGGTTGGGAAAAACATATAGAACGCTCTGTTTCTAGACTGTCTATGCAGATAGCTGGCCCAATACCGACTTGGTATTGAAGTCATTTTTTGTTTTTTCATGGGTTGCAAACAAAGCCTTTAGATGGATATGTTGGAGGGTTATCTTTATTTTTGTATAGAGGTTTCTTGGAGTGTTTTTCTTAACACTTGTACACATTCCTTTTTCTTGTTTAATGAAATTGTGATACTATCCACTTTAAGCTTCTACCATCTAATAAAATGTTCATTCTTCACTGCCTCATCGTGACAATTTTGCTTTATGTCCAATACAAAAAATTTATGCGGAGTTAGATATTTTTTCATCTGGAACACCTCTGAATTTCTTATGGGCCAGTTCTTCTTATCCATGAAGTTAAAGAGGTTGTTCAATTTTTGAAATGGTGTGAGTTACATTTTTGAAGCAATTAGATGCTTATTATTTTTCTTGAATAATATGGTAGCAACTATTAGGTCACAAATACGAGAAAAATCTAAAATCTTTTCTCCCATGCCATTCCTTCTGCCAACATCTAATGCCAATTTGTCCAACATGCTCATTAAGTTTCTCCATTGAGGAACATTTCTTTATCAAGAATGTTCAAAGAATTGAATGTTCACTTGTCCGAGCATTAATACTGAAGATATCCAAGATCGTCTCAAATATCACCATTCTAATTGAGATGTTACTATCTTGAATTCCAGTAATTTTTGATTGCCTTATCCCTAGTGTATTTCCCAGTACAGGATCCACTTCATGTCTATCTCTTTTTTTCTTTTTTCTTGTCATCGTACAACATATAGTGAAGTTCATTTAAATAGATGTTTTCCATTTAGGTTCCTTTGAGTAAAAAACATTGATCCTCCTCTCTTTATAATCTAGGATTAGTTTATAGCACTTCCCTGTTAAGGAGCCATCTTCCATGTAGCCAAATTTGAACCTATATACTTTTAGACCACTTGGCTCAATAGGAAGACTAGCCAAAACCACGAACAAACAGAATGCTTTCCACAGAACAGTGGTGCTTTCTGCAAATGGGGTGCTCAGAACACACAACATAGTTGATGCTAAGGAATGAACAATATTAGTCTCTAGCATGTCTCCGGCGACTTGTGACCTGCTTCCCCCCTCTAGCGATGGGGAAGGATGGCAGATAGTGGGTAGGAGAGAGAGAGAGAGAGAGAGAGAGAGAGAGTTCTCTTGAAGACTCGTCAGGTTATCTCTCGTCTTCCGGTGGGCAAGGATGCCTGCTTTAAATGTCTCCGGCGAGGACACTGGGCTAGGGACTGCCTTAACCAGGTGCGATGCTTCACCTATGGGCAACAGGGTCACAAGAGCATTTCTTGTCATTCCAAGAAGATGTTCTCCGACTATGTTTCCTCTCCTACAGTTGAGATCCCCTGGTCTAATGAGGTTAGTCACGCCCAGACTCTCCAGCAAGCAGGGCTTATGGTCCATTACAGCCCTCAGGATCATCCTTCGGAGGACCCAATGTCAGTGTCATCCCCTGTGCTGCTTATCCGGGATGCTCTGTCCTACATATGGCTAGGGAATTATCATTGGAGAATCTGTGAGATAGCTGGAAAGGATTTCATCGTCCATTCCACGATGCAGGGATGGAAAGATGCTGCTCTCTCTATACAGCAGGTTTTCTTCAGGGGTTTCTCATTTATTTTCTCGCAGTGGAATGTTGAGAAGGGAGCGAAGCCTGCAGCTGAAGGGCACCTTGTTTGGTGCTTGGTGAAAGGTCCGCCACTCCATATTTGGAATGTTCCTACATTCCGGGTGCTGGTTGAAGGTTTTGACTGTCTTCGCAAGATTGATGATAGGATGCTTCGCTCGGAGATGCTCTTATACGCTAGGCTTCTAGTGGAGGTTGATTCCCTGGAGAGCATTCATTCCTCTTTAAAAATTAGATTAGGTGGCAGGCGGTTTTGGATTTCTATTTCTCCCGAACTCCCCTCTTCTTCTGCCTAGCAATGTGGAAGAGCCCCACCGGCCTGCGCTAATAGATTGGATTTGGGCAGAGGTTGTCTCTGCCTACAACTCTTACAAGCAATCTCGCCTCCCTGTTCAGGTGGCTTCTAAAGCAGGGGCTCCGGTTGAGTCATCAATTCATTTCCGGCGAAGCAGAGTTTGCCTGTACAGAAATGGGTGCCAAGTCAGACTCGGGCTTCTGCCTCCAGAGTGAGTCAGTTATCTGAATAGTCGGTTCATGATTTATCCTCGAGGACTGCTCCCCTTTTTGTAAAGAGTCCCGTAGCTGTTGAGATTATTTCTGAAAAGGGTGCCACTCTCTACATTCAAGATGCTGATTGTGTGGCCTCCAATACCTCGGGGAAGAGGGGGAAGATTCATTTCGAGCAGCGCATCTCCCGTAATTCATGTGGGGCGTCTGGTCCTTTTAATAAGGTCATCATTTCGGATCGCTGCCTTTCGGGTATGGAAGATAAACAGTGTTGGGCTTCGGACTCCTTCCTGTTGGGTCCTTTTGAAAGGCTCGTATCGGGTAAGTCACTCGGGTCCCCGGATCTGGAGTTCGGATCTGACTTACTTCTATTGAGTCCTTCGTCTTCACTCGACAGTACTCGATACGACCCCCTCCTCCTTTCTCTGGATATTAGTTTCTCTGCAGCTCGTTCCGGTAAACTGTCTCTGTCTGCTGAGGCGTCTTTTCAAACTAAGGATTCGGCTCTCCATCCACCTCAAGCTGCTCTCCTCCCAGCTCTCTCTTCTCCGCTGTTGCAGAGTGATGCCATCATCACATTCCCTGAACCTTCTAATCCGGATGATACTTCTCTTCCTTCTAGACTGATCCACGATCCTTTGTTCTTAGTCCTTATTAACGAGGTAGACAACTCAAGAGCAATTGTACCTTATGTACACCTTTCGAGCCCCTATCTGTGGAGAAGCCGTGGACTGAGGATATTATCCAGTTCGGTGAAAGGATTGGGATTTCTTTTCTGGGAAGGGAGGAGATGGTTATTAGCTTCATCAAGAAGCTGAGAAGAGCGGATGCTCTGCACAACTCATCCAAAGCCAAAGGTTATAAAGGAGGGAAGAAAATTGGAAAGAGGGAAATCTCTTATGTTCAAAACAATGAACTTCTTGACGGACTAAGAGATAAAAAAGTGGTAGGGAAGAACTTGCTTTTGAAATGATTGTTTGCTCATGAAACATCAAAGGGCTGAATGCGGAATCTAAACAGAGAGTAGTGAGAGATTGTATTTTTAGCTATAAAATTGACTGTTTTTGCCTTCAAGAAACCAAAATGGAAATAGTGAAAGACCAGGACAGGGATAAATTTCTGCAAGAACTTTACAGACTGACAGAATTATTTTAGGACAAATGGTGGTGCATTCTTGGTGATTTCAATGTTGTAAGATTTCCTTGGGAAAGATCTGGGAACCAAAAGTGGTCTGCTGAGATGGAAGAATTTAATTCCTGGATTAACGACATTGGTCTGGTAGATTTAGAGCTTCCCAACAAAAAATTTACATGGTCCAACATGTCTAATCTGCAGAAGCTTAATATCTAATCAAGGATTGATAGAATTCTGGTTGCTGCCAAATGGATCAAATATTTTCCTCTTTCATCCATGATAGGTCTTAACAAATCTGTTTCAGATCACATTCCTTTGCTCCTGAAGACTTTAGATGGAAAGAGCAAGCACATGATCTTCAGATACGAAATAGCCTGGTAGTCTCAACAAGGCTTTAAAAAACTGGTCACTAATTGGTGGAAAGAGGGCCCTACACATAACTCTGCTTGTAGGTCTTTCTCTACTAAGCTCAAGAGACTTAGGAATTGTTTAAAATCTTGGAGCCATCAGATCCAAGAGGCTAAAGTTGCTACTAGGAGGTTGTTCATATGCAAACTGGAAGTCCTTGAAGCTAAGGCAAATTCACATAATCTCTCCTCTGAGGATTTTTTTGAACTGGGGACCCTTAAGGCTGAATTTAATGAGTGGCTTCGTCTTGAAGAAATCAAATGGAGACAAAGAGCCAAGGAACTTTGGCTCAAAGAAGGAGATAACAACATTAGATTCTTTCATGCAGTCGCAGAAGCCAAGAAGAGAACTCTTAAGATAGAACACATTAAAGTTGAAGATCAGTTTATTGACTCAGAGGTTGGCATCAAGCAAGCTTTATTTCCTACTTCCAAGATATCTTCACAGAAAATGAGCTTTGGAGACCTTCTTTGAAGGAGGGTATTCTTTCGAAAATTGACAATTCAACAAATGAATCTTTATGTGCTGATTTTCTTGAAGAGGAAGTTAAGGAAGCTGTTTTCAGCATGAATGCCAACAAATCCCCATGGCCCGATGGTTTTTCTATGGGATTCTATCAATTTTTCTGGGAAGTCATTAAGGAAGACTTAATGAATGCTTTTCATGAATTTCAGCATAGGCCGCAATCTATCAATTGCTTCAATTCAACCTTTATTATCCTCATTCCAAAGAGGGAGGGTGCTGAGAAGCCTGCAGATTTTAGACCTATTAGTCTATTAAATGGCTGTTATAAAATCATCACTAAAATCATGGCAAACCGACTGAAGAAGGCATTGCAAAATGTCATTTCCATCAATTAATCGGCTTTCTTGAAAGGAAAGTACATCCTAGATAACTTCCTAACAGCCCATGAAGCTATTCATTCACAGAAATGCTCTAAGAAACAAGGATTTCTCTTTAAATTAGACTTTAAGAAAGCCTTTGACAAAGTTAGTTGGAGCTGCATTGAAAAAGTTTTCCTGCTTATGGGCTTCAAACAAAGATGGATCAGCTGGTTATGAGTTGTGTTTCCTTTGCCAGATTTTCTATTCTTATCAATGGAGAATCAAGTGGTTACTTTGCTAGCTCTAGAGGACTAAGACAGGGAGATCCTATTTCTCCTCTCATCTTCATCATGGTTAGCCAAGTATTGAGCTCTCTTTGGGATCAAGTTGTTTCTAAAGGGTTGGTTGATGGTTTCCTTACTAGAAGAAATGGCATTCAGCTATCCCATCTTCAATTTGCAGATGATACTCTGATTTTCTCATCCATTGAAGAGACTAAGCTTGCGAATATCAAGAAAATCCTATTGTTGGTTAAGGCTGTCATTGGACTTTCTATTAACGTTGACAAATCTGAAACTGTAGGCATCAACACTGGGATAGACAGAAGCAATCAGATCGTTGCTGTTTTGAATTGCAAACAGTCACATTTTCCCATCAAATATCTTGGTCTCCCTCTCTCAAATGTCAGCAGTAAAGTTAGGGAATGGGACCCTCTAATTCATAAATTTGAACATGCTTTGGAAGGATGGAAAGCAAAATTTCTATCTGCAGGAGGTAAATGGATTCTCTCCAAAACTGTTCTTTCATCCTTGAGCACTTATCATCTCTCCATCCTTTCTATTCCCAAAATTGTGGGAAGAATCCTTGAAAGTATAAGGAACTCTTTTTTCTGGGGAGGAGTGAGAAGGGAGAATAAAGGACTGCATCTTGTTGCCCGGGAAAGGGTCTACACTAGCAAAGCATAGGGAGGTGTTGGTCTGACCAGCGTTAGGGTTATCAATAAAGCATTGCTTGCTAAATGGCTCTGGAGAATGGGTGAAAATGACAATGCTTTATGGGTCAAAATCATCAGAAACAAATACTACCCTCAAGCATCCAAATGGGCTATTCAACCCTCCTATCAGTTATCTTTTTCACTCATATGGAGGAACATCAACAAGCTTGCAGATCTTGTCAGCATAACCATCACTTTCACTGTGGGAGATGGAAAATTGATCAGATTTTGGGAGGACAAATGGTGCTCGGATACCCCTCTTGCAATCAAATTTCAGCAACTGTATTGTATCGCAGAGGATAAAGGGAAGTCAATTAATGTCATTTATGCTCCAGAGGAACACAATCACTGGAATATTAGTCTCTGAAGGGAGCCTGTGGGTATTGAAATGAATCAACTTTTGCTTGTTCTTAGCTATTTAAATCAGTTTTCTCCCAATAATCTGCAGAAGGACTCTAGAAGTTGGGTTTGGAACTGTGAAGGGACATTTTCTGTTAATGCTCTCATTAAAATTCTTAGTGATAGAGGTCTGAGAGTCCACTGGCATCATACTGTATGGTCCAACCTTCTTCCCACAAAAATTAGAGTTTTCCTTTGGAAAATGGCACTGGGCAGACTTCCAACCATGGACAGACAAAATTCATCCTCTATGTCAATACTCCTTATTGTGTTTTCTGTGGAACCCTGAAAGAGAATGTCGAGCATCTATTTATGTATTGTGGGGTCATTAATGTCTTATGGAGATCCATTAGACTATTACTCTCTTTTCAATGGAAGGACTTCCACGATTTACCAAGCCTCCTCCAAGACTTGAATGGGATTTGCCCAATCCCATCCAAGCTCAAGATTTGGTCTATTCTTTTACCAGCCATGCTGTGGTCTATCTGGTTTGAACGAAATTCAAGAATTTTTAGTCAATCATTCAATCGGATTGATCACATTTTGGCTACAACTGTCAGGTGGACTTTTATCTGGGCAAAAGCTATTGGGCTCCTCTTCAACATGGAAGATTCTTCATTGCTCCTTGCTGTTTTGAAGTTCAAGAAGCTTTTCTTGTAATTATTTTCCTTTTTGTATCGTCTGGGTAATTCTTGCTGTTTGAATTGAGTTTGTGATTGACCTCGGTCAATGGCGATAACTTGACTTCGGTCAAAATGTAACTATGTAACCCTTCTTATATCAATGAAATGTGACCTTTCGTCGCCTTAAAAAAAAGGAATGAACAATATCTGAGGCATCGAATAATCTTATTGTCTTCAATGATGGACGGCAAGTGCAGGGGTGCGAATGTGGTGAGAGCAAGGATAAGAAGGATGGCAATAAAAATGGAGTGGCACTTCTTCACAAGCGAACAAGAGGTTGTAACTTACATAAGCAGCATGGGATACAAATGGAAGATCCTGGCAGGAACGTGACATGTCTGGGTGATGGAAGGGATCAAACTCCATGAGTGCATTGATGGGAGACGACATGCTGAAGGTGGATGGACCACCGTTTTTCACAAACAGAAGGCCCGGCCAAGCACTAGCCTGTGCTTTTGTGGTCTTGGCATAGGGCACCAGGTCTGATCCTGTCAGAATGTGCTACTTTGGTGGAAGTGCAAAGTCATAGGGCATAGAAGCTTTCTTTGAAGCCAATTCATTCCTCAGTCATCTGTTGGGTACCTGTGGACCTTCATTGCTACAAACAGGTAGAAGCAAGGAGCATGAGTAAAACCATCTCTGTAGAAGCACCATGGTTCCTACAGGTCAGGATGAATCTTCAGCTTGTCAGGAGTTCTCTTGTAAGGTCTATACAAAGTTTGCTTTTGGATATAGAGGAATCCCTTGAAGTTTTTCAAAGAAGATGGCGCTGACTGAACATGGAAGATTGATTTACTTGATGACGTGTGGTTTAGTCTTCTTCTGCAATGCAGATTACAGATATTATGCTCTGAGACAAACCTACTTTCATTTTAATAAAACCTTTATCAGATGGGTTGATTGGGAAGACTGGGTGGGAACAAGAACTGTAGTTGAAGGTGTGACTACCTAGTGTCAGCTTCATAATATACCTTCGCAGTTTGAGTATAGAAGTTTTGATAGTGCCATTGCTAGCTTTGGAGTGCTAAAAGAGGTTGACAAGGACAAAATCTTGGGACAATTTGGAGTACACTGGACTGCTAGTGGAAGTCAATGACGGATCAGAAATTACAAAAGGAACGAAGTTGCATTGGAGTGGTTCCTACTTTTGGATCAAGGTGATAATCAAACCTGATGCGTTTAACAGTGGGAACATGGATTTGATATGAAAGGAAGTCGTCCAGGCCTGCAAGGCATACAAGGAAAATCACAGGAAGAAGTTGACTGAGTCGTCTTTCTTAGTCCATGCCAACTCAACCGGGTTTACTGAGGGGCAGGCTGTAGCAGGTCATCACTCAACCATTTATTCACTAGTGTATTTGCCAATGACTTCTCCAACTGGCAAAGAAAATATTATACAAGAGGACAGAAGTTCCACCAATGAGAATTAATGGGGGATGAAGAGGATGAAGGGGATGGGAGAGACAACCGGCATCGCACCGGCAGTGTAGAGTTCTTAGGCATCGCACCGGGGTCTTGGGCGTCACACCTGGCTCCGTTGCAGGGCAGATTCAACCCTGTTGTAGGGTCATCTTCTCCGTCGCAGAGAGGAACTCCAGAAATAATTCAAAATTTGCAGCAAATATTCATTGAAATATAAAAATGTGTCTTGCAAGAGTATTTAAAGAGAAAACAAATCCTAATGATTCCTTAAACTTTATTTTGGACCAAAATATCCTTGACGTGAAAAAATAGTGCGAAAATCGCACAAAAAATTCTTAAAAAAATAGAAAGGACTTAAACGAATCTCAAATGGGTTAAACAAAATATCTACGGACTCGTCTAACAATAAGCTACGCATGAGATAAGTTTCATTGAGTTTTCTAACCACAATGAAGCTAGAACAACTCTCTAATGGTGGTAGATGCACTCCATCATGTGTAATGCAGTGATACGTTGGTCTTGGATTCTCATTATTCTCCCCCAGTTAAAAAAAACTCGTCCTCGAGTTTTGTAGTGTTGGAAAATCATGATGGTAACTGCAACATGTGAGAACAGCCCTGCAAATTTAGAACTAATAAGTGCATCGAAATGTGCGAGTATTGCTCTACATGAGCAAGAAATTTGCACCACACGTGATCAAAAATACGTGGTCTAGTGGTAAGGTTCCTGTCTGTGAGGATGGTCGGCTGAACGTGCTTATCCATCGGCTCTGCGAATAAAGAATCCTCCAGCAAATGAAGACCGGCTGCAACTATGATAGTCTGATCCTATACAAGTGGACTAGATGGAGGTAGATGGGCCACTACAATTGATGTAGCAAGGGGCATGTCAAGGTTTGGCCTCATAGAAGATAAGACTGGAGATCGTGATGATGCAATGATGATGGTGTCTAAAGAACCTACATTTGCTGGGATGGCTATCGAGTCAACTTCACACTTCGTGACCTTACTTGAATCTTTAGGTTGATACATTGCCACACTTGAAGGGTATGCGATTGGAAAATTGAACTTTCCTTTCAAGTGAGGCGGCTGGAGGATACACCTCTATCGCTTGTGATCCACAGTGGCATATCGTTCCTCCATCCAATCTCTGCCAACTCTAATATATGGTCGTAGCTTGGGAAGGATGGTATACCATGCCCCATCAACATGAGAAACACCCTTGAAAGGCCCATAGAATTTCACAAACGCTCGGCCACCATCTAATGCAATTTCACTGGTCTTGGAAAGTAAATCAACAATTGTCTATGAAATAAAATTTTCATCCAACCCACTATTAAACACAAGGGCAGCATGTGCCTTGTTAGGCAACATAACCCTAGTATAGAAGATTGAGGAAGTCATGACTACGGATGATGTAGGATGGTTGATGACAAAGATTGTCGGCGGCAATTGCAACGACTGCGGAAGAAGCAGATGGCGGTAGTAGCACATGACAACGATGGCTGCAGCGGTGCCGACTCGGGCTTGTTTGGGTGGCGGTGAAGGGGATATGGACAGCGGAGCTGTTGGCGGCGGTGTCGGCCGCTGGGGCTGTAAGCGGAAGGTGGTTCTTCCCTCCTCCTTTTTTTTGTGTTTTTTTTTTCCGCATTACAAAACGAAGACTGGGAGAGAAAAGGAAGGAGAGGGGCGGTATGAACAATGTCGCAGTACTATTCACGTGAACAGTAATTGCGGGTACTATTCACTGTAAACAGTAATCACGGTTACTGTCCACCGTGAAACATAAACACGGGTACTGTTTACCGTGGATACTATTCATCGTGAATAATAACCTCTTTTTGTCTTTTTTTTGTGTGGTTCCGGTGAAAGGGCCACCAAGAGAAAATAAAAATGATATGGGGAGAAGAAAGAGGAGGAAGAAGGGTGTGGCGGTGGCGACAGTCGGTAGCTACTGTAGCGGAATAGTGGTGGTGAAGACGGGATGGAGTAGTAGTACGGTAGGGATCAAAGTTTACTCTGATACCAAATTTGATGAGGGATGAAGAGGATGAAGGAGATGCGAGAGACTACCGACATCGCACTGGCAGTGGAGAGTCTTCCGGCATCGCACTGGTGGCTTGGACGTCACACTCGGCCCGTTGCAGGGCAGATTCAACCCCGTCGCAGGGTCGTCTTCTCCGTCGTAGAGAAGAACTCCATAAATAATTAAAAATTCGTAACAAATATTCATTGAAAAATAAAAAATATGTCTTACAAGATTATTTAAAGAGAAAACAAATCCTAATGACTCCTTAAACTTTACTCTGGACCTATGTAGTCAAAGGCGAGAGGCGAGCGAGGCGACCAAGGGTTCGCCTCAGCCTTAAATGCCTAGGCAATGCCTGCCTAGGCAATCGCCTAGGCATTTGAGGTGATCTGTTTTCTTTCATGCATCACCGTGAAGGAAGAAAATGATAGTATGAATAGAATAAATAAAACTCCAAGATAATCATATGTAAGACTTTGAGAAATACTGATAATGTCCAACATATAGTGACCAATTGGTATAAAGCACTCATGTAATAGTGCAGTCTTAGAAATAATAAAAAAATAAGAAAATGATGTAATAGCATATAAGAAAAAGGAAAAAAAATGGCATGTAAGAGAAAAAGGGCATTGGACATTATTAAAAGAGGCATTAGCCAAAGAAGAGCAGTGCCACATAATTAAAAAAGAAATAAACATTTATCATAGACCTCATAGACAAGTACCTAGGTGAGTGAGGCGAATATGAGGCGAGACGAGGCGTTCTTGGCTCGCCTCAACCTACTTCATCGCCTAGGCGAGCGAGGCGATCACCTTTGATAACATAGTTCTGGACCAAAATACCTTTGACATGAAAAAATAGTGCGAAAATACCTCAAAAAATCCTTAAGAAATAGAGAAGGATTTAAACGAATCTCAAATGGGCTAAACAAAATATCTATGGACTTGTCTAACAATAAGCTACACATCAGACAAGCTTCATTGAGTTCTCTAACCACAATGAAGCCAGAACGACTCTCCAACGGCGGTCGATGCACTCCATCATATATAATGCAGTGGTACGTTGGTCTTAGATTCCCATCAAGAATTTTATAACTCTTTTGATGGATAAGCACAAGACACAATTTTGTCCTTTACACTAAATTGGCCTGGAAAGATGTGATTGCACAGCTCGCATCTCAGTAAATAGATGGGCTCTACTAAAAAGTATATCAGAAATAAACGTGGTCTCCCTCTGCCGTGTACAGGAGGGGTTACAACATTACTTTAGGGAGTTTTGAGTGTTTTTGCAGCTACCGCAAGGGGGAAGACATTGGTGGTCTCTTCCAGGGAATGGTCATCCAAGGAACGTGGCTGTTGAAGCAAAACCACCAGGAGAGGCCGCGAAGGGCTTTAACCTAGAGAATCTTTTGCAGCCATTCATGATCATGCACAGTAACCTCTGAGGAAGGAGCCATCCAAGGAAGTTGTGTCATTTAAGGATATGCAGCAGGAGATACATGAAGAGCTCTCATCCAGAGAATCTCCCACAGTCAGTTTGTAGTTGTGCCCTTTTATCTCTTCCGAGGAAGGCAATCATCCATGCAAGCTGTGCCACAAAAGGAAGTCCACCATGAGGTCATGCGAAGGATTCCTCCACAGTTGATTGAGATCAGATACAATTGTCTCATACACTGCTGCTGCAATCCATCATTGTGGAAGATAAGCCCATTTACAATCCTTGTGGTGCTATTAGAAGTGAGGGTGACAGCAAATGGGAAGTCAGAAATGGGAAGGGATGAATCATTCTTTCTAATTTTCTTTTATGGTGGAGCAACAAAGAGTTAAGTTAGATAAAAATACTGCAATTGTAGGTTTACAGATCCATCAAAGCTGAGTGGGTCAATTGTTCAAACTCTGGTGGGACATACAAACAGACTGTCAATTTCAATAGGCTTAAAAAAGGTAAGAGAGAGCTTCAGAGTCCGTTGAAGTATAGTAATCAAAGAGTCAGAAAGAGCTTCAGAGTCTATTGAAGGGTTGTAATCAAAGAGAGATTTAGGAAAATTATTCAATATCTTGCACATAGAGAAGGATCATTCCACGAAATGAAGCATATAGCAGCTGTAGTGAAGCTTGAGTAGGTGAAGTGCGGGGAAATTTAGAAGTTCCCAAAGTAGCTGTTTTTGAATGTTGCGGAGAAGTTGAATTTGATATAGAAATGTTTGCTATTTTCATTTGGGGTCAGGTTACGCTTAGTAAATTGTTTCTTCTTCCGGTGTTTGTTTGCCTTGGACCCAATTCTAATATAAATAGGGATGTGTGAATAATTGGGCCCTTCAATATTCCATCTCATCTTTGGCATCATCCCTCCTTGGTGGACAAATCTTGGCGTCAATGATGAGGCACTCCTATACATATGATTCTCCTCCCACTATGATGGTTACAGTGAGGCAAGAAGTCCCACTTGTCTAGGTCAATGGACTTGGAAACCCTTGTGGCCATAGCATCCTCTCACCCTTCTTGGGTTTCCTATGCCCATCATTTCTTCTCTTTTCTTGTCTTCCTGTCTATGCATGTCTCTCCCCCTCTTCCCCACCACTTGATTGTGAAAGGGGCCACACCACCTAGACACCACTTAGGTGCTAAGAGATCTCAAGTACAGTTTTGGTCGGCTTACCTCCTTGACCACTATGGAATCCATGTTTATGGTCATCTTGGTGGAGCCATAGATGTTCCATTAGATGAAACAGTATCTTGAGTAGTATGTGATGTTTGACCCTTTGCGATGTATTTGACATTTGCTAACTGTCTGAGGAGAACGTTTATTTTCATGTATGTGGAATTTCTGTCATCTGAATATTTCTTCACCTCAAGGGAAACAATGTCCTGGGACATACTTGCTATTTGACTTTGAAGCAAAGTATTCTGTTTGCATCTGCTTTTCTCAGTTTATATAGGATTTCAGATTTCTATCATTCTGCGTTCTATGCTAGGAATTTATCAAGTTTTAGGTATGTGGGTGTATGTAGCCTAACTGTAAATTATTGCCTTGCAGCACAAGAAGATGTTCGCCATTTACTATTTTCAGTCACCTGGGCGGGCCTTAGTTTGGGCATTATCACATTTGTTAGAGCTAATGGTCGGATGTTCACCAATCGGCCTCGTCTCCATAAACATCACATTTGATGCGAAAGAATATCAAGAAGCTTTGTCAGATCATCACAAAGAGTAAATTATACCTCTGATGCAGCGAAGGTATTTGTCTTCACTTGCCACAGGGCTTTTCTTAACAGCCTAATGGTGTAATATTTCGACGATTGGCCATTCTTTCATTCATTTAGCTTCTTTTTTTTTTCCTCTCTCCGTTAAGAGCTCCCTCGGCTGTTAATCAGTGGTGTAATTTAATGTTAAACTGTGTGTTGATTTTACGGTTGATATTTTCGCAAACAATGGCAACCGTGATTTATTTATTTTTCATAATCTGGCACAGTACAAGGTGGGACAGACAGTATCAGTAACTACGTTTAGTGTTCCGAACATCCAAACGGATGATCTCCTCTTATGTTGACGAGCACTTGGGCATCGCTCTATGGAAGTGGGCCGCTTCTAATTATTTGAATTCAGAATAATACTTGTTGCATTAAGGATCAATGTAGTAAGTTGAGTCATCGGTTGAGAGAGTGGGGTGGACATATGAGTTGGATAACTTTTTTAATGGGTGGGTCAGAAGTATTAAATGCGAGTGCGTGCGCATGACAAATATTCTATAAGTATGATAAATATTATTTGTCATGTTTATAAAGTATTTGTCAATACTTTAAAATCATTTGTCATCTTTACGTAACTGTGTACAAATTTTTTGACATAACATATTTTTTAGACATGTTAAATAATTCGTAGGCATGATGAATAATATTTATCATGTTCACTGAATGTTTATCATGTGCATGGACATTTGTCACGTTAAGAGTCCTACATGCATTTAATGTTTGTGTGGTTCACATGTTGAAAAGGTTGCGCAACTCGTTAGACGAATGACATCTTGCATTGCAAGATGACTCAGTTTACTGCATTAAATATTACTCGATTTTATGTTCATCTGCGACACGAACGGGCTGCTAATTAGGATGAAACCTTCAAATGCTCAACCATGAGATCGGTCAATAGTTATAGTGATTACATTTTGATCCATCTCCACCAATTATATCGTAAGAATAATACTTGTTACACTTTCTGCACCGCTCTGTGGATGTCAGGAGCATAATTTTTTTTGCTGAAAAAAAAACCTGTAGGGGACAATGTTTAGGGTCCGTTTATATTGTCTGATCTTTGGTAAGATGGTTAAAAAAAAAGATCTTACTCTCTTTTTTAAAAAAAGGCCCACGCGTAAGGGACAATCTTTGGGTTCATTTATATCGTTTGATCTGTAACTGAAAGGTTTTTTAAAAAAAAAACAATATGATAAGAAAAATTAAAAAAAATGTGACCATGCCTTCCAGCATCTATCAACTCGGAATATGATTTAGTGGCAGCCGGGAGGCAGTGCAGAACATCCAATGGTGCAGCAAATATTACTCATAATGCAATGAGAGGTTACTGTGTAATAGAAAATTTGTATGTAAAAAGATGATGTCAGATTAGGGGGGGGACTTATTTGTAATATGAAGGGACCTTTAGAAAATTTGTCAGTCATAGTCAACGTGGGCCACATGGAGTGGGACTGGATAGCGGTATCTAGGAAGCTTAGAGGCAGATGAGTTTCTCTGCAATACTCCATAACAATAAACCAGATGATTGATTTCTTCTTCGTATTTTATGCAGACGTGTAAAATTATTAGCACATGATATAGTGCACTGTCGTGCCAAGGTATGCTGGCAGGGCTCTGTACGATACCATTTCAGTAATAAAAATGAGTATTATTACCGCATCTTTATTATTTTATTTGTCATAATTATAAAAGTTGTTGGATCATTTTAATCAAATGATTTTTATTAAGGTTATCTTTAGCATATCTTTTGTAATTCATATATTTAAGTGAGTTCTTTGATCCAGTTATTAAACGGTTCTCAAAAGATGCGACAATGACAGTGATAAAAGTATGCCGTAATGACATTTCTCTCCATAAAAAAATTGAGAATCACAAAATGGGCATCTTTACATTCCCATGCTGCCTATGCTGCACCCTCTGCCTATTTTGAGCGTCAGTTCGTAGGCGCCATGATTCAATGGCAGCCGACCTTCCAAGTCAGTTGTCAAGACCCTTTTTTAATTGGCTGCCAATACATAAGATGTTATCGTGCAAAGTGCTACAATAGCCTGCAACTGGGCGACTTAAAAATAAAATAAATTCTATAAATTTTTAAATATTTAATTATCATTCTTAAGATTATTTCGATCTCTTAAGATATTATTTTGACTATATGATTGTATCTAATTGTGAAACTCAATCGTGACCATCCATTGAGTCTTCTTGTGGGTATAAAATGTTGTTTCGGAGAGGCCAATGAGGGGAGTCTATGCCATGAATGTCCAGCATGGCAGTCTTCAAGAGAGAAATCTAAATGAGATACCATTTGTTATTTAGTGAATGTGAACATCACTGGGAGACAATTAGACCGAAATTCGGACTTACATAAGGGTAGACATATTCGGGTTTGACGATAGATAAAGAGTCATACATATCATAGGACTCCTCCTTCAAGTTAATGACGAGGAGGACCCAGTGGTTCGTGAAATGCATGGCATTGAAAATGTATTCGGTGCCAAGTTCTTTTTATTTTAATCGCTCTAGGTGAGGATTGAGTATGACTCTCCTATCCTCCTCCTTCTGTCTTTCCGTCATCATCCAACCCTATCGTCCATTACAGATATTATTTACTCTGAAACGTCGCGTCTATGTAGCACCTCGAACTTCAAATCCATACTGCCGTTGATCACCCCCTTATAAACCTTCTGCCTCCTCATCCTTCAACCGCCTCCACGACATTCCTCCTTATCCCTTCATCCTCTCTTCATCTTTCAAGTTTCTCTCCAGGCACAAACGGACCGCAAAGAGTCTCCAACAATGCCAGCAAGTCTCCAGCTTCTGGCCACCATCGCATCTGGGACATGAGGATTAGGCACCGGCCTCCACCACCAACTACCATGTCAGAACTGTGGGAACCCTTTGAGGAGGGCATGCGGCTGAGATGGTTGAGAGCCTTCGACTATGTGTTGAGGCTTTATGACCTTAATATTAGTATTATGTATGGCTTATAAACCAGTCAAATACAATCTTGTTCAATTATTGATTTAGTGGCAATATATATTCATTATGTATAAATCACATTATTTATATTCGCTTTATAGTGAAGTTCGTAAATGTGTGCAATAGTTGTCAGATTATAATGATATCATAATAATGATACTGACAACTTGTAAACACATATTATTAACTATTCCTAATCGGAGGATATCTAAGAAGGGCATCAGATATTCTGTGAGACTAGTACCTATTACTCTAGCTCATATGATGAGGGTGACTGATCTTATATTCACTTGTATGAAAACACTATGTTGAACCTGTAGATACTCATTGGTGCATGAGTTCAATGAACTGATCTGACTTAGTTCAACATTCGTCTAAGTGCTAGGGTGTATACGACACCTTATGTTGTTGTTTAGACACGTGTCCAAAGCTTAAGATTTAAAAATGGATAATTATGTGTGTATGTGCTCCTTCAGACATGATGTAGTCTGCTAGAAATGTGGTTTTGATTGCCTGTTATAATAGGTTTTTGCATAAGAAATGTAACTTATGTTTTGTTAGAAATCTGATGGAAAGAATGGGCAATGTTAATTTGACAACTTTATACTATTTATCTTCCTTTAATTTATGATTTAACATGTGTATAGTCTGTGAGGCAGTTATTGAGTTATCATGTAAATTTTTGAACTTTATTAATTACCAAGCATACTTTTGATTTTGACACCTACTGAGTATTAGACTCACACTTGCGAGTGGGTATGTTTTTAGGAGATTCCAGCATGGGGTAGTGAGAGGATCTTGGCTGGAAATTTTGAAGCTAGACTTAGAGGGTTTGTAGAGCTAGAAAGTAGGTCTAGATATGGAAGAAATGCCAATTCATGCTGTATATTTTGAGAGTTTTAAATTGTAAATTTTTAGACACTAATTTTGTAATCTATCATATACTTAACCAGACTTTAATTCGATGGATTTGCTATGGTTACCTTGGTGTTTTGTTTGGATTGTGTGGATGGTATAACATTAATTATTTGTAAGCTTCCTAAGATCCCAACTTTAGTGTGTGAGTTCAAGTGACACTTTCTAAAATAGGATGTATCTGACATAAATTGGTATTAGAGCAAGGTTGTACTACTTGGGGGCTTTGCTCCCATCTAAATCATATAAGCCATGCCATGAGAATTAGGATTTTAATTTGGTAGGTTCTATTTGGGCTGGTTAAGAGTAGACTTAAGTATACTAATTTAGGTTAGTTCTTGACTGCAGGACATCGCTACAAATGGTAAAGAGGCAGTGATCCTTGCCCAAGGAGAGAATGTGCCATCAGATGGCACATCTAGTGGATTTATGCAGTCTTTTCAGGGATTGGTCTAGGCAATGCAATTACAAGCACAATCACCAACTAGGCTGTAGGCCCAAATGCAAGCTTAGATGCAAACACAACAGAATAGAACAATAGAAGTAGCCTTAATGGAGAAGTTCAAAAAGATGGGTCCTCCATCTTTTAAGGGGGAGAGTCAGCTTGAAATTATAGAGAGTTGGGTGAGGGAGATAGAGAAAATCTTCCATGTTATATGGTGTTCAGAGGAGGACAAGGTGGTGCCGGCCACATTCATACTGCAAGAGTGGGCAGATGAATGGTGGAGGTCAGCCTTGAGGACCACATTCCAAGAGAGAGATGTTGATATAAGTTGGGCAGAATTTCTGGAGGCTTTCCATGTCAAATTTATTCCACAACATGTAAATGACAGAAAAGAAGTGGAGATCTTAAATCTGACCCAAAGGAACATGACTGTGGCTTACTATGAAACCAAGTTTATAAAATTGGAGAAGTATATTCCTCACATATGTGCGGATGAGCCTAGAAGGGTAAAGAAATTTGTCAGAGGATTGAAAGATGGTCTCAGGGAAAATGTTACAATTTTGGACCACCGGACAATGACTATAGTATTGAGGACAACCTAGATTGCAGAGACTGAATATGAAGACTTTGTGAAAAAGAAGAGTCATAACAAGAGGGAAAATCTATTTTCTGGGAATACGAGAGGCCAGGAGAAGAGAAGGGCACCTCCAAAGATTGCCCAAACCAGCATCCAGGGGTCTTGCCCCAGTGTGCCAACAATGTGGAAGACCATGCATGGAGGCAAGAAGTGATGGAGAGTTTCAGGCAAGTGTTTCAACTGTGGACAGTAAGGGCATAAGGACTGTAGAAACCACAGACAATAACCATAGCATTAGCGTGAACATCAGTAGCAAAGGCACCCACAACATCACCCAAAGTAGAGATGACAGGCTATAGTCTATGCTTTGATAAGAGGAGATGCCCTGGACAATAGTCAGGTTGCTGAAGGTTCACTTCTTGTTGACTACATGCATGCTAGAGTATTATTTGATTATGGTGCCACTCATTCCTTCATTTCTTCTAATTTTGCTGCATCTTTGACTAATAGACAAGTTGGTTCAGACTGGAAGGTTGTGAATTAACACTCCAGCAGGGATCATAGATAGGACTCATCATGTTATTCCTAGTGTTGTGTGGAAATTAATGGTAGGAGGTTGTCATCCCGTCACTTATTAGACATGAGTGACTTTCATATAAGAATAGGAATGGACTGGTTAGAGGAGCACTTTACTGTCCTTGACTGCAAAGGGAAGAAAGTAATTTTGCAAAGGCCTGAAGAGCAGTCATTTTCTTATCAATGTCTTAGATCCTAAGGTGATAAAATTTTAGTTTCAGCCATGAAGGCAGTCAAGTGGCTGAAGAAGGGATGTCTAAGTTATTTGGCTAGTGTAGTGGTCGATCCTTCAAAGGATGGTAAGCTGAAAGTAGATGACATTGATGTAGTGAAGGAGTTTTCAGATGTATTTTTAAAAGATCTTCTAGGGCTCCCACCATAAGAGAGGTGGAGTTCACTATTGAATTGATGCCTGGTACTTTACCCATTTCAAAGGCACTATATAGAATGGCTTCAGTAGAGCTAGTTGAATTAAAGTTACAGTTACAAGAATTACTGGATAAGAGATTCATTAAACCCAGTGTGTCTCTATGGGTAGCACTTATGCTCTTTGTGAGGAAGAAGGATGATTCCCTTAGGCTATGTATTGATTATAGGAAATTGAATCAGGTGATAGTGAAAAATAGCTACCCACTGCCTAGAATAGATGATTTATTTGATTAGTTATAAGTTGTTAAAGTATTCTCTAAGATTGATCTCAAATTAGGATACCATCAGCTGATGATTAAGGATGAGGATGTATCCAAGATTACTTTTAGAACAAGGTATGGACACTATAAATTTTTGGTGATGCCCTTTAGTTTACCTAATACACTAGCAACATTCAGTGTGGACGAGTTGGAGTCCTTAGATTTAGTTCAATATTAAGTGTCTATTGTTTATTATAAGACCAAGTTTACGGAGTTGGAAAATTTTGCACCTCATATATGTGTGGACGAGAAAAGGAGAGCGAAGAAATTCATTCATGGCCTCAAAGGTTACATTAGGAAACAAATGGTTGATGTTGACCACCAAACTTTAATTGATACTGTAAGGGCTGCTTGAATAGTGGAGGATGAGCATGAAGAACATTTAGAGACTAGGAAGACAACAACACCATCTAATGGGAAGGAATCATTTCCTCGGTCCCACCAGCAAGATGAGGAAAGAAAGAGAGGTTATCTAGTGGAAAATACTCCTCAAGGCAAGTAACAACACCTCCAGCCCTAATGCACGTTCCACCTACTAGGAGAGTTGGAGTTAGTCAAACATGCCCTCACTGTCACAAGAACAATGGGAATAAACCATGTCTCTATGTGATTGGTGGATGTTTCAGATGTGGAGAAATAGGCCATCAAGTCAAAGATTGTGCGAAGAGGAAGATTATTGTACCACCACTCAAGAAGGAGATGAGGACTCAAGCTAGAGTCTATGCATTGAATAGTTCAAATTCACAAGCATCTATGAGGTGGCTGATAGTAAGATCTTTCTAACTTGCTAACTAGACTTCAGATTTACTCAGAGCCAGTTAGTCGATTATTTCAGTTCTTTTTGTAGACGTATTTATGACTAAATTTTCTTAAGGAAGAGAAGATGTAATATTTCGAGTAAAAATGATATAAGAATAAATAAAAATTTAGAAGGATTTATTATCATATTTGAATCTCATGGAGTAATTAGATTATAATATTGGATATAAAATGATATTTGTACATTCTTGTGAGGACTTTAAGCTAAAAAGACAGAGCTTTTCAATTATAAAGTGTAGCTCTTATTCTTATGATGAGTGAAGAGGTTTTGTTAAATTTTGCATGTGATAACTCTCACACCCAATCCTTTTCACGTTTGAAGGGAGGGAGAAACTGAAATTTGAGAAAAAGTGGGAGTAGACTGCCTCTGATACATCTTTCCATATAGTATGTCCATCTCTCTTACTCCTTTAATTTTGTCTGCATGTCTCCTCCATCCCTCTGTCTATCATTTTTCTCTCTCTAGTACATTTCTCTCTCACCCACGTCTCTATCTTTTGCATTGTGTTTTCCGTCAACATTCTTCCCATCAATATGTAAGAAAGAAGGCAACATCAGATTGTTGTAACTAAAGTCATCTCTAGAAATAGGAGAATTATATATGCATGCATGCATCTGTTTTTAATATATGATTCCCATCAATATATAGATTGTTGTAATAAAATTGATATGCATGCATCTACCAGTTAGAAATAGGAGAATTATATAATTAATCTGCATTATAATTTTCTGTTAACATGAGCTCTGTTTTTAGTACCAAGGTGTGTGCTCACTTGTTAAATTTTAATGAACATAATGATGATTCTCCTTTTCTTATCAAAAGTTATGGGGTTAGTCGAAAATGATCCATCATAGTTAGTTTATATTTTGATGCATGCTAAAGAGACAACCCTATTAATTACATTTTAAAGGTTTATTTAGTTTTTTGTTATAAAATGTGCATGAATCTAATCATGAACAATGTCTTTATACCGCTGTCTATGCAAGTTGCATGTAACTGAGAGTGATAGATTTTGTTGTTAATGTATAGTACAGTTGGAGATAACGTATTAAAAGCTTAATGGTAAGAACTAATGGATAATGCCACATTAAAGGGAGAAACCTATGCCCTCATTTCGACTGATAACATCCTTATAAGGATGGGGGAAACTATGAGCCGTGAGCAATGGGGTAGGGAATCCTAAGCTTGGAGTGAGGCTTCCCTGCAGGGTCTGTGCGCAGGAGCCAAGATCTAAGTACTTGATTGCCTAGGCATGCGGATACTGTTATACTATGTCTTCTTTATATCGTGGTTAGATATACGTCTGATGTAAAATAATTAAAAAATTATTATTAATGTAAGAATATTTAATAATATTGCAATACTATGATTGTGGTCGAGGTTTGACTCTATAGAGGTGAGGATCTATAGAGGTATTGTGCACTAGAGTGTGCTATGACTCCTGAACATGTGGACTTTCAAGAATGATGACTCGGTCACCATTGTAAACTCAAATATATGCAAATAGTTCAAATCAAAATGTGAGTAGCAGTACGCATATTTGTAAACACGTTATAATGATATGGAAATGATAGCTTGTGATTGGTGTAAAGATGCATAGGCTCATAAGAATGCATGTTACCATTAGTCATTAGCAGAGCATCATTGTATATGCATAGGATTATCATAATGACTTCTTGTCATGTTTACCTATATAACTATGCCATGGGATGTCTTCTGACATCTACTCAGTCTTAGTTGCAAAAAGACTGACACCAACTTAATATTTCACGTAAAGACTGAAGAATAAGAGGTGGACCTTCTTAGTTGCTGAATCTATCCTGGATCAATTTCTTCATTTAGAGTTGTAATTATTTTTATTATCTAGAAGATTTATGTAATAGGTTGTATACGGTAGTTAAAAAGAATTAATTGCGGCATCTTGAACACCTAAATTCATAGAGTGAGAGATGTCGGAGCCCGCTCATTAGGATCGGAGGGCCTGCGCCACGCCAGCCCTCCAGTCTTAATTATATATATAAGAAAAGGCTTCTTAAATGAATGAATAGCATGGCGTGCCGTTACCTTGGATTTGGATTGGCCAGTCTTCTCCAAAACAAGGATAACAATGGAAAGAGTTAATAGTGAGAAAGTGAAAACCTCAGCCCGAGCTAATCGCCCTGGAAATACTTTTTCTCTCTCTCTCTCTCTCTCTCTCTCTCTCTCTCCTTACCCACCATCGTTGGGCGTCAGCTCGGGCTCTTCTCCTCCACACTCCCCACTCCATCTGCACTGCTGCATCTTATGTAAGCGTCGACGCGTCGTGCACAGCTCATGGCGGCTGCCGATGCAGATCCTTTCTCCACACTTCTCCAATGTCCAATCCAACGCTCTTCGGCTCTCACCGCCTTTGTCTTCACTGCAGCATATCATGCATGCACACATCGTCCACAACACATACTTGGCAACTGAGGCTCCCCCAGTCCACCACACCCCGCTTCCATCGTGCTGCGGCTCCACGGGCGTCTGGAGTGTGTTGTGCAAAGCACGCGGCAGCTGATGGCAAGGTGATTGGCAGCCCACGCTACGAAGGGAGGAAATGCCTATGAGTACAGCTGTACGAAGAAAAACCTTCTCTTCTATACGGGCAGGCTCTCCAAGGGTGAGAAGACTAGCTGCGTGATAAATGTGTACCTCTTAGACGACAAGCTATCCCTCCCACGGACCGCACTGATAAGGATGGAAAAGGCTCGTGGTGGTGGGTGGATGGGAAGAAGTGGTGGCCAGGTCGGTGAGGATGTGATTGTCCACGGATGAGATGATGATGTTGGGCAAGCTCGACAACTCCTCCTTGATGCCATCATAGATGGACATAGATGTAGTTCAGCGATGGCACTGCCACCTAAACCATCCGGGCATCTCCAGCAGCAACTTCCGGTGCCGCCTACGTGACAGTTGCATGGCTAGCCGTCCTCTCTTCTCCGTTGGTTCTGCCACTCTAAGATCTGGGCGTGGCCGCTGCTCTCAAGTATCAACTACTCTTATCACAATGCTGCCGCAATTTTCGGATGACACGGGAGGTTTTTAGCTAGTCAGGACAATCAATCACAAGCTAATAGGTACTTAAAGAGGCACTGATGGGTTGAATGATTCAAGTTGGTCAATCACTAATACATTGTTGCAGCATACGGACAGGGGGAGGGTTGATTGCCAAAGATGCCTGCCATCCACCGCCATATGAAATGGACGATGCGTGCATGAGATGCTGTGGTGGAGACGAGGATGGTGGGAGCCAAATTAAAGGAGCGTTGGCTGCAAATGATCTCTGTCGTGGGCCGCCATGGTCTGTTCACGACGCCTGCAAATGATGCGGCGGTAGAGTTGGGGTGTGGAGGAAAAGAGCCTAGGTTGATGTCTGCCTAGGGATATTCACAGGTCGATTTGATTTGGTTTATGAAGGAAAATTTTCAAATCGAACCAACCCGCTCAGATGACAAAAATCAAATCAAACCAAACTAAAGAACTTTGATTTAAATCAGTTTGTTCTGATTTGAATCATCGGCCACTGGGTCAGGCTTCACGGTTCATATCTAAGGCGGGCCAATTGAGCATGGAGGTACTTACAATTGTCAGATCGTTTATAGACGTTTTGGTGGTCAAGGTTTTATGTTTTTTCCAAAGCATATGCAAACACACGCTGACGTGCGCCGTGCAGAGGTCGAAGGTAATGTCGCCATCTCGGCCTGGAGCTAGAGATACGGAGGTGGTCGGCGCCAAGGAATACTATGGAAGTCTCGGTATACTTCTCCTGCTCCGTAGACGTCCATGTGGCACACGACGATAAGATCCTACAGGCCGGTCATCCAGTGGTAAATCTCCGGGTGATGCGCGGAGAATGGTGGGCTGGGGCTTCTACAGTAGCCTTGGCGAGGTGGGCGGCAATGAAGGGGCAGCCGAGGGTGCGTCTTTGCGGCCTCGCTGTGGGCGGCGCAGATGAGGGAGGCAAGGGGGTTCCAGAAGGTGCAATGGCAGCCCGGAGGAAGGGTCCGGGGAAGCGTCTGCTGTGTATCGTGGACAGGCGGCAGGATTTGTCCTGTACCGGAAGACTAGAAAGCAAACGGCACAGAAAAAATCTTTAAAGCCTAATCTCCCGAAGCCAAGCCAGTTTGGTTCAGCGACCGATAGGCACTTGATCCTTGGCCCAAAACAGCGTAGAAAGCAAACTGAAGGGAAGGAATGCCATATTATTAATTATAAAAAGTTTAAAATTCGGTTTAATGGAAACCAAACCAACCCGAATCTCTCTCAAGCCAAGCCAAATAGAATCGCTCTCAAACCAAACCAAACCGAAATTTCAGTTTGATTTGGTTTGAATTTTCGGTCAAACGAAATAGTGAACACTATGCCCGCAACAGGAGATGCTTCACTCGCCAGCCGTCGGCCGCGTTGGATCTGCACGGGGGGGGGGGGGGGGGGGGGGGGGGCGGGTGTCCTAGCGGAGATGGGGGAAGGGAGTATCCAGGGCGATTCGTTATGACTGCGGTTCCACTTTATCATTGATTTGTTGCAGGAGCGCTTTCCACCTGTTATCCTCGTTCGGAGAAGACCGGCCGTTTGAGAAGCTTATTTGTTCAAATTACTTATTTCTACTTTATTCTAGACTCAACAGTTCTCACCTGGATTAACGAATCCGCATCATCAAAGTGAACAAATTGGGACAACACGGATAAGGTATCCTATTCTGAAATAGAGCCTGTTCAGTAGTATATTGTTTGAGTCGGTTCACATTCAGCCGTCCTGAGATACCAGCATAGGCGCTGCTTTGAGGAATGATGCTTAGACTCCAGGTTAGAATTCTTTGGCAGTCCTACCATCCAATCAAACTAAGAAATCACAAAGTCCCTTGAAAGCAAGAAACTTGGGGCTTGTTTGCCTCCCAAGACTCAAGCTCAATAACTTGTTTTGAGATCTATAAATGATATACGCTGCAGAGTACTTAATACTCCAGATTATAATTCTTTTGAGTCCTAACATCTAATCCAACTGACAAGTGCCTTGGAAGCATGAAACCTGGGGCTTGTTTGCCTCCCAAGACTCTAACTCGATAACCTATTTTGAGATGTATGAATGATATACACTGTAGAAGAAAAGATTTAATTATATACAGATGATATTTACACACCTGGAATAGACTCCCGCTTGTTATATATAAATAACTACATAAAAAAGAACTTTATCCTATCAAAGGATAAATAAAACTTGTTGACTAATTAATCTGAATTGGCAGCTCTTGACTGATTCGATTGACTGCTTTCTATAAGCACACACCTTGATGGAGGACCACAGATGCTCAACACCACCTGTAGTGACAGAATACAAACATATAAATAAAACTGAAAGGGAAAAAAGTGCTTATATATCACAGCTAGAGTCGAGTTCTAAAACTTACTGGCAGAAAGACAAGCCCATGCAAGAACCCAATAAGAACCAGTGCTAGATACATTTGAAAATAGTAAACCTGTATAAACACAACCATCAGAATGCGATATATGACTCAATAGTGTTATTTCAAGTTGCAAAGAAGCAATGAGTCATGTACAAACCACAAAAATTTCCGATCGTGAGAAGCACAGGACTATCACCCCCACTAGCTTAGTAAGTGTTATCCCACTGGAAATAAAATGAGTATTCTGTTAGCACAAGGGGATGATCATCTAAAATACCAAAAAAGTGCTTATTATTTTGCAAATGTACTTTTCGAACACTATTTCACCACTATGTAAGCTACTATGGTGAATGTAAATTGTCTAAGCGACAGCTCCATAGCTCCTAACAGCAAAATTAGGGCTAGCAGCTCTGCATACATGCTCCAGATGTGTGACAGGGAAGGGGACTGTATACAAGGCTATCATTCTTACACGTCTCACGTCTCCAGAGGCATGATGTCTCCTCTCAATTTTGACATTATAGATCTGGATGGCTTCACCGAAAGTGAAAGCTTTTCTGGTCTATTTTATTTTATTTTGCATTTTCATCCATCCATTTCCATATAAAATACGTATGCATAAGAATTTATAGAGATTTGTTGTGCACATCAGAATTCACAATTCAATTGCCAAATCACAAGCTAACCTTGGCAATATTTCTTTGGCAGTTCAATTGCCAATTCATCAATTGGCACATTATTAGCAGGAATTCACTTGGCAAATCATAAGCTTGACCTCAATATTACTTTCTTTGCAACCTCTCCACCTGCCTAAATGAATGGCTTCACCAATATGGATAGCCAGGATCCAGATATGGATCATTTCAGCCAATAACTTCACGTTGGTGGATGGACAGCTGCTCACACCAAACTTCCATGGTGAGAAGGTTACTATTAAGGGGACCCTTTATCCCTCACACTTACATTGTGTAAAATGCAGGGAGATGCAAGATGGACAGTAAGAGGGATTAACCAATTCATTTCACAGATGATACCATTTTACTAATAGTATAGGAGCAAATTAGTTTACTTAATTCTCAGAACATGATGGATCAATAATATGCATGGGCATCCAATGGGATGTGGATGTGCTATGGGAGGTGCTTCTGGAGACTTAGATACAGTAGGAAGGAAGGTGAGATCCTTGAATGGCATGCTGTGTGTGAACATAATGTGATGCGGACTTTCTTATTTCTATGACAGGGCCAACTGGGGTTTCAGGCTTTCAGCTGCTAACTTTTCTTGCAAGACTCTGCACATGGAATCCTGTGGTGTTCTTGAAATTGTCTTTTGGCTTTGCCTTCCCAATTGACTGCTCAGTGTCCGAGTCAAGTTTGATGCATGGTACAATTTCATATTCACATCCTTGATTAATGAAATTATCTAAACAATACTAAATCTTTGGCTGATCCTGATGTCTATGCAGAAAAGGTCCTGTTTATGACATTTGACAATGGGTCAAAATCAAATTTCATTTAACAATACTAAGTCTTTGGCTGATCCTGATGTCTATGCAGAAAAGGTCCTGTTTATGACATTTGACAATGGGTCAAAATCAAATTTCATTTAAAAGTAAACATGGAACTTAGAAATAAAATGATAATAGATCCCATAAATAAATTGATCAATGCAAATAATCCATATCACACTTAAGCATATATTTTCCAAAAAGGGATCATAATGAAAAGATAATGTTTGTCTACCTGAAGACTGAAGCCCCCATTGTGCTCAAGGCCTTCTTTGCTCGTTGTCCTCGATCCCCACTGCTGATCTGCAATGAGAAAATTGACACGACATTGAGGTACCTAGTTCCGACTCTAGAATAGAAAAAACTTCTGGCTGGAGCAACTTCATATACTGGTTAATTTGCATATGACACGTATGATGACGAAACTAATGGTGCGCAATAGGCAGATGTTGTCAATAAAAGCATTTTAAGAGTTCTTGATATATCTTGCAACTGCATGGTAGCTGATTTGTCCAAGGGTGGCATTTATGATTTATCGCTAGTTACTCCAGATAGTAAGACTGACGACTCGAGAAGATAAATTGGCTTCTTATAAAATATCTTTATGTTCCGAAATACACTCTTGATTTTTGAAATCATTTGCTGCCATTTCTTAGATGTAGAACTTGTCCACTGATTAACACTTCTATTTTGCAAACATATACCATTATTTCCAACATACATTTTTCTAATATATTAATATGTATGTTATCTAATAATTTATTGCTTTCCTTCACCTGAAACAACCAAATAGCTTCTCTCCATTTACATTCCAGAAATATTTGGCTACAGTTCCTCTGGCAAGGTTCTTGATTTTTCTCCTACGCATGTGTCCAACAGTCCATTAGAAGGCAACCTTGGTCACTTGATCACCGTCTTCAGATGCATCTGATTCTTTAAATATTTGCTCTCTCTTTCTGAAGCATGTCTGCAGTGGCTAGTGATGTCAAGCATAGAGCTCATCAATACTTGGATCAAGGCTTGCCATCTAGATCATGCTGGCATCTTGGCAGGCTGGAAAGAGGAGATCCTGGAGAGATCGAGTACATGCTTTTTCCTCCATCATCAACAACATCGTCATTGCCAATATCATCTCGTCTCCTCCTTCCACCACTTTGTGCTTTACTCACCTTCTAGGTCTTGCTCTCTTTTATGCCTAGGGACCCTGAATGAAAGGGAAGAATTGCTGAAGAGATTTTGCGAGATGGCATTCAAAAGTTAGGCTTCCACAAGATCCAGCTTATCTTGAGTAATTAAAGGTTTATGGCTGACCAACTGGTGGACCTTTTTTCCCCTTCAAATTCTTCCAAAACACAAAACTGTACACCTCCACGTGTTACCTAGTATCACAACAAAAACCTTCAAACCACCACTGTACTTCTACTGGTTTATCCAGGACAACTTAGAAGCTTCTAATAACTAGTATGCTTTTATGAATCTATCCAGGTTGACTAAAATGCTTCTGGAAACAAGCACATTTCACAATCCTATTCAACCCTAAGTTATATTTTCCATAGTTTGACCTATTCACAAGCTATTAACATTTAGCTTGATCATACAAGATAATCCTTACACAAGTTTACACACAAAAGTGAAAAACAATATTATCAGTGATTAGCATGTCAAGTTGGCAACATGTTGATAGTTCCAACAAGAAAACAATAACAGTGATCAAGTAATACTGACTGAATGATAGATTAGTGTTCTTTCTAAGCTAATCATGAGCAAAATCACAGTTTTCATTTTATTCCATAATTATAAAAAATGTACATTATTTAATTCATTTATGTGGTAATAGAATATCACACCTATGTTGCTCTAGTCAACTTTTTTAGGCCAGCTTAGGGCCACTTGGCCAGCTCAAGGCAATTTGCAATTTCATTTTGAATAATATACTGGAAAAATATGGCCCTAGGATTGGCGCACACAATTTCACTTTGAACAAGCCCATTTTCAAAACCATGGTTCAGGTCTTGCACAACATCATTTATACCAGTAGTGAGATCAGAAGATTAATTAGTCTTCATGGATACATATAGTTTTCAGAGTGGGAGCGCTGTGGAATGTGTTTTACATTGCCACATGCCATTGTAGAATTACTGTTGATTTCAAACATGTTAACATATGTCACCAATTATAAGGGAAAAATGGACTTTGATATCATTGCACAACCCCAGAGTTCATCTTTGTTCTCTAGGTAAATTCCTGTTCACAACACCCCCCACCATTATTGCAAATTCCTCTGCATAGCTAAAAATGGGAAATCATGGACCAGAGATTATCTGCCACTTTGTGGAGGTTAAGGAACAGTTCCCATCCCCATTTAAGAAAGGTTTTTTTTGTGCCTGAAGAGAGAAGTTCTACAACCTTCATGAAGTGCGAGAAAAGTATTGCCTGTTCTACAACCTTCACGAAGTGCAAGAAAAGTATTGCCCCTAACTAACTCTTTCCAATGATAAAAGGAATTTCCCACCAAGAGTTAGGATATGCTTTCAACTCCACCTAGGTATGAGCCTCTTGTGCTTAGTCGGTCCCAAGCCCGAATAAAGGAGGAGGGTTGGGTAGGTGACAGCCAACGTAAAAATCTTATCACATTTCATGATATGGATTCAATCAAAATTAATGTTAGGACGTCCTTACTTACGACGTGCTGCACCGGAGTCCAAGTGTAGTGAGAAATAGGCAAGGGTTGAAGGCATTCCCCGCAAGCAATGCGCCACGTCGGTGTTCAGATGTGGTGTTAAATGAGCAAGGGTTCCCATATCATGGACGGATGTGAGTAAAAAAATTAATCCATGGAACCGAACAGAGAATAGGACACGGGACAAACTTCGATAATAATAGACGTTACTATATAAAGAATTCTAAGAAAGAACAGGTTGATAAGAGGATCAAAGTAGGTTCTTGAAATATAGGGTCTCTTACAGGAAAGTTGATGGAACTTGTTGACACCATGGAGAGAAGAAAAGTCAATATTGCGTGCATTCAAGAGACTAAATAGGTAGGAAAGAAAAGTATGGAAATAAGAAATACATGCTATAAATTGTGGTATACAGAAAATGAGAGAAATAAGAATGGGATAGGTATTATTATTGATAAGACTTTGAAGGATGCAATGGTAACGGTAAGGAGAGTAGGAGATATGATTATCCTAGTGAAATTAATTATAGAGGGCGATGCGATTAATATAGTTAGTGTCTATGCTCCACAAGTTGAATTAGATAGTAAGAGTAAACGGAAGTTTTGAGAGGATATGGATGACCTTATGTAGAGCATACCAAATGAAGAGAATATCTTTATTGGTGGGGACCACAATGGGCATATAGGAAGTAACTGTCAGGGTTATGAGAAAGTTTATAGAGGTTTTGGCTTTAGGACTAAAAATGATGAGGGAAAAAGTATCTTCGATTTTGCTATGGCCTACGACCTTACACTAGAAAATACTCACTTTATAAAAAGGGAATCTCATTTTAGTGACTTTTAAAAGTGGACAAATTAGAAGCTAAATTGACTTCCTTCTCACAAGGAAAACAAATCGTGTTTTATGCAAGGATTGAAATGTTATCCCCGGAGAAACCTTAACAAGTCAACACATGTTAGTAGTCTTAGATATTAAGATCAAGAGGTGGTCAAGTATGTTTAGAAGAAAGACTGCTGCTAGAACAAGATGGTGAAAATTAAAAGGGATGAAACAAGTGATGTTTAAGAAAGAACTACTCAATATGGATGATTGGAAGTCAGATTTAGAGGCCAATACTATGTGAATAGATATGGCCTCAAATATTAGAGAAGTAGCTGGAAAAGTGTTCGGAGAGTCTAAAAGACATGGCCCACCTGCGAAGGAGATGTGGTGGTGGAATGAGGAGGTACAAAAGGCGGTGAAGAGTAAAAGAGAATTGTATAAAAGAATGTCAAAGTGTGATAGCAAAAAAGGTTGTTAGTCGGGCAAGAGCTCATGCCTTTAAAAAGATGTATGAGAAACTTAAAACTAAGGAAGGGAAAAAATATATTGATAGATTGGCAAGGATAAGAGAGAAAAGGTGTTGGGATCTTAACCAAGTTAGGTGCATCAAGAATAGTGAAGGAAATGTTTTGGTGAAAGATGAGGACATCAGAAAAAGGTGGAAAAGTTACTTTGACAATCTTTTTAATGATAATCATAGTGGAAATATAGTGGGCATAGAATGTATAACAGAGCGTAATGTAAACTATACTAGGAGGATTAAATTTTCGAAAGTCAAGGAAGTATTGAAGATGATGAAAGTAGGTAAAGTTTGTGGCCCTGATGAAATTCCTATTGAAGTGTGTAAATGTTTAGAAGATGTAGGAGTAGAATGGTTAATCTGATTGTTTAACAAGATCCTAGTCTCTAAGAAAATGCCAGATCAATGGAGGAAGAACACTCTTGTACCTATTTTTAAAAACAAATGAGACATTCATGACTACTCAAATTATAGAAGAATTAAGCTCATAAGTCATACTATGAAGCTGTGAGAGAGAGTTGTGGAACATCGTTTACGTTCTGACATAACTATCTCGGCCAATCAATTCGGCTTTATGCTGGGTCGATCAACTATAAAAACTATCTTTCTCATTAAGAGCTTGATAGGAAAAATATAGAGATATGAAGAAAGAACTATATATGATGTTTATCGATTTAGAGAAGGCCTATGATAGAGTTCCAAGAGATGTCTTGTGGTAGGTGTTGGAATGCAAAAGAGTATCTACTAGGTACATACAAGTATTAAAAGACATGTATGAAGGAGCAACTACTAGTGTCCACACGGTCGGAGGAGAAACAAGAGATTTCTCTATTTCCGTTGGAGTGCATCAAGGATCAACAGTAAGTTCTTACCTTTTCGCATTAGTTATGGATGATTTAACAAAAGATATACAAGAGGACGTTCCTTAATGTATGATGTTTGCAGATGATATTGTGTTGATAGATGCGACGCAAGAAGGAGTTAATAGAACACTAGAGCTTTAGAGGAGCACCTTAGAGTCTAAGGATTTCAAGTTAACTTGGATGGGATGGCAATATCCTAAAGCACCCATTTCAAATATCTTGATTCGATCCTCCAAGAAGACGGAGGGTGCGATGAGGATGTTAGCCAAAGGATTAAAGCAGGATGGGTAAAGTGGAGACTTGCCACGAGAGTCTTGTATGACCACAAGATCCCAACGAAACTGAAAGAAATATTCTACCATACGGCGATAAGACCTGCAATGTTATATGGTAGTGAGTGTTGGGTGATGAAGGGACAACATGTCTCCAAGATGAGTGTTGCCGAGATGAGAATGTTAAGATGGATATGCGAGCATACTAGGCTAGATAAAATTCGTAATGAGTATATTAGAGAAAAGATAGGAGTGGTACCAATTGAGGAGAAATTGAGAGAAGGGACACTGAGATGGTTTAGGCATGTTAGGCGTAGGCCTAGGGAGGCTCCAGTTAGAAAAGTGGAGTATATTATGATAGATAATGGGAAGAAAAGAAGGGGTAGACCTAAATTAACTTGGAAGCGGGTAGTACAATATGATTTGGAAGCTTTAAACCTTTCAGAAGAGGTAGCCCAAAATCGTTTAGAGTGGAGACAGAGAATCCATATAGCCGACCCCAATTATTTGGGATTAAGGCTTCGTTGAGTTGAGTTGGGATATGCTTTCCTATACACTTATTTTTGGTTTCTTTGAACAGAGGAAGACAGTTATAGCTCTAAATAAATCTTCGTTTCAACTTTTTCTCATCCATGAACCAAAACTCAGAGATATACTTGTTGGGAATTTTATCCCTGGAGGAAATAAATATATTTTTATCAACCTCTCAACAATGCAACATACACAAGACATGCTGCCTCCTTGTGAACAAATTGCTGACTTCTAAAAAAGTCATCTTCAAAATAGAATAATCCCAAGAGGGAAGTACCAATCATAGTTTTAGAGATCAAATGCCTCTATCATATGTATCACCAGGGTAGGAATTTTGTCCATGATACCACACATATGGAAGCATGTTTCATAAAACAAGGGGAACTGAACTGTCCTTGTTTATGCATAAATAACTACATCTTGGAAACATCATAAGATAGAAGTGCCTTTTGAGAGGACTACTAAAGATTCCAATCACAAATTCTGTAATGAAAAAGTACACGAATCCTAGGAGCATGGTGGTGCAACTTAAACAGAAGTGGGAATGGAAATGAAATATGAGTGGTTTAATATTGTAGTGAAAAATAATCTTCAGTTAGGGCAATTTAGTCATTTTATGTGTTTGCTGATTTTCTCTGTTTTTTTTGTTCTTTTCCTGGTCTTAACAATGTCCTTTATGTTAATAGGGGTAAACTGGTCATTAGTTATTGTAACATGTGCTACCCTATATATAAAAGGACCTAATGTGCTGGCCGGCCTCTTTAAGACAAAGAGAGAGTAACTGCCCCCTGTTTCTTCCCCTCTATCTTATGTTCTTCTATCTTCATGGTATCAGAGCGTGTGTGAGAAAGAAGAAGGAGAACCTTGGCCAGTTGGCTTCTTTTCTCTTCCCAAGAGAAGGTTCCAGCACTTGGAAGAGAGAAACCCTAGGAGAAGGGTTGTCTGACAGTGGGAGCTCAAGACAACTGGACCAGTCCCTATTCCTTGTTCCCAGGTGGCCGGCCTTCTTCCCTCCCATCACCGTACCCTGTCTAGGGTTGTTTCCTGGCAGGCAGGACCTCCTCTGCTTGCTCCGGACCCTATTTTGGGGTTGTGGGGGCTGGTAGCTTTGTTCTCCTCCACTGAAACCCTGTCCAGGGTCCCCCTTGGTGACCGGTACCCTATTTAGGGTTTTCCTTAGTGACCCGTACCTTGTCTAGGGGCCACCAAAGTCACCGCCCTATTGTTTATGGTGGCCGGCCACCCCTTATTGTTGTTTAAACCCTATTTAGGGTTCTTTGAGGCCAACTTCACTCTTCTCTTGCACCGATCCCCTGTTTTGGGGGCTGTTGAGAGGCCGGCTTCAATTTTTCCTTGCTACTGCATCATAATATTTCTGTGTGCCTACGAGAGTCCCCAAAGGAGCGAGAATATGTCTGAGGTGACAACAAACGGAGTCTCTTCCAAAGGGGACAGCGTGGGGGGGACAATTTTCATCTTCAACTTCCCCTTGTGAAGTTGAATGATTCAAATTACTTGGACTGGGCATCAGCTATCAAGACCTTCGTCAGTGCTCGGACATAAGTGGGCTACATAAATGGCAAAATAATTCCACCTTCAGTGGACGACCCAAAGTATGATGATTGGGAACACCATGACAGTATTGTGAGGACTTGGATTCTTAGTTTAGTGACAAATTGACAGTTGAAGTATATTGTGAGAAAGTCTATTGCAAGACAGATGTGCCTTATACCGGAAGAGATGTATTATAAGAAGGCAAATCCAGTGAATATGTATGACCTTGTGGTCACTATTCATGACACTAAACAGGGCAGTAAGACTATGTGTGAATACTATAGAGCTTTGAGGGCATTGTAGGAGGAACAAGACACTTACGCTATCTCCGACTAGGACTTTGTTGCAGACCACAGGAAATATTTGAACCACATACAGGATCAAAGGGTCCTAAAATTCCTACATGGCTTGAACACTGAATATGAAGGGATGAGGTCTTTGTTTTGTTTATAATATGACTCCAGGTCACTCCAAATTGGATGCCAAACCTACTAGGGCCATTTTCCCTTGTTACTCCTCTACTTAGAAGGGGTACAAGCAAGGAATTCCGGATCGGATCGGGTCCCCGAATCGGGACCCGCCGATCCCGATCCGACTCGGATCGGATCGGCCGAGTCGGCCGATCCAGATGAAGTCTGGCCAGTCCGACTCGGCCAGATTAAAAAATAATAAAAAATTAAAAAAAGTCAGAAAAAATCAGAAAAAAATAAAAAAAATCAGAAAAAATTACATACATATTATTCAATTGATGTACAATAAGAATGAATGCAATTCATGTACATCCATAAAAAACCCTAAACCCTAAAACCCTAAAACCTTAAAACCCTAAACCCTAACCCTAAAGCCTAAAGCCTAAAGCCTAAAGCCTAAAGCCTAAACCCTTAACCCTTAAACCCTAAACCCTAAACCCTTAACCCTAAACCCTAAACCCTAAACCCTAAACCCTAAAACCCTAAACCCTAAACCCCTAAACCCTTAAACCTTAAGGGGGGGATCGGGACCGGCCCGAACCGGACCAGATCGGGTCCGGACCGGTCGATCTGGCCGGTCCGGCCCCGATTTGGTCCGGTTCGGGCCGATTTCGGCCGTTTTTTTTTTTTTTTTTCAAATCGGTGGGGGGGAACAGTGAAATCCCCCCCGAATCGGATCGGAACCCGCCGATTCGGATCGGAATCGGCCGATTCCGCAATCCATGGGTACAAGTGCTATGATCCCTAGGCCAAGAAGTACATTGTCAAAAATGTTACCTTCTTCGAACATGTCCCGTATTCTCCTTCCCCATATGTGTATGAGGGGGAGCAATGTAGTTCCCTTCCTATCGTTGATGTGCCATATGTTGTTCCTTCCTTATCCACTACTGTTGTCCCCCCTAGTAGAGGTGCCATCTCTGAGGTTCCAGCCACATCCACAGCTCAACATGACAGTGACACTACTCTAACTAGAGGAAACAAAGTTTTAAAGTACTATGTTCGCAAGAACAAGGCCCAGCAACCCCTTGAAAAGCTTTATGAGGATGCTGGGTCGGAGGTTATAGAGGCTGCTCCCGTTGACCCACCAACCCAGGAAGGTAATACTGTCTTTGAGCCTAAGCAACCTCTTGATTTTTTTGTTTCCTTTAACAGTTTGCAGGATACCCTCGAGAAACCCATTGCTATTTGAAAAGGTGTACGTGAGTGCACCAAACACCCTATTTCTCGATACCTTTGCTAATCTAAATTATCTCCTTCTTATATGAGTTATATAACTGCCTTGTCTGCTTGTCCCACTCCTCTTACCTTTGCACAAGCCAGTAAGGATCACCGCTAGGTGAAAGCTATGTAAGAAGAAATGGATGCTCATAGGCAGAATAATACCTAGGAGTTGGTTGACCTCCCTCAAGGAAAGAAGCTAGTAGGATCCAAATGAGTGTACACTACCAAGTTTTAGGTAAATGGCAATGTTGAAAGGTTCAAAACTAGACTGGTGGCAATGAGGTTCACTCAAACCTATGGCCTTGACTATCAGGGGACTTTTGCACCAGTGGCCAAGTTGAATTCTGTCAGAGTGCTTCTATCCCTGGCAACCTACTTCTCCTGGGAAATATACCAACTTGATGTGAAAAATGCCTCTTGAATGTTGACCTTGCAGAGAAGGTATATATGCAGCCACCTCCTGGTGTTGTCACTAGAGGAAAAATGTGCAAATTAAAGAAGACACTGTATGGTTTGAAGTAGTCACCTTGGGCATGGTTTGAGATGTAGAATAGCCATGATCAAGTATGGCTTCACACAGGACAATGCTGACCACATCCTATTTATCTGGAATAGGTGGTAAGGTTGTTATTTTGATTGTGTATGTGGATGATATAATTATCACAGGTGATAATAAAGAGGAGATTGTTGTCCTGAAAAAGAAGTTGGCGAAAGAATTTGAGATTAAGGATCTGTGGAAGTTGAGATACTCTCTTGACATTGAAGTTGCAAAATCCTCTAGAGGCATCTATGTGTGTCAATGCAAGTATGCTCTGGACTTACTGAAAGAGACAGGAAAGCTGGGATGCAAAGCAGCAGATACCCCTATTGAGGTCAATCACGGGCTAAGCCTTGTATATGGCGAACCATTGTCTGAGTCTGAGAAAGAATCTTATTAGAGACTTATTGGCAAGTTACTGTACCCGACCCTGAAAAGACCAGATATTGCTTATGCTGTCAGTGTAGTAAGTCAATTTATGCATGCTCCCAAGACCTCTCACCTTGGAGCTTGTGGATAGAATCCTGAGGTACATAAAGTCAAGTCCAGAGAAGGGATTATTGTTCTCTGGTGGCAAGCATCTTGTGCTTGAAGGATATATATATGCTGATTGGGCTGGCTCCCAAGATGACAAAAGATCCACTACATGATATTGCATGTTCTTATGAGAGAATTTTGTCACCTGGAGGAGCAAAAAATAATATGTATATGCTAGGTCCAGTGTAGAGGCAAAATACAGAGCTATAGCCCAGTCAGTTACTGAACTTTCATGGATACGATTGTTACTTCAGGACATTGGCATTTTTGTCAAGGTACCTATGAAACTCTACTGTGAACAAAGTTGCCATCAATATTGCCAACAATCCAGTTCAACATGATAGGACAAAGCATATCAAGATTGATAAACACTTCATTCAAGAAAAGCTTGATAGTAGAGACTTGTGTATACCATACATCAACACCGGCCAACAGCTAGCTGATGTTCTCACCAAAGGGTTGTCTCCGGATCAATTTTTGAATGTAATTAGCAAGCTGGGTATGCTTAATATCCATGCTCAGCTTGAGGGGGAATGTAATGAAAAATAGTATTTAATTAGGTCAATTTAGTTCTTTTATGTGTTTGCTGATTTTCTTTGTTTTTTCTGTTTTTCTCCTAGTCTTATCCCTGTCCTTTATGTTAATAGGGGTAAACGGGTCATTGGTTAATGTATGTGCTGCCCTATATATAAAAGGACCTAATGTGCTGGTCGGCCTCTCTAAGATAGAGATAGAGCAGCTGCACCTCTGTTTCTGCCTCTCTATCTTTTGTTCTTCTTCTATCTTCAAATACGAACATTTTCCGGCATAAAGCTCAAATGTTTGGGGGAACAGGAGAAAGAATGAAGAGGTTTGACACTTCTGGGAGCAGGATTTGCCGCCAAATTAAACATATTTCACTTACCGGGACAGAGGTAACCAAGATCGATCTTGATTCTCAGCTAGAACTCAAGATATCACCGTTTTGCAAAAGGTACATCACGAGTGTTCTGTGTGATCCACATGCTTCCAATAAGACATTTTTTTTTAAGGAGGATTTTGGGAGACTCACGTACAATTTCATTCCTCACATTTAACATGGCTTCCTCAGACTTCAGTATGCATGAGGAAAGATCAAGAAATAAAGAGCCACATCCATCCATATATGTCCACTTACTTCCCTCTCTTCTTTCTCTGTGCTCTCTTTTTTTCTCCCCTGCTATATCAACTGGTATTCTATGGAAATGACCAAATACTTACTGGGAATATAATCAGTTCTGTGTCAGACTGATCCCTATTCATTTAGAGATTTATTTTGGACCTTGCAAATGCTATAGCACTGCCCTACACTACAATCATTGAATTATGGCTGTAAGCTTATATTCTTCAGTTTACACTTTATATGTAAATCTATAAGAAATAATAGCATTCATTCAAGGAAGATGGTCAAAATGAACAAGAACTCAAAGCAAGTATCTTCGTCACTGATGTTATTGATGCTTCCAATTATTATTCAAACCCTCGTACAGAACAAAATATCTAACTGGAAATTACAGAAGGAAGAGAGTTTATGCAGCTACAACAAAAAACAAGTGTGGAAAAACCCACTAACCGAAAATGCATGTGATATATGGACACAGAATTCCACAGCAATCCCGATTGACATGACAAGGTTCACAACAGAAACTGCATTCAGCTGGATGTTCAAAATAGCCATTACACCCTGCACAGGACCAATATGTAAGAAAGAAGGAAACAACAATAGTATCAAAGAATAAGAGGCGTGTAGAGCACCAAAAAAAAAAAAAACAGTTGGAAACAATACAATTTGGCAGATAAACTTCCAGAAAATCTTGGCTAATGGTGCCTCAGTAAATTTGTTTCTTTAGCAGCATAGATAACTCAGGCAAATACTACGTATGCATCCATCACATGTCTTAGACACAAACCACTAGTGCATAAAAAATACCAGGATAAATACTCTGCATTACATTAGCAGAAAAGGAAGGCCATCAGTTGAGAACTTGGAAACAACACAATGTCGGAAAAAGAAGAGAACATGTCTCACACCTTTTGCTTATAAAAAATCACAACCATCAGTAACAAAGATTGAAGCTTAAGTTTTAACATTCAGAACTTGGAAGTATTTATATAATCTCAAGCCTCATCTTTAATTGTACACATTAACTAAAGTAATTGATGGTAATTGAAGAACCAGTCAGCTAATATCCAACCAATTTGGAATAAGCTAAGATCAGGAAATACCACTGAGATGGGTAGTTAATATATAAATTGTGATTAGATGCCGCATGCCCTCAATACAAGAAATGCATAATACATCGCATAGTTTCTTCTGTAAATGCCTTCTGTGTTCACTCTCATGCTCTAACAAATCTGTACGAGTTCCTTGAGATGCATAAGCTGGGAAATTCTATTCAAACCTAGTTTTTTAAGACAACTTTAAGTACATCCTAGGATGTATCTGATATCATGGAAGTACATCCTAGGATGTATCTGATATCATGGAGAACCTTTTAGGGACAATCACTCCAAGAATGAGGAACTACACTGCAAACTAAGACTCAGACATTACAAATTTCCAAGGAAGATGATGGAAAGAGATTGAAGATATCGTTCTCCCACTGGCTAGTTGAAGCTGTAGTTTCTTCAACCTAAGTTACAGCCTATGTTATATCTCTATATATGCAACCTTTCTCCAAATGTTTGCTAACATGGCATATAAACAATTTTACTTGCTGGTTTAAAAGGCATTTAAATTTCAAGGAGCAGCATGCAAATATCAGCCTCAATAATATCCACAAAATAAATGATTTACCATGATATCAATGACGATCATCGCCAGCACTAACAAAATTATGGCTGAACTCCATAAGCTGCACAATTTCATAAGTCAACACAATGCTGGAATGCTAGCATATATATAAAAGAAATCATAATACCACATAGAAACACAACCAAAAGCCTAGAGCAGTAAGTTATTATCAAGTATAAGAATGAAGACCTGCAGGTGATAACCAAGCACACAATAAATACAGCACCTGTTAAATCATCATAAGCAATATTAGGTTAGAGAGTAATCTTATGCACATGTATAGAAATGGTAGGAAGAAAAGATAAAAATAACCAGACATAAAAATAAAAAAAATAAAGTATTCTCAAGAAGCACAAATGAGCTAATGTGAGCAAGCACTGAAAAGCATTAAAAGAAAAATCTGGGCTTCACTCCTGAACACTCTGTGAGACCATGGTCCATGGTTTGCCACCTCCAGATGGAATCTCTACCAATGTCAATAATTTTGGTTTTTTTTTTTTTTTTTTTTGGGGGGGGGGGGTTGTCAGCATAGGAGGGAGGAGAAGAATAGGAGGAAAAGTTGAAGATGCTTGAGAGAGAAAGAGAGAGATTCTGTAGCTCTCTCTCACACACATGTGCGCGCATGCGCCCTCTCCTCCTCCCTCCTCTGCCAGTATTTCTACTGTTGGATTAACTGTCAATAATGTCCTATAGCATTAACTTCTAAATCCAATAATTCTTGGGCCAACGAAATTTCTTTCTTTAAAAGTAATACCATTATTCATGAAGGAAAGGATATTTATGTACATTAATGGGTAAGGACCCATTTCATTTTTGGAAGGTGACCAATCAGGCCACAAATTCATTGAAAATAAATACAAACAATACACCAAAGAGCAAAGCAAACTCTCAAGTCACACACAATCCCCTTACAAAGTTAAGAAAAAAACCCCTCTCCAAAGAAACTCCCCCCAAGATATCTTATCAAGGAGATAAGATATTAAAAGAAAGTAGAAACAAAATTACAAAATCAGCTATTCATCCTCAACCACTGCTGCAAATTAGACATAAGAGGAGAGGGTTTCAGATCCACCACTACCCTTGCAGCTTTTCCCCATGCAGAAACCCATTTAATAACCCTGCTCATGATATTGTAGAAGCTATCAAACTCATTCCTGAACCTTCTATAATTCCTTTCAGTCCAAACTCCCTACAGAAATGCTGGAAGAATTATAGACCATAGCTCCCTCTCAGATGGTATAGGACATAGCTTAGCCCACCCATCCAACATATGATGCACAGAGGGAGGTTCCTCCCAATTAATATTAAGGCTCCTACAGTAAGACAGCCACCAAGCATAGACAATTCCACAATGGCAAAACAGATGATCAGCTGCCTCATCAAATCTTCTATAGAAAATGCATGTGAGCTTCTGCACAGGAAAAAACCTTCCGAGTCTGTCCACCGTGGGTAGCCTTCCCAAAGCCATCTTCCAAGGGAAAAGATTGATCTTGCAAGGTAAAAGCTTAGACCAAACAGTAAGTCCCAAGGACACTAACTCCACTGTCATTAATCACTCGTAACAAAGCATTAACATAAAAAATACCTTTAGAATTCCAAACCCATAGCCTTATGTCATCACAGTTTCTCTGAAGCCCAATTTTCTGAATGATGTTCATAACAGCCACCAATTGTTGAAGTTCCTGAACTGTTAAATCTCTTGTAAATGTCAAGTTCCATGGACTGGACTGCCCATATGAGTACAACTCAGACTCAAATTTCTTTTTGTCTTCAAAAATTTGATACAAATTTGTGAATTCGACTGCCAAAGGCTGGTAAGAAGCCCACCTGTCTTCCCAGAATTTGACTGAACACCCATTACCCACTTGATAAGAAATTGGAGGTGCAATCAAATCAACCATCTTATTAATATTCCTCTATACTGGGGACATATTAGATAAACAGGTTGGACGCAAATTCCATCTAGATGTACCATGATAATATTTCTCCCTAATAATTTTGATCCACAAAGCATCTTCCTCTCCCATTCTCTAATCCACTTGGCCAATAAAGCTTGATTAAAGGTACCTACCTTCACCAAACCAGCCCCTCCTTGATCCTTTCTCCTACAAACCTTGTCCCATGCTATTAAGTGCAAAGCTCTTGAATCTCTCTTCCCCCCTTCCCAGAAAAATAGGCTTCTCTTAGATTCAATTATTCTTTCCACCTTTTTCGGAATTTTGAAGATGGAAAGATGATATGTTGCCAGAGACGAAAGGACTGATTTAGATAACACCCATCTACCTCCAGCTAATAAAACCTAGCTTTCCATCCTTCCAATCTCTATTCACACCTTCTAATAAGCTCATCCCAATCTCTGACTTTGCATTGAACATCAGACAGAGGGAGGCCTAGATAAGAAATTGGGAAAGAGGATACCTTACATGTAAAAGTTTCAATAACCACAGTGCAAAACATGTGCAAAGCTCTTAAATCTCTCCTGGCCCAAATTAATTCCTACCACCTCAAATTTCTGAAAAATGATGGCCAACCCTGTAATGGCTTCGGTTAAAATCAGTAACCTCTTCATATTTGTAGGCATAACATCATTTCCAGAGGAGAACAATAGTGTATCATTTGCAAACTGAAGATGTGACAACAAAAACCCATCTCTCCCCACAGAAAAACCATCAACCAACCCTTGTGCTGCCGCCCTATCCCAAAGGGTACTTAAAATCTGTCCAACTAAAATAAAAATCAGCGGAGACATAGGATCTCCTTGCCGCAGCCCCCTCGAACTTTTAGAACAACCATAGGGTTCACCATTAAGAAGAATAGAGAATTTAGCAGTGGATATGCAGCTCATGATCCAACTAATCCATTTATGATTGAAACCCATGGCACCAAAAGCTTTTTGGATACACAACCAGCTTACCCGATCATAAGCTTTCTCATAATCCAATTTAACTAGCACACCCTCCTTTCTACTACTTTTCTAAGAGACAATGGCTTCATGGGTTGACAAAAAATTGTCCAAAATGTATTTACCCTAAGGAATGCTGCCTGATTTGAACTAATCACCTCCTTCAGCACATTCTTCAGTCGATTAGCTAAAACCTTGGTAATAATCTTATAGCAACCATTCAAGAGACTAATAGGCCTAAAATCAGACACAGTATCACCCCCTTCTCGCTTTGGAATTAGAACAATAAAAGTATAATTAAATCTTCTGATGCTCAACGGCCTTTCTTGGAACTCCCTCATCACCTTCATCAAATCTTCTTTAATGGTATCCCAGAAATACTGATAAAAACCCATAGAAAAACCATCCGGGCCCGGTAATTTATTAGCTTCCATACTAAAAACTGCTGATTTGACTTCCTCCTCTGTAAAGGGAACACACAGCTCATTAGCCTGCCTCTCTTTAATTTTTGGTAAAACCCCATCTTGAAGATGAGGTCTCTACCATTCATCTTCCTTAGCCTGATTTGGTAAGGACCCATTTGATATGGCTTATTGAACCACTTAATCCAAGATGGTCAAACATTCCAATTTTCAAACTGTTTGACAAAACATCTAAATGAATGTCTAACCCATCCTCTTATATCTGAATGCATCTGTACCTATAAGTGATGGGGAGGCCAGTTGGCCCCACCCTGGGTGTCACCACCGCCGCCGCACTTGCTTTCCCACCACCGTCATCATCGAGAACAAGCGCCCCCTAGCCCCACTCCTCTCCTCATCATCATCTTCTTCCACGGTGGCAGCTTTGCCCACTCCTCCTTGAATAGTGCCATCTACAACTCCCTCTGCCGCTGTTCATTACTATGTGCAACGCCGTCATAGTGTCCATCAACTACCAATGGTCTCCGGAGCACCGCTTCCCCTGCGTCCTGTCTAGTCGGGCACCCGCGTCTCCGGCAACATCCTGTTCGACCATGTTCGGCAGTGAGGGAGGCAAGGACTCAGAGCTGATGCTGGACAGCAAGTACTTCGTCACAATCCAAAATAGGGATTGGTACTGGCAGGTGCTCCACCTTGAGGGCACCAACCACGACCACCCTGCTTGCACCCCCTTCAGCCCCAACAGCGATTCGTTCCCCAACCCATTTTTATTTATGGGTACTGCAATTATAAAAGTTAGGGATCTAGATGTATGTAAAATTAGAGGTTAGAGGGAAATATATGTAAAAATTTCATACCCCTTGTTTATATGAGTATTTTTTTAGGCATTTGAGGGTATTTTTGTGAAATAATATATTAATTCAGATGTCAATATAAGTTGACTATCAAACACCCTTTCCATGTAACTCTTATTCTTTTTGAAGTACATTTTTTGTTACAGATTTAGACAATAGATAGGGAATTAGACTTTAGATATTTAAAGTAAGTTTTACCAAATGCCACCTAAATCAAAGGAGAACTAGGAAAACCCTCTTGATCACAGTTAATTATGTACAGGCAGAGATGGTAAATGGAGTGCACTGAGTGACAAAAGGCAACATTTATCTTTGTCTGACCAGTCATTGCATTTTCAATATCTCCAACAAACTGCTATGTAGAAGTATCATATCCATTTTTACGTTCAAATCGGTTTCAAACAATTGTGCCAGCTCAGATGGACCTTAACTCGACTTGTATAGATCATAAGAAGAGAAACCATCCTAGTTTTTACTGGTTGAATCATGGCTTTGCCTCAAGTATTGAATTGAAGAAGAATAACCTTTGAAATAGTGTGGAAAACATTTCAACATGACTACTCAATGTGCATTTTCAGCGAGAAGGGAACAAGAGGAGCTAGATGTGTCATGAAGCGAGATCCCTTTCCAATATTCATGTGCCATCAATAGGAGTTTATGTTACATTTGAGCAGTTGCAATGCCTAAAATAGGCTTATGCAATTCACTAGAGACCATGCAATGCTCTAACATCTCTTGCACAAAAATGTCTTCAGCTTTGGAATGTCCCGACTCCTGACTCACCTCACCGCATCAACCGTCCACAGTTTCTCCTACTAGCTCTGAGAAGTTTCATGTAAAGTTGCCTACGGCCAGGAAGGATCAAGGAAGCATGATCAGATCTTTAATGGTTTTATTGCAGGGATATAAACAATATGGTCGATGGAATTCAGGATAAGGCCACAAAAAGTGCATTCCCCTTTCTTTCAATTTCAATATACTTGTAGGGGGGGAAAGAATCATACGCAAATATTATCCACCAACTCAAGTGTGCTTTTGTGCGTAACATAATGGAGGCACTGAATATATTAGTCTAAGACTCATGCAGACCTGGTTAATGACATCAAATCCACTTGCAAATCATACATACATAAAGGCTTGCATATATGCATAAATGCACACTGCGTGGATATAAACAGGAAAAAAACTGTGAGAACCATCCAACTTGTGCAGGGTAAAATACGAACCAAGACCAATGGAGATGTTGATTAATGCGGTCTTCCATATATCCAGGTACTGCTCAAAAAATATGTAGAAAACTGAATACGGGAATACTTCAATCTGCATGATAAAGATATCATCAGTTCAATTATTTACGATAGCATTTCCAATGAGATTGATGTTGAAACCCACCATACACAATAGTTCAAGATTTCAAAGCCTATCTAAACTATGACAACTGTATAGCAGAGCCATGTTAGCAGAGACTAATCCAGAAATGTGGAAGGTACATAATTATCAACCTAAAGAAGAACACAAATTCAAAGTGAAAAAACTGCAATCACCACTTAATGAACATCATATTGAAGAATATTTTTTCTCAAAATATTTGTTAAACCTTAGGAGCAGAATTCACGCATTTTCTCCTCATTCCCACTCCTACTCCCCAAAAAAGAACTTGAATTACTAACCTGTAGACTAGAAGATCCCCTGTCCAATCTTGTTTCCATTATTGCTCCCATGCATTAGCCACACTTTAAAGTGTTAAACAACATGGAATAAAGAACTTTACATCTCCAAGCCTCGTTGGTCTAGGGCTCAGAACTGATGGAACTGGCCGGAAGCAAAGCTAGTGCTGGCTGGAACCAGGTTTCGTTTCCCATCATTTTCAAATGCTTTATATATTTCTTCAGCAAAATGGCTGAAAATATCTTGTTAGCGGTAAATAACTGATTTCCAAGCTGGACTACAACAGGAAAATGTGGTTTTAAATTGCTCATTCAAAATCCTACATGGAGGAGTGGACCAATGGATACAATGAAACTTGAAAAGAATAAGTAAAACGGTACTTAAGTGTTCACAAAATGTATTGTTCATTGGGCAAACATAGGACAATCCAGTTCTTAATTAAGGATTCGTAGAAAGTATTATCTATTTGACCAACATAGGTTGAAAATCATTTTTGGACATCCACTCAGCCTTGTGCCTTGAAATGTAATAGCCACAAAACACAAGTGTAACAGACAAAAGGACTTTTAGTGAATATGGAACAGTCAATTTTCCCTTAGATGGGATTTAGCCTCATGGACTAGTCCTAGTTCACCCGCTTGGCTGAAGGTTTTACCTTGCCATCCCAATCTTCATCCAGTCAGATAGACAGCAACATCATCATTACCATCATTATTAAAAGTCTTACTCAATATATCAATCCTACCCAACTCTAGATGCCACTTTCTAACTGAAAAACATACAGACTAAGTGAAAAGTTTGGGAGAAAGTCTTCAACAGATATATCTAGATATGCATATATAGAACTGCATGCACACATGCATGCGCTCACAGCCTCACACACGTGTGCACACACACACACATAGATATATACATATATGTATGTGTATAAGAGAGAGATGAGGAGGAGGTGGGACATACCACCATGTTTATATTATACGGGATGGATTTCTTGTTACTAATTCACAGGAAACATCCTTGTGAACATTTTATGTACTATCTGATGAGATAGTTTTGCTATCTAACAGTCATGCATGCTGCGTCACAATTGGTGCCACAAAATTCACTGCCGGATAGGGTGTAGCCACCGTGTAGGGAGAGGAGGATGGAGTTCTGAGGTGATGGATCCAGTGAAAACAGGATGGATTAGAAGGAACGACCATGCAACTCCATGGTACAACATTCCTAGTGTGAGAGGAAGTTTCCAACGGTTGTAAATAATGTTAACAGAAAACTTTTCTGTTGTTAACAGAAATTTTTTCTCATACATAGAGGGGGGAGGGGGGGGCATACCTCCAATTGCATGAAGGGTGCATTTGGATGGACTCATGGGGGTGTACGGTCCCCATCATGAGAGTCCACAATCCCTGACAAGGAAAAAGTCTTCCCAAATGAGCCAGGCCCCCTACGCTTGCGTGCAAAGTAGATTATGGAAAAAGAAGAGAGAGAGAGAGAGAGAGAGAGAGAGAGAGAGAGAGGAAAGGGCAAGTACAAGAGGCTTTTCCAAAAGCAGCTGCTGGTTGGCTTTTGGGGATTATGTGATTATTGGATAATCTCCCCAATGCATAATGCATTCCAAACGCACCCTAAGAAACAATGCTGACACAACCAGATAGCAAAGGCAACATCCCAACTGAGAACCCAAAAGGCCAAAACAGACAAAATAATGAAAGCATAGGTATATAATACATCACTTGACTCAAAAATATTCCACCTAATCCTAGCTACCATCCCACAATAAACAAATTTTGAAAAAAATATTCATCAATAACACTGAGTTTTCTTCTTATTCCTCTCTCATAAATGAGAATTCCCCCATGGGAATCAACATGCAGATGCTTCAGGTCTCAATAGCCCTGAAATTTCCTTTTACCAAATTTCTGGATCACTTTGGATGGAGGACAGTTGCCAGAGAGAAGTTGGCTTCAAAGTCTACTAAACTGGCCCATACTTTATTTTCTATATCCAAACCAAGGACACTGCATTACCTCAAAGGTTCCTTGCTAAATAATATCTGCGCCATAATAATTGTCTTCTTAAGGTGCCCACCCAACCCTCCCCCTCCTGCACTCCACACCCTATTGAGGAATGAGGAGAACCTTTGAAGACAACTTGTACTAAAGAATTGGCGAAATAAAAGAAAAAGAATATGGCAATAGTGAGCACAAAATTTCTTAGGAATGCTGAAGAGATGGTTCACCCTCCAAAAGTTCGAGGCAGTTGGGTAACATTTTCATCATATAGGAGAAAATTTGTTTTCTTAAAAAAGTTGGAGAGGGAAGAAAAGTGAAGAATAAGGTAACAAATCTTCCCCGCAGGGCCACTTGTGTCCCATGGTACCTAACGGGGGATCAACTATCTACCAATGGGTGCCAGTTTAAAAGGATAAAAGGGAAAGGAAAAAGAAAAATAAGGAAAGAAAGAAGAAATGAAAATAAGAAAAATAAAGGAAAGAAACTTAAGAAAAATGGATTGGCAGCGAATAACCACCCTCCCAAAAAACAGAGGCCATTATTGGTACATAACAATTGCCCATGTGAGCCGTTGTTAGCACCTTAGAGAAGGAAAAAACAAAAGAAGAGGAAGAAGAAAGGAAGAAAATAAGGAAAAGGCAAAAAGAATGAAAGACAGAGAGGGAACATAAGAGGAAAGGTGGTCCCAAGAGGGGACTACAGTTAGTAATTAATGTGAGCTCTGGGGAGCCACCATTGACAATCAATGCTTGCCTCTCCAAATCGATTAGTTCAACTAATCTAATTCCGATCCAGAATCAAGAACAAGATATGTAATGTCACTAAATTTAACCTAAGTTTTTATTAATAAATGTAAAATTATTTGGGCAATTTTTGGGAAGCAGTATATTAATTGTCCATCTCTTATGGGCTTATATGGTAATTGAATAAAATATGCTTAAACTAATTATACTAAAGTCTAATCCTTCATTAATAGTATGTTTAAATACAGGTCAACGGCAGATTGAGTTGCAATTAAATTGGTTGATAGTGACTATAGGATGCCACATCGATTAATTCCTAGTTGGAATCTAGGTGAGACCCACTTATGAGGTGTCATCACCCCATTGGTTGAGGCATATGGCACCATAGGAACCTGCCACATTATAAGTGAGAAGATTAAAAAGTGGACCAGAAGCCTGCTGGTTCATCCATAATGGAGCCCACATGTACGTCTCCTCTCTGAAGACATCTTTTTTTTCAGTCCTCTGGAAATGAAGTTCCAGCCTGTCAGAACCAGCCCTCTCCACCTTCTTACAACCTCTATAATAAAGAGATGGTGCTCCACAACAACACCCCCCCCTCCTCACACAGACACACACACAAAAAAGACACCTTGCCCAGCGGGGGAGAGTAGGACATAAAGGAGGGATGGAAGGACTAAGGAGAGGAAGGAGAGAGGATGACAAAGGAAGGGGAAGAGGAAAGAAGGAAAAGAGCAGAGTGAGAGAGAACTGCAGCATAAAGGGAACAAAGAGAGAGGGAGAGGGAGGCAGGGAGGGAGGGAGAGGAGAGAGAGAGTAGAGAGAGAAAGCAATGGCTGACAAGAGAGTTGTTTCTTGGATCCTCGACTTACCTCTAACCTTCCATAGCCTAGAAGACACGTGAGGGACTGTTCACAGGCTGCTCCAGTGTGAGGAAAAAAAGAGGAGATCAGGAACAACAATTTGATTGGATTCTAAGTATTGAAGGCTCCGAGGAGGGGTCTCGGACTGTCAACGTAGGACATATGTATACTATAGCCGCTTTTGCTGTTTTGATTCCCTTTTTCTTTCTTTACTTTTAAAGGTTTTGAGGGTTGTCAAAAGCTTCTTGTTCAGGGCACCACTGCCAGATTTTCCTTGAATCAGATCAATGATTGAATTCATGTTTGAAGATCTAAGACTAACTGAGAACATGAGAAGAGTGCACAAGGTTTAGGGTCTAAATTTCCTACATGACATCAATAACTCCTTTGGTTAAAATCTGGTTAAAATATGGATTTGAATTTCATGTTCCAAGATTGGGGTCCACATCCGCTACTTAGTCGGTTAGTCCAATTGATTCTAGGGATACGTGATAACTTTCTTAAAATTTTAATAGCAGATTTGTATATCTTATTTTCATATTATTATAAATAACCTCACTGCATCACAATACTTGCAAAAGTACCCCTGCCCTTACCATCCATTAGCATTCCACTGAAAATTTCTTATCTAACCCTAGTTAACCTTTAACCAAAATTGAAAAGTCTAACATCCTTTATTCTTCAATTCCCTCTGTTTCCATCTATCTGTCTATCTCTCTTTCTTCTTTTGGCATAATGTGCCAGTCGAAAACTCCCCTTTTTATAGGGGTATTTTATGTCCAAATATTAAATTTGATGATTTGAAGAAGGAACATTCGATGGATCCTTAACAGAGGTTAACCACACAGGCATTTTTGCAAGTATTGCGACGCAGTGAAGTTATTTAAAATAATATGAAAATAAGATAGACAAACCTCCAATTAAATTTTTTAGAGAATCATTTTTGCAAAAATCCCTTTATGAATCATGATGATTCCTCATATTTGCTAGGACAATCCCAATGTTTTATTCATTGTCTTTCATTTGTTTCAGCTTGCTTCTTTACGTACACACGATGTGGCAACTAGAGAATAAAATACTCAATCTTTCCAGCTCATGTTGATACTTAGGATCGGCAACATGAAGCCCAGAAATGAGTCAGAATTGTTGTCATTTGATGACTACTTGACTCCGTTTTGTTTGGATCTCAAACTGTCTAGTGAAATCATAACCAAATTGTCTTACCTTGACAAAGGATAAAAACGAACATGAGACGTTAAGATTTAGAGGCCTTAGGGACACCTTACAGGACAAAAATTTATGATATCTAAACAATAAATAAGGCCTAAATATTGTAAAGTTTGTGTATTGTGCGGTGGCAACCAAAGATCGTGGTTGAAGCATAAAGTAGTTTTCCTTGTTCATACCCGCTTAAAAGTTAAAAGAGCCTCAATGTGCTCTAATGCTTCTTGTCATTAGAGAAGGCCTGATGTGGCCTGAACAAACATGAGTCTTGAGCTGATGAAAGCCATAACACTGTCATATTGCACCTCTTTTCCTCGTTTTTGGGTGAAGTGGCACCGCAAAGCAGATTTTATTATTTTATAAACATGTGTCCCTTGATTCCCTTCAAGGTGGGAACTGGGGAAATTTTCCATTGCGATCATATGGATTAAGCAAGAACCCACGTCAACCCATTATGACTGTGGAGACCAAGATTTGCTCTAGGGCTTTACTAAGCACAGGACAGTGAGTGAAATCTTGTGTACATATATGGTGAAGGTTTTGTAAATCATGTAGCCTAACTAATCCATCACCTGTCTACCTTTCAAGACTGTAGGTGTCTCGTTATGAGTGACAAACAGAGGCAGAACCTGTTAGGTACCAAGTTCACCCAAGCATGATTATATGACTGTGACTATTGTGTCAGCAAACTTGTCACTTCTAGAATATTTAGATCGACCTACTTTTGGTGTTAAAAGTGATAACTCGACGATGAAGGATGGTTCCTAGAAATTATGTCAATGCGAGACTAACTGGCTTAGATAGAAAAGGCAAGGCTAGTTAGGATAGAAGTGGCCATGGATGAAAATAACCCAGACACACTCTCGCCTACCTGGTTTGGACCATTTGATTGAGTAGTTTCTAACTTCCCCTGTACCTTTCTTTTTTGCCTTATACAGAGAGATTGTATTTATTTGACTTCAATGCAATCAATATTACGTGGATCCTGCTGTGTATATTATGGATGTGGTTTCCTCTTTTTCTTCTTTGCTTGTGTGCTCCACTATTACACATCATTTATCATGTAGCTTGTAGTTGCTTGGTTGCCTTTGCTTACTGTTTTGTTACTTATAATTCACATGACCAGTGATCGCACTGTAAATGGCCTCTACATTGGTTTCAAACTTTCAATGAACCTACTGTCACCTTTTGTTCTTTGTCTTGTTTTTGGTTGAGTGTCAAGTTCACAAGGACCTGGATAGGGAGAGGTGAGTTGAAGCAAGCACTGACTTCCACCCTGAAACATAGTTGATACTTCCTTTTTTTTAGGATATGTAGATGCATGCGTTTGGCTTCCATACTCTTCATTCAGATAAAGCTACCTGTTTCTTTATTGATGTATGCACATTCCTGTTGTGCACTTTATTATTTCCATTTTTATGCTCCATAACCTTTTTTTTTTGGAATGGGAATGTGGATTCTAACACCAATTTTGTTAATCAAATAAACAGACTTTTGCCCTCATAAGCCCCCAAACATATGACCACATAATCAAATGAAGGCCACAACAATGAACACGGTGGGCATGCTCAAGACCTAGATTGTGGTCGTCATAAGATATTGTCACAGGTCACAACCCAATCTACCCCTTGTAAGGTATTTTCCCACTCTGGTCCCAACCTGCATATTTTGGTCCTGAAAAGGCGCTGGACAAGTAATGGATCCATGCCCTGCATATAGAGTCAATAAAATTTTCTTGCTTTCCTATACATAATGATCTAGTTCATCCCTGCCCAGGCCCTAGATCCCATGATGGCTTCATGTCATGGTGACTCCACACCACCATGTTTTTGCCTACATCATGAGTAGACATTACTTCCTAGCTCATGCTTGAGTCACTAGAGACCCTCTAACACAAGGATGGCAGTACCGGTACCGGTATCGGTGGGTACCGGTACCGGTACGTACCGGTACGGTACCGGCCGGTATCGGCCCGGTACCGGTCGGTACCGGCCCAATCCCAGTCCAGTACCGGCCGGTACCGGTCGGTACCCAGGGTACTGGTGCCGGCCGATACCGGTACGTACCGGCCGGTACGTACCGGTATCGGCTGGTACTGCCAACCATGCTCTAACATCTGTCAAGTTCATCCCCAAACCAACACACATTGCATTACATAGGGTCTTTTTTTGAAAGTGGATGGTACCACAGTTATTTAAGCAACAAAAAAGGTACAAGTATACAATGCACCAGAGAAAAGAAACCCCCTATACAAAAGGGTATCAACCTCCCAACAAAAACACCAAGATGGTGCCCCACTCATACTTGCCTCAAACAATAAAAAAAGTAAGAAGTATCAATGTGTGATGTACAAAATATATGTCCCTCCCTCTCTAACCATATCACACACAAACCCAATTACTCCCTCTGCAACCAAAGCTTCCTACCTGAAAATCCGATGATTCCTTTCCCCTAAAATGGCCCACAAAGTGGCATGAAGAATCAACCACCAAATAATCCAATCAGTCCTCAGGGCCATGAGGAAAGGCCACTGTCAGAGGCGGAAGGCTACAATATCCACTTGCCAAGAGGAGAGGCATTATGCAGGGTCTTACTCTCGTACCATTTGAGAAGACCTGATTCAATCCTTTCTTTTAGAAGGTGACTGAAAGTCACAGTTCTATTGATAACCAGAAAATGGTAGTACAAAGGGAACCCAGAAAATACATATCAGACTTGGTAGGACAAGCCCCTAACCAAGTCATAAACACAACAGAAAATAAAAACAAAAACTCAGATACAAAGGGTCTAATTTATCAAGAAAATAAAGCAGACATCAAGAACTAAGATCTCAACACAACAAACTCCTCCACTGCCGAGCCTTTTGCAAAATACCCGAACTTTCCTCATTGAAAATATTTGCTGCTTTACCCCACTCCTCCACCTAGTTAAAGGTAATCTTTAACAATTCAATGGCACTACTATATTGATCACTGAATTTCCTCATGTTTCTTTCACACCAAATAGTCCAAAGCAAAGCCGGACAAAAGATAAACCATAATTCCTTCTAACTTGGAACAGGACAGATCCCAGACCACCACAATATCAGGTCCAAAACTGAAGAATGATCCACCCAAGGAATACCAAATAATCTGCATAAAGTCTTTCACAGAATCATAACAATACCACAGTTCAGTAACAAATGATCTTGGTCCTCCTCAAAAGTAGCACAATAACCACATAAATGATTTCCTAAAATGTGTAACATTTTAGCCCTCTTTCCTGTCAAAAGTCTATACCAGGCCACCTTCCATATAAAAACTTTAATCTTATTGGGAAGGTAATTAGACCACATTAACTCCTTCCACCAAACTCTGCATCCTCCATCATTTAAGATTTGAACCGCAGATTTAACTGAAAACTGACCCTTGGAATTCCATCTCCAAACTCTCCTATCTTTCCTCTCATGACATAATCTAGTGCTGGCAATAAGATGTATTAAGTTAGAGATCTCATTAACCTCTACATCAGTTACATGCCTTCTCATATGCAAATTCAGGTTACCTGAGCCATGATGGAATATAACCTCTGCCACCGAGGCCTCCTTATGCTGAGCAATGTTGAATAAATTACTAAATTGAGAAGAGAGAACAATACTGGAGCACCATTTATCTTTCCAGAACAAGGTTTCACATCCATTACCAACATGTATATCACAAGATCTCTCCATGAAATCTGCATTCTTCACAATATTCTTCCAAATCGGAGACAAATTATAAGTTCTTGAAGGTTGAAAAGTCCATTTATTGTCATCACAATAATAGAGCTCCTTTATAATAGTAGCCCACAATGCCTCTGAACACTCTCCCCTTCTCCACAACCATTTCATTAATAAGGCTTGATTGAAGGTGGCAACTCCACATAGACCAATACCTCCTTGATCCTTACTTTTGCATACATTACTCCACTTGATTAAATGAAAACCTTTCTTCCCCCTTTTACCTCCTGACCAGAAGAAAGAGCTATTCTCCACTGACCTTGGAATTTTAAAAATGGAAGCAAAGTAAATGGCCAAAGAAGAAAGGACAGATTTAGACAAGATTAATCTCCCTCCATCAGAGAGATATCTACCTTTCCACCCTTCCAACCGATCTTCAAATCTTTTAATCAACACATCCCAATCCCTAACTCTAATTGCCCCATCTGACAAGGGCAATCCAAGATATTTGATTGGGAAAGAACAAATTCTGCATTGCAGAGTTTCAACAATTTCTTGCAATCTGTTTTGTGTCATATGTATCCCCACAATTTTAGATTTTTCATAGTTAATTCTCAAGCCTGTTATAGCTTCCACCAAAATCAGCAGATTTTTGATATTCTGAATTTCCTCATTACTTCCAGATGTAAACAACAAGGTATCGTCCGCAAACTGAAGATGAGATAACAGAATATTGCTTCTACTAATGCTGAACCCTTTAATCAATTCTTGATCAACAGCCTTCTCCCACATAGTACTCAAGATCTCCCTGCCTTAGGCCTCTGGAGCTCTTAAAGTAGCCGCACGGTTCTCCATTGACCAAAACAGAAAATGAAGCTGAAGAGATACAACTCATCACCCAATTAATCCATTTGTCATTAAAACCCATAAGGTTCATAGTTTTCTAAAGACAATCCCAGCTTATTCTGTCATAGGCTTGTTCAAAATCCAACTTGAGGATGACACCACTCTTGTTCCTACACTTGTAATGGTGAATTGCTTCAAAGGCTGCCATATAATTATCCAATATGAATCTTCCTTGCATGAAAGCTGATTGGTTAATCCCCACAATCTTGTGAATAACATTTTTGAGCCGGGTAGCCAAGATATTGGTAATGATTTTATAGCACCCATTAAGCAAACTAATTGGACGGAAATCCCCCAGTCTTTCAGCACCTTCAATTTTTGGAATAAGGACAATAAAAGTGGAATTGAAAGCTTTGATCTTATCCGGACTATCAAAGAATTCTTGAATGACATTGAGCATATCTTCTTTAATTATATCCCAACAAAATTGATAAAACCTGATTCAATCCTTAATTGTTCAGTTGGGCTCAGTCCACATGGTTTTGTCCTTAAAAAGGCACCTGGCAATTTATGGAACCAAGCACCACAACGTAGTAACTTTTTCCTACTCTCTAATATTGAACTAACCTATTTCAACCATATCTTAGCTGTCAAACACAGTGATGGCTCCACAACATGGGAGGTCCAGATCATTGCATTTTCACCCCTACATGTATGTGGCCTTTTCCTATGAGTAGTACTCTCCTACTACCTTGCTCATTGTGATTGCATCACTGCAAGATATTTGTAGGTTGACCTAGCTGGCTGATCAGGCTTTCCAGTCTTTTAATCATTTGCACTCACATGTCAACTTGTGAGTACCTAGTATATTGTAGTTGGCAAAGGAGCTACACTGTAAATTAAGCGCCAATTGCCATACCCATGTTTATCTAGCCCACAGTACAAGCTACAAAGCGGCTAGTCAGCTTAAAAGGGTAGAGAATGGTTTGAGCCTTTGAATTATCCTGAAAAGGGAATATGAAGCCAAGAGTAAGCATGCTACTAAAAAGGACTAATATATATCATATGAAAGAAGTATCTATAAGACAGAAAAAACTGACATCATGCAAGCTTGTTGAAGATCACCACCATGAAGCCTTGTAATTGGCAACTCAAAGAGTTATATCAACCAAATAGGCTTGTAATTGGCAACTCAAAAAGTGATATCAACCAAATAAGTACTGTTGAGAAAGATTTTAACAGAACAATAGGTCCATATGAAGAGCCTTAACCAACCTTCAAGGTATTAGAAACCTTAGAGCTGAAATCACGTGCGGCTCTCATTGAATTCACATAATCCGTCTGCAAATGAGTCTTGCTTTTAGAAAAATTAGATGAAAGTTTACTAACTTAAGGATTATAGCCTTACCTGTTTGTTAAGAGGGGTGTGATATGTACGGAAAGCTGATGCTTGGATGATACCACTCTCATAACCTGGTTAAATAATATCTCAAATGATTTCAACAGAACTAGTTATAAATTTCCTTAGTTGATGATATATAACTGTATATAATGACAAGATCTAAAATATCTTGACAGGGGAAGAAAACAATTTATGACCATTTAAGTCCACACTTGTCGTATAGGCCCCATGACCACCCTTCGCACAATCAGCAGATGGCAATGCATTGAGAAACCAGGGAAGCTTTTCCTTGAATTGTACCGTAGATGGACGACCTTTTTGTAAATCTGAAAGGAGAAAACACTAAACAACCAGAAAACAGTCTCAGTATGTTAGTACAGAGAAAAGTGAACATAAGGATGATCTCCAGGTACATTTAATCAAACTAAAACAAATCCAGATGGACCAATCAGAAGAGAACTACCGTGGTACAATCTCTGCATATCCCGCCTATGTCACATGACTCTTCATCAGGAGAACAGCAAGGAGGCTAGCAGGCCGAAAACACTCTCTCAGTAAATACATCCGAAAATAAAATTTAATCCTCAATTAAGGCATGAAAAAGGTGAACTTAGAGAACACATCAAAATTAATAAAACAAACTTTACCAAAAGCAAGAAGTTTGAAAGGTGTATATTTACAGTTTTCTTGAAATGCTCTGTCTACAAAAACTAGAAAGTAGATTTTACCAGAATCTCAGTAAAAAAAAAAAAAGGTGATAGAATTAACTGAGCTTAAGAGTCAAATACATAGAATTAACTGAGTTTAAGAGTCAAATACACCCTTGGTTTATTGCTTAACAAATTTTCAATCACCTTTGACCATTAAATCATCATCCCTAAAGCATCACTTGATAGCTGGATGGCCTTAAGATTCTGAAGATCTTGAAGATACATGGTGAGCACTTGTCACACTGACACAATTAAAAAGGCTTGAGGCAGTTGTGAGACGCTATATGAAACCCTCAAAATGCATAAATCTTGAGGCGCAATGAGAATGAGGTACAAGCCCCACTGGTTCAGAAAAAGATTCTTAAAACCATCAAAAGGATAAAAGAACACTGGTTTCAACGTGTTAATGTCTTCTTAACTCAATGATAGAGCCCGTTCTTAAAACCATCAAAAGGATAAAAGAACACTGGTTTCAATGTGTTAATGTCTTCTTAATTCAATGATAGAGCTCACTGAAGAAAACTATAGGAATGAAAGATAGACTTAAAAAAGGGGAATGGGGCAAAAGGAGGAGGAAGAGCAGCAGAGATAGGGGTAACTGCATTAGAGAAGAAGAAATAGGGAGCAGTGCTGGCCATCTTTTGATCAGCAAAAGAAGAAAAAAGTAAGGGGGCAAAGGTGCGGGGGAAACTCCAACTTTCTTGTTCAATGTCGAAGATAACTCTGATCTTCCAGTTGCAGTTTGTCCATGAGACAGTAGGTACCACAATGGTTGCCCTATCCATTGCCATTGGCACTAGGAACCGCACCATATAATGGTTGGCAGTATCACCCGATACCAATACATACGGGTATTGGTCAATACCGGTATGATATTGAGGGGTAGCCCGATACCAATCATTTATATTTAAAAAATATAAAAAAAGTTTTATTGGCCGGTACTGGGCCAAAATGGACTGGTAGCGGGCCAATACACCTGAGACTGATACTGGCACGTATCGGTATCGGTATCGGTATCGGCATCGCACGATAGCAGTAGTGATACCGGTACAGCCATCTTTGCTAACGATATCAATTACAAAAGGTGTAAGTCACAACTAAACAGTTTTATCCACATGCCTCAAGGCATTTCTCTGGTACCCTCAATCAACAGAAGGCATAAACCTCAAGTAAATGGTCTTAGGCATATGCCTCAAGGCATTTTTATAGTACCTTGAGGCACTGCATTTAAATCAGTGCTGACATCTAAACCAAGCTCATGCTGACCCCTGCCCTCTAGCAGTCAGCAGTTGGAAGGCAGTACCACAGTAGGTGACCCCAATCACATGCTAATTTCCAAAAAGAGCAAGTTACATGAGATTTTGATGACAAGTATGGCAACAAGTGCATAACGTACATTCACAAACTAATAAGGCCTAAGAAGTTTTAGGCAGGTTCATCAGTACCATATGAGTAAAATATTAAAAGAGAGCTACATTTGTTTTAGAGAGAGACACAGCACAGCTTCCAGACATTGGGAAATTAAAATTGCAGCTTTAAGGCCATCTATTCTGATTTCACTCCATGTCTCTCCTGTTCATTCATCTAATTATCCAGGTGTCTAACCAAGGATGGCAGTACCGGTACCGGTATCGGTGGGTACCGGTACCGGTACGTACCGGTCCGGTACCGGCCGGTACCGGCCCAAAACCAGTCCGGTACCGGCCCGGTACCGGTCGGTACCCACGGTACCGGTGCCGGCCGATACCGGTACGTACCGGTATCGGCCGGTACTGCCATCCATGTGTCTAACAGTCTTCCCCCTACCTTAAGGATTAAACTACTGCATATTTAAGAAAAACAGTATGCTTCCAAAGCCAATACCATACAAAACTGAGGCTATGCACTTATGCAGTGTCCCATTCTTACCCAAGCAGTAAACCACGTATGTAGACCTCTTCAGTTTTCCTTCATTTAGCCTGCAGGTCAAGATATATATCCTCACTAGCAATGGTGGAATCCACCCAACTCAAACAAAACACGTTTGATAGTGTTGGCGAGCACATTGGCACTTCCAAGGCAGAAGGTTTGTTGGATCCTCCTCCAAAAATATTAAACATGATTTCAAGAATTCTAGTCATATCAAGGTTTGACGATCTCAGCTTCTGCTCAAGGGTATCAGAGAGAAGATATCTCAGTAAAATCTCGGGAGATCGGGAAAAAATCTCGGGACATATGTATGATAACACTATCCCACATACATGATACACCTACAAATACATAACAACCGCCTACACCCACACCTACAAGTACACATACAAATATATATACATATGCATATAAGGAACACCATATTGGATCTCTGCATCATCTTGGAAGGCCAAAGAGAAGATATAGTGAGGACACCCTCACACATTCCCGGTTCTACCCGGCCCATGTCTATCGTCGTCGTCGGACTTCAGCAGCAACTCAAACTTCACTTTGGCTTGGCGAGTACTTTTTTTTTTTTTTTTTTGAAGGTGACCATTAGTCACATTTCATTGATAAGGTAAAGAGAATACACTTTGACCGAAGTCAATACAAACACTAACTCAGTCTAGGTTACAGAATTATCCAAAGGATAATAAGGAAAATTACAGAAAAAGCTTCTTGAACTTCATAACAGCAAGAATCAAAGAAGAATCTTCCATGTTGTGCAGAAGCCCAGCAGCTCTCGCCCAATAATAAGTCCACCTCGCAGCTTTAGCCAAGATATGATCTATTTGGTTGAATGTTTGATTGAAAATTCTAGAATTTCTTTCAAGCCAGATGGACCAAAGCATGGCTGGTAAGAACATATACCAGATCTTGTGCTCTGATAGGATTGGACAAATCCCATTCCACACTTGGAGGAGACTAGGAATATCTTGGAAATCCATCCATTGAAAAGAAAATAATAGTCCAATGGATTTCCATAATATATTAATGATCCCACAATGCATAAACAGGTGCTCAACATTCTCCTTTAGGATTCCACAGAAAACACAATTAGAAATTTTGCCATGAAGAATGTGTTTCAGCCTTTCCAAGGTTGGTAGTCTGCCCAGTGCCATCTTCCAAAGGAAAACCCTAATTTTGGAGGGAAGAAGGGGGGACCAAACAAATTGATGCCAATTGACTCTCAAACCTCTATCATTAAGAATATTGGTGAGGGTACTGACAAAAAAAGTCCTTTAAAGTTCCAAATCCAAATTCTAGAGTCCTTCAGTGAATTCTTTGGGAAACAATTGTGTATATAGCTGAGGATATGCAAAAGTTGATCCACTTCAATGCCAACATGCTCCCTTCTAAGATTGATATTCCAATTACTGCTATCCTCAGGTGAAAAGATGAAATTAATTGTCTTTCCTTTATCCTCTGCAATACTATATATGTGCTGAAATTTGACTACCAGAGGACTATCCGTGCACCATCTGTCCTCCCAAAATCTAATCCATTTCCCATCTCCCACAGTAAAAGTGGTGGCTGTATTGACAAGATCTACAAGCTTGTTGATGTTTCTCCATATTGGTGAAATTGAGGATTGAAAAGAGGGCTAAATAGTCCATTTGGATGCTTGTGGATAGTATTTATTTCTGATGATGTTGACCCAAAGTGCATTGTCGATATCACCCATTCTCCATAGCCACTTAGCGAGCAATGTTATATTGAAAGACCGAATGCTGGTTAGGCCTACACCTCCCTGTGCTTTGCTAGTGCAGACTCTATCCCAAGCAACTGATGTGCATTGTATTTTTATTGGAGTTGTCTAGACATGTACGGACCATTTGTGGCCCATTTGGCTGTTCTTCTATTTTTTGTATTTTTCTGCACAATTTTTATGATATTTTTAGGGTATGAGGTTATTACGCTCATTAGCCTAGTATAAAGTCAATTAGAGTTTTAGATTTCCTCTATATGTACTCTCGTAATGGTTTGATTGAGGCATTGATGAATGAAACGAGAATTGTTGAAGCTTGGCCAACCATGTGTGCATTGTGCATTCCCCTAGGGCTCTTGTGAAGGGAGGGTGTGAAGCCTCACCGCTCTCTACCTCGATCTCTACACCGCCTCATCCCCCTTCCTCTCTCTCTCTCTCTCTCTCTCTCTCTCTCTCTCTCTCTCTCTCTCTCTCTCTCTCTCTCTCTCTCTCTCTTCTATCGCATAGCGCAGCACGAGAACGCCACGCCCGCCGCCGCTATCATCCCCCTTGCCATGCGTTGACATGGTGGCCATTCTACCCCGAACACATCGTCGCCTGTGCCCGAAAGTGGGGCCTTCATATCCCTACCATGTGGTAGCCTACACCACACCGCCTTGATGCACCAATTGCCCTGGTTCGCCATGCGTCACCTCGACATCACACGACCGCTCGAGCCTCGTCGCTCGAGCCAAACCTTCCCACCCCGCTGCAACCAAGGATCCATGTTGCATGCAAGCCGTGTTCACATTGCACTCCATTGGGGTTTGTGCCTATACGGGCCCTCCTCTTCTCAATGCTTGGGCCTCCCGGCCTCACCCATGACCACGTGGGAGTCCTAGGCTGTTCTCAGCCCCTGTTCTCATCGCCCATACCTGGACGCACCACCCTGCTTAGACGCGCATCCTGTGTGAGACTACCTGGGCCATATCAAATAGTGTCGGTCCATTACCAACAGTACCACAGCCACGATCCAGTTAGAAGGGCCCCATTTATTGCTCTGGACGATCCACCCTGCATCCATACCTGTGGACCCAACAACCCCGATTCAGCGGGTAGGTAAGCTCAAATAGCCCTCCCACTCGCTTACTCTTCTAGTGTATTATGTCATATCTGTCGCCATGCATGTGAGACATAGGATCCTAGCCCGTTTATCTTTTTTTCACTATTGATCGTGTGACATTGCAAGGAACCTATTATGTGGTCCTAATTTGTGATATTTTAGTATGTTATTACTACCCTAAACTGTTCGTAGTTCTTACTACCGTCGATCCTATTTGCTTCACTCACGATGGATGTCCTATGAGCTAGTTTGTTGTTAATTATTACGTGATTATCCTCATTGAAAACTGAGGATATTTGATGATTATTTGTTGTTCGTGATAGTGTTTATTGTTGAGCTCGGGTCGTAATTAGAGTAGGATCTTTGTTGGTAGCCATCCCGCATCATCTTTTTGGTATCAGAGCTATAGGTTAGGTTGTCTAGTCTTTTGTTATTTACATCACTTGTCATTTAGATTCATTTTATCATTTCATAGTTGATGTTTATCATGTCATATCACCTCATTTAGGGTAGTCACATCTTAGTTGTTGCACCTCACTACACATCTCTCTCATATGCCCACCCATAGTGGTGCCGAGTTCCATATCTCTGCACCGATGTCAAGGTCACACACTAGTTCCCCGATTCCCAATGTCACGGAGATGCTTGATCAGCTCATGTGCCGCATTGACCAAATAGGTCATCGTTTTGAGGAGCGTTTTAATCATTTTTTGGGAGTCGCTTAGATCTGTACAGGATAGGTTCACCGACTCAGATCGCACAATACAGGGGATGGTTGGTCGCATAACTACTTTAGAAAGACCTCCTCAGGGTCAGGATCCCATTTGGGCGGTAGAGCGCTAGAACTAGAACCCTGCACTTGCAAACCCACCTCCCCTTGCGAACCCACCTCCTAGAGCCGTCGCGCCATTGATCGGCAAGAGAAGGACAATGGACTTGGGTATGATTCATTTGATGAGATGGGTGATGCTTACAGACCAGCAGCACGTAAATATAGGAGGCTAGATATGCAACACGATCGTGACTGGGGTATTAATCGAAGGCGCCACTGATACCCGAGGGATTAGGATGATGGGGATGATTATGGGTATGATCAAAGGCGATACCAATACTCGAGAGATCAAGATGATCGAGATGATTGTTGAGATGATCGGAGGCAATATCGACACCTAAGAGATCGGGATGATCAGGATTACTTTGATGATGAGTAGAGACCCTACCGTTACCAGTGGGATCAGGATGATCGATGAACCACTATGATGAAGTTGACGGGTCAAGCTCAGACCTACTGGTCAAATGTTGAGGCCCTACTTGAGTAGCAACATCAGGAGCCTATTGAGTCATGGGGAGAAATGAAGGTGAAGCTTCATGACAAGTACCTTCCCGCGATATATCGTCATCGCCTCATCGATCAGTAGCAGAACCTCGCACAGGGGACTCGTACTGTTTCAGAGTACATAGTCGAGTTTGACGAGTGCCTAATGATGTGTAAAGCCCATGAGGAGAGCGCGCTAACTATTTCCTAATTCCAAAAGGGTCTATGTCACGTTTACTAGCAGGAGCTGTTCCATCAGCATGTGACGACCATCTAGCACGCCTATAAGGTCGTACGAGAGATGGAGTAGTTCGAGTTAGGGCTTGATTCGCCCCCGCATGTTAGGCCGATTTATTAGCATCCTTTTGATCAACATGTTGTGCCGGGAGTATAGCAAAGGGGTCTAGTGTTCAAACCTACGGAGCCTGTTCGTCATGATCCATCTACCAAACCATGATTTCCTCTCCAGAGGGACATGGCACCTGCCTTACCTACACCTCCTACCCGCCTTTCAATTATTGCACCACCTGTTAGGCAGGAGGATAAAGGAAGGGGCCCTGCTATAGGAGACTCATCTCAAGATGGTAGGTCCCACAACCATTGCTTTCGATGCTAGGGTCTTGGCCATTATGCTTCTCAATGTCCCTCAAGGACCCTAGCTATTAAAGGTATCAATCCAGAGGACCCCCCACCTGAGTTGCAGGATGTGAGCTACAAGGCTTGAGCTAATATGGCTGATGAGTTTTAGTCTGAGGATGAGATGGTCGACTGTATTCGGATTGAGTACATTAGGATGAAAGATATTGAGGACTTACCAGATGAGGGTAGGCTGGGAATCGTTCATTATATCTCGACTCAGCCGAAGGAGAGAGACGATTGGTGCCGCAAATCAATCTTTCACACCTACTATTGTGTGGACGATAAGGTGTGCAAAGTTATCATTAATAGTGGGAGTTGCATCAATGCAATCTCCACTAGTGCCCTTTCCTGACCGAAGTCATTCTCCCAGTAGGAGACCAACCAACCTAGTACTCCCCCTTCTTCTAGCCTTACCACTTCTAGTGCCCCTGCTTCTTCCCATGCTACACCCTCTAGCACTCCAGCCACACTTGGCACGACACTTTTGGACACCCTTTCCACTCCCAGCTCCACCCAGCCAAGCTGCAAGCTGCACTCCCACTCGTACAGCTTCCATCCTTGCTGCATTGCTAACTGTGACCTTATAGCTAATCAGTGATAAGGAGTTAGAGAATGATCTTAAGGATAGTGGGCCCATTTTTGGTTTGGCAGTGAGAGAGGTTGAGGATGAGACTCCGAGCGAGCACCCTACTGAGGTTGCCTCTCTCCTTTAGGAGTTCCAGGATGTCTTCTCTGTAGATTTCCCAGATGAATTGCCACTTATGCATGGCATTCAGTATGCTATCGTCTTAATTTTCAGATCCACTTTGCCTAACATGTTGCATTGTTGTATGAATCCAACTGAGCACGCTGAGCTTGAAAGGCAAGTTGAGGAGCTCTTGAGGAGGGGTTCAATTTGCGAGAACATGAGCTTGTGCAGTCCCCACATTATTAACTCCAAAGAAGAATGATACTTGGAAGATGTGCGTGGACAGTCGGACCATAAAGCGCATTATGGTTAAATATCGTTTTCCCATTCACCATTTGGATGATATGTTTGATATGATGGCAGGAGCTACTGGTTTTGAAGATTGATCTTAAGAGTGACTATCACCAGATCAGGATTCGGCTTGTGAATGAGTAGAAGCCAGCCTTCAAGACGAAGGACGGACCTCATGAGTGATTGATCATGCCTTTCGAACTGTTCAACGCCCCTAGTACTTTCATGCAATTGATGACTCATATACTATGACCTTTCATTTGAGTCTTTTTGTTCATGTACTTCGATGACATTCTTGTATACAACAATTCTATAGATGACCACGTGGACCACATGCGCCAGGTGTATCTTGTCCTTCGCCGAGAAGCTTGTATGGTAACCTTAAGAAGTGTACATTTATGATCAATCGTGTAATCTTCTTAAGATTCATTATATCTTCTAAGGATATTTTTGCTGACCTGAAGAAGGTTAGAGTGACTGTAGAGTGGCCCGAGCCGCATACCATCCATGATGTGCATAGTTTTTATGACTTGGTGACCTTCTTGTCGCTTCATCCGCAGGATCAGCTCCATCATGGCTCCACTCACTTATTGCATATGAAAGGGAGACTTTGTCTGGACGAAGGCCACTGCTTCGACCTTTCGTGACATCAAGAAACGCATGACCCAAGCACCTGTCCTTCGATTACCCAATTTCTCGAAGGTGTATAAGATTTCATGTGATGCTTTTGGTGTCAGGATAAGCCATCTTATGTCATACTTCAACGACAACTTGAATGATGCGAAGCGAAAGTACTCTACCTATGACAAGGAGTTCTATACAAAAGTGCAAGCTTTGAGACATTGGAGACACTATTTGCAACCATAGGAGTTTGTTATGTACTCGAATTATAAGGCCCTCAGATTCCTCTAGCCCAAAAGAAGTTGAATCCGAGACATAGTCGATGAATTGAGTTCCTTAAGACTTATATATTTGTCCTCGGACACAAGGCGGATGTGGAGAACCATGTGGCTAATGCGCTGAGGCAACGATCCTCCCTTCTATTTATTGTCAATGCGGAGATCATAGGATTTGAGGGGCTCCGAGAGGAGTACTCCGAAAGTTCAGATTTTGGTCCGATCCATGCAACTCTTCAGTTAGGGCCCTCGAGAGCACACAATGATTACATTCTTCAAGAGGTTAACTTATTTCATAGAGTTAGGTTGTGCATCTCACAAACTTCAGTTCCTGACTTTCTGATCTGAGAGATTCATACTAGCGGTATGACTGATCATTTCGGCTAGAAAAAGACCATTGAGTTAGTTAAGCACCGATTCATTCTCGCCTAGCTTGAGGCATAATGTGACCCGCATTATGACTTAGTATCGCACATGCGTCACGGCTAAGCAAAGGAAGCAAAATACTAGCCTATACGCCCCTCTTCCCATGCTTGAATGTCTATGGCAGAATGTTAATATGGATTTTGTCTTAGGCTTGCCACGAATAGTCCGTAGAGACGATTCTATCATGATCGTTGTTGACATGTTTTCAAAGATGGCAAATTTTATTCCTTGCTTGAAAACCTCTAATGCATCTCATATAGTCTATTTATTTTTTAAGGGAGTTGTTCAATTGTATGGGTTGCCAAAGACCATCATATCTGACAGGGACGTACACTTTGTTTGCTATTTTTGGAAGACTATGACATCTTTTGGGCACTAAGCTCAAATTCTCCGTGGCTTATCATCACTGGACTGATAGACAAACTGAGACGATCAATAGGAGTTTGGGTGATCTGTTGCGATGTCTAGTTGGGAAGTATGCACGTAGTTAAGACCAAGTCTTGTCACACGTTAAGTTTGCATAAAATAATTTGATTAATAGGTCAACTGATACGAGTCTATTCGAGATTGTCACTGGTTATAAACCTAGGGGGCATATAGACCTAGTTTCATTGCCCATTCAATCTCGTGTGTCAGAATCTATAGAGTCATTAACTAAGCATATTAAGAGTCTGCATGATAGCATCCGTCATCACTGGAGATCAGTAATGAGCACTACAAAAGGATGATAGATGCGCATCAATAGATATAGGAGTTCCAAGAGGGCGACTGCGTGATCATCAGGGTCAGACCTAAACAATTTCTATCTGGAACCATGAAGAAACTGCAAGCTCGTAGAGCCAATCCATTCAAAGTGCTGAAGTGAGTCGACCCGAAAGCATACGTTGTTGATTTACCACTAGACTATGGCATTAATTTAATATCAAACGTCTTAGATCTAGCTTACCAGGACCCAACAGTGATACCTAATGACATGTTCGAGCCTTATCCTCCCCTTGTGAGTAAACCTTACCCTTGAATGTCTACCTCCAGCCCATGTTCTAACACAGCATGAGTAGATTGATCATATACTAGATGAACAGGTTGTTACCACTATAAATGGGGCCTATCTACAATGAATGATTTGTTTGAGAGGACAGTCGTCTACCGACAACACGTGGGTCACGTGCAAGGAGCTACAACGAATTGATCCAGATCTTTTGAAGTGGTACCAGAGAGGCTGAGACCCTTACTTGATGGGGTTGAGTTCCTTCCAACTAGGGAGGATTGGTGAGGACACCCACGCACCCAGTTCGACCCAGCCTACGTCTACCATCATTGTTAGACTTCAATGGCAGCTCACTTTGCTTTGGCTTGGTGATACTTCCTTTTGACTACTGATGCACATTGTATTTTTATTGGAGTTGTCTGGACATGTACGGACCGTGGCCCATTTGACTATTTTCCAATTCTTATATTTTTAAGCATGATTTTTATGATATTTTGAGGGTCTGAGGCTATTATGGTCATTAGCCTAGAACGGAGTCAATCAAGGTTTCAGATTTCCTCTATATATACTCTTGTAATGGTTAGGTTGAGGCATTGATGAATGAAACGAGAATTATTTGAAGCTTGGCCGTCATATGTACATTGTGCGTTCCCTAGGGCTCTTGTGAAGGGAGGGAGTGAAGCCCTTCCCTCTTCTTGCCATCTATCTCTCTCTAGTTATCGCTCTGCTCCACTCTCTCTCCATATTGTTCTCTCTCTCTCTCTCTCTCTCTCTCTCTCTCTCTCTCTCTCTCTCTCTCTCTCTCTCTCTCTTCTGTCATATAACGCCACATGAGGACGCCACGCTCGCCACCATTGTCCCCCTTGCCACGCATTGACCTAGGGGCCATCTCGCCTAGAACACATTGTCACCCGTGCCTGAAAGTGGCCGCTCCCTTAGCAGCCCTGCCACGCGGCAGCCCATGTGCCCCCCCCCCACCCCAGCCCCCTGATTCACCATCGACGTTCATGCCAGGGGCAAATTACCCTAGTTCGCCATGCATCGCCTTGACGCCACACGGCTGCCCCAGCCTTGTTGGTCGAGCCAAGCCTTCCCGCCCTGCCACAACCAAGGATCCACGCGGCGTGCAGGCCACGTCCGCACTGCACTCAATCACCATTCGTGTCCGTATGGGCCCACCTCTTCTCGATGCTTGGGCCTCCCCCACCTCGTCCACGACCACGTGGGAATCCTAGGTTGTTTGCAGCCACTGTTCTCGTCGTTTGTGCCTAGGAGCGCTACCCTACTTAGACACGCGTCCTACCATTGTCTGCGCCCTTCCTATGCAGGACTACTTGGGCCAGATCAGATAGTGCCGGCCCATTACCAACAGTACCATTGCCACGATCCCATTAAAAGGGACCTGTTTATTGCTCTGTATGATCCACTATGCATCCATCGCTATGGACCCAGAAATCATGGTTTTTGTGCTCCCTTCTTCAGCAGGTAGGTAAGCTCGGATAGCCCTTCCACTCGCTTACTCTTTTAGTATATTACATCATATTTGCCGCCATGCATGTGAGACATGATCCTAGCACATTTATCTTTTTTTCACAGCTGATAGTGTGATATTGTAAGGAACCTGTTCCGTGGTCCTAATTTGTGATATTTGAGTGTTATTGCTGCCCTAGACTACTGGCAGTGCTCACTACTGTCAATCCCATATGCTTCACCCTGCAAGGGATGGCCTAGGAGCAAGTTTCTTGTTAATTATTACTTGATTATCCTTATGGAAAACCGTGGATGTTTGATGATTATTTGTTGTTGGTGATAGTGTTTATTGCTGATCTCGGGTCGTAGTTAGAGTAGGATCTTTCTTGGTAGTTGTCCCGCATCAAGATATCTCAAAGAGATCTTAGAAAGATGGTGAACAACGGCCATAAACCATGATCTCTTATATTTCTTAATATAACCTTTAAATTTTATGCATTTAGCCGTTTGATATGATTTTACATTAACATAATTATAATAAGCACAATGCTAAAATATATTTGCACATATACAAGGATTGTTTTCCTAAATCTTGATGTCATATCAATGTCCATTAACATAATAATAATAAGAATCATGGTTTGTCGTATCGTACCGGATCGGGCCGACTCGTACGAGTCGACTCGTATCTAGGCGGACCCTATCCGCTGATACGCACCAAGTTGGACCCGATCGTGCCGACTCATACATGCTTAATGGAATGTTTTAAGTTGAGTTTTTTCTATTTGATAAGTAAAATTAGACTTTTTATAGGATATATTTCTCTAAAATGTGACTTAAACTCATTAATTTTAACAAACAACTCATTGATTTTAATAAACTCATTGGCTAGACTCGTGCGAGTCGGACCAAGTCGGATCGGTATCATATCATATCTGGGAAGATACGATACGGTATGGATCAGCGATACGGCGAACTTGATAAGAACAGGGTAAAAATACATTTGCACATATACAAGGATTGCTTTCTTGAATCTCCATGTCATCTCAGTATCTTGGAAAGTTCCTCCCGCTTTATTGTTATCCTCATCTCCACCTCTATTGGCATTCTCATCTCTTCTCCTCCTCAATCCTATTCTTTCCCATTATGCTTCCATTATCTTCCTCTTATTCTTGATCTAAGTAAAATCTCATCTCAAGATCCTTATAGAGACAGATTGTCGAGGCATTCAGAGATATCGAAAGAGATTGCAAACTGAGTAGCATATCGCCAAGGATGAGAATTTTATTTTCCTTGTCACTGCATGCAGGAGATCTCAAAGATACCGAAAGAGATGGCAAACTATGAGTAGTATGAAAGGTTTCTGAGAAAGACTAAAGAGTGCCTAAGGGTCTATCTTTGGTGATCTCAATGCCCAACATATAGTATGCATCACCCATGACTTTCATCTCAAAGTTCTTAGAAGAAAAACCTTTGTTTCATGCAACAAACCAAGTTCACTATTGACAAGCAAGATGTCATCCACATACAAAAGCAAGAAGATGAATTTACTTCCATTGACCTTCAGGTACAAACCTTCATCGATGATATTTTTCTTAAACCCAAAAGACAATATGATTTCATTAAACTTGATAAACCACTGACAGGAAGCTTGCTTAAGTCTGTAAATGGATTTTCTTAATTTGCACAAGAGGTGTTTTTTTTCTTTAACATGAAACTCTAGAGGCTGCTCCATATACATTTCTTTATCTAGGTCCCCATTAAGAAAAGTTGTTTTTACATCCATTTGGTGTAGCTCTAAGTCAAAATGAACCACCAAGGCCATGACTATCAGGATGTGTGTGCATGCAACGTGTATGTGCACATGTTGGGGGGGGAGGGTGGTCTGAATGCGACACTATAGCAAGTGCTTTTGACAAGCAAATACATAATTTTTAACCCTATTAAATGTTTGGTTTTTTGGGTGTCCAGAGGCCTTTGCCATTGATTTCCTTCTCAATAAATGAATGTAGTACATGGGGGCAGGTAAGTAGCACAGTAGTAAGGCCCCGGCCTTCGATGGGTAAAATTCCCACAGGTCGTCGGTTCAAGCCCAACGTTTCCTGGGAGTGATTTACCCAACACGTCAACCCCCCACATGCTGGGTGGTTTACCTGATATAACTCAGGTGGCCTGGTCGAGGAGCTGCCCAGAACCCCAGCTGGCCTAGTCCGGCATGACTCGGGTGTCTGGCCGAGGAGCTGCCATGAAATGAAGGTAATACATGATGGGTGAAACACTTGACTCTGTGCACATGAAAGAGACTCCATATCAAGTGCTTCAACAATGGTGTAACTTTTAATCCTATTGAATGCTGATTCTTTGGAATTTACTGTTGATACCTATATAATAGTACTGTTCCACCACCTAATAATGGTACTGTTTATCTATAAAATAAGTATAGACAAATGATGCCAATTCTGAATCTGTCTAAGAAGAGGATCTAAAGGTCCCTACAGAATCCAAAGTTCTTGCCAAGTGTTCAATACAAATAAAATTAGAGGGGGATTATTGTTAGAAATGCAAGCTGTATCACTAACTTTAACTTATAAAGTATAAAGAGGAGCATGAGTACATGTGGAAAGACATTGTGTACCTTGGAAAGTTAATACGTTATACGCATTATGTATTGGAGTCCAAATTCAACTTAAGCCTTGTTGTTAACCAACATATTTTTAGTGGGATAAACAATGTTTTTTTAGACACAATACAATGATAGGTCAATGAGAGTAAAGAGATTTTAATACAATGATTTAAAAGGTATAAAATGAGCTTAATATAAAATAGAAAAGAATGAACATAAAAATGTCAAACATTGTGCGTCCGGAAGACATTATATTCTGCAATGAGCTCAACAGATAACCTGATCATCAGGAGGGCAGTAACTTCCATTTGTAAACTTGCGACAACAACCAAATGCTTCAGGAGACAACCATACAAGAAAGTCATCTAGCCATGAAGCAGCTGGCTTAGCAATATAGCTGGACTCTGGTGTCAATGCTACCTTTGCAATCTGTATGAAATAGAAGTTGTAAAAGAGAAAACACCATTATTCCAAACATCAAATAAAGGATAAAATTTTCACGTGTGTGAGAAGCAGAAGCATTTTCTAGCATCAGATACATGTTCCACAAGAATTTTCCAGTTCAGATACAAGGTTTATAAATAAGATGCAAAAAAAATAGTGATAGATGTTAGCAGGTTTCAATAATAACATCACGAGTTCCATTATTGTTACACTTTTCCATTTTTTGGACACCAGTTTATGCACACTAAAACAGACATCAAATTTGACAAAGACACAAAAGGACGAAAGCAAGGATGGCAGTACCGGTACCGGTACCGGTATCGGTGGGTACCGGTACCGGTACGTACCGGTCCGGTATCGGCCGGTATCGGCCCGGTACCGGTCGGTACCGGCCCAAAACCAGTCCGGTACCGGCCGGTACCGGCCCGGTACCGGTCGGTACCCACGGTACCGGTGCCGGCCGATACCGGTACGTACCGGCCGGTACGTACCGGTATCGGCCGGTACTGCCATCCATGGACGAAAGGGTACCACATTTCAAATTAGGATGTCTGTCCTGGTAGCAGTAAAAAGGGAGAATATTTTTGTCATTTTGAGCCTTGTGTCAGTTTGAATGTCTGTGCATATTGTTCACAGAGCAGTTTACTGTTTTTGGCTGTAAAAGGAAAGGAGTTACCTCATTCAAAAGGGATCCTGAATCACACTGGCTGATGGAGCATAACAAGTTAGTATGATTTGACGCCGAGCTGGAAGTGGGTAAGAAAAGTCAGCAACTTAAAGCAATAATTCATCCAAAATATCAACTCAATTTGATATGCGGAAAAAAAAAAAAAAAAAAAAAGAAAAAGCCATCCCAACTATCTCAAATTGGTTAAAAAAAAAAAAAAAAAACACCCATTAAGGTGTGTTTGTCTCAAAGGAGAATGATGTCCACAGACATTTTCCTACCGGTTGTGCTGCATATGAAGGTAAAGTAATGTATCATGGTTTCCCTACTTGGAAATCACCACCAAAAAGAGGAAACGGCGCTCACACCAACTAAGGCAGAAATGGGCTTCAAATGGGCAACGGTGCCATCCACTCTAAAATTTTTCACAATAGAAATTAGCGCAAAAAGCTGGAGTTGGAAATTTGTCTGCCTTGCTGTCTCCATCGTATCTTATCCACAGTTATACATCTTTACAACCATATGAATTTTTTACAACCATGGTTTCCCTATTTGGAGCTCACCACCAAAAAGAGAAAGTGACACACCAAGTAAGGCAGAAATGGGTTTCAAATGGGAAAGTGTGCCATCCACTCTAAAATGTTTCACAATGGAAATTTGGGCAAACAGCTGGAGGAGTTGGAAATTTGCCTGCCCTGCTCTCTCCATCCTATCTCATCCACAGGCATACATTTTTTACAGTACTCTTTTAGTCTCCTCCAATCTTCCTACTCTTCTTTGGTTAGCCCTTGTTTTCCTCTTTTTTTCGTCAAGTCATTCGATTTCAACCTGAACGCATTCTCTAACTTTTGCTGGTTCTCCAAATATATATTTGTTCCATTACTTTATCTTAAATGTCATCTGTAGGGTTTTCACAAAGGTGAGACATCAATAGCCTTCTCTTGGAACTTCCACATACTCGTGTTTCACCAGCTCGTATAAATCCATGCACTTGTACCAGACTCCTCCAAACAGCACTTTTGCTTTTGCAAACAGCAGTAATTGGATGTCATCCAGCATGGGTTGAAGTGATCCTTTAGTTTCTGTTTTGGAAAGTCATTTAGGCACATGGTGGGCACTATTAATCCTGTCCAATTTTGGTCAAGTGTACTACTAAGATTTTCAAAGAATCATGTAAGAAGAATCCCCAGGTATTGTATACCAGCCATCAGGAACTCGGAAATGTCACATCACGAGATAGCTGCTCCCCTGATAATCCCATTTGGAAACCATCTTTTATACACAAAATTTGATGTCCAAAACCTCAGCATAAGTGCATATCCACCATCTCTATCTGCTCATGCAAGGTGATCACCCAAGTCAAATGTAAGCGAATAGAAGCAATCAGGTTGATTTGAATCTGATTTGCAATCACCGCAATCATAGTTGTCGAGAAACCACTTAGGTGGGCACCTAAGCAGCGCTTAGGCGCCAAGGCACTTTTACACGGACAAGGCACAGTACCACTTTTAATAGGCCAGATAAAGACGGGCCCAGGCACTGCTTAAGTGGCCCAAGCAGCCTGCTTAACATGCCTAGGCACCTATCGCCACCACCGTCGCCGTCCACAGCCCCATCTTCTGCATTGACGGCACTTGACAGCTACTCGAATGATCCTTCTGCCATATTCCGATGCCCCCCTCCTCACAGTTGTGCACAGGCAACAGCCCTATATCCATCCATCTCTCTCTCTCTCTCTCTCTCTCTCTCTCTCTCTCTCTCTCTCTCACACACACACACACACACAGGATGGGTCCAAAGCCCTCTCTCTCTCTCTCTCTCACCCTCCATCATACAGACACGCACACTGGACAGGGCCAAAGCCCTTTATCCCTCTAATGTCTCTCACTCTCACCTTCTGTCACACAGAGCCAAAGCCCTCGTTGTCTCTGTCTCTCTTTAAGTCACCGCTTAGGTGCCGCTTAAGCAGCCACCTTAATGCCTAAGTGCCTAGGCATCCCGAGAACACCTTGGGTCCCCTTCGCACCTTGACAACTATGAGCACAATTCAGCTAATTGGATCAGATCAAGTTTTTTCCATTTTCTGTTTTATTCATTTTTACACACATCCCGATCTTCTTTATCACTAATTGGCATGTTCAGGACTTGACCAATTCAGGATTGACTTCTTTCTTTTTTCTACTTCGGATTCAATCCCAAACACAATCAAGAACTTTGCCCAAGAAGATATCAGTGACTTAAATCTGAAAAAAACTTAGAAACATAGAATTGTTAGAAGAAAGTAGAGTCCTGTCTACACAAGAAAAGCAGGAACTCACTATGCTGAAAGTAAGGTACACACAATGGCTCGATCACGATGAGGAAGAGGTTAGATTAGATGGAGGCAAAATACAGGGTGCTTTGGCAGAGGGAAGGTGATTTCAGTGCCTCTTTCTTTCATTCATTAGCCAATGGGAGGAGGAGAAAATGCATGACAATGCCTAAGAAGGATGACACTTGGATTGAGGATGAGGGGTTGATAGCAGGGAAATCATTAATTTATATACCAACTTATTTTCAGCAAACAGAAGATGAGACCCCGTAGGGACAGACCCTATGATGTCACTGAGGATGGAGTAGAGAAAGCTGTTTGTGGCCTCAGAGGAGATAAAGTACCAGGCAACAATGGTTAGCCCATCTTCTTTTATCAAAGTTTCAGTCATATTGACAAGAATGCGGTGTTTAACTCTGTACAGGATACCTTTCAAAGATGTAGGTGTTAGTGTTACTGGCTAAAAAAGAGGAGGACTTGGAGCTGAAAGACTTGAGACATATCAGTCTGCCAAATGGGATCATACGAAATCTTTGCTAGGATCGTTGCTACAAGCCTGGGAAACTTTAATGGGAAGTTGACTTAAGATGATCAGGCTACACCTGTACCTGGTAGAAGACTTAAAGATGTTCCCTGGTAGTTTAACAAAACATTCTTTTCAGTCAAGAAAGGAAAGAAGAAAGATTACTATGAAAGTTGGATGTCAATAAAGCATATGAAGTCAATTCACTGTTTTCCTGATTAGTGACTGAAGATGATGGAAAATTGTTCTTCACTGTTTCCTGATCAGTTGGTGAAGGTGATGAAAAATTGTTTGACCATGGCCACATTCTCGATAATCTTAAATGGTAATGTAACATGATATTTCCCTAGTTCAAGGTGCATGAGACAAGAGATCCATTGTCACCTTCATTGTTTGTGTTGAAGTAATTAAAATCCCCTATATACATATCTCACATGCAATTTTGAGAACATTTCCAATAGGAATTACTATGGAGGACAAGAAGATCCATTGTCAAATTCTGATTTGCGGCCTTTGATTTTAGAAATGCAGAAGACACTGGCCACATGGAAGGCAAGGAAGTTAGGAACCACTCCATTGGAGGTATGATACTATGACTATTTTACTGACCTCAGTTTTGTCCACTATCCTTGTTATGCACCTGCAGGTCCTGCACCTTTACAACACATTAATGAATTCAATTAACTTATGTTGGACAAATGAACTAATTATGAGAGCCCATTAGTGAGTTTGACTAATTTGATATAGTCCAATTAACCTGATTATAAAAGCACATTAGCCCAATGATACTACTAGGACTAGCTCACTAACTTAGTTAAAATTTTGGGTTCAAGTACATCGGACAGCAGTTTAATAAAATAGCGATAACTTTCAAAAGAGAACCCATATTGAGACATGAATGGAACCATTAGAAAGAGGACAAAAAGATCTATAAAAAGAGGACGAAAAGATCTATAACTTTGTAGAAGATCATTTTTTGTTAATTCAAATGTTGTAAGGGTTAAAAATATCAATGATCAATTTTGAAAAGAACTACTAATAGGAAACAAGCCCTACTAGGATTCGAGTTAGGAAAAAAGAGAAAGTGTAATTAAAGTTAACCATGATGTAAAAAGCTTTAGAAGAGATCTTTGATTTTTGAGTGAAGATAAAGCTTATTGTATAGCTTATTGAGTCATTATATGAGGTATTGCACTGCATGGATGGAGATCGGACACCAACCTTAGGGTTGGTGTATGTCAAATTGGAGGCTGCAAAGAAGAAAATACTTACAATCTCAAGAAAGTATGCAGAAGAATTTTTGAAGATTATAAAAAGGAGGTGGGACTTCTAGATGGGTAGAGAGTTACATATGGAAGGTGAAAATTTTAAATTTCATGACCTTTGGTGATAATTTTACTTTTTTAGTGATGCTTGATGAGTGACATACTTTTGTTACAACGTATTATATGCATTCGGCATTTCAGTGCGCCCATACGTTGGCGTACAATGATGACTTGATTACAGCCGTGACAATGGTGGTCAACCAACTTGTGGAAGATCCGAATGCAACAGTAGAGGCAATTAATGAGGTAGGGTGGTCAATCTATTCTTATTTCATTTCTTTGCGTCTGTTATGCAATAGTCTTAACAATATTGTTAATTATGCAGATGAAAATCTTTCGGGAGGCAATAGGGACCTTTGTAGAGCCATCAGCTATAGCTGGCCGTAGGAGATTTGATGCTGGTATAAAAACAAAATTGTTTAAAGAAGAGTTCTACATACTTGTCTTCCTATTTTTCACATCTTGATAGAGACTTTTATTATTTGTTTTGTAGCTACCTGGTGGTTGAATTTTGGCAAGTCTGCACCAAGGTTGAGAGAGATAGCCATCAACGTCTTCTCGCAGACTTCTTCCTCCAGTAGATGTGAACGAAATTTATCTACCTTTCCACTCATACATACAAAGCATGAATCACTTGTCACACATCCAGTTAAACAAGCTTGTCTATGTTCATTATAATATAAGGTTGAAGATTAAACATTTGCAACATGATGCAAATAAGGGAGAGGTGATTATGATCCCACTGATCTTAATTACCTTCAAGATGATGAGGATCCTATAGTTGCTTCGGTTGTCAAAACAACAGATCGTAGGGAGCCAGATCTTGATGAGACATTAGATCCTGATGAGAGTCATCGTCCTAACACCTTCTTGGCGGCAGAAATATCAGTAGCAGTAGGCCACGGTGGAGACCATGATGATGAATATTTTACTGGACATGGTCATGATCAGGAGCATACACAAGGTCATGATCAGGAGGTTGACTTAGAGGCAGATGATGATAATCAGTTGGTCACAAAGGGTAGGAGCGGAGTAGCTCGGGATGATGATGCAGAGTGGGGGCGGCTAATACAGGGTCTTGCACCTCAGCGTCCTCTAGTTGCACTTGCACCTCAGTATCTTCTAGTTGCACATGCAACTCGGCATCCATCCAGATCTCAACCTGTACAGAGTGGAGCTTCACAACGACAGCTTTCTAGTCAGAGTTCACATCATTCCAGTGTATGCCCTCCAGCACGCCTCCTAGCTAGTATAGTCTAGAAGCAAGTAGGTGGCAAAGAAGTAAGTTCAAAAGGGAAGAAGAAATAGAGTAGCATGAAGTCCCAAATGTCAAGGGTATTAGGAGGATCCTAAAAGAGCAAGAAGAAGAAGGGTCAAATCCCAGATGATCTACTTGACATTGCATACTTAGATATACTAAATCCTAATGATCAAGATGAGACACCATCTCCTTCTGACAATAGAGTCTCAGAGAGTGGATCTGATTCATCAACTATAGATGACATAGAAGATGGTGCCGAGGGGGGTGATGGGGATGGTGGTGAGGGTGTTGGTGGTGGTGGTCGTCGTCATGATGTCAGCCATGCTAGTGGGGGTGGTCCTAGTGCTAGCCATGCTAGTAGGGTGGGGGATGTAGGGTCATTGTTACTAGGGAGCAAGACTTCACACACGCTACTCAGGATACTGACTATAGAGCTCGTGAGCTAGATGACAGTATGGAGGCACTATCTCGTACTCTTATAAAGGTTTCATATCGTCGAAAGGGACAGTAGGTAGACATGCCAGATCAGATACGCACTACCTCATCCTCAGATGATAAGCGTTATAATGATCCTGAGCCTCGCACCATCATGTATGAGTACGGGTTTCACAACACGATGAGAGACTTTGATGGTTGAGCACATAAGATGAGAGAAGCTCATGTATAGGACAGTATAGTTCTGATGCATCCAACTCTTATCAGCGGCTACAAACACGATATGAAAGTATATCATCTTATAGTGGTGATCATTCGGTTTCAGGATATCAACAACCGACATTAGTTTCGTATGGATATTCTACTTCATATGCATATCTATATGGTGGTTACAATTATGAAGGCGTACCTTATGTTCGTGCAGTACCACGGCCAATAACGTACACACCGAGTGATGTGGCATATGAACAGTACTCAGCAAATTATCATAAGAGATATAGCTCCTATATGACTTGGAACCAATATCAGGACTATGTGTTGTCCAACTATCAGGTTCACTTATTAGGAGATGCTCCAACGGAGAATTATAGCTATGGCATGCCTACACAGTATCTATGTTGGGGCCATTATTGGTAATTCATTCTTAACTTTTATTGTAGTCTTAAACTCTTAATGTCTTTGGCTTATATTAATATGGTTGAATAGTTCAAATGAAGATCATGTTGTTAAATTATTCTATTAATTCTTCTTTTGCAAATGCTACATAAGCGACGTCATCCGGTATGGGACCACGGGTACACAATCTCAGGAGATCAACGGATCCATTATCTTTACTATGGACATCTTGTTAGTAGGATCCATCATTTCTCGGAGCATCTTGCGGGGATACGCAGAGATAGCATCCCATGTCCTTCAATCCCTCGTAATGTCTGTGAATAATTCCAGAGGTTTCTAGGGAAGGAGAAGGCATCATCTAACACAGGACCTAGACAGCCGACAGCCAAGCCACCTACATCGTCGACTCGTCCATCGTCATCTACATCGACTGGAGGATCTAGGGTGGAGATTCTGGATGATGTGAGAACATTCTTTTCAAAGTTTCATGTTCCATCTACTGTTGTCCACACACCATCATTTGTTCAGATGGTTAGATGTATTCAGAGACAACTATATATCCCACATCCTACCCAGATTGAGTTAGATTTTGGTAAAGAGAATGAGGGATCTTTTGTTTTTTCTGATGACTTTGATAAAGATGATTGAGTTATTTCATCACTATTATCTCCGAGAAACTTATGAGTTTTAAATATTGATGCTTGAAACTTTATATTTGATCCTTCTATGAGATTTGGTGTGCCACTTTCTTTTGCAATTTAATGTTTCTTGTCTTAAATTCTTCTTAGTTTGATGTTTCTTGTATTAAATTCTTATTAATTAGTATTCTTTTGGGGCCTTAGAAGGTGTGAAGAAGAGCTTGAAAGGACTAGAGGTCATGAAACTTACTTGGAAGAACTTTAGGAACTACCAATCATCGATCTTTCTTTAAAAGGTAGGCAGATAACCCCAAGTATGAAATATTTGTACTAAAAACTATATTATTTTTAAAATTTTCAAAAATTAATCAATGCCAAGAAGCTTGATCTGGATGTCTACTTTATGTTCACCAAATTTCATATTATTTTGATTTTATTTATTATCTATTCCATGATTAATTTCTCAGCTTATGCACTACGTCCATTCAATTTGTTATATCTTCAACTATCATCATGAGTTGAGATACCCATTCTCCTCTATTCGATATCCAATTGAGTTGAAGTTTTGACATAAGCTTATTTTGAACGTTATCTCATGACCAATACATTTGACAATTTTTTAAATTTATTTAGTATCTATTCTATAATTTTCTTGTCAGCCTGTGTAATCTGTCTAGACAATTTTGAAAAACTCAACTTGTAGACATCATAACTTACTTGATTCTTATCCAAATCATATCAAATTTTGTGGAGACCTTTGTTATATTGTCTTTGACCTCTCTGTAAAGCTTGAGAGTTTTATGACCCTGTTTACCATTTATTTTACCCTCTTTTTTAAGTTGTTGGAATTCTATTAATGTCAAATTTCCGGAATCAAAGCGAGAGTCCGAAATCATATCAAATCAACTCAAAAATTAGTGAAACTTTGTCAACAACTTTATTAAAATCCTTAAAACATGTTCTTCAAGTTTGGTTATTTTCTGAGCTTATTAGATAATTATCTTGCTTATTCGTGCTATTTCCTCCCTTAAAATTAGATATAATTGTCGGATAAATATACCATGTGTTCCAAAAATTCAAACAAATCCCCTGTATTTGAAAATTATATGAACAATGTTGGATCATGTTTTTCCTAAATCTCATAAAGATAATTCAAGTTTCCATTAAATGACTCAATCTTGATTTATTTGACTCGATCTTATTATTATATATTTTAGCATTATATGTTTAATCGAAATTGCAGAAAAATGTGATCATGAGAAATCTTTATAAGGTGTGTGCCATGTTTGTGAAAAGCTAGTTTGGACAGTGCCACCGTAAGGGGGGATTTGGGCACAATCTACAAGTGTTCGTAGGGTGGATTAGGACCCATAGGCAACAAGTGGAATCTTGATTTTCAACCAATCAAAAGCACAGGACGGCGATACGTAACGCCACAACGGTTTGGAGTTGAGTGGGAATTAGACTCTCTGATTCTATGCAATGACTAAGACCTTAACACCATTGTCTAGGTGCTCTGGTAGTTTGTGTGCTTGTCCCTTATGTCGTGATTGGATGCATGTTCGTTGGTATGCTTGATGCAAGTTAAACTTGGCATATGGGAACATAAATCTGTTTAGATTATTAAAAAATTATTTGAATAATGATCATACCATGCCCACATGAATCTTGATCAATATGTAGAACTCTTTTCCTTGAATTATCTCTCATGTCCTTTGTTCATGGATCTTACCTTTGAATTTGGAATCCATGACTTTCTCACATGTTAAATCTGACATCTTTACTCTTTGACTTGATTACTGCTAGCTATGACTATATGCCATAAGATATATGATATGTGCATCCCTAGTGTTGGAAGATTAGCATGAGATGTTTATGGCTATTAATCTTGCTAATTCAGAATCCTCGCCTAGAATCATGTTATATGTAGTGAGATATATGTGATATCATATTTGTAATGCTTATTTGAAAATACCATTGATTCAATATAATATATATGTGTGATCTTGTTCTTAGCAATTTCCTTGTTTTTAGTTATAAGTAGAACTGTGCAAAATTATCATGATTAGTTTAATTATATAACATGATTTGCGAAACTACTATATGTTATGTCATGTGGATGGTTTAACGCCTACTGAGTGTGGACTCATAAATCCGACTAATCTTTTTTTTTTTCAGGAGAAACCGATTCAAGGTTTGTCTAGATAAAGAATCAAGCATGTTGAATTTTCAGAAGACATTTTGGCTATCAAATTAATAGTATGATGTAGCAGGGAATAATAAGAGATTGATGTACTTTTCTTTATTTGGTGAGATTGAGAATTTAGATACTAATTTATGGAGTTATAATTTGTGGACTTTCGTTTTGACTATGTTTTAAAAAATTTGAATTAATTGATGGTCATGACATTCATTTAAAGCATCTTGTGTTTGTTAAGCTCGCATAGCTATTTGTTATGATGGGATTTATCCTAAGATTATACAGTCGGCGTCCGAGTTTTAAAAAAAAGGAACTCAATCAAGAGATGTCTTCTTTCGGGATGTACTAAAGACAAAACAAAAGTTGCCCCATTAATAAAATGGGATATTGTTTGCATATCAGTCAAGAACAGAGGATAAAACATGCATATCATAAATTTGGCCCTTCAAGGCATGGTTCGCAAAATTGGCCGATTTCGATCCAAATCGGCTGATTCGGACAGGAATCAATGGGTCCCAATCCAATTTCACATGGAAAATCCTGATTCTTTGAATAAAAATTTTAAAAAGATATTCAATTGCTTGAATCGGTCAGAATCATCTAGAATCGGATTGAAAATCGGTCTAGAATTGGTTGGAAAACAGCCAAATCGGAGGGAATTGGTGCGATATGGGCCTGTCCCGCCCGATACGCCTGTGTGTTTCCTGCTGCCGGTGAGCTACCGATCCGGCTGTTCTTGGACGCTTGTTGTGGCAAGGAGAAGGAGAAGGCTTTAAGGTTCCAAGGTAAGGTTGATCTCATTCTTTTCCTCCTCTCTTCCAAGTCTTTAACCTCAAGAAGATGAACACTAAAGAAGGAAAGTCATTTTAAGAGGAGGAGGAAGAGAAGAAGAAAAATAGAAGAAAATTAGATGAATTCTGAAAAAAATAAATCTTTTTCTACTTAAATCTATATGATTAGAAGTATTTGAAGTATGGTTAAAGATCATTTTGATTCATAGGAAAAGCCCCAAATTTAAGACTAATTAGGATTCTAAACTTAAGACTTTTCTATAATTACATGTAATTGAGTCCAATTGAAGTTCAATTGGGTTTCTCTGCATGCAATTAAGTATGCTTGCAAAAAGATGAATCTTCATTACATGTAATTATGGTTAAGCCTTAAATTTGAGCCTAATTAGGGTTCTAAATTTGGGAGTTTTCTGTAACTACATGTAATGGAGTCCAATTGAAGTTCAATGAGGCTTCTTTACATGAATTAAGTATGCTTGCAAAAAAATTAACTTTCATTACATGCAATTATGGTAAAGCCCTAAATTTAAGCCTAATTAGGGTTCTAATTTGGGACTTTTTTGTAATTACATGTAATTGAATCCAATTGAAGTTCAACTGAGCTTTTTTGCATGCAATTAAATATACTTGCAGTCTTGCACACAACTGAACCTTCATTGCATGCAATGATGGTAACAACCCTAAATTTGAGCTTAATTAGGGTTCTAAATTTAGGGCTTTTCTATAATTACATGTAATTGAGTCCAATTGAAGTTCAACTGAGCTTCTTTGCATGTAATTAAGTATGCTTGCACACAATTGAACCTTCATTGCATGATTGATAAAACTCTTATTGTGTTTAACTTAATGCTTAATGAAATTCTTATTGCTTATTGTAGAAGGATTGAGGATGGCTGGCCAAGAAGATATTGGGTGGCAACATTGTGATCTTATTGATGCTAAGAAGAAAAGGGTTAAATGCAATTGGTGTGGGAAAGAGATGAATGGAGGTATTTATCGATTGAAGCAACATTTGGGAGGGGTGAAAAGGAGATGTAAAAGCATGTGAATCTTGTCCTAGAGAGACAGAATGAGATGAGGGCTCTCTTAACAAGAAAGAGGTTGTTGAGAGCATGGTTTGCCGTATCGTACCGGATCGGGCTGACTCGTACGAGTAGACTCGTAACTAGGCCGACCCGATCTGCAGATACGCACTGAGTCAGACCGGATCGTGCCGACGCATACATGCTTAATGGAATATTTTAAGTTAGAGTTTTTCCTATTTGATAACTAATTATACCTTTTATATCAATTGACGGGATACATTTCTCTAAAATGTGACTTAAACTCATTAATTTTAACAAACTCCTCATTGATTTTAACAAACTCATTGACTAGACTCGTGCGAGTCGGCCCAAGTCAGATCGGTATCATACTGTATCTGGGAAGATACGATCCGATATAGATCAGCGATATGTCGAAGCTTGGCTGAAAGAGATCAGGGAAGAGCATGAGGCAAAGTTGTTGGAGGAGATATCATGTCGTCCAAAGGGACATCATGAGGGAGTAGAACAAGGCATAACCATCCGTGAACAAGATGATCCACAACCTTTGGAGCTTGATTCAGATGATGACGATGAGGATGTTGATTCCAGGGCTGCTAGGGAGGTGAGTATCAGATCGTTGGTAGCTAAACAGGCACAACGTAAAGGCAAAAGCATTGACACACTAGGAGCTAGTGGAAGTGGTAGTACAGCTTGGAGTAACCACATTCTACTACAACCCTTCCACGAACTACATCATTGCGACGTGCAACTGTAGTTGTCAGTTGTAAATGTAGATTAGTATCCAAGCCCATACTTTTGAGGCATGTTGAATGCCATTTCAGAAGCAAAGCCAGATTTTAAAGCTCCTACCCCTAAGGAGATTTATGAAATTGGATTGAATGAGGAGTACAATGAACTGCATCAATGGGTGCAACCATTCAAAGGACTGTGGAAGGATAGGCGATTAGGCGTTGTACCTCGATGTGTGATGGATGGGCAGGGACTACTAGGAGGTCTATGATTAACTTCCTAGTATATTGTACTGAAGGTATAATTTTTATGAAGTCTATTGATGCTTCTAGATATATAAAAAATGTAGATTATCTATTTAGGTTGATGGATAAGATGGTTGAAGAAAATGGTAAAGAAAATGTAGTGCAAGTTGTGACGGACAATGAAACTAGCTACAAGGCTGCAGGAAAAAATTAATGGAAAAAAGAGGACATTTGTATTGGTCCCATGCAAGGTTTGCCGTATCGTACCGGATCGGGACAACTCGTACGAGTCGACTCGTATCTGGACAATTCCGAGTCGCTGGCACGGGTGGATTGTACGAGTCAGGCTGGGACGTTTTCGGATCGAGCCGTCTCGCATCTTTTCGGACTGACTTGTGCCAGATCGCACGATATGAACACGAGTCAGTGCGATCCGCTGCAAGCCAATCACGGTTCGGCTCGAGTCGGTGCGATCCGACTCGATAAAGTGTGATCCACTCTCTTTAGTCTAGGTGTACTACTTTTTTTGGTTAATTGAGATTTGACGTTTCTAACTTTCTATGAGATGTGGTAGACCACTTTCTTTTGCAAATTGAAATCCCTAGACTAAATTCTTCTCAATTAGTATCCTACACTAATTTTTTACAAATTTAAATCCATTAAATTAGAGTATTTTTCTTAAATGTGACTTAAAATCATTCACAGTAACGATGGACGTGAAGTATGATGTTTATAATTAGGTAACTATTCAAAAAAAAAAAAAAAAAAGATTTGTCAAAAAAAACTAGCATGCATTGGCTTGAATCAGTCTGACTCATGCGAGTCGGCCTGAGTCGGATCGGATTCGACTCGTATCTGGCCAAACCCAATCCAATCCGGATCCACGAGTCGGCGAACCTTGGTCCCATGTGCAGCACACTTCCTAGATTTAATGTTGATGATTCTCGATTCTGGTCAAAGGTCAATTATTACTTGTAGTTAGTAGAGCCCATGGTTCATATCGTAAGGTTGGTTGATGGAGATGATAAGAATGATATGGGCTATCTTTGTCAGAACATGGACAAGGCAAAGATGAGAATCAAGACAAAACTCCCAAAGTCTTTCAATAAATGGTGGAATATCATTAATAACAAATAGGAGATTACCTTGCATCATGACTTACATGCAGCTGGTTGATACTCCAAATTCCTAATATCATTGATGTTATTAAACAATACGACTATTTTTTATGAACATAACATGCCGTTGATAATTGTAGGTTATTTCTTGAACCCTCAATATCAATATGCTGATGATGTTAGACAATGATGCCGAGCTGTTAAGTGGAACAATTAATGTGATTAGAATATTATCCTGCTCACAGGATGATCGAACAAATAGGAGATTACCTTGCATCATGACTTACATGCAGCTGGTTGATACTCCAAATTCCTAATATCATTGATGTTATTAAACAATACGACTATTTTTTATGAACATAACATGTCGTTGATAATTGTAGGTTATTTCTTGAACCCTCAATATCAATATGCTGATGATGTTAGACAATGATGCCGAGCTGTTAAGTGGAACAATTAATGTGATTAGAATATTATCCTGCTCACAGGATGATCGGATAGATGTTGAGAGAGAGATCAGTTTGTTATTCAATTTCAACTTATTTATATACTAGTACTCTATTATAATGATTAAAGAATGCATTTCTGCAATCTCTTCCAGATGAAATCTTACAAACTCCAGATTGGCACATGTGCTGACCCAGAAATGCAATATGTAGTGTCAAGGCTCACCCAAGTGAATCTTTATTTTTTATCTTGTTCATCTTTACTTAAAAGGAATTCATATTCGATCTAATTTATATTTTTTTCCTTCATTTGAACAGCTGAATGGTAGATTCAAATCAGTTACAGAGATAGAGGGAAGAATCCATTAGCTTGTGTGCTGATAAGAGTCCTTAGACAAACCACTTCAGCCAGCCAATGTGAAAGAAATTGGAGCACTTTTAGTTCTATACACACAAAGAGTTGAAACAAATTGAAGGCAGATAAGCTGGAGAAGTTAGGGTATGCTCATTACAATATGAGGATGAGACTAAGGAATGTTTGAATGAGACAAAAATTGCAACAAAAGAGAACACTAGAAGTGGCAGGTCAAATGCTGAGGTCCAGAAGATAATGTCATGGGTCAAATTGATGTAGAGGAACTTTTTGAGGAGGAACATCCACTTCATGCTTGGGTGGATGTTAGAAGAGAGTTGGATGAACCTTTATTTGATCTTGATGACCGCCGATGGGCTGAAGGAGAATTGGATGGAGTTGAGCCACGAGATCCTGAATTTAGAGCTCTTATTTCAAAAAGATCTAGAACATCAGCATCTGGTTCAGAACATGAAAAGCCTCAATTGCAAAGGTCAACATCTGTAGTTGAGCATGGGTCCCAAGGATCTAATGTGCCTCAGCCTGAACTTCAAAGGTCAGCATTTGCAATTGAACATGGATCACACTCCCATGAAGATTTACTCTTGCACACTTGTTTGCGAATCCTCCGACCAAGCACAAGGAGAAAGAAGTTCAGAAGCAACAACAACAACATAAGAAGGAGAAGAAGAAGACGACGAAGACAAAGAAACATTCACAAGTTGTTAGGAGTGATGATAGCACATAGGCTCCTAGTGATGATGATGATGCAACAAGAGCTACAGATGGAGCTACTGGACAACTAGGTTTTGAATAAAAGAAACCTAGGTACCCACTATATTCATTGCCACCTGGAGGTATGAGTGAGAGCCAACAACACAGAGGAGGTGAATATGGTGAGGGAGATCAAGGCCATCATTAGCATGATCATATGAATAGGGAGGACATGCTTATGCTTAGCTTGCCATCATCTCCACCTTGATCCTTCTTACTTGGACTCTAGTAGTAGAGATGTTGGTCTCTCATTTCTTTATGGAGTTCTTTATCAACCTGAGCCAAGATTTTCTGGAAGTAGCTCTAGCCACCAAGTATTAACTGCGCACAATCTCCAAGAGGGTTATATGGTGGTTTTCAAGATATGGCTTCCTCTTTATTTGGTTATGGCTATGTGGCATATCCATGAGGTGACTTCAAGGATGATGATGATGAATCTTCTTCTTCCCATTTCCAACCTATTATTGATTTCATAGTATGTAATTTGAACTTTTTATCATTCACCCTAGTAGTAATGTAATGGGACATGTAGTTGATCATTATTTTAGTTATGAGTTTAATTTGGAATCAGAAATCGATCACATCAATTGTAATTTCATTAGATTTTATTTTAGTTATGAGTTTAATTTGGAATCACAAATTGATCACTATCAATCCAAATCAATTGCAATTTCATTAGATTTAATTCTTAATATGTTATTTTCACCTCCATAGTTTCTTTTTTAATTGTTGAATTTTTCTTATTTTTCCGAATTTTTCTTTTTTTATTTTCTTAAATTAAAACATCAGACCAATGCAAGGATTGGCAAATGGATTGGGCAACTCGGCCACCCAATCCAGATCTAGATCAGATTGACATTGGGTGATTCCTGGTCCTGATCCTATTCTACATACCTTGCTTCAAGGTAAATGGTTATGAGAATTGCAGGAGTGACCTAGTCACGCACCGGGTAGGAGAAAAGGGCTACTTGTAGGAGAGGGCTACCCGTGGCCCATGGGACGGGGTACGTAGCGCCACGATGTGGAGCCACCACTATGTCTAAGGACTAAGAAGGCAAGGAAGAATTGAATTAGTCCAATATTAGAAAATGGAAAAAAGTTGCTAGACCATATATGTGGAATTTGGATCCATAACTTAGGAGGCGCCTTTTAGGGACAAAACTATGCAGGCTAGAGCCAAAGCGGATAATACGTCAGGTTGAAGTTATTGGGTCATCCAACTCAAAACCTTAAGGCAATGAGTAGAGTAGGCACCATCTATTAGACACTTTTTGATTTTTTTCCTTTATCCGATGTAGGACTATTCTAATACACCCCCTCACGTGTAGGCCGATTTTAGGCTCTGTAAGGTATACCACAAATATGGGGTGCGTGGCCCAGTTCATAACCATGGGCTCTGATACCATGGAAAAAAACAAGAGGAGGAGGGGAAGAAAAAGGAGGCAGTGGACAGAGAGAGAAGGGTGTGGCAGCCAACCAACCCAGACAATCGACCCACACTTTCATTAATATGTGCATAGGGTTACAAAATTATAGGGGACCAAAAGATCCTCATCCCTAATAACAGATGAATACCCTTACAAACACACACAAAACACTAAGAGATAGGAAAAAAATATAATAACCCACACAAAGACCAAACTACCCTTTACTACACCTCACAAAGGTTGGTTCAGTTCGTTACATAAGCTTGTGGAAAAAGCATTATAGGAGCCAGCATAGCCTCCTAATCCAAACATATAACTAACCTTTCATGCCTCCAAAATGGAAAGGTATAACCAGATCTGCTACATGGATTGAAAATGGAGTTAAGAAGCAAAGTGGGTGATGGGAGTAGCATATGTTTTTGGAAAGATTAGTGATCAGGAAATTTCACTCGTAAGGATAAATTTCCACATGTTTTTATAACTTGCTTGAATAAATGTTCAACTGTCCAGGACACCTACTGCTTGGGAGACAAGAAGCTGCAGTCAGATGATCTCTCAAAGATATGGGGAAAGAATAATATTTCTCACTACTTTAGATGCTGCCAAAAATTAACATTCCATTAGACCAAAAGGATCAATACCTCTAGGACAGAGACGATCACATTTTTACAGTGAAATGCCTTATACTAGACAATTGAAGGTAGTCATCCTCCCTACCCTAGGTCCCTAAGCTCAGAGAAGTTTGCAAAGGAAAGTCCCTCTTGAACTTCAAGCCTTCGTGTGGTTGCTTTTTGAGAAATGTACCATCACAAAGGCATATAGGAGAAAATGGAATGAAAATTGTGAAGTTCTACTAGCAGAAGGGTGTGGAGCATTTTGTAGATTAGCTGACTTTAATGTCAATTTTGATACCATCCAAGATATGTGGAGTATCTTCAATACAACCAGAATAAAAGGGGGAAGATGCACCAGTAGCAAGATTTTACTACTCATTACAGTGTGTTGGAGGCTTGGAGCAACTGGAAGCAACATAATGATTTTATATTCGGGAAGTAATTTCTATATTGAAAATATGTCTCAAGGCTATCACTTTCATTTAAAGCTAGAGTTGATTTTTCCTTATGTTGCAGTTACTATCAGGACTCAGGAGAGGGGTGATCAGGGACCTCAAGGTGTACTTTTGTTTTAGTTTTTCATTATTTTTGGGAAAGAGGAATCTAACCTTTTCCATCTGGTCGCCTCTGCTTATCTCAATAAAATTGGTGGTACCAACCATAGTCTTTTCTGAAAACAAAGCATGACTTCCTTGAACTCTTTTGAGCCTTTTCCTTGCTTTTTAGAAGAGGAAGATGAAAAGAATGCTATATCTCTTTATACTACACTAATTCACATTCAACTAACATAAACATATCTTTTAGAAATATAACATCATAAAAAGAGAAAGACTAACATTCAAACAAAAAGAAAGAATGCGATGAATGAGTTTTCATCAGTACCTGTAGTTATAGTCCTTCACAACAAAATACAATGGTGGTCCCACTCTAAGATACTCAGCAAGATCATTAAAATAATCCTGCAGAGAAAATGACATGGACATCCTTCATGCAAAGGTCATAGTGTTACGAAGATGTTACAAAGAAGGCTTAAATGAAACCTGAAGATATGAATCTCTTGGGAGGACTATTTTCTGCTCCAAACCAGGCTGAATCCTCGTACATAGTGCCTGTATTGTAAGAAAAAGATAAAATAAAGCTCAGATTAACATGTTTTAGACAATTGTTTGAATGGTCATATTAAATTTATTTCATATAGAAAGTTCTAGATGATTAAGGGGGAGCCTAAGTGCAATGGTAAGGTTGCTCCATTGTGACCTAGATAGAGGTCACAGGTTAAAATCTGGAAATAGTCCCTTCATGAAAAGCAAGGGTACGGCCGTGGACAATTGACCTTGCTCAGAGTCAGAACCTGCAGTGATGGGAACCTCGTGGCACTGGGTTGCCCTTTTTAATAAAAAAAAGATCGATATGATTACACTTTAGCAAGCAACCAAAATAAAGAATGATATTCCAGAGACAATGTTAATATTTTTATATAATGCTTCAGTGCCAATATGCCAGAGAATGAAATATTCTACAAATATTCCTTTCCACCAACCATCAATATCTCACCATCCTCATTCCTTATCCTCCTCATTCCCCTTTCAATGATAACCCCTCTTTGGTAGACCCCCTTCCAAATGGCTGGGTGGATGAGGGAAAGAGAAGAAAATTTATTTCATCTTTTTCATTTATAAAATTCATTCTTTTAAGTTTTTGTCATATTTCAGCCATGGAAATGAGGTGGCAACATAAAAGAAGCATCATGGCACACTTCTGAATCTGATTTCCTATTTTTGTTGAAGGGAAAGGTGGGGAATACCACCAATTTTATTAACATAGAAAGAGATAGTACACCCAAACAACAAACACAAAGAGGTGAGATGCCTCTCATAACGGCCCAGCCCACAGGAAAAGAAAGTTGTCCGGTAATATATAACTTAGTAATTCGTATACAAGGAATAAAATGTAAAATTAAAAAAGCATGGTATACAGAAACTCATCATGATATGATTCTAGGAAATGATTTTATCCGAAAACATGTACCATTCGTACAACAGACTAAGGAAATATCATTCTCAATAGATAACCGTAAAGTAAGGGTACCATTGCTTGACAAAGCAACTATTCACCCATTGAAAGATAAAAAAAGACAAAAGAAAATATCGTTAAAAAATAACTTAAAAGATAAATATAAATTTTATTATGATAAGCACGCACAGACAAAGCTAGGATGTAGAAAACAAAGACATCTTTCAGTAGAAATTTCAACACATCCATTCTTGAAATACAAATAAGCACGCACAGACAAAGCTTATACTGAAAACATATACATAGAAGATAGCATAAAGCATAATGACTTACGATGCTTGCAAATGCAAAGGCAACAAAGACGGCAACAACTGCAATTTTAACTCCCAGAAGCCCAAGAATAGGAGCGTGAACGTCCTGTAGGTCAAAATATTGGACTTAGTAATTTTTTAAAAAAAAGCAAGAAAAAGAAATCTCAATGGTTAATCAATCTGTGAGATCAAGGCATACAAGAGCCTATTTAGATGGAAAACTAGGATATCACCAATTACAAAAGAGACAATGTAACTGGAGAAAAAGAAATTTGAAAAAGAAAGAAAAAGAGCTTTTTAGACAATCTGGATAGAACCAACCTGCACAGATATAACAATTAACAAGGGTTGGTGACGTTGATTATGACTGACATCTTGATTTTTTTTATACCTACTACTGTTATGCACGTGATGCTTAGCCACCCTTAAAGACTTCATTATTTCCAGTTCCATCTTTAAATCCAGTATTAGATGTTTCATACATTTCTAGACTATTGCTCCAAGAAACAGCCTTGGTTCTTCAAGTCCACAATTTTGATAAAGAGACCATGAAATATTGATTTTTTCCAACATGAAACATTGATTTTTTTTTCTGTAGTGTTTAATAAGGCTTCCTTGATGGGGTTGGGTGAATGGCATAGTGGATAGACCCCACTTTTGGTGGGTTAAATTCCTGCGGGTTCCGATATGCTCTGGGTGTCTGGCGTGGGAGCTGCCCCTTAACACAGCCAGGGTTTCCCAGGAGCACTGACTTGTTTCAAAAAAAAGGCTTCCTTGATTTTTTTTTCCCTGTAGTGTTTAATAATGCTTCCTTCTTTAAATCCTACAATTTTGTAAGGTAGTTCAGGTCCTGCATTTATTTCTTGAAGTCAAAACAAATACCCAAAAAGAAATATATAACAGAAACTTATTTCTGGAGTAAAGAGGTAGTAATATTAGACTCGCCTTCATATAGCGAGCAAGCAATCCAGGTTCTCTCTCATTGTTATCTGCACAGAGATAGCATCAGAGTCAAAGAAGAACCATCGGACATCGGTACTAAAACAAAAGACAGTATCCCACATTTGTTTTACAGTTCTACTCTAAAGAGATGAAGATGCTCTTCACCTACCCTTATTGGACTCATTATTAGATGAACGAACTTTTATACAGGGGAAGCAATCCACCCTGTTGTCCTCAGCTCGTAAAAAGTCAAAAATTATCAACGCTACAAAAGCTGTAATTTGCAAGAGGAAGTCCAAGAGAACAGCCAGTGCTGCAAAAACATAAGCACTGGAGTAAGATGGCTTAAAAGCATAGCAGGATAGAAAATGACCTTTACAAGAGGGCCCTATAACAGCCAATGCTGCATAAACAAGAGCATTGAAGTAGACTGGCTGAAAAGACATATAAGCATGGAATCAGAGTTTCAACACACTACCAGCAAACATGGAAAACACACGGCATGCAGGCATAGGAATAAAGCTTCCAACTGCAAATGCTAAGACTTCAGAGAGACTAGCAAGTGTTATGGAGGGTCCAACTTCAACAAGAGCATTGCTTATCCGTCCCTCTAAAGGTAAATCAAATGGTTGACGTTTCACCGCATGAACAAGGATACACATATTATCCACTCCTACCTATAAAAAATAAGCTTTGTTCAATATCGTCAAAAGACAGTACATAATAAGAAAAAAGAATGACTAAATAGCACTGGCAAAATGTAGACATGAAAATCAATGAAATGTGTGTCAAGGCTTGAAATTCAAGCTACCTAAAGCAATAATTAATGAGAATAAGACATGAGGAAGCAATTTGATTACATAAACAATCAGCATTTTTGGAAAAGGGTTTTAGCTGAAGGAAGAATCCAGCACTGAATCCCTATAGTGTGAGTAAGCCAAAGCTAACTTTCATGTTCTTTTAGCATCAACAAGCAAATAGTCCAAGCCGTTGTTAGATGTGAAGCACAGCAAGAGAGAAAAGACTGAAGAAAGGATCCCAGGTGAAAAAGAAAGTTGCAAAAGGTTGCTAGAATGGAGATCAGTTTTCACTTCCATAAAGTTAAATGTCCCCCAATTATGATCAACAAAACTCTGGCAATACAACCATGCATATTTCTGTTCACCTTCTTGATCTGTCACGGCGCGTGATAAAAGTCAGGTCAGTTTTGTTTTGTTTTTTTAACACAAGAATAGTCAAATACAACCTTCAATTCATAAAGCTGTCATTAAGTCAAGCCTGCCTCTTTATGGAACATAGAATGAGCAGTGCGGTGATGTGGATTGGTCAGGGCAAAGTTTTAGCAACAAGACACAGGGTACAATGCACACAGGTGGTTTGGACAGTCGCAGCAAAGCCTTGGCAACAAGGGCCAGGCATCATGGGCGGTTTAGAGATACTCATATGTACTCATTTTGAACCTTAACTTTCAAACAAATAATGTCAGACACTGTTGAAGTGCTCATTTTGACACCCTAAAGTCGAGCATCACAACACATGTCCTAGCGACATGTCACGTCCAAGCATCCATCCAAACATCCAACATGCTTTTCTTATGCAAATAGAAGTGTCCCCGAAATCATTCGTCGTCTCTAATACTATTGGGCCGATAAGGTGATCTCATAAAAGAAGATTCATCTTACCTCTAGTCTTGGGCTTCCCTTAAAGAGGACACTCACATGCCCCATAAGTGGTTATTGGATAGCAGTCCACCTGTTTGATCCCTGAATCAATATGAGATGAGTTTTCTGAAGCCATGCAATGTTCGTCATAGTATCACATGACATATGGTTGCCAAACCATTCCTATGCCTAATAATTCGATGTAAAACTAAACCCAGGAGATAAACTAATTACGATAAATAATCATATAAATTTTATAAATTTTATATAAAACAAAGAGTAAACATAAATAAAAATAAGTATAAAAATAAAATTATATAAGCAGTAAAATATTAGAATATTCCTTATTACCAGTTGCCTTGCTTGATCCCAATCTCCATGTAAATGCTAGTGTTGATCACAACTGCATTAGAAATTCTACAGCAGCAAAAGAGAGCATACGTAATTGAAGGCCTAATGTCCTACTTCATGATAGTTTTTCTCCTCGATCAATGTTCTCTACAGTCCACATTTTGAGCTCCAAAATAATTTTACATAATAAGTTGAATCAAGGGCAGCTGTACCCCATCTCCCCCCTCCTCGTTCTAACGGAACACTCTTTCCAGCAGATTATGTTAACAACATCAAAGCCTCCCCATCACCATGCCAAAGAAATCTACTGGTTTTCTTCAAGAGAAAGCTAGGTGTTAACCGATCTTCAGCAATCAGAGCATTGAAGAAATAACAATAAGAGCTGGACGGAACTCCTTTACAAAGGACAATTCCTCCCCTAACGAGGTTACACAAGCCTTCTGTATAGCTGCCAGGCTTATTTAAAAATTGGGAAAGAATTGCCCTTTGCAACTCTATGTCACTAGCAGCAGCATTGCAATATACAGAAGCTCCAAACTCCCTTGTCTGAGAATACCCTCGCCAAATGCCTATTAGCTAAAAACCAAAAATTGGATGAGGTGGTACATTTATTCAAATTTAGGATCTCTTTTCTAACCTCTTATTGAGGAGAACATATCCTCTCTCAAGATCAACATTGATGACCACAGTGGCCTTATATCTTTGTGCATAGGTACACTGAATCACTGACATACTGCCAAAAAAGTTCAAAATAATTCTCCCAGGAACAAAGGCACTTCAACTCTAGTAAATCAACTTGCCCACAGCACGACCCAATCTTTGGAATGAAGATCTTTATCGATAGCTTGTGAAGTCTATCAGCAAACTAATCAATCTGAACCATTGAATACTTCTACCCTTCTCTTTTAGCTATAAGAACAAGAAGAATAGATTTACATTCTCTAAGCATGACCAATCCTGCAACTCTTCAACCATTACTATAAGCTATCTATTAGCATTTACTAATGTTGCTACTGCTAGAGTGTGAGTGGAATTTATTCAAATGTCAGTACTTTTATCTCGGATCATAGTACTAAATGTCATTACATGCACTTCAGAATCCGATGGGAATGACCTCCAGGTGTATCACTAACCACATCAACATGATAGGTCTGCAGCTCCCCACTTCAGAAAATAGCCTTTAATAAAACTCCATGATCTACCGCTTAATCTCCATTGATGGGTTAACCATCACATGGTTAATCGATAGAGAACAGATGAATGTTCCTCCCAGTAGCCATTAAAAGGAACGAAGATGCCATTCGTGCCTTGCTTGAAGGAATACAGGGAGGATGTTTGCATCCAATAGATTTCTTCCTTAGCAAAAGTTGCAGTAGCCCAGTCATGAGCGAGGAGGAGGAGAAGGCTACCCATACGCAGGAGTAAAAACATGCCAGTGCGGCACTGCCATTATGTGGAGCGATTGCTATGTCTAAAAACATGCCAGTGTGGCGCTGCCATTATGTGGAGCTATCACTATGTCTGAGGGCTGGGGGAAGGATGAAGCAGATTAGTCTCGTATCAGAAAATAGAAAAACATTACTAAGCTATATATGCAAGGCTTGGATCCATAACTTGTGAGAGAATTTTTCGGACAAAACTATGGGTTTTATGAGGGACCAATGGACTAGTTTAGAGACTGTTACCTGTTGGAATTTAGGGACTGTTACCTGGAGGAAAGGGCTACCAAGACATGGAAGTAAGAACATGCCAGTGTGAAGCCATCACAATGTAGAGCTATCACTGTGTCTAGGGGTTGGGACAGGATGAACTGGATTACTCTCATAATAGAGCATGAGAAATAGACTATATATATGAGATTGGGATCCATGATCTGTAAGGCGCATTCTAGGACAAAATCGTGCAGGCTTATAAGAGCCCAAAGTAGACAATACTTTGCAAGGGTCAAATCAGGTCATTACACAAACTCTTTTTTTTTTAAGTGGATAATATCAATAGTATTAAAACAAAAAGAGTTTTTACAAAAGGATAGAGATGTACAAGTATAAGAATCATCCACCAACCACCCCAATAAAAGAAAACACCAAGATGGTCTAACCAACCCTCATCACTCACCAAAATGGCATCAAAAACCAATAGCCCCGGGCCATAAAAGAGCTACTCACGCCTCCCCAAGTCAAACAAAAGAGAACAGTTACAAGAATCCACTTTACAAAGAAGGGATGCCCACTCCCTGACTTTTTCACAAACAAAAGAAAATAATCTCTCAGGAGCGGAGGCTTCCCTTCTAAACAGTCTACTATTCTGTTCAGTCCAAATGGCCCAAATAGTAGCATGGAGAATCAGCCACCAGACAAAACAGTCCTTAGGACAGGTCCAAGCTCTCCCCACCTCAGAAGTAACTGCTTCTTTGAGTCTCATCGGCTGAAGGCGACCTTAAGGCAAGAAGCTATCAGCTGCCACACTTCAAGTGAAAAGGAGCAGGAAGTAAAAAGATGATTCACATTCTCCTCTTCCTCCCCACAAAGACAGCATGTGGTGTTCAATCCTTCAATGGAGCGAACCAGCCTATCACAAGTGGGAAGCCTATTCAAAGACAATGCCTCCCTTCATCTGATGTCCAATCTTAAATCAAGGACTGTTGCATCATATCTCAGCTTCATCTCAGAGGGTCAGAGAGAAGAGATCTCAAAGAAATCTCAGGAAATTGGTAATAGACAGGGACAGTAAGAAGTTTACCTTAGGGGACTTTAATTTTTATTTGTTCAGCTTCAGCCACTCTATATGATAAGACTAATAGAATAAAATGCCTAATAAACCCAAAAAAAGTAAGAACAGTTCCAATACCAAAAAAGGCAACCCAGAACACTTTCTTCACAAAGAATCTTGCAAAGATGGGAGCAACTTCAGAAATCTGCCACAAATATTTTTTTGAAAGTGGACGGTAACACATAATATATTATGATGAAAGAGAGATTACAAAATACAGTGTAGCACACAAAATACCCCTATACAGCAGGGTAGCAACTCCTTAGCCAACAACATCAAGATGGTATACCACTCAAACCTCCCCCATATAAACAAAAAAAAGGATTTATTAATAAGAGATGTACAAATATACACCCCCACTCTCTAACCTTATCACACACAAATCTACTCGCTCACTCTGCCACTAGAGCTGCATGCTTGAAAATACGCCAGTTTCTTTCTCCCCAAATGGCCCATAACGTGGCATGAAGAATCAACCACCAAAGTGTATGGTCCGCCTTCGGAATCCTAGGAATATACCACTGGAGTAAAAGAGCAGCTACAGAATCTATTTGCCTGAAGGGTGATGGGGGACAGAGGAGGAAGAAGGGAAGAGGTTGGAGAGACAACCGGCATCGCACCGGTAGTGGGGAGACCTCCAGTGTCGTACCGGCAGCTTGGACGTCACATCCGTCCCCGTCGCAGGACAGATTTGACCTGTCACAAGTTCGTCTACTCCGTCGCAGAGAGAACACCAAAAAATAATCAAAATTAGTACTAAAATTCATCTATTAATTGAAAAAGAGTGTTATAGGACTATTTAAAGAGGAAACAAAAGTTAATGACTCCCTAAACTTTACTCTAGACGAAATTACCCTTAACACAAAAAAATAGTGCCAAAATCGCACAAAAAAATAGAAAAGACTTAAACAAGCCTTAAATGGGCATAATGAAATATCTACGGACTCATTTAACAATAAGTTATGCATCAAACAAGCCCTGTTGAGTTTTTGAGCCACAATGAAGCGGAAACGACTCTTCGACGGCAGCAGACGCACTCTATCATATGTAATGCAGTGGTGCGCTGGTATTGGATTCCCATCATTCATCGCCGGTTTAAGAAAATTCGTCCTCTAGTTTTGTAGTGTCAGAGGATCATGATAGCAGTTATGACAGACAAACATGACATTGCATGATCATCAAGAGCATACCACACTAGATCAAAAGCATGGTGTCGGGTGGCAAAGTCTACTTCCTTGACGATGATTAATTGAATCTATGGGTCCAACAACTCCTCAAATAGAGAATCCGCTAGCAAATGAAAATCGGCCGCCTCCATAATAGTTTGATCCCATGTAAGTGGGCCAAGCGGAGGTAGTGAAGCTACTACAATTGATGCGGCAAGAGGCTCATCAAGGTTTGACCCCACAGAGGATAAGGGTGGAGATAATGATGATGCACTATTGGTGGTGTCCAAAGAACCTGAATCTGCTGGGATGCCTGTCAAGTAAGCCTCAATCTTCACGACCTCACTTGCATCCTCAAGCGGGGGCTTTTGCACACTTAAAGAGTACTTGATTGGAAAAATGAATTTTCCTTCCTAGTGGGGTGGTTGGAGGGTGCACCTATACGGCTCATGATCCATAGTGGCACGTCGTTACTTCATCCAATCTCTATGAACTCTAATATATGGCCCTGGCTTGGGAAGGATGGTACACCATGCCCCATCAACGTGAGAAACACTCTTGAAAGGCCTATACAATTCCATAGATGCTCGGTCACTATCTAATACAATTTCTCTAATCTTAAAGCGCCACTTTGATTGGAGAATAGGAGAAGAGTAAGGGAGAATAAGGGGAGAATAAGCTTAATTTAGCTTTGACAAGCGGAATGGCTTATACCGATGCAGAATAGCCTATTCGGAGAATAAGGAGAATAAACAATTCAACACTAGACCCAAGAATTGCTTATCCTTATTCTGTCAGTGGGTCCCACAAAACTATCAAAGCTAAGCACTCATTATTCTAGTATACGCTATTCGGGATAAGTAATTCCGGATAACCTATTCTGCAAACAAATTGGGGTAAAGAGTAAATAAATAATTGTTTGTGAAATAAAATTCTCTTCTAGTCTACTATTAAACATAAGGGCAGCATGTGCCATGTTGGGCAACATAACTCCAGTGTAAAAGATTGAGGAAGTCATGACTACAAACGATGTAGGAAGGTCGACAGCAAGGGTTGCCGGTGGCAATAACAACAACAGCAGCAGAAGCAGATGGCAGCAGCAACACACGGTACTGATGGCGACAGCGGCACCGGCCTAGGTTTGCTCAGGCGGTGGCGACGGTGATGTTGATGGGGGAACTGCTAGCGGCGGCAGAAGCACCGATGGAAGGTGGTTCCTCCCCTCCCTCCTCTTCTTTTTTTTGAAGAAGGATGGAGAGGGACGATATGAACAATATTACGAGTACTATTCACCGCGAACAGTAACCATGCTTTTTTTCTTTTTTTGTGTGTGATTCTGGTGAAAGGGCAGTTGAGGAAAAAAAAAAAGAGATGGGGGAAAGATAGAAGACGAGGAAGGGTGTGGTGGCAGTGGCAATCGATGGGCTGTTGTAGCGAGGTACCGGTGGTGAAGACGAGATGGAACAGCGGCATGGTAGGGATCGAAGTTTGCTCTAATGCTAAAATTGATGGGGGACATAGGAAGAAGAAGGGGAGGGGTTAGAGAGGCCTCCACCGTCGCACCAGCAGCTTGGGTATCACACCCGGCCCCGTTGCAGGACAGGTTCGACCTCGTCGTAGGGTTGTCGTCTCTGTTGCAGAGATAACACCAAAAAATAATTAGAATTCATACTAAAATTCATCCATTAATTAAAAAAGTGTGTCACATGACTATTTAAAGAGAAAACAAACTTTCGTTACTTCCTAAACTTTGCTATGGACCAAAATACCCTTAACACGAAAAGATAGTGCCAAGATCACAAAAAATTCTTGAGAAATAGAAAAAGACTTAAAGAGCCTCAAATGGGCTGAATAAACTATCTACGGACTCGTTTAACAATAAGCTATGCATCAAACGAGCTTTATTGAGTTTTGAGCCACAATAAAGCAAGAACGACTCTCCGATGGCAGTAGACGCACTCCATCATGTGTAACGCAGTGGTGCGCTGGTCTTGGATTCCCATCAAAGGGTAGATGCACCTTATCTACTATGAGTCTCCAAACATCAATAGCAAGGTACGTTACAACCAAAACATATCAATCTGTCTATAGTAGGCAGCCTACCAATAGAAATCCTACATATGAGCATCTTGACCTTCAAAGGAGAATTCAGATTGCAAATGTGCTAAAATAAGGAGATCTCATACCCCCATATGCTATAACTTAATATGCAGACCAGACAGATAACGACCCATGTGCGTCCCATGTCCAAACCCAAGAGTCCCTCGAAGACGGATCTACTGAAACACCTACTAAAAGATCCCAAAGTGAAGCCAGATCTTGAATCTCCTCTTCTCAGAGGTTCCGTCTGAAAGGAAGAGTCCATGTGCCTGTGCCTACCACACCCTGATGAAAGACTTGGACCACCAAAGCATGAGGATCAGATGATATCTGAAAGAGTCTCGAATACATCTGGCTAAGGGGCTGGGTCCCACACCATTTGTCAAACCAAAACATACAAAGTCTGCCATCTCCCACTGCCACTCAGGTTGCCACCCTAATAATGTCTGCCGCCTGAAGGATACCTTTCCACACAAACGAGACATTATATTCAACATGTAGGAGCACATCCCAAACTATACCTCTAGAGTAGTATTTGTCTTTTATAACCTCTAGGCATAATCCTTTGCTGTGAAACCAGGCGGTACGAACCGGTACGATACAAAGTCCCCTTTTAAAGGGTCTTTTGGCCTTCCTTTCACAGATTTCAAATCTGTGAGAGGCTGAGAGCAGGAAGAAGCGAGGGGGAGGTTGGCAGGACTTTGCCGCCACCGTTGTTTGCTGCCGCTGCCAACGCCTCTGATGACGTCACCGACGGCATTTCGAGTGAAAGAAAAAAGAAAAAGGAATTTCTAAGTTTTTTTAGTTTTTCTTCTCTTTGTTAATCTTTAAGTTGTTAAGAATATTATCGGTTGAGTATTATTTTCTTCCTCTAAACAGATGAAATTCCTAAATTTGACCCTAATTAGCGGTTAAAAATTGCGGCTTTCGTCTAATTACCTTCTGTTTTATGGGTAAGGATCATTTTACTTCATTAACATTTATTATTTTTAAATGTTTATTACACTGAAAGAACATTTTTCATGTCTAATATGTATCAAATAATCATTGAATATGGCTTATGTATACTTCTTTTACTTAATCTGGATGCGGTTTGACCGGGACCCACTGCATCTGGTAAGTTACAGGTACATAGATCTAGACCCAACGAACCTGGATCGAACCTAATCAAACCGCACCCAAAAAAGACATGTCGGACCAAGTTCAAGGAGATGGCAGGACCAGTCGGGTTAGCTGATTCAAAGGAACCCTAAACCTGGCGATGGCGGCAGCGGAGATTGCAAGACTTGAACTCGAGCAGAGAAAACCTTCCTTCTAAGTGCACCAAGAGCCCCTTCAGAATCTTCCAAAACTCATCCACTTGCAAGAGACCCTCCACAGCAAGGAAATTGCCACTCATGGACAACTGAAGACCCTCGTCAACCCAAAACCCAACCTCCTTCATGATCAGCTGGAGCCCCACCAGATCACAAAGGGCCACAGGGATCCCCACCAACCTGACTAGGAATCTAGACAATGAAACCTCGGGGTAAGACCCTCAATGCAATTCCCATCTCACTGTCTGCACCACCAACCCCTCCCTTGCAACAAAACCCTCCGTTACCACCGACTCAACAACCTCCTCGGACGGGGCCAGACCTAAGAAGCAGTCACCTAGATCCCTAATCTCCTAACCCTCCTGCAGACCTTCCTTCTTATCATGGATGGCAGTACCGGCCGATACCGGTACGTACCAGCCGGTACGTACCGGTATCGGCCGGTACCGGTACCCGATACCTGTAAAGGGTATCGGCCGATACCGGCCGATACTGGGCCGGTACCGGCCGGTACGTACCGGTACCGGTACCCACCGATACGGGTACCGGTACCGGTACTGCCATCCCTGCTTCTTATCCAAAAGCCTCCTAATGAGATCTACGGACAGCCTAACCACTGAAGGCCTCCCTGCAACAGGGTGGAGTCGAACGCAAAGACTCAGTTGTTGCAGACAAGGACCAAGGAACTCCGCCAGTAAAGATGACATGTGAAACGAGAGGCTGATTTGGCTTTTCCATCTTCGCTGACCCCTTGACAGCTTCCACATATGATTTAGCTCCACCAGGACATGATCTCCACACATGCCCATCCCAACCATAGCGAAGGCAGCAAACCAAGCCTCTACAATCCCTCATCTGATGGCCCTTCCGGAGACATCGACCACAAGGCCTGGACCCAAGAGGAACAATAGGCTTGCCCCTTGCTGGAGGAATCCTGCGGTTCTCGAGAGGAACTCGATTGGCCCCGGAAGTGCAGGCCGGCGGCCCCCAAGCACTTCCCACTCCTCCCGCACTCATTGATAGTTTACACATATTATGCTTCATGAAAGCACAAATATTCAATCTTGAAAACCCTAAATCCTACATGCCATCACTCAAAAAACTGTCTTTACTGCCTGAAAACCAAGGATGTTCCTGCAGCCCACAATCACCATTTTGCACCAACCAAGATTGACCTCTCCATAATTTTTAAAACTACCCTATCCTGCCACAAACGTTGAAATCAACATGCTAAACCACCTTTAAAATATTGTTAATGCTCCAGCTTTGAAATGCTTGCAACCCCCCCCCCCCAACCCCCAAAAAAAGGAAAAAAATTGAGTAGGAGAAGGAGACTATGCCCTTTCTTCCACACCCCGCTAGACTTTCTTCAGGTCCTCTTTCCCCCACATTCTAGAGCATTGAGGCATGTAAGGAGAAACCTGAGAAGAGGATTCTTCAACTCTGCAATAGTGCAATGAGAGGAAGGGCTCATGTAGTGACTCACTCACAAGCTGGGCAAGAGATAAAGGCTACATGTAGGAGAGGGCTACCCATGAGGTAAATTGGTGTGAAGCTACCATAATGTGGAGCCACCACTGTATAGGTGTTAGGGCATGGATGAACCTAGCCCATATAGGAAAAGGGAAAAAGTTGTTGGGCTACATAAGAAGGGTTTGGATCCATAACTTGTGAGGCACTTTTTGAGGACAAAACAATATGTGCTTGTGAGAGTCCAAAATGTACAACACCTCACAATGGTTAGATCAGGTCATTGTTAACTCAAAAATCATCTACAGTTTATGTCATAGTTTGGTGTGGTAGCTCTTTGTTATCTAAAATTGAGAACAGCCATATCCCCATCTAGTTCCAACCCACTACAACCAAGCTGGATTGTATTGTGCATGACCGTTAAGCCTTGGATGCAACTTTTCAAGCTAAAAATTGTCTTTTCATGGAAGAAACAACTAAGGTTCCCCCGCTAGAAAATAATCTTAACATAAGATGTGATCACTGATTACAGAGGAAAACATTTAATCAATCTGATGAATGACATACTACACAAATTGCCACTCCTTTCAAGAAACAAGGTGTAGACTGTAAATGATATCATCTTCTATAGTTAGTTTTAAGCAAATAGAGAAATCATATAATTAGAACATGGAACAAGTTATGATTCATCACTGATGCTGCAATTAAGAAAATAACTTCCATCTAGAGAAAGAAGACATAAACAGGAAATGAACTTACAGCTAAAACTAAGAAAGGAATGACTTCCATTATGATAAGTGTAGACTTTACGCCAATGGCACTAAAAAAGCCAATAGCCCCAAGAACAGAAAGCATAACAACAACAACTCCTGATAAGCCAAGAAGTACCTGGAGTTCATGTAGTTGATGTTAAAAATTGATGCATAATAGGCAAGAATTTAAAACAACTTTTTAGACAATAACTAAGCCCACAGCAAAACTCACGATGGCACGATGCTCATCTCGAAGAAAAGTGAGTATCATGAGAGAGAGATCACAGAGAAATACTCCCAAACAAGAATAGCTTGCCAAAGTAACATTAGTCCAAAGCAAACAAGGAAACCAATGAAACAATGGTTATGACCAAAGTGTATATCTATTAAGTATTTACTTCGACAACATAAATAAGTGTGAACCAACTTATTCTGTTCAAGAACCATAACTTCAGAATGGACCAGGCCTTCCAAATGAATTTTCCAGTTTTGGTTGCAAAGTGCAAACCGAATTGGGTTTATAAGGAGCTACAGTTATTGAATGATGCAAACAGTGCTTGCATTGAAGACTCCAAGTGCATCTCCTGAAGCGAAGGATGAGCCAAGTCTACAAACGAGGATCCACACTGGAGGATGTGGATGTAGCTTGTTCAGTGAGTCAATTTGTAGTGCTTGCATGCAGCTTGTTCAGTGAGTCAATTTGTAGTTCGACTTTGCTTCTGTTCAAACTCCAGGAATTTGTAATTTTGTTAATGAGCTATGATGTCAACTCAATAGTTGCCTACTGGCTAATGAGGAACCTTTCCTCAGCCCTTCAGCTGTACTACTTTTATTTATTGTTAATAAAATTAATGGTATAATCCAGAGCAACGTTTTGAATTCTAAATACAGTCATAGAAAAAAAAAACAGATGCCACCAATTTTCAGATGGTAAAAGCTTAATAAACAATAACACATTGGATCAAGCATTCATTTAGTTCATTTCATGCTCTCTACACAAGTCGTTTTTTTTTCTCAAATGCCATAAAATACTAATTCCCCCATACAAAACATTCATTGGAAATTCTTAACAACCAGGCTTTCGCTGTCCCACAATGACTTGTGCTGACTTGCAAAGATCAGATCAGTCTTTCTCGGGTTCTGATATCCTGGGCCATGTAAGTTGAGTGAAAAAATGCACCAGCTATTGTTTGAACTTTGAAGTTCCATGATGTTCAAAAAAAACTCTCATGCTTTAGTTCTTCGCTTCCTCCTTTTCTTTTTCTTATCCTTCTCACTATTTTATTACTCCTATTTGTTCAACACCATGAACAATGGACACACAAGAAAATCCTTATCCCTTGCATCAAGGAACTAGACAAATTAGTTTTAGCCTGCTTTCTGGCAACACTTGTTGAAGGACACAGAACCCAAGTCACCATAATACAATCACAGTCTCAGACTAGCAGTTGGGTATTGGACTAATCATTCAAATATGCTCTCCAAATTTTATGATTCTCCTGGCTCAAGGGTGCAACATCCAAAAGCCATCATAAACAAAGTGATTTGAGTCACTGATCAGTAATGGCCACAAAAAAAGCCTCTTTCAAGCAGCCTTTCAATAATTGGATGACTAGGACATTATCTAGCCTATCCATAGATATAGAGGTCAATCTTTTTAACATTGTTGAAAGGAGGTTCTTAAAACAGAAAAATTGTAGGATATGATCAACAAGATCAGACCAAAAAATCCGCAATAGAAGATAGAGCACATGTTACCAATTCATGATGTAACATATGCCCTGCCTTCAGAGGGAACCAAAATTGTGTCAGCAAAATTCTTTGGAATAGAAAAAAAAGAACCACGTGTAGTCTACCTAAGTATGTTCAACATTAAGGATCCAGGATCACACTTGAAACAAAAATATTGGTACAATCATGAATTGTAAAGCAACAATATAACTCATATGATTTTTTATTTTTATTTTTGAAGGTGACAAAATTGTCACAATTCATTAAGATTGTGAAAGAGAGATACACGAAGAAGGATAAACCCAGGCAGAGGATAAAATCTGCCACCATTACAACAAAAGGCTACCAATACAACCAAAAAAACCAACCCGGACCCAAAAGAAAACACAACTCCAGGTCCAAACCCAATAAACAACAAAGCAACAATGTACAAGGAATTTAAAGGCTGCTTCATTGAGAAAATAAAGCCAAAACCGTAAGTAGAGTCATAAGATCCGGTCCTTCCATTAGCTCATATGATTAATCTTACTCTACCCCTGAAAAAGAGAGGAAAAAAAGAAAGAACCACAGATGGGCTTACAATGTTTAGCTCCATAAAATTAAAACCAAGCAAAACACTTTTATGCAGAGATAGGAGAAAAGCTGCTAGCGATTGTGAGTTGTGACCCAAAAAGTTTAATCAGAGAAGAAAAGCAGGATCCGTTGTGCAATCAAAAACAACTGACAGACTAAAACCTCGCAGAAGAATATCCTGCAGATGAAGCATCCCAAAGTACAAATTGAAAGGGAAGAAGATAAAGAGATACATTAATAGATATGGACCTATAATATTACCTTAGGGCATTACTTAATGGTGAAGAATACAAATAAAGAAGATTTTAAGACTGACAGCATACCTTGGATGAAATAAAGAAAGAAGAAAGATGAGGAGTGTCACCAAGTGCAATCGATATATAAGCAAACATCACTAGATAGCTAATCTGCATCAAACATTTGAAGCAGCAGATAGTAAACACATTAAAGAATCTGAAAACATAGACAGAAAGCCTTATCACAAATGACTAATTCAAAACACCAAGAGAAACTTACCAATATGGTCACCACATCAGCTGTACTTTCTCTTTTCAGCTCTTCCTGGACAGAACTTTCTGAGGAAAAAGAAAGCGTAAGATTGCGTGGCTGTACCATCGGCATAATCTCTTCCTGTCACAAAGCTTGTATCAGGTGGTGATTAAAGAATAAAACTAAAACAAGTGGGCAAATGAGAAAAAAATAGAACATGAAATAGAAAAAATACTAGCTAGATCAAAATGAAAAGGAGAGGAGCATAAACAGTTGAAAGATATACATGTCCACCCATGAACAGCCATAATAGGAAAGGAAAAAGAGCTGGATGTTGGAAATGGATACGGGTAATAAGCAACAATAAATAGTATGACAGAAAAAAGGACACATTGATATCATATCTAATGTCTAGGTGAAAAAATGTCTTCTAATAGGATGGCACCAAGCTAAATGGCCTTATTGCTGATACTGGAGAATTTAGCATCTCTGTTAGTTTCTCCAGAGACTCTTCTTCAGCTATGTGGGTCATCACTTCCATGTATGGGCCTCACACAGAACAGCAGATAAAACTATTTTTCCAAGAGCTAAAAAGACTGCAAAGTTTGTTTCAGGGGGAAGCCTGGTGTATTGTGGGGGATTTCAACCGTGTGAGGTTTCCTTGAGAAAGGTCAGGAAGACAGAAATGGACCATAGAGATGGAAGAATTTTAACCAGTGGATAAGGGAAAGTCAGTTGATAGATTTGGAACTTCCAAACTGGAGATATACATGGTCAAATCTTCAACATTCCAGCAAGCAGTCCAGAATTGACAGAATCTTAATTTCCACAGTATGGTTTAACATGTTTTCATGCTCTCATATGAAGGGGTTTAACAGATTAATGTCTGATCATATTCCTTTGCAATTCACAACAGGAGAAAAAGGTAAGAAAATGAGATTATTCAGAAACGAATTGGCTTGGCATAGACATGATGGATTTAAAGAATTGGTAAGTGGTGGAGAGAGGCTCCATCAGCTGAGTATGCTGCATCTTCTTTCCTTTTGAAACTTAAGCGGCTGAGCAAATGCTTGAAAAAATGGGCTATTCAGACCTTTGGGAAAGCTGCTGGGAGAAGACCAGAGTTGCTGCAGATAATTGAACAACTTGAAGTTCAAAGTGAGCAGGGGCTGCTATCAGTCAGTGGAAGAACAGAAATGGAAACAACGAGCCGAGGAGCATTGGCTCGCCGAAGGAGATAAAAAAACTGCCTTCTTCCATGCTGTGGCTAGTGCCAGGAGGAGGTCACTCCGTCACTGAGAACTGAATACATTAAAGAGCGGGATGAGCTTTTTTTTTTTCTTTTTTTTTTGAATTCCAAGAGTAAACCCACAAACCCAAGATCAAAAATACAAATAAAGTCAAGGAAGGTTCATTAAATTCTATGAAGACTTGTTTAAGGAGGATGCTACATGGAGACCACATTTGATAGACCGGTTGCTTCCGAAGCTAGAACCTGCTGATGCTGATGTTTTATGCCCAACTATTTCGAAGGAAGAAGTAAAAAAAGCAGTTTTTAGTATGAACCCCAATAAAGCACTTGGTCCGGATGGAGTTTCATTAGGTTTCTATCAGTTTTTTTGGAGTTGATCAAGGAAGAATTGCTGAATTTTGTGAAGGAATTCCAAGATAGGCCCTATAGTATCAAGTGCCTTAATTCTACACACATTGTTTTAATTCCGAAATCTGAGGGCGCTGAAAGAATCTCTGAATTTCAACCAATTAGATTACTGAATGGTTGTTACAAAATTATTACTAAGATTCTAACTTCAAGGCTCAGAAAGGTTCTTGTGCAACTTGTTGATAAAAACCAGTCAGCATTGCAGAAAGGGAGATTTATTCTGGACCACTATATGACAGCCTATGAGGTTATTCACTTCCAAAAGAACAGGAATAGACAAGGGGTGCTTTTGAAGCTTGATTCTTTTTTTTTTAAAATGTGGATGGTACCGCTATATTGTATTCATAAGAAAGAAAGAAATTACAAAATGTAGAGAACACAACTCTCAAAAAGCCTCCCTATACAAGGCACCAAGACAGTGCATCAACTTATGGCCCCCAACCTAACAGAAAAGGAGGCACTAGCAATATGCACTTTACAAGAAGACATCATCCATTCCCTAATCCTAGCATAAACAAAAGCTACTACCATATGAGGAGTAGCAGTCTCCCTCCTAAAGACCCTCTTGTTCCTCTTCGTCCAGAGAGCCCACAACACGGCATGAAGGACTAGCCACGACATGATAGCATCGCCCTTATTAAGGGACGAGGAAGACCATAACTGGATGAGATCCTCCAACGTAGATGTCTGCGGACTGCTCCACTGAAATCTGATGTACAAGAGCAGCCACACTTCCTTGGAGAAGGTACATTCCACAAAATATGGTCCAGAGACTCATCCACGATCCACCTCTCCATACAAGGAGCAAATAGACGAAACATTACACCCAAACCTTAGCAACCTATCAGCTAGGGGGAGTCTACCAACGGAGATTCTCCAAATAAGCACTTCTATCTTGAGAGGAAATTTTGTGGCCCAAATGTGTCGGAGGGGCTCTCATAGCACAATCGACAATATGGGATTAGGCAAACTTCGTAGAGAATACCCCCTAGGTGTCCCTCCTCTATTTCCAAAAATCCTGTGAGAAAGGGTCAACCATGAAGTCTTAGTATCAGTTTGTTTGCAGAATAGCTTAAACCAGAATAAGGAGGAAGGGATTTCTTAATCCAGAATAAGAGGTATTTTAGTTTGGTAAGTAGTTGGTATTCCACCCAGAATAACTAGAATTGCACTGCGCTATTCCAAGTGATTTGGTAGGAATAAGTAGAATAAAGAAGAGAATAAAGAGTGGAATAAAGAGTTCAAAATATTATATTGATTAATATATATTCATAAATATTAATTAATATTAATAAATTTTAATTAATATTGATAATATTAATAAATATTATTGTGATTAATACATACTAAACAATATTAATATAGATTATTATGATTAATAAATATTAACTATTATTATTTTGATTAATAAATACTAGCAAACATTAATCATAGTTAATTATTAATATAATTTTTATTATGCTCCATTTAAATAGTATTAAATATTAAAAATGTTAAGTAATAAATGTTAATTATTATTAACAATGTTAATAAATATTATTAATCACCATTAATTCATATTAATAATAAATATTAATTCATAAATATTAATATTAATAAATATTAGTATGATTACTAAATATTATTTAATATTGTTTTGATTAACTAATATTAATTAACATTAATCACAGTTAATTATTAAGATAAATTTATTATGCTCCATTTATTGATAAGAAATTTGAATAACAATTAACGTTAATCATAGTTTATTATTAATTTAAATAGTAATATACTAATTATTAAATATTATTTAATATTTAAATATCAATAAATGTTAAGTAATAGATGTTAACTATTATTAATAATATTAATAAAATATTATATTGATTAATATATATTCATAAATATTAATTAATATTAATAAATGTTAATTAATATTGATAATATTAATAAATATTATTGTGATTAATACATACTAAAAAATATTAATATAGATTATTATGATTAATAAATATTAACTATTATTATTTTGATTAATAAATACTAGCAAACATTAATCATAGTTAATTATTAATATAATTTTTATTATGCTCCATTTAAATAGTATTAAATATTAAAAATGTTAAGTAATAAATGTTAATTATTATTAACAATGTTAATAAATATTATTAATCACCATTAATTCATATTAATAATAAATATTAATTCATAAATATTAATATTAATAAATATTAGTATGATTACTAAATATTATTTAATATTGTTTTGATTAACTAATATTAATTAACATTAATCATAGTTAATTATTAAGATAAATTTATTATGCTCCATTTATTGATAAGAAATTTGAATAACAATTAACGTTAATCATAGTTTATTATTAATTTAAATAGTAATATACTAATTACTAAATATTATTTAATATTTAAATATCAATAAATGTTAAGTAATAGATGTTAACTATTATTAATAATATTAATAAAATATTATATTGATTAATATATATTCATAAATATTAATTAATATTAATAAATGTTAATTAATATTGATAATATTAATAAATATTATTGTGATTAATACATACTAAACAATATTAATATAGATTATTATGATTAATAAATATTAACTATTATTATTTTGATTAATAAATACTAGCAAACATTAATCATAGTTAATTATTAATATAAATTGTATTATGCTCCATTTAAATAGTATTAAATATTAAAAATGTTAAGTAATAAATGTTAATTATTATTAACAATGTTAATAAATATTATTAATCACCATTAATTCATATTAATAATAAATATTAATTCATAAATATTAATATTAATAAATATTAGTATGATTACTAAATATTATTTAATATTGTTTTGATTAACTAATATTAATTAACATTAATCATAGTTAATTATTAAGATAAATTTATTATGCTCCATTTATTGATAAGAAATTTGAATAACAATTAACGTTAATCATAGTTTATTATTAATTTAAATAGTAATATACTAATTACTAAATATTATTTAATATTATTTTGATTAACTAATATTAATTAACATTAATCATATTTAATTATTAAGATAAAAATTTTATGCTCCATTTATTGATAAGAAATTTGAATAACAATTAACGTTAATCATAGTTTATTAAGAACGTGTAATTCTGCCCCTATTCCACTTAAACCGGGTATAAGGTATTCCACCCTGGGTTAGGCAATGCCCTCCGCCAAACTGGGTTAAAGGGTTTAAGTGGAATAAGAGACCCTATTCCGGGCCTATTCCGCAAACAAAGCAAGGCAAGAATCAGCAGCATAAAAGTTAAGCTCATCTGTAAGGTTCCTTTTCAAGAATAAACTCCACTCCCTACTCTCCTGAGGATGTACCTTCACCATGTGTGCCACCTTTGCGCCACGGCTGGTGGTAAGAGAGAACAGCCTAGGAAACAGAGCTAATAGTGAAGTTGTACCACACCACTTGTCTATCCAGAAGAGACAAGCCTAACCATCAACCAGGCAAACCTAAGTTGCCGCCAAAACGATATCTGAAGCCTATAGGATGCCCTTCCATACATGTGACACATTGTATGACACATTGACACCGGAACGGACACATCCCGTGTCCTCCCCCTAGAATAATACTTCTGCTAGATCAAATGTATCCACAAGCCTGGAGAAGCCGAGCCAACTTTCCAAATTCATTTGAAGAGAAGTGCCAAATTAAAATCCCTAATCTCCTTGATCCCTAGACCTCCATTCCCTTTGCTTTTGTAAATCCTCTTCCAACATACCTCATATCCTCCATGAGAAGCATCCACTACTCTACCCTTCCAGAAGAACCGACTGTGGATAGAGCTTCAAATTGCTAAGCTACTGTATTCGGAATTCTGAAAATCGAAAGAAAATATACAAGCAAACTATCCAAAACCGATTTACAGAGCACCAATCTTCCCTCATAAGAGAGAAGCCTTCATTTCCGTCTAGCTAGGTAAGAGCGAAATCTACTAACAACTAGTTGCCAATCCCTGAATATGATAGACCCCGACGACAAAGCAAGGCCCATGTACTGAACTGGAAAAGAGCCACATTTGCAACCCAAAATGTTGGTAGACCTCCTCAAAACCTCGTTCGAAATGTTGATGTCAGTAGCCATACTCTTGAGGAAATTAACCTTGAGGCATGTGGTCTCGTGAAGAACCTCCAATAAAAACCTAGCCATCATTAATTGATCTTCCTCAGGCGATAATAATAGGAGAGTGTCATCCGCATACTGAAGATGGGAGACTATCCTTTCATATGGACCTGCCTGAAAAGCCAGATAAGAACTCTGCCTCCTCTGCCCTCTCTATCATAGGCTTTCTCGAAATCTAATTTGATCACCACTCCCCTTTTTACAAGTAACTTCATTCCATGAAGGCATTCATAAGCAACAAGAAAGCCTTCCTGAATGTGTCTACCTTTAACAAAGGTAGTTTGGTTGGCATTAATCACCCTGCCAATAACCTTTAATAAAAGGCTAAATGGGTCTGAAGTCAAGATAAGGGAGTTTGCTCCCTCCTTTTTTGGAATGAGAACAATGAAAGTTTTATTAATACCTCTGAGGTGCGCCTTCCCCTCTTGGAATTCCAACACCACATGCAGTAATAGAGGATGACCCACATCCCAACAATGTTGATAGAATAGCAAGGAAAAGCCATCCGGTCATGGAGCTTTATCCCCAGGCAAAGGAAGAACAACATCCTTCATCTCCTTAACAAAAAACGAACCTGAAATGAGACTCCTATCTTCCTCAATCAGAGAAGAGAGGAGGTCATGAGCAATGGAAGGCCCATGCACATCCTCATCTGTGTAAAGGCGAGCATAGAAGTCCCATATGTGCCTAATCAAAGCATCCTTCTGAGAGATAACTTGTCCTTCAGACATAAGGCTGCTAATATAGTTCTTCCTCCTCTTGGCTGAAGCAAAATGAAGGAAGAAGGCAGTATTTCTATCCCCCTCCTTAATCCATATGTCTCTCAACCTCTGCTTCCAGAAAATTTCCTCCTTCAGCAAAACATCCAGAAAGTGGGTTCTGAGCTTCTCCCAATATAGTCTGTCCTCTCCATCTAGAAGCCCTACCTCCTTGAGCACATCCAAACCATGAAGCTTATAAAGAATGCTATCCTTTTCTTTCTTTTTTTTATGGTAACCTCTTTGCCCTACCCCAATCTGCAAGAGCTCGAGCCAAGCACCTCAAAGTACAAACTAGCATAGCCATCTCTGATCTTTGCCAGGGGCAAGAGGACCATACCTGAGTGACAGTATCCATAAACCTCTCCTCCTGAAGTCAGTATCTCTGCATCCTAAAAATCAGCTTCCTCTGAAACCCGAAGCAAGAGTTCAGCAAAATAGGCTTGTGATCAGACACTCCTCTGTAGGCAAGTGGCTGGGAGCTTAGGGTAGTGCTCCTCCCAATTAGCTGACACATGAAACCTGTCAAGCCTAGAACAAACTGGCTGCTCCCTGAGGTTGGACCAAGTAAAGAAAGGCATCGTCTATATGGACATCAATCAAGGCAGGATGAACAAAATCATGAAAATTTTCCATGGGACCAAGGTAGGATATCCCATCCGACCTCTCCCCCTAGGACAGAGTAGCTTTGAAGTCCCCAGCTGCACACCAAGGCCTTCCAGAGTGCCTGTGCCACACCAAGAGCTCGTCCTGCAAGGCCTTCTTCTCCTCCCTCCCCTGTGGACCATATACACCCGTGAAATCCCACTCAAATCCATCCTTCAAACACCTAAAAGTGACAGAGATGGCATGCCTTCCCATTTGTCTACTCACCTCCTGGAGGACAAACTCGTTCCACAATACAACGATACCTCCCGACCTACCTACAACAGGAGAGAGAACTCCTTTTACCAACCTTGCACCACCAACCTCCATCCACACCCTGTCATCCACATCATCCAACTTAGTCTCCTGAACACACATAAGATCCACCTTACACCTCCTAATCAATTCCCTCACCACCACCTTCCTCTCTCCACTCTCTAACCACCTAACATTCCATGTCACAATCTTCATTAAATGAATTAGACTTCCTCCATCCCCACCCTTGACTTTGAAAAGGCTTATGATAGAGTTACCTGGAGGTGTGCCAAAAAAACCTTAGAATCGATGGGATTTAACCAAAAATGGATTCAATGGCTGATGTGTTCCATTTCATCCACAAGATTTTCTATCCTTGTTAATAGAGAGCCACGCGGGTATTTTTAATGCTTCAAGAGGTCTTAGACAAGGTGATCTAATCTCTCCTCTCATCTACTTATTAGTCCGGTTTTGAACTCTTTCTGGGAGAAAGCAGCCCAATTGGACCTGGTTGATGGTTTTTATGTTGGCAGAAATGGACTGCAGCTCACACACTTACAATTTGTTGATGACACTTTGTTATTCACTTCAGGTAAGGATGAGAATATTCAGAACATCAAGAAATTGTTCACACTAGTAGAACTAATCACTGGGCTCAAAATCAACTATGAGAAATATGAGGTTGTAAGGATTAATGAGTCAAGACAGATTGATGGGGATTGCCAGAAGCATGGAATGTAAAGGGTCCCGATATCCAATTAAGTATCTAGGGCTTCCGCTGACTGATGGGGCCATGAAAGCAAGGGATTGGGACCCTCTAGTAAAGAAATTTGAGAAGAGATTGGAAGGATGGAAAGGGAAAGTTCTTTCAGCTGGTGGGAGATGGATTCTCTCCAAAACGGTGCTTTCTTCATTGCCAATATATTTGTCTCTATCTTCAAATCCCAACGAAGTTGGGAAGAATCATTGAAGCTGCAAGAAGTCATTTCTTCTAGTCATGAGGGAACAGGGAAAAGAAAGCTCTTCATCCCATCAAATGGGAGAATGTATATAAAAGTAAGGAGCAAAGAGAGGGGGGTCCTAATAAAATGCCATTTTTAATAAGGCCATGCTTGCTAAATGGTTATGGAGGCTAGGAGATGGCCCTGAAGCTTTGTGGGCTTTGATTGTTAAAGAGAAATATTTCCCCAATAGCAGTAAATGGTGCCTTTACCCCTCGAATACTAGTAAGTTACCACCAATTATCCTTCCAGAAAAAAATCTGTTCATTGGCTAATCTATTCAGGAATCTGGTTTCTATTGTCAGTAATACTAAGGAATCAATATCAAATGTCTTGCCTAATGTCAACAGGGGAGATTTGAGCATAGTGCTTAGAAGGAACCCACGGACGTGGAGTTTGAGGAGCTCACTTCCTTGTTCAACATTGTTAATCAGATTCAGCTTTCATCTGAACAAGATACAAGAACATGGAGATGGAATAGTAATGGAGAATTTTTTGTTTAACTCATTGGTGAAAGTTCTTAATGATAAAGGTTGTAGAGTTTGGTGGAAGGATTTTGTTTGGCCCAAAATTTTACCAAACAAAATTAGACTGTTCCTTTGGAGGATTGCTTGGAATAGATTGCCAACTGCTCAGAGGATCAGCAAGATATTCCACATTCAACACTCTAGATGCATGTTTTGTGCTTCTTTCAAGGAACATCAAAACCACCTTTTCATTGGATGTGGTATTGTTAATTTTCAATGGAATATTATGTGCAGATTATTTGGTATCAGATGGATGGATAAACTCTCAGTAATGGAACTACTTGGGTGGTGGGAACAAATGTGTCCCTGTCCAGCACAAAAGGAGATGTGGTCTCTACTTTGCCCTACTATGTTATGGACTGTTAGGACTGAGAGGAATATGAGAAAGTTTAGAGAGGAGTTCGCTAGTGTCGGTAATTTGATGGGGAAGACTTTCCAGCTGGTCTGTGATTGGGGAACAGCAGCAATTAGTCCAAGACAACAATCAGGATTTCTGGACGAAGGTGTGCCAATGGAAGACTATGATTTCCTAGGCCTTCTCTTTTCCTTTCCTGTTTTATCCTCTTGATAAATTTTACTCTGATCTAGCTTTTGTGAGCCTCCATCACCCTATGTTATAAAGGGTCTGTGAGGTATTTTTGGGTCCTCTATAGGTGTTTCTTCTTCCTATCTTTGTACTTGCTGGTCTTTTATCGATGAATTGTCTGTTGTCACTTTTCTAAAAGAAAATAGGAAATTCAAAATTCTTTATGTAAACAATTTAGCATATTTTTATGCACCTTTTACGCATGAAAAAAGAAAATAGTAGCACATCAGACTAAGCACATATTCAGAAAGGCACTGTCTCGTGACCATGGTGTAAAAAGATGTGGAGATTATACAGCTTAGGCATAGATGCAAAAAGAAAAGGTAGGCACCTAGCTTTAGCTTGTCTTCTACTTCTGTGTGAATACCATGGCTCCTGCTTTCTTGTTGCAATGTTGTCTCATAATGAACCTATAGCTTTTTGGAAATTGAGTGGATTTTTTATTTTATGACTCCTGCCACAGCCACCTCTTCAGCAAGCCCTCTAGATAAGCACACCAGCAGGAATAGCTTCTCCAACACCCTATGTACCTCTCATCCCTCCCTTGACCACGTACTAGAAATGAGCTAAAGGATGCACCTGTTGTCCCAATCCCGTCAACCATCAGGCACTTACAGCATCTCCTCGCCCCATCCTCCTGCTGCAGAGAGTTTCTGACTCACAGAGTAACACCTGGACCAACCGAGGGTGCCTATCCTAACCCAGCTGGTGTCTCTGCAAGAGGCTGCAAGGTTCTGGTACCACTTGCCACAACCTCAGCACAGGACTTTCTCTGCCTGGAAGGACATCTCTGCCAAGAGTGTCCCAGCCCTCCGCAAGGCCAGCACCATCAAGGAGGGGGGAAGCTCACTGGACTCCTCCCAAGAGGGACTAAATTTGCACCGGTGACCGGGTGGCTGCTGCCACTCAAGCTCTCCTGCCTTTCTCCATCCCAACCAAACTTCTTGTACAAATGGCTCTGATACCATGTTAATAGATAAAGTTAAAAAAATAATAAAACCTCTGCATTTAACAATAAGGCAACAGTCCTATATATATACAACTACATAAGATGATCTCAATACTGATGTAGTAGTTTGTTGATGGTTGAGGCATCTCACCTCATCATCACCCGATTGTACTGCCATTGTTCATCCTAATAAAATTGGTGGTATAATTTTACCTTCTTCCAAAAAAAAAAAAAAAAGTATGATCTCCATACAAGTAGGACTCCAGCATCAGGACAGGTGACTATGCTGAGGAATTTGAAGATATTGTTGATGTTGACAGAAGCAATTACAGGGCTCGGTATAAATTATCATAAGACATAAGTGGTAGGAATAAACGGGGAGATGGAACATATTTAGTGAAATATGGGACGGGTATAACACGGCACAGATATGTTCGGATATAATTCACTTTAAATTTTGAATGAGACGGTAAAATATTCAGTTAAAAAGTCGCACGTTTAAAAAATTCGGCATAATATACGTACGGTGTATCATACATTCAGTTTCTAAAAATTTGGATAAAAAATACAGATAATATATGACTTCAACAAAGAGATGTATTGATAAATTTAATAAATTCCGTTATCATTACTATGAAATAATTTACAAAAAGAAACAAAATTTTATCAGATACTTATAAATATATTTCAAAAACACAGTAAAACATTCTATTGCTCATATTCTAATGACATTAGGGGGGAACACTAATATTTAAAGGGTTTTTTTTCAAATAACCCCCTAAAAGATGTGATATTTGTAGATAACCCCTTGCATGATTCATATTTGCATATAAACCCCTAACATTTGGGGATATTTGCATATAACCCCCTTAACTATGTGATTTGTTTTGAATTTTACCTAAGTTAAAATATTTCTACTCCACATAAAAATAGAAATGATTTTTTTGAGGTTAAATATATACAACAAGCTTATGAGTAGATGTTTATGTGATTTTTCTTGTGAGATGTATGTATTTTAATGGAAGATATTGTTAATATTTTTATTTAATAGCTTTCACATATTCTATGTGGGTAACAATATTTTGATTTAAGTGAAATTCAAAGTAATTGAGGGGTTATATGCAAATAACATCGTAGTTAAGGGGGTTATATGATTTATTAACTGTGGGATGTTTGTAGAGATTGTGGACCATTTATTTATTAACTATGGAATTGTGGATGCAATATGGAAGGCATTTTTCAGAATTTTAGATAGAGTTCCAGGGTGTTTCAATTCGGTAGGCAGCCTTTTTGCAACTTGGAATCATGTGTCCTCACCATCAGGGTATAAACATGTGGGAATCTCTACTTTTTGCTATGCTATGGGCCATTTGGAGGGAGAGGAACTTTGTGAATCTTCAAAAACCAATTCTCTTGTCTAGCTGGGATCATTGGGAATTGTATTCACTTCTTCCAAGAATGGAATTTTCGTAAATCTGGGGACAAGATTTCTGAGTCTACCATTCTCTCTAAAATTTTACAGTGGAAAACCGTCTTCTATTGAGGGGTGTGTCACTGGAGTTGTACTGTGTTTTTTGGGGAGGGTTTTCTGTGCTTTTTGTGGTTGTTGTAATGTATACTGTCTTGGTAGACATTTATTGTGTTTCTTATCTTTCTACTCTTGTACTCTTTTTTCTCTTATCAAATGAATGAAAGTGGCCTTTAGCTGCCTTCCTTCCAAAAAAAAATTAAGGGGCTTATATGCAAATATGAATCCTACAAGGGGTTATCTACAAATATGACATTCTTTAGGGGGTTATTTGCAAAAACCCCATATTTGAATCTCACAAGACACTTTGCTCCCTACACCACCCTGTGGGCCATAGCTTGAGAAGTATAACGTGACACATACTACTGGTAGTGACATTGGAAGTAGCAGGGGCATTAAACAGGCTTTTCTGAGACTGGGAATTCAAAGGCAGCAAGTTAGTACAATTGGACCAACACGTACTATTCTGCCGTTTGAAATGGATACATGTATCTTACACGTTTTAAACTGACAGATTTAAAAGTCATGAATAACACTAAATGTTTGCCAAAGAGACAGGAGACGGCCGTTTCTTTGTTTCATACATAGTACATGTATTGTATGCGTATGATTCACGAATTAACTAACACAGAGATGGAAAGGTTAGAATTAAAGGCAGAGATAGTGAATTGCAAAGGGACTGACTTCCCAATGAAATATCTGGCGCTCCTATTATCTTGTGGTCCTTCTAGAGTGAGCAATTGGGATGAAGTCATAAAAAAGTTTGATTACAAACTTAAAGGATGGAAAGGAGGGGGAGATGGATTCTGTCCAAAACAGTCCTCTCTTCATTAGCCAACTACCACCTGTCCGTTCTCGAGATTCCCAGAACTATAGAGAGGATGATTGAAGCCATGAGGAGTTCTTAGTTTTGTGAAGGGGGGGAAGAGATGGGAAAGGTTTGCATCTTGTTGCTTGGGATCAAGTGTGCAGAAGTAAAGAGCAGGGAGGGGTGGCACACTGTTCTGGAAGGACAAATGGGTGGAAGAGAGTTGCCTCAGTCTGATCTATCCAAAAATCTTTAATTTAGCTGTTAACAAGTGGTGTTACGTCAAAGATTGTGTTATCTTTGAACAGGGTCAGCTTCATTGGTTCGTTCAGTTAAGAAGAAATCTTAAGGAAGATGAATTGAAGGAATACACGGACCTGATGCAATGTTTGTATGCAGTTAATATAGATGCAAATGTTCCAGATAAGTTACTTTGGGGAAGGAGCAAAGGAGAATTTTCTGTAAAACCCTATTACTCATTGTTAGAGGAGAGATTCATAATTATGAGAAACATGAAGAGATTTGGAAGGTTAAACCTCCAGTTAAAGTCAGAGCATTCATGTGGCTTACTTTTCATAAAAGAATTATCACTAAGGTGTATCGCCAAAAATGGGCACAAGACAAAGATATAGTGTGCTCTTTGTGTGGTATGGAGGATGAAGATGTTGAGCATTTGATGATCTGCTGTTCTGTCAGTAAATAGTGTGGCAGATTATTGGGAAGCTATTGCATTTCCAGAGTAACTTCCAAAACCTCAGGATATGTCTTCTTATGTCAAACAGCTGAGGAAACTACCCATAACAAGTATTTGAAGGACATTCTTGGCATTGCACCTCATGCGGTGTGCTGGAGCCTATTGCGGGAGAGAAACGATGCTATCTTTCAGGGAAGTAGAACATTGTTGGTTTGGGACCCTGCACCTAGCTATCTCTCCTATTGGATTTATTATCCTATGTTTTGTTTTTTGTTTTATTTGGAGAAATATAGGTCGGTTTTGTTCATTTTATTTCTTGGACTATGAAAACTTAGAATTAACCCTCAGGGAGTCCGGGACTTCGGATCAGGCGAAGATCTGAGTATATGACCTCTCTCCACTGACCTCAGTCAGTGTTAATTACGTCGAACAGCCGCTCGACAACCTTGATTAACTATCCGAGGGATGCCCTTTAAACCATCTATACTACCACGTAATATGCATGCAGGTGAAAGCAGCTTTTAAATCCTTGGCCTCTCCCAAGTCTTTAGAGTATTTGGATTCATTCCAGTGTCTTAAGGTATTTGGATTTGTTCCAAGGTATTAGAGTGAACTCCAAAGTACTAGGATTTATTTTAAGTGTTTTGGGATTGATTCCCAATTGTTTAGGATTAATTCCAAGCGTTTAAGACTCATAGGGGTATTTCTATAATTATGTTACATTAGGGTCATTATGGTCATTTTAGGTTTGTGGGATAGGTTTTAGCATTTTGGGAAAACTTGAAAACCCTAGGAGGCATTTTAGGATCATTGTAGACATACTTGGGTTATAGGGGTATTTTGGTAATTTTACGTCAAATCGGGTTTCTAGACTTAAAGTCTATTCTTACGTTTCTTTATATATTTTTCTGGAATTTCATTACATTGAGAGTATTTTGGTCATTTTACCTATCTTTTTAGGGTTTGAAGGGTATTTTGGGCATAGGGGAGGTTTTGACATTTTTTAGGAATTTTCTGTGATTTTTACAGATTTTTTCCATGAGGGAGGGTATTTTTTGTAATTTTATTAAGTTCTAGGGACACTTTGGTCATTTCGGGAATTTTATATGTTTTCAGATTTGGTTTTCTGTTTTTTACTGAATTTTACTGATTTTTATGTTAATTTCACTAGTTTTTATTAATTAATTAGATATGTGAAGAATATTTAAGTCATTTTTGGGTTTATGTATTTTCAGATTTAGTTTTCTGATTTTTTATGAGTTTTAATGGTTTTTTACTGAACTTTTCTGGTTTTTTATATCAATTTTGCAGATTTCTGTTAATTACCACAGATTTTAATAATTAACTAAATGTGAGGGGTATTTAAGTCATTTTTAACTTAAGGATATTGTTTTAGATGTTTATGTTCCATTATTAAAATTTGATTATTAATCTAGTTATTATACTAATTAATAAATTAATTGATTATGTGTGTAAAAAATATATATAAATAATAAATTCATGAACACACATATGCACAAAGACATTGATATTTCATTATTCCGGCATAGTTCCGCCTTATAAAAGGGCGATTTACAACAAGAATTCAGTAAAACTTCCCCTAGGAAAACCTTAGGAAAAACCCAAAAATGAAGCCTCCTCGTGCGCGCTGTGAACTCATGCGAAAGCACCGAGTTCGGTCTTCAAAACGACAACATTTCCTCTAAGGATTTTTGGGCCAAAGAGGCATGCAAGGTGCTGCTTGGTTGTTGTCCTTTGGGCTTCCACTGGGCCCCTATTTATAGGCCACGGAGCCCATGCCCAGTGGGAGTACCCACAAATAATTTTTTTGAGGTGGGGGGTGCCACTGGAGTTCATTTTGGGAGGGAATAGAAAGGGGGGAAGAGAGGAGGGAGAGAGAGAGAGTGGGAGGCCCGGTGGGCACCCCCACCAGTTAGGGGTTCCCAACCGGTGGGGGTGGCCACCAGTTTGGAGCCCCACGGGTTTTGGGCATGGATGGCAGTACCGGCCGATACCGGTACGTACCGGTATCGGCCGGTACCGGTACCCGATACTTGTAAAGGGTATCGGCCGATACCGGCCGATACTGGGCCGGTACCGGCCGGTACGTACCGGTACCCACCGATACGGGTACCGGTACCGGTACTGCCATCCCTGGTTTTGGGCAACCGGTGGGGGGGTTTCCCCTCCCCTTTTCATCATTTTTTTTCTTCTTCTTTTCCTCCTTTTTTCAATTCATGAACCCTCATTAACTCCCTCCTTGCTTTTCTCTATTTGTTTAAGTGTGAAAAGGAGTGAGTTTTCTTCCACTAATCATGGGGGAATTAAATATGAGTTAGTGGGAGCTCCACTAACCATGGGGGGCAGATTTAAAAATCCACATTAAATGGCCAAAGCCCCATTAATCCCCCCCCCCCTGCTTTTCTTCTTTTTTTGAATTTTGAGTGGGAGGAAAGGGGGGAAGACCCCCACACCAGTTCCTCCTTTGGAGGAAACCGGTGGGGGGTCCACCAACCGGTGGGGACCCCCCCCCCAACCGGTTCCCTCCTCTCTCTCTTCCCTATTTTAATCCAAGGAGAGAGAGAGGGGGACCACTCCATGGGATTTTCTTTGGCTTGCAGATTTCTAATTTTATCTCCTTTGGGCTGTCCTCTTCATCATTTTTTGAAGGGTGTTGTGTTGGGCCTATTTAGACCAACATTTGGGACCACTTTGGATTATCTTTTGGACTTATATTTATTGGGCTGCCCCGGGCCTGCTGTTGGGCCTCCTTTCAGGCTGTTCTACGCTCTTATTTGAGGGGTATTTGGGCCTCTATTTCGCAGCCGTTTGAGTCATTTTGCTGCAGCATTTCAGGTTTTTTATCGAGCCCATTTAGCGAGGCTGTGAAGCCATTTTCGGGACAGCATATTCAAGACTTCCGGGGCTGTTTTGGACAGCACATAAGAGCTATATTGGGGCTGTTTTGGACAGCATATAGAAGCTGTATACTGGGGCTGTTTTGGACAGCATATAGGAGCCTCTTCGAGGCAATTTTCACCAAGGCATATTCTGGCTCCTTGTCTTTTCCTATGCATGCATGTTCATAACACATGTTTGCATACATATAGACATAGGAAATTTCTTATATCAACATGGGCCCTCAGAGCACGAGCACATGTTTGTTTTCATATTAACATAAGCCCACATATGCGTAAGTATATGTCATATGTTGTTATTCACATTGCATGACTATATGCATATGCATATTGGGTAATTTCATCATGCATAAAAAAATTCAGGTCAACAAACATATGCTGAAAATATTTCCCGTAGAGCTGTGACGTTTTGTTGGTCTAGATTCATTTTGGGTATCCCAGCTGTGTCTTCGGATAAGTATGTAAAGATTGTTTATTCTTATTTTGCTTTGATTGGGTAGGATCCACTCTTACCCTCAGGATTGTACTTCCTCTCTATTTGAATAAAATTGGTTGTACAGTCTATGTTTTCTTTATAAAAAAAAAAAAGAGCAGGGAGGGATGGGTCTTGTGAAAATTGAATCCTTCAATAAGGCAATGCTGTCCAAATGGCTGTGGAGACTGGAAGAAGAAGTGGACTCTCTTTGAGTTATAATAGAAGAAAAAGTACTACCAGAATATTTCCAGATGGTGTTTAATACCATCTAGATCTTCAAACTTGTCTTTTATCTGGAGAAACATTGCAAGAATGCAGGATCTGATTAATCCAGCTATCAGATTTCAGTTAGGGAATGGAGAATTGATCAGCTTCCGGATTGATAATTGGTTCTCAAATGTTCCCTTTGCCACTCAGGCTCCTATTGTATCTATTAATAGAGGAAAAAGAGATTTCAGTAGCACAGGTTCTTTCTCATGGGAATGATTCGCAATGGAACTTTACTCTCAGGAGGAATCCCACAGAAACAGAACTGGATGAACTGGTAATGATATTAAGAGGCTTATCTGATGTTCAATTGATCAGGGGGCAGGAAGATAGAAGATTATGGGCATGGAACACTAAAGGTTACTTTTCACCCATTGTCCTCATTAGAATCCTCCAAGATGGAGGAACTAGAGTGTGGTGGAAATCTTTACTCTGGTCCATATACCTACCTAACAAAGTCGGAATTTTCCCCTGGAAGGTAGCATTGAAAAGGCTTCCAACTGCACAAAGAAAGAGGAGGACATTCAATATTCAGAATTCAAAATGTATTTTCTGTGGTCTATTTGAAGAAAATCAGGATCAGCTTTTTTGCCAATGTGGTATCATCAATCTCCAATCGAACATCGTATGTGATGCTTTGCAGGTGCAGTGGAGGGAGCCAGGATAAGTTTTACATCTAACGCAAGATTGGTCACTTTTTTGTCCAGTTGATGAACAAAGGGATCTATGGTCTTTGTTCCTACCAGCCATAATGTGGGCAATCTGACTGGAGAGGATACTAGAAATTCAATCAAGAATTTAGTAATCCAGCTAACATTCTTAGAAGAGCTATCTTTTGGGTGAAGGAATGGGGAAGAGCTGCTGACATTTGGTCAATGAGAGAAGGGGACCTAATTTCCAAGGCCAGAAAATGGAAGGACGTTTTGCTCTGATTTTTAGTCTTCTTGTTGTTCTCCTTCTATTTTATTTTCTGAAAAAGATAGAAGCTCAATGATCGTATCTTTTTGGGTTGGCAGTCTTGCCTTTTTCAGTTGTTCCAAGTAGGGCACTAGTTATCCTAGTCCAAGTAGTACTAGGATAGGACTCTACTAACCCTAATATAATCAGGACTAAGATATCACGTACAATGTATGTATTCTCTCACTAAAATTTAAGGAAAAAAAATCCCTCTGTTGTTTTTCTCATAAATCTGTAATAAAGAGATTTTTTTATTTATGCTTGAAAGAATAATAAATAACTGACTGAAGAACCATTCGTATGTAACTCCAGCTATGACTAGAAGACAGTTTTCCTTTTGAATAATTACAACAATCTCCATTAATATAGCGACCTGTGACTCTGGCCTCAGCTGTGCTGGCTTCAGACCGAGTTGGGAGGCACCACTTACAGTGCACAATCCATTTTGAGCAAGCCGCAAGCAAGTATTAGCAGCACAAGTAACATATTTCATGTGCAAATTAAATAATCTAAACAAGGCCAAGAACCAAGAAGATTACTGTGAGTGATGCCGCCGACTCGATGCTTGGCTGGCAAGACCAAGGCCAGGATTGCAGGACATTGCAACTAACATCTACAATGTGCTTTTTGGCAATACAGTCGCAAGATAACAATTGCCCTCCTTTCCAATGAACATTTTAAGTTTCATCACTGATCCTGGTAAAATAAAGAAGATTTCTGCCATACATCCATCATGCATAAGCTATGGGAAGAACTGGCTAAGCAGTTGGTGCAAAGGCCAGATATGTTAAAAGTAATGTGTGTGGGAACACCCAGGGTGTATATGAGCCATTACTGTGAGAAACACCAATCTATAACTATATGATTGTTATAACCGTCCCTTTTCATTTGACCTTCATGTCACAACTTCAAATCCCATTAATGCATCCATCACAGAGATGCAAAGATATGGAGGGATTATTACCCAAGTTGAACAGATGCACCATACAGCTTGCATGCCCATTGCATGCCAAGTTCCATTTCCCCTTAGCAATTCGATGAAATATATGAGAACAAGAACAAAAAGAACCAGTATGACAAGCATGACAAGTATGACAAGGGGATAAATGATCATGTCGAATATGGATAAGGACATAAGCTGCTTGAGAACAATAATAATGAAGATCCAGTACGAGGGGCATAAACAATGGGATAATGATGCAAGGATGCAAGAATCCTGATCAGTCAACTGTAGACAACTTCAGCCTACCTGGAACAGAAGAAAGAGAAGAAGAATAAAGAAAGGAGAAGGGATGGTGCATGGTAAAAGAAAGGGGACAAAAAGCATAGAAAAAACTGACCTAGGCATCCAATGGCAACAGTGCACAGCAACATGCGATTTTGGAAAGAACAGATAGATTAGGTATGTCTTCAGAAGAAGGAGAAACCACCTGAGGATGCTGAACGAATAAAGATCTAGGCAAGGTATCAAGAGATGGCAAACCATGATTCCTCCTCCGTTATCTTCATCTCTCAGTGGCAGCTGGCAGGTTATGGCACAGTTAGCAACAAGGTCAACAGCAAGGTGGAGAGCACCCTTCTATTCTTCATCCTCTGTTTAGCTTATGCTGTGCATGCACAGAGGGGACGAGGGACCTTGAGACATTCCCAAGAATCCCAATTTCATGAGATTCAAGGAGGTTCACAGATTCAGAGATTTGTTTTCTATTTCCGGGATGAAAGCCCCACCACTGGCCTAATTATCCACCCTCTCCTAATACACCCTACCATAGTCAAGACATGGTCAATGTCGGAAAAAATTGAATTCAATTGACCCAAAAACATAGAGAGTATTAACCACATACATCTCATATTAACTTATATAAGGATCATAGTACCTAATTCAATTATAAATCTTAATTTGCTAAAAGTTAGTGACTACACTTTAAAGAATAATATAGTATTAGACATGAGAGCTACTATGCTAGCATCTACAAACAAGCTCGAGAGCATCCTCTTAGTCTCCATGTAGCTGTAGCCAGTTCTCATAGTTGTTGCAGTACGCATTATGTCAAACGAAGAACATAAAGATCCATGTCATACATAGAGACGAACCGAACCTTGCATTATGGCCCAATCGAATGTATCAGTTTTCAAGTCTCCGAGTCGTACTGACCACCCCCCCCCCAATATGACCAACCTTGCCAGAAGGATCTTTTTCTGGCAAGAAACTTTATGCTATGATCTTCATTGGCAAGTACCTTGATGAAGTATATGTCACTTTATATTTGTGCAGAATTTGTATAGTCCCATAAAAGAAGCTAGGTGGATTGACTAGATGTCTAAACAATTCCTTTAAAAGCTACATGCAATGCAAGATTAGTGCCTGAACAGGTTCCATGCAAACGTATTCAAAAGACCAACATACTAAGATAAGAACCTGCTGAGCACATCAACAACTCTTAAATGCACATTACCAATTTACAAAGCCACATATGAGTTATTGGTAGGGGTATAAAGGTCTTTTAACAAGAGGAGAAGACGTCTAACTAAAATCTCACAAAAGAAGACGAGTCGGTTTCCGCCTAGGCGGTAATGGGGTGCGAGCCGACTAGCGGCCAACTTTTAAATCACTGATAGAGAGTCAACCAATTCTACCATATAGGGCGACTTCTTGCCAAGTTATAAATAACCTTTTCATTATTTTCTGCTCAGTATTTTCGGTTGTTTGCTGCCAATCCAGGTCCTGAACAGCTGATTCGTGGAACCATCCTTAAGTCTTCTTAATTACAAAGACAAACCATATTGGTAAGTGCAACCACAATCTGGATCAGCTAATGCTTGCAACACTTCTTCAATGCATGTTTTAGTGAAAAGAGAAACAGGATTAAGATTAGAGAAGGATGGTGCTTGTATTTTCACATGCATTGACAGTTGTCAAAGAATGCAACCATGGAATCCAATGCTTATGTTACAAGAAGAATCATCGGTTTTTGACAAGTGATATTCAATAGAACAGGATGCAGAGAGAAGTGTGAAGTTAAGAATGAAAATGAGCAACAAAAGTAAGAATAACAACCAGTGATAAACGAAAGAGAAGCCATTTATATACTACCTTTACAAGGCGCACAAAAGCCTTTTCCCAAGCAACTGCTTTTCCATTTTCCTTGCCAGTTTGGTCAAGTTCATTATTGACTGGATATGTTATCACAAATGCAGAAGCCTGAAAATGGAAGTAGTAAAGTTGATGATGATGATGATGATGATAAGTTTTAAAATGTGAAAATTCTTTTCAGAGAACAAGCGAACATATCACTGGCACTGACAATACCAACAATCTTCACGAAAGCCAAGATATACCTCAGAATAGTTGCTCCCCGGAAATCCTCCTAATGCTGTATTTGGATCCAGGGGAGCCTGAAATGCACTCAAGCATGTCGCTGCAGATGAAAAGTGCTGAAAGAAAGAAGATTAATACAGAAAAGGAACCGCATTTTATTTATATCATCAAGACAAATTTATGTAACAGGTCAAGTTTCATCTAGAATTATATAACTGACAAAGCTTCACCAACAAGCATGAAAGAAACAAATTATCATTTGAAAGGAGATATCACGGCTTTGTCACTTAGAATTCCTTCATACTTTTTAAAGGTTATCTATGTCATACAATCTGATACAGTTTTTATTTTACATGAGAACTGACACCTTCAAAATTAAAGAGTTTCAGACATATGACAAAGGTTAAGGGCTTGCAAGATAAAGAAGTCATAGCATGTCAGAGGAAAAGGAAGCCTTGATGTGAGCATTTAATACAAACTGAGATTACAAGACTTATAAGAAAATGTACCTGAAAACAATACTCAGCATGCTCTACACCCCCATAATCATCATACTTCTCTGGATCCATCTTAAAATACTGACAAGTGACAAGGAAAAAGGTATGTCATTAGCCAACAAGTTAGAGACAGAACCGCACATCTGGAGGAAAAGACCTACATGGCTACATGTCAACAATCTTCAAAGTCTTTGGACGGTAATAAAGATATATGTTCCATTATACAACCTTGCTATCATCTGTATTTCTGTTCCATATGTAGGGGAAGAACAGTAGGTAACCTAAGAATAGCATAAAGTGATCCCTAGTATACACAAGAAGGGAAAAAATATCCAAAACTGGCCCTTCGAATTTAAAAATTGCATCTTTTACGTCATACCAGTTAGACTGGCTGGGGTGAGGGCAACTCTTAGGCCAGACACCTATGTCATACTGAGTAAACCGACCCAACACGTGAGGTGGAACTTAGGTGTTGAGAGAACTACTTCGGGGAAGCGCAGGGAATTGAACTCGTGACCTGCATGAATTAAACCTGTCAAAGGGCACGGCCTATCCACTATGCTACTCACTCGCCCCCGAAAAAATGGCACACGATATCATGAAATGAAAGAAAAACTGGTCATTCCAAAGTCTGGACTGTAACTGGAGGAACCAAGTAATTAAGATCCACAGGTACGCCAAGTTCAGAATTCTAGGTTAATACCAGCTCGAAAATAATAGAAGGGAGCAGCCTGGAGACTGGCAAGAACTGGCAATCTCTGCAATATATTGTCATTCTTTGTCTCCATCCCACCTCAAAAAAAACATTTTCTCAACATCCAATTTTCATGGCATTATATGAAGTGCTTTATTCACATCAAACTCCTTTAATTGTTTCCCCTAGGACCGACTTTTGCATTTAAATGTGCCCCTCAAATTCTTTTAAAATGTAGCAGCACATGACAAGGGGAAAAAAAACTAGAGGCCTACTAAGGAAAGTTTGGCAGAAGTATCACCTTGGGAGCCACTGCATGCCTCAAGTTCCACCTTCAACAAGATGAGTGCCGGGTGACAAAGAATCCAACTGATTTAACCTCTCAAATCATAGATCCCTCTACCATAACTAAATATACGAAGACGCAATGGCAGACCCTCTTATTAGAAGCCAAAGAAATTAGATGCATGGCTTCCAAGGTCATAATTTCTCACAGTACTATTGCTCAAGTTCTGAATTCGGCGGGCATGGCACTCCAGCCTCTGCGGCCATGGCGCCAAGAGTCAGCGGGCATCAAGTGAATGGCCTCCCAAGTGAGTCGTCTGCTCCATCCCCAGACAGATGATGGATGCGTTACCGCCCTTGGTGCCCTTTTAGGAGACGGCCAGACCCTCATACTCCGGGATCTTCCAGGTAGCAGCACACCTCCCACTTCCGACGGGGACCTGGACATGACCTTAGTACAGCTGAAGAAGAACAATAGGTCCGGACACCATCACGTCGATGAGGAGCCCCTTCCAATGGTCTCGGCGGCTGATGTGTGTTCGGTAGCAGCCGCAGTGGGGCTCCATGGATGGATTTCCGGAGTCGAGCGTTCAACAGGTATTGGACCGTGTCAACAGTAGTCGTCGCAAAGAGGGGAATGGATCCCAGGAGGCTCCTTGTTCGAAAGGGGTTCTTAGGGATCCCCTTGAGGGCCTGAGAGGGAGGCTAATCAAGGGGCAGTAACCGTCTTGGGGATCTTTCGGGTTTGATGGTGCTTTGTTGGTCTCAAGTGTGGGAGTTTTTATTCTCTGGGCTTGGGTTCATATGGGTGTTGCTTTTGGGTTTGGGTCCCTTTGAGGGTTTTAATTTTGTTGGGTGTTTTGTTAGGCATTCTCTTTCTCCTGGGGATGGGGAGAAAGAGTGTGTTGGGCTTTCTTAAGTGTAATCACTTTTTCAATTTTATACAATGTGGTAGTATCCACTTTAAAAAAAAAAGATTGTAAACTCACAAAAATCCCATGTACAAAATACACCAAGAAGGTGTAATCAGACCCTCCCCAAAAAGACAAAAGAGAGGACTGAGGGGGATGGACACTGCACAAAAGCCTACTCCACTCAAAAGATCTATCATAAATACAAGAAGCTAAGCATGTAGCTGACTTAGACTCCAAAATCTTGGCATTTGATTCTCCGCAAATTGACCAAAAAGTTACATGGAGGATGAAAGACCATATTTTGGCATCCTACTTTGTTGGCCATCTTCTCTCCAACGCTAGCAGCAATTCTTCAACCTTACCGGGCAGATGGTATACACAATGAATTCTCTCAAAGACTAGCCCCCAAATTTCTTGGGAGAATGGGCAAGAAACAGATGGCCCATAGTTTCATCTTGGTGGCCACAAAGCAAGCATGTGGGCCGAACACCATCCAAGAAGGCTGCCAAGGTGACACAAGTGGGAAGCCTCCCCTGAGTGATTCACCACACAAGTGGCAAGCAATATCAAAGAGCAAGGGACAGATCCTAGTTGAACACCTCAATCATTGCTAACTTACTCTGCCTTAAGATCTTCTTTTACAAACTCCATCCCACTTAATCGACGCCGCTCTTTCATACAATAACCCCTTTTTTCTACAAGAAGGAACTTCTAATCTATGTAGTCAGAGGCGAGACGCGAGCGAGGGGACCGGAGTTCTCCTCAGCCTCTTCGCCTAGGCATTTGAGGCGATGTGTTCTCTCATAAATCACCATGAAGGAAGAAAATGACAATACAAAGAAATTAAAAAAAAAAAAAACATCCAAGATAATCATATGTAAGACTTTGAGAAATATTGATCATGTCCAACATGTAATGACCAATTTGTATAAAGCACTCATATAAATGGTGGATGATCTTAGGAATCATCAAAAATAAGAAAAAATATAGCAATATGAAAGAGAAAAAGGATAGTAAACATTGTTAAAAGAGGCATTAGCCACTTTGGAATAAGTAAGAACAAGAAAAAACAATACCACATAATTAAAGAACAAACAAGCATTTGACATAGACATCATAAGTACCTATGTTAGTGAGGCAAACATGAGGCGAGGCGAGGCATTTTGGCTTGCCTCAACCTAGTTCATCGCCTAGGCAAGCAAGGCAATCGCCTTTGATAACATAGCTTCTAATAGCTTCTAGCCTTCATTCCAACTTTTCTAAGAATGTATGAATTCTCGGAACTGATAAGAAATTTAACACCAGATTGTAAAGGACACATTCTGATAAGAGTAAAACTTGCTGCACTGGCAGCCAGTGTTTTCAATTAAAAAAATATTATTTTTTGAATTTTTTTAGGAAGGCGCCAATCTGACCTACATTCCCGTTAGTGTTTTTCACCATTCATTTGGGGTAGGTTTTTTATTTTTCATCTTTTTTTTGGTTTGTCTGATTGAAGATCGGACTATATGGGCATGTAGGGCATAATGGGGGCCTCCAAAAAATTCAAAAAATATTTTTTAAATTGACAACACTGGAAGCCACTGCAGGACTGGCTGCCAGTGCAGTAAGTTTTACTCTTCGGATAAAACCTTCCTCACCCAGCAGAAAGTAATTTTGCTCTCCATGGGAGAACCATCCATGGGAGGTTCCCTACCTGTGATCATTTGGTGCCTTTCCTTCCGAGCACCGGTCCACTTAGTCCTTTTTGCAGCTCTCAGCCAGAGACTCTGGATCACATCCTTCTTAGATGCCCCCTCTCAGTTTCAGTTTGGTCTGATTTATGCTCTTCCGTGGGGCAGCAGTGGTAACTGGTATCAGCCTGAGGGGGTGTGGGAGCTATTTCACCAGTGGCATAGGCCGTGGGCTGCGAAAGCATACAACAAGTATGTAATTGGACTCCTCCTATGATGCTTGTAACTTTAAAACACATCTTAAATTGGATGCTCTTGAATGCCACTCTTTGGACTCTTTGGAGCCAGTGGAACCTTCGCCTATTCCAGAAGGAATCTCACAATTCCAACCATATTGCTTCTTTGCATTTTTTTCAAAGTTGGAGAGTGGGCCCTAGCTTTCAATATCCAGCCCTCTTTTTTCTTTTGTTTAAATAAAAAAACCATAGCCCTCCTGTTTTGAGCCTTTTGTCTTCTTTGGGCTAGGTTTTACCTTTTTTTGGGCCTTTTGCTTTTGCCGGTTCCTTTCTCTTTTGGTTTTCCCCTTTCTTACTTGCACATTATTGCTCCTTAATGATATGGTACCATCCACTTTCAGGGGGAAAAAAACTAGTAGTGCTATCAGAGAATAGAGGACCCAGTTATCTGATAGGGAAAGTGGAGAATGCACAACCAAAAGACTTTAAAATAATATAGATGAATAGTAAAGAGACACATTACTTGTTTACATACCACCGAAAATTATCAACTGGTGGACTTGCAAGCCTTGCATGTATACTTTCCATTGAAAGCTATGATGGACTTCCATGTATATTACCAAAACAAAAATTGCAACAAATCATTTTTCTACAAGAGCCATTTTTACTGGACAAATCATTTATTATCTCCCCCTTAGCCACAAATTTCATTCATCTAAAATTCCAAGGCCATTTTTTATTTCTATTGAGTTTCTTAATATTCCTCCTTTCAACTCCCAGTCTCCTAGCTTTCAAAACACCTAAACTACCATGGTAATAGAACAGACCCTCCAGACAATCTGCAATTACCCAGTTTCAAGAAAAAAGCTTGCCTAAGTCTCTTAAATATACAAATATATTGAACAAAATGTGAAAAAATGCGGATGAGTTACACAAGAAAGTAGTGCATAGAAAATATATAATATTTTCACTAAAAATGACAAACTGGCGGTCTAGAAAGAACCTGAAGGATACTCTGAGTGGCACAATCTTCTCCAAGTGGCTTCAAGCATATATCTGTCAATGACACTGTAGAACCAGAATGATTTGCACGAAGTCCATCAATCTGTCAAAAAAGACTAATCAAGAACCAACAAATACATCAAGATGAAACATTCTTCATTATTAGAAAAGATCCACGAACAGCTGTCCAAAGCTATTTTTTTTCCTGCATAAGAAGCATGTAAACCAAAAAGAAAGGTACCTTCTTTTGTATGCCAAATAACAATCGTATGTTGTCATCAGTCACGATGCTTGGTGACTTCCCATGCTTTGTTTCCGGGATGGTAGCCAGTATTAGCTGGAACAAGAACAAATTTGAAAAGCCAACCTCTTACCATGTAAACAAAAAATCCATAGGCATTCTCTCCCATCCAGAAGAAAGACAATTATACAATGAAGATTAAATTAAAAATAAATAAAATATAAATGCAACTGACATTTAAGAATCAACATTCGCAAATGTTCTTCAAACCTGTCATGACTTGAACAGCTTCAGGGGCCTAATCAAACCCATGACAAGTTGGCTCTGCATAAAATCAGGACAAGGCAACACCACTGCATTGACTAACCCAATGGGTTTTCCACCACAACTACACCATCCCATGGATCCCTATAAAAACAAGGAGGACTAACAAAAGATTGTAGAAGAAAGGGGCAACACTGAGGGATCTGGGAGGGTTGATTGTGCATTGCTTTACCCCTGTTCTTTTCCCTTTTTACAGATAGGCTGATTTTCTGATTTTGAATGTGTGACCTTAGGCTGTTTCTCATTGCACCAAAGCACCCTGGCCTTCATTGTTGAAGAAAAGATGTTCCTTTCATTTTCTAAGCATTAGCCTAGCACACTTTTTTTGTCCTGATAATAGCTTTGACATCCAGCCCCTCAATTTGCTAGTAAGTTTTTCTTTTTGAAGGGGATGGTACTATAATTCATCAAAAGGGAAAAGTAGTACATGTATGAAACTGAACCATTCCCCCCCCCCCCAAAAAAAAAAAAGTTCCAAAAGACATTCAACCCAAAATGAAACTGTGCATGCAGATCCATAAGAAATCCCAAGAAACGCCACAAAACAGATACTACATGTCACAACTCACAATCCATACCTGAGTTTGCCTCAGCCCACCACAAAGTCTCTCCTAATTTGCCAATCATAGTCTTCTTCACCTTACTCTCAGAGTCTCAGGCTGCTTCATCTGTTGATCAGGCTCTAGTTTTGCAAGCACTTCCAAGTAGGGATGTAAATTGGGTGGGATGGATTGGGTTATGTGATAATTTGGATCTAACCCACCAAATTCAGAGTAGCCCAGCCCAATTTTAGCCCCAGCCCAAATTCAGCCCAAATTTAACCCAAATTCAGCCCCAATTCAATAGTGAGTGGGTTGGGTTGGGTTGGGCTGGCCCTGTTTATAAATGATTTGTTAGAAGTGTTTTTCCTTTTTGTATGAATTATTGTAAAAGTCAATAGATTAAACTGGGTCAGCCCGTTTCAACCCAACCCAAACCATATTAAACTGGGCCAGCCCATTTTTGGCCAATTTGGGAGGTATCCGTGCCGGTCCCGGCCGATACCGATACGTAACTCATACAAAAAGGAAAACACTTCTAACAAATCAACTTGGGCCGATACCGGTCCCGGCCGGTACCAACTTGGGCCAACCCATTTTCCTTTAATATGGGTTGGGTTGGGCTGGGACACGGGCTGGCCCGCCTGATTGACACCCCCACTTTTCAGCATGTATCAGTAGCTCAGAACCAATATCTATCATCTATCGTACCTCTGAAGCCAAAATATTAAGGCATATGATAATAAGGTTCGCAAAACCCTGCAACTGGTCCCCATTCATAAAGTGGTTGGGTTTTCTCCCTAACATCATGCCCCAGATGCCCCCCAAATAGGATCTCCATAGAGGCACTGGGTTCATCCCTGCTGAATCATCAAGTACAATTGAGCAAACAAAATGCCTTCCCGACCTCTGTTAACGACATCAGAAGCGATGGAAGCTCCCCAACATACTGAGGAGGTAGAACTTAGAAGCTCCAGCAATAGTCGGGCATTGTAGCATGCACCTTCCCCTGCCTTCGCCAAGGCAATCACCAGCATCTCAAGGGATTCCTCAGAATTACAAACCCAAGACAAGGATGCTCTCAACCATCGTGATCTCCTTCCCACAGGCTGAGCAATAAATGTGTCACCCGCAAGGAATTCCGGGTCGGATCGGGTCCCCGAATCGGGACCCGCCGATCCCGATCTGAATTACGATCAGATCAGCCGGAATCGGCCGGATCGGGATCGGCCGATTCTGCATTCCATGGTCACCCGGGCTCCACAAGATGGCAAACCGCACCCAGTTGATCAACCAATATTCTGATTCATCGTTCATCTGAAGACAGAAACAATCCCCCGAAAATCTTCATTAAAAGCCCTCCTATTGCATCCCCACCAAACAGACCAATAAGGGGCCCCGAAGACACTAATCCATCAATCAGCTTCAGGCTTCTTAGGACAAACCAAACTCAAATCCTTCAGATGATCAAGGAAATCTGCAGAAGGATTCCAGGTAATATTCAAGATTCTAGCTAAGGTACTCAGGTACTCCATAGAGGGAACACTGCCACGTCTCATAAGCAAATTATCTATATTTTTTTAATAAGTCCGCAGAAAAAGCAATATTCTCTAACATCCTTCATGAATCTCTCAATTCTATCCATGGTGGGAAGTATATTCAATGTGAATTTCCACAGAAGATTTGAATCTTGGATGGAAAGCATTTTTGCCAGATAAGGGGATCCACCAATCTCATAAGACCTCCGTCTTCAAATATTTCACGAAAGATCTAACCGAGTATTGGCCAGTTTACCATTTTAATGTGGAACTGGCCAGTTAAACCTCAAAACAAGCCTGATAAGACCTGTCCAATTCAAAGTTTACAGTAACATGGTGGTTTATGAAGTCATGAAGTTATAATAACATGGAGCTTATTCTTAACAATAACATGAAGCTTTATTCTTGATTTTTTTTTTGGCTGCTTATGAAGTTATACACAATCAGACAGTGTGCAACAGAGAAGAGTGGTTTTTTTAAAAAAAATCAATGTGGATTGTACCACCAATTTTATTCAAAGATAAATAGAAGAAGTACAATCATGATGGGATAGGAGAGGCACAGAGAAGGTTGGTTGTCAAATTCGATTCGAAAAGGTCTATGATAGAGTCGGTTGGCAGTGTATCCAAGAGTCTCTTGCAAGTATAGGATCTGAGCAGAAATGGATTGATTGGATTATGAACTATATCAGTATACCCCCGGTTTCTATTTTGTTGAATGGGGAACCATGTAGCTCAAGAGGATTGGGACAAGGTGATCTTATCTCACATTTACTTTCTTTGATTATCGGACAGATCATGAGTTCTTTGTGGGGTAAGGCTGTTGATCAAAGGCTGGTAGATGGTATCAAGATTGGAAGGAATGGTTTTCAGCTGTCGCACTTACAATTTGCCGATGACACTCTTCCGTTCTGTTCAGGATGATGTTATGCTTGGTAACATGAAGGGACTCCTAATTCTTGTAAAAACTATTAGAGGCCTGAAGATTAATTTCAATAAATCAGTTGTTGCTAGAATCAATACGGACCTGGATAGAGTGGCAGAGAAGGCAGATATCTTGGATTGCAAAGGGTAACAATTTCCAATTAAGTATTTGGACCTACCACTTTCGAAGGCACTTACAGAATAAGGAATTGGGATGACCTTATCCAGAAGTTTGAGCAGAGGTTAGAAGGTTGGAAAGTATTCATTCTTTCAGGAGGAGGCAGATGAATTCTGTCTAAGACAATTATTTCTTCTTTGGCCATCTATCTGTCTTCAGGATTCCCAGTAGCAAGAATGATTGAATCAATGAGAAGCTCCTTCTTTTGGGCTGGTGGGAAGAAAGATAGGCAAGACCTTCACTTAGTTGATTGGGACAAGTTTGCAAAGAAAAGATCATGGGGGCGTTGGTTTGCTCAAATTGGAGGTTTTCAACAGTGCGCTAGTTGATTGGGACAAGGTTTGCAAAGTAAAGATCAAGGGGGTGTTGGTTTGGTCAAATGGGAGGTTTTCAACAGCGCGCTACTAGCCAAGTGGTTGTGGAGGATGGGGGAAGAGGAACATGCTACATAGGTAAGGATCATCAAGTCAAAGTACTATTCTAATCCTTCTGAATGGAGTCTTAATCTATCTAGGATCTCTAATTTGCCACCTGGTTGGAAGAGTATAGCTAAGCTAGCAGAAACTAATCAGGGAGTGGAGAATGGATCAGATTATGGGAAGATAAATGGTGTATATATTTGCCACTTGCTGTTCACTTCAGTAATATTTACAAGATTGCTGAGGATAAGGGGAGGACTATAGCACAGATTTATAGGTTTGAGGATACATCTCATTGGAATCTTATTCTCAGAAGGGACCCAACAGAATCAGAGATGGATGAGCTGTTAATTATTTTGGGAATCATCAGCGGGATTAATCTGAATATGAACCAGGAGGACAGAACAGAAGGAAGTGGATATGAAATAACAAAGGTACATTTTCTGTTAACAGTCTCACAAAACTGTTGGATGATGGAGGCTTGAGAGTATGGTGGAAAGGCATTGTATGGTCTAAATTATTACCAAATAAGATCAAGTTGTTCCTGTGGAAAGAGGCTTTGAGAAGACTCCCAACAAGCGACAGGATTAAAGCTATTTTCATATCACTAATTCCAAATGCATTTTTTGTGGACTGTTTGAAGGAAATGTTGATCATCTGTTCTGTCAATGTGGCATTATTAGTGTGCAGTGGACTTCCTTATGTAAAATTCTTCAGGTCCAATGGGCAGATGTTCAGGATGTGTATTCCGGTCCTGAGGCAGTGGTGGTCTGGCAGTTGTCCTAACTACTCAGAGAAAAAGAGTTGGTTTTTGTTTCTACCAGCTGTGATGTGGGCTGTTTGGCATGAGAGAAATAAAAGAAGATTTAGTCATGACTTCAACAGTGTATTTAATATTCTGGAAAGAGCTATCAGGTGGGTGATTGATTGGAGCAAAGGTGTGAAGGTCGAAGTGGATATTCAGGAGTCATCCTTCCTCATTCACAAGCCCATGCGGTGGAGGAACCTGATTACCTGAGAGTCCAGTTGCTTCTTCCCCCACAATGGTTTTTTGTTTTCTCTATTTTATCCGCTGCATAAAATGGTTTCTCTTTTGCTTGTGCAGAGGTTGTGAGGGTTGCCTCTTTTCTTTGAGGCTGTGTTCTTTCTTTTCCTTTTGACTGTCATTTTTTTGTACACTCTTTCTTTGTTCAGTAACTAATTGACTTCTGTCACCTTCCAAAAAAACCATGGTGCTTAATATCAAAAAGGGCTGCTCCTTGTGAGCCACCACACATAGGAGAGAGAAGAAATGAAAGGGAGGAAGCTATGTGGCCCATGCATCCTCATACCCACGAATAAGGAAAGGTGCAGGGAGGGGGAGGATTGGCCTGGACAGGCAGTCCTCCTCCCCCCAACCCAAAAGCAGCCAGAGCAGGAGAGAGATGAATAAAGAGAAAGAAAGGAAGAAGAAAGAACTGGAGAGAACCCCAACCCTCAAACAGAGAGGACCAATTCTACGATCCTTGGGTTCCAAGAACAATGAGGAGAAGGTAGAGCACAGCCGGAGTGGAAACAATTTCTGCACTGAGCTCTCTATTGCTGTCATCTTTGTCAAAGTCCCCAAGTGGAAGTGCAGAGGGGAACTCACAAAGGTAGTATTATAGCATGATAAGAATCCTAGTGTGGGGTCATTTATGTATTTTATGGTCTTCCACCAGAATTCTAGAAACCATGACTAACATCCCTAGAAACCATGACTAACACCCTGAATTATAGCATGATTCCATTGCTTAAAGTGCTTCTGGGGGTTGCTTTTTGTATATGGGGCACCTTTTCTAGTGGGTTCTTCTTTTGGGGCTTCTTTTCTGATTCCCTTGCCCCTTACACATGTATATCTTCTATTTTCCTCTTCATTAATGATCTTGTGGTACCAACCACTTTCCAAAAAAAACATCCCTGAATTCTAAATTGATAAGACATCAAATCAAGTCTGAAGTTAATCAAGATGCTGATTCAGTCTATGATGCTAAGAAAAAAAAATCTCTACTGATTCCCTCCCCTTCTCAAATGGGGTCAAATGGGGTGGGCACACTTCAGCAGGAAATGTAATTGTTTTCCAGGAGTTATCCTACCTTCCTTGGATGCCTCCTGTATACAGCCAGGCCAGACAAAGGGGTTGAGATTCATGGTCTTGATTTAAAAGGATTTGCTTTTTCTGTGAAGTAGGTGAACAGAAAATCTGCTGGAATTCTGTTGATGTTAAAACCCAGTTTAGTGGACTGCCACAACCCTTGTGTTTTGTATGGTTGCCCATCAATAAGAGCCGAGTTTAAGCACCTTTTTATGAAAGCTCTGATCATTTGTTCTGCCATGTGGGATTATTAATGTAATGTGGAGATCTCTTTGCAAACTTTTACAACTTCAATGGAGGAATTCAGAATGCGTCAACTTTGATGGAGTGGTGGGATGCCAAGTATCAAAATCATTCTGAGCACCAGGTTTGGTCACTGTGCTTAGTTCTGACCAGCTATGTCTGCGAGGGGTGTGGTATGAAAAACTCCAGAAGGTTCATCCAGAACTACAGTAATGTTTACGACATTATGAGGAGATCATTCAAATGGGTGATTGATTGGGCTAAGGCAGCTGAAATCTCTTTGGATGGGGACCATTCTTCACTTATTTGCAAGGCTCGACAATGGAAGAATTTGATGCTTTGACCCCTTCTCAGCTCTGATTTTGTTTTTTTTTCCAATTTTATTCTCTGGATTAAATAGGACAGGTCTTTGGTTGGAGGGGTGTAGGTTTAGTCTCCTTTTAGGGGCCTGTTCTTCCTCAGTTCTTCCCTCCTACCTTTTTCCTTTTGGCTTTTGCCATCCTTGTTACCCTGTTTTTGTTATTTTGCAATGAAATGGTGACCTTCTGGTGACTATACAAAAAGAAAACTACAATGTGTCCATGAAAACAATAAGTGTCAACACACCAGTACAATTAAAAATGTAAATGCCCCCAAGGTCTCTAAAATTAACAACATATGACACTTCCCACTTCTGTTTTCCTTGAAGTAGTGAAGTAATTCTGAGTTTTGCACTTGAGTCACTGCCCTTTTACGGTAACTGATTGCCACAGGAAAGAAAATCTTCAGGCAGCAAGAAATATCCACAAGAGAAGTATGCTACCTGTTCAATTCTATAAAATGGTGCAAGATGACTATCAAAATATTGTTTCTCCGCGGCAGCTTTACTACCTGGGCCAACCCACAGCTGCAATAGACATGAATTAGAACCTACCCAAACCAAATTATTGTGATAATACTGAACAAGAATGTGTAAAGTATAGATGGGATATCCTTAACACATAAAATAGATCTAAAACCCACTGTAACGTGTATCAGAATTTCTGAAAAAGAGGGTATGTTCATGAGCGCATGTATAACTAGAATACATGGAAGCAGCATTCAAGCTAAGGCGAAACAAATTATCACAAATCAGTAAGTACAACTAAAATCTTAAACCTGCAGGTACACAATTTGTGACTTGCAACATTCCACGAAGTTACAGGAATACAGAAACTGCAAAACCCTTGAAATGAAATAAGATGTAGGCTATTGATGGACCTAAAAAACAATCAGAACATCATAAGGATCCAGAAAATATATGTCAAGGAAAATATAAAGGTGGCCGATAGTCTTCATGTTCATAATCGTTTCAATGTGCAGCATTTGTTGTAAGTATAAACCTCAAAGCTTCTCAAATAACGAGATGCCTGCCAGTCACCCTCATCCAAATTCATTCAAGGATATCTTAAATTACACCAAGGTTTCAAAAATCGGCACAGATCCATGGTTTGCAATATCGGCCGATACCGATACGTATCAGCTGATACATATCGATATGGAGGGTACCCCAATACCAGTCATTTACGTTTAAAATGAATATCAAAAACTGCCATTGGCCGGTACTGGGCCAAAATTGGCCAGTACCGGGCTGAAACGCCCAATACCAGTGCCTACATATCGGTACCGGTACTGATACTGGTACTGCCATCCTTGCACGGATCAGCCAATGCAGATCAGTTTTCAGCCATCCATGCCATGTGGACAGATTGGACAAATCACCATCACATCAGCCCAGATCAGCCGGAGCAGACCAATCTGTCGCCGGCATTTGCAAACATCGAGCAATGGCTAGTTGGGACCTTGGCGATCTACATAGATTCCCAACCCCCCCCCCCAAAAAAAAAGGCGCCAATGCCCTTCACTCCGTCCACTCTTCTCTCTAACCTTCTCTCCCTCACCCTGTTCTCTAATAGCATTCTTTCTTGGGGTTGGAATACCCTTTGTTTTTTGTACATATGCTATCATTTGTGCATATGTTTAGATACACACAAAGACATCCACATGTCAGCCTCCCATCCAGAGAAATTCAGAGAGTTCTATAGAGTTTGCTAGCCTTTCTTCATTTGGTAGTGACAATGATGAGAGAGTTACTCCCCTGTAATGGTAATCAAAATGACCAGTATATCATATTATTACTTGGAGACTTTTAGAAATATTACATTTATGTTTTTGCATTGTTAAATTTTTTTACCAACGAGACGGGAAGCTGATCCACGCCAATTTGTTTCAGTCCAAATCGGGGCAGATCAGATTGGGATCAGCTGATCCAATAGGTTTTGGCCTGACTAATCCAAGCACAGACCTGTGCTGAGCAACCTTGGTCTACACTAGTATTTACCACCTTGTTGAAAACAAAAATGCTTCAGTGGCTCAGGTACTCTCCCAAGACAATGATGTTCTATGGAATCTTAGCCTTCGAAGAAATCCAACTGATTCTGAATTAGATGAATTATTCAGAATCCTTCATCAAACTTCAGATATTCATCTCAATAGGGGACAGGAAGATAAAAGAATTTGGACATGGAGCAGCAAAGGATCCTTTTCATCCAACACCCTTACCACTATTATTCAAGATGGTGGTATCAGAGTATGGTGGAAATCCCATGTGTGGTCCAAGTATATCCCAGTCAAAATCAGATTGTTTCTATGGAAGGTGACTTTGAATAGGCTTCCTACATCCCAAAAACTGAAGAGTATTTTTAACGTCAACAATTCTTTGTGTTTTCTGTGGGCTGTTTGAAGAAGATCAGAACCATCTGTTTTGTCACTGTGGGATCATCAATTACCAGTGGAAAATCCTTTTCAAGGCTCTGAATTTTCAGTGGGTGGAACCTCTTGATTCCCTTCATCTCATGCAAGGGTGGTCACTTTTCTGTAATAACCAGTCTGACAGAAAGAAGTGGTCCCTGTTCCTTCCTGCCATGCCGTGGTCCATTTGGATAGAAAGAAACAACAAAAGATTCAATCAAGAGTTCAGAAATCCATCCATTATTCTTCAAAGAGCCATTATTTGGGTGAAAGAATGGGGAAGAGTAACTGACATCGGGTCTGTCACAGAAGGAGATATTATTTCCAGGGTGGTTGTATGGAAAAATTTGCTGTATAATTTCCTGCGGCCCTGCTGTTAGCTTCTTCTTTACTTCCTTAGTAAATTAGAAGTATAGGGTTTGTCTCTTTTTCTCTATTCAGATTATGAGGTTTTAGGGTTGGCTTTCAGCCATTATGTACAGCCTTTGGCCTCCTTTGTATTCTCTTTTACTTTCAATGAAATGTGACTTTATGTCACCTTCCAAAAAAACCTTGGTCTACACTAACTTATTTTGTTCAAGACATCAGAATAAATTATAGCATGCAGCCAGGTCAAGAAGCTTATGGATCATTTCCATGCCAAAACCTAATGTACACTAGCTCCTTTCCACAATTGCTCATAAAAGAAGAGATACCCCAGAATGAAAGCAAAGAATAGGTCTTTGTCCTTTTTGTGTGGGTAAAGTTTACTCTATTTGTCTTTTTGTTGTGAAGTGGCGAATTTTTTGGGTGTGGTGAACTGTTATAACAGTTCCCATTTTGTTTTCTTGTGGGGACTAGCTTTTCTCACACTGCCTTGGTGTCTTTTGTATAGGACTTTGTTGGGCTTACACTCCTATACTTGTAAATTATTTTTCTTTTAATATATTTGTGGCATCACCCACATCAAAAAAAAGGTCCCAGTCCTTTAATCCACCCTTTATTGCCCATTGGTTTGAAATATTGGTTTTCCTATTGAATTAATTTTGATACAATCATTTTTTAAATCTACAGTATCAACATCAAGATTGATATTGAGATGGATATTGGAGGAATGAAGAGGACGATGACCAAAGTATAAACAAAATGCTAGGGACAGGGAACAGAGAGGAGAGGTAGTCTTAAGACTCTCAATGCAATATCCTTGATTTTATCAACCCCATTTTCAAAAAGCTATTAATCAATTACAAAAAAGTTTGGGGAAGTATAAAAACTAATAGAACTAACAAAACTAAGTGAACACATGTCCTTAGATGATTGGTGCATGACTGACGTTTCTCAGCAAACAATTGGAAAATAATGGACGCATGTTGCCACACAACTGGTGCATGTCGCATGTCCGCAAATCATAGGCATAGAATTGACAAGTGTCAATGACCAACTGTTGGAGATTGAGGCATCTCGGCAAATGATCAGGTGCATGCTAGACGTGTCATTGAAAAAGGTGGACATGTTGATTTAAGAAAAGATTGTGGTCAAGAAAACTTGTCTCATATTGGATTATCGAAAAAAGGAAGAGGCCCTCACTCCAATAAATAGACCCCATCCTCCCTTCGGGTTATAGTTCAAGAAAGCATTATGTCCTAGTAGAACAGGAAGTTCCAAGGATCAGTTCCACTTGTTATCTTTCCAGTTTCTTTTGTTTGGGTGTTAATCTTCAACAGCTTTGTGCATCCCCACCTAGGAGAGGTGCTGTCCAAGTTGTCTCTTGGACTTGAAAAACCTAATTCCATGTTCTTTAGGCTATAAGCATATGTAGGTGCAGTTTCTTCGTTATTTAGCTAGGGAATTTTCTCTGCATGCTTCATTCATGTAGGGCCGTCTTTTGCGACTTCATTTACCATTTTTGTAATGATAAATTAGACTTCATACAATGTGATTGTACCAGTAGATTTTACTAGAAAACAGTTGCATATGTCCATTTATTTCTTAAGAACTGTTCATAGCATCACGTTGTTGTTTGAGTTTTAATTAAGGTTTCAAGAAGCAACATGGGTAGGGCGGCATCAAGAGTGAGGGGGAGAGCAAGGGCATGAAGGATGACAAAACTGGGGGAGTGCTTAGGACCACAACAGAGCATCCATCACTGGGATCTACACACAGAGCGACAAGCAAAGATACATCGGCAGTTGAAGCTCCATCTAGCGATGGATGTACGGAATGCTCAGTCACCGTCTGCAAATCCTTGGTGTCCTAGCATGTATAGCAACCAGTGTTTTCATTGCCTTGACAGGGGCATCATGCTTCTTCATGTCACAATGCTATTGTTTGCTGGCATTGCCAATCTATTGGTCATAGAAGTTTGCATTCCATTGGTGATTCCTCTGGTCAAGATGTCTCCAAACTTCCAAATGCCAAAATAGATATTCATAACAAGAACGTAGGAGATTGCACTACTCGGGATGAAAGATTTTCTTTGAAGGAACCTCTGATAGATGTGCTGTGATTCTATGCATTCTGTAAGAATCTGGCTACATTCAAACGTTGCTTGATCGAAGTTAGTTCAACAGGTGGGATAAATATCGTTGCTCTTCGGACGTCCCTTTGTTTCCAGTCGCTGGAAGTGAAATATTGGAAGATTTTCAAGGTTAAAGAAGATATGATTCTTCTGTGGACACCTATAGGGAAGTTTAGACTTTAGACACTCACTCTTGAAGCACATGGAGGATTTGGCTTGTCTCCATGGATTCAAGGTTTTGGTATGACAGAAGCAAAAAAAGGATGTATGGCATGTGTAAGACTTCCTTTTTTGAAAGATCCTCATCCTTTTGTGATTTTGAAAAATCTTTGGAGGATTGAAAACCTTTGTGGAAATCTTGCTTTGAAAAGAAATTTTAAGTTTGAAAACATGTTCTCTTTTCTTTTAGGTAGACTTCTAGGATTAATCCTCAAAGTCTAAATTACTCTTGGATCAATTATGGATCCGTGTTCTTGACCTCTCCCCACTGACCTCGGTCAGTATTAATTACACCAACATCGATTGGTGACCCTTGATTAACCATCTAATAAGGCTTAAAGAAAGTAGGAGATAAGCAAAGTTAATTACATGCATGATCATTTTTCTTTCATACATGAAATATCTTTTAAAAGATACTTAAAGAATTTTTAGCTTCTTTTGTAGACTGCTTAAAAGATGTTATTAAATAATGGGACTTGAGGGCCACCACATGTTCAAGAATAACCCTTAATGGTCGTTCAACCAATCTGAAGGAACCACCACTTTTTTTTTAAGTCATTCAACCGATATGAATGAGCCAGAGTTTAAGGGTCAATCCACCAATAAGAAAGAACCACTTGAATTGATGGTTACTCCATCGATTAAAAAAAATGAGCAAATGATCATTCTTATTAGTCTTTCTATGAATAGGTTAACCACGACTTCTTAGCCTGCCCACCAATAGGACAGAACCATAAAAGTCACTGGTTACCCTATCGATAAGGAAGAACCAATAATTATACCTTTTGAACACTCTACCGATAAGAGTGAACCATTAACGAAATGGGCAATCCACCAATAGAATAGAACCACTAAACTTAGGCCATTCAACCAGTATGAATGAACTTCATTTTTATTTTTATTTTGTCGTTATATACATTTTTTTATAGGTTATCAAACCAATATGAATAAACCTTAATTTAATGGTCAATCCCATCAATAGGAAAGAACCACTTTAGTTGATGGTTACTCCATCGATATAAAAATGAACAAAGGATCATTCTTATTAGTCCTTCTATGAATAGGTTAACCACGACTTCATAGCCTTCTCACCAATAGGACAGAATCATAAAAGTCATTGGTTATCCTATCGAAAGGGATGAACCAATAATTATAACATTTGGTCACTCTACCGATAAGAGTAAACCATTAACGAAGTAGGCAATCTACCAATAGGATAGAACCACCAAACTTAGGCCATTCAACTAATATGAATGAACCTCTTTTTTTTTTTTGTCATTATATACATTTTTTTATAGGTTATCCAACCAATATGAATAAACCTTAGCTTAATGGCTAATCTTGTCACTAGGAAAGAACCACTTTAGTTGATGGTTACCCCATCCATAAAAAAATGAACAAACGATCATTCTTATTAGTCCTTCTATGAATAGGTTAACCACGCATTCGTAGCCTGCCCAGCAATAGGACAGAACCATAAAAGTCACTAGTTACCCTATCGATAGGGAAGAACCAATAATTATAATATTTGGTCACTCTACCGATAATAATGAACCATAAACCAAGTGGGCAATCCAACAATAGGATAGAACCACTAAACACTAAACTTAGGCCATTCAACCACTGTGAATGAACCTTACTTTTATTTTTTATTTTTTATTTTAGAAAACTTTGGTCATCCAACCAACATGAATGAACCATTTTTTTTTAAATAACATGAAGTAGTTCAAGGATGGCAGTACCGGTACCGGTATCGGTGGGTACCGGTACCGGTACGTACCGGTCCGGTACCGGCCGGTATCGGCCCGGTACCGGTCGGTACCGGCCCAATACCAGTCCGGTACCGGCCGGTACCGGCCCGGTACCAGTCGGTACCCACGGTACCGGTGCCGGCCGATACCGGTACGTACCGGCCGGTACTGCCATCCATGAAGTAGTTAGTTAAGTTAATCTTACAAAACATTATATAATGTAGTTTATTTTTAATAAAATAATCCTTAGATTATATGGCCGCTCTATCAATAAGAGAGAACCATACAATCTTATGGTCATTTTTATTAAAAATGAACCAAACCTTTTTTTATATGGAGCTTTTTTTTAGAAGGGGACTGAAAGTCACAATTCTATTGATTAAAAGAATGTAGAATACAAAGAGGACCCGTGGACACGAAACAACCTGGTGGGACAACCCCCCAACCAAGTCGTACTTTAAACTGAACAGAAATTACAATGGATCTATTTTATCAAGGGAATAAAACAGAAAAACAAAGTGAGGACCATTAATTAAAATGAGCCCTCCACAACCTTGCCTTCTGCAAAAGAATAGCATTCCCATCAGTCAAGATGCCCGCAGCAAATCCCCACTCTTTCACCCATTTAAAAGTTTTCTTCAACAAATCAGTAACACTGCAACATTGATCACTGAACTTTCTCTTATTTCTCTCACACCAAATAGTCCAGATCAAGGCTGGACAAATGCTGAACCACAAATGTTTCTGATCTGGAAAAGGACAGACTCTGGGCCACCAATTAAGTAGCTCCAAAACAGAAGAATGATCCACCCATGTGATTCCAAATAATCTGCACAAGATCTTCCATAAGATGATAATAATGCCGCAGCCCACAAAGAGATGGTCTTGATCTTCTTCAAACATTGCACAGAAAACACATGAATAACTCCCTGGGATATGAAGAAGTTTGGCCCTCTTACTAGTAAGAATTCTAGACCAAGCAATCTTCCAAAGAAAAATCTTAATCTTGTTTGGCAGGTAGTTAGATCAAACTAGATTCTTCCACCAAACCCTACAACCACCATCATTTATGATCTGAACAATAGAGTTGACTGAAAACTTCCCATTGATGCTCCATTTCCAAACTCTTCTGTCCGGAATCTCAGCACAAGTTCTGAAATTGTTAATAAGGTTGAGCATACTTAAAAGTTCCTCCACTTCTAGTTCAGTGAGGTCCCTTCTCAGATGAAGATTAATAGCTCTTGAACCATAAGCAGCCAAAACCTGTGCCACCGAAGCCTCTTTACACTGAGTGGTATTGAAAAGATTGCTGAAAAGAGAGGAGAAAACCAGGCGGAGCACCATTTGTCTTTCCATAATAGAGTATCACATCCATTGCCAATCTGGATGTCATAAGATAAAGCCATAAAATCAGCTTCCTTCACAATGTTTTTCCAAATAAGGGATAGATTGAAGGTAGTAGACGGAAAGAGACTCCATTTGTTATCAGCATAGTAATACAAATCTCTGATAATGACAGCCCAAAGTGCTTCCGAGCTCTCACCTCTTCTCCATAACCATTTCATTAGCAAGGCTTTATTGAGAGTGGCAACTCCACAAAGACCAATACCTCCTTGTTCTTTACTCTTACACACATTTTTCCAATTAATTAGATGAAGTCCTCTCATTCCCCTTTTACCTCCTAACCAGAAGAAAGAACTCCTAGCAGATTCAATAAGCTTCTCTACAGTTCTAGGAATCTTGAAGATAGAGATGTAGTAAATGGACAGTGAAGATAGGACTGATTTTGATAAAATCAGTCTCCCTCCATCAGAAAGAAATCTGCTTTTCCACCCTTCCAATCTATCTTCAAACCTCTTAATCAAATCATCCCAATCTCTGACTTTAATGACCCCATCTGATAAGGGTAAACCTACGTATTTAATAGGGAAATAATTAACTTTACACTGTAGTGCATTAGCTATATCCTGTAGGCTGTCAATTGACACATTTACCCCCACAATCTCAAATTTCTCATAGTTAATTCTCAACCCAGTTATAACCTCCACCAGGATCAACAACTTCTTAATGTTCTGGATATCCATGCTGCTTCCTGGTGTAAACAATAGGGTATCATCTGCAAACTTGAGGTGAGATAATTGGATATTGCTTCTCCCAATTGTGAATCCTTGAATCAACCCCTGTTGGATTGCCTTATCCCAAAGTGTGCTTAAAATCTGTCCAATTAATAAGAAAAGAAGTGGCAACATGGGGTCACCCTGCCTTAAACCTCTGGAGCTCTTAAAATATCCACATGGTTCTCCATTAAGCAAGACAGAAAAAGTAGATGATGAAATGCAGCACATCACCCAACTTATCCATCGATCATTAAATCCCATTAGCTCCATGGTTTTATGAAGACAATTCCAGTTGATTCTGTCAAAGGCCTTCTCAAAATCGATCTTAAGGATGACACCTTTCTTTTTTCTGTACTTATAGTGATGGATAGCTTCATAAGCAGCCATATAGTTATCAAGATGGCTATCCCTTGTACAAAAGCTAATTGGTTGAATCCCACAATTTTAGAGATAACTTTCTTGAGTCTGGTAGCCATGATCTTAGTAATAACTTTGTAACACCCATTGAGCAGACTAATTGGACGAAAATCAGTCATACTTTCAGCACCTTCAATCTTAGGGATGAGAACAATAAGAGTTGACTTGAACACCTTAATCTTGTCCGGGTTATCATAGAAATCTTGGACAAAATTAAGCAAGTCTTCTTTGATGGTGTCCCAAAAGAATTGGTAAAAACCAATAGACATCCAATCGGGCCCTAGAGCCTTGTTAGGATCCATACTAAAAACCGCCTCCTTGATATCATTTTCTGAAAAGGGTGCAGACAACTCTTCAGCATCGGAAGCATCCAACTTGGGAAGCAATCCATCCTCCAAGTTAGGTCTCAAAGGAAAATCTTCCAAGAAAAGATTCTGGAAGAAGTCAACAAACCTATTTTTGATTTCTTCAGGCTCTTCAATCACAGTCTCTTTATCTTTAATATGATCAATGGTCAAAAACCTCTTCTTTGCACTTGCCATTGCATGGAAAAAGGATGTGTTTTAATCACCTTCTTTGAGCCAATGTTCTTTAGCTCTCTGTCTCCAACTAATTTCCTCCTTTAACAGCTCCTCATTCAACAACTTCTTCAGTTATTTGAGTGACTGCAATTCAGTAAAAGAGAGATCCCTACTCTCACTTTTCAGCTCCAAAGATTCAATTTTGTTCTTCAAGGACTGTTTTTCCTCAGCTGCCCTCCCATATTTCTGCTTTGACCATTGCTTCAAGCCTTTTCTGATCCTCTTCAATTTACTCTGAAGATTGAGTGTTGCTGAATCAGACCCAGTGTTTTCCAGCCACCATTTAATTATCATTTCTTTAAAACCTTCTTCCCTCTGTCATTTCAGCTCATATCTGAAGATTCTGGGTTTCTTTTCTTGTCTTCCATGAAAAGATGCAATGGGATATAATCCGAGACAGATCTACATAACCTTTTAATGTGTGACAAGGGGAAATAGTTGAACCACACTGTGGAAATCAGCACTCTGTCAATCCTAGACTGAACACTAAATTGCTGAAGATTAGACCATGTAAACTTTTTATTAGGAATGACTAAATCCATAAGATTAGTCTCCCTAATCCATTGGTTAAGGAAGAGCATCTCCTTACTCCATTTCTGAGCACCAGACCTTTCCCATGGGAATCTAACACAGTTGAAGTCTCCCACAATACACCATGCCTCAGAAAACATAGAATGCAACCTGAAGAGTTCTTGAAAGAACAAGTCTCTCTGTTGATCATTATGCGGACCATACACTGATGAGATAACCCATTTAACACTGGTGGATCTTCTGTTTTTCCACTTGAAGGCAACTGATATACTGAATCTGCCCTCATCACACACAGATCCATCAAACTTGTTCCCATTCCACATAATCAGTTGACCACCTTTGAGACCATCTGCCGAAAGAACAGCAATTTGATCTAATGAAGACCCACCCAGTTTTTGCAAGGAGAAGTTATCAAAACTGGACATCTTAGTCTCCTGAATACATATGCAATCAAAGTAAAGGGAGATAACAAGATCTTTCACCACTCTTACCTTAAAATCTCTGTTAAGCCCCCTAATATTCCTTGAAACCAGATTCATGATGTGATAATATGTATCCCCCCCTCCTTAATCCTCTTGCCTCTTAGACTGTCCACAAGAATATTGTTCCTGACAAAATCTGCTTCTCTCTTCCCTATCTTGATACCTCCTCCCGTACCTTTTCTTTTAGCAGAATGCTGCAGGATATCATGCCTTTTCAATTTCTTGAGAAATTTCAACACCACCTCTTCTCTGCCAAGGAAAGAAACTCCAATGCGCTGGCCAAACTGCAGAATTTCTTCTGTCCAAGCCTCTTCGTCACAGACCTGTCTCACTGCCAATGGCTCAACACCATCTTCAAATGAAATAATCTGAGTATGCTGACTTCCGCTATCCTCATGACCCGTTTCTAAAGCCTTATAAAAGTTAGACTCCATCCGATCATCAGAAATCCCACCTTCCGCAGTGACCTTATGACTGAGTAATCTCCGGCCTCTAAGCATCCCCGAGGAACCATCCTCAGAACGCACCAGTCCTCCCTCCTTCGGATCATTTCCAAGGCAATGGCCGTTACTAAGCTGAAGACATAGAATGGAGGATGAACCAGATTTTTTTTCATTTTTTATGTTTGAATTGATTAATGACCAACCAACCAGTATGGAAGAACCAAATTAAATTATTATTATTTTTAGATTGATTAACAATAACACATGGACAACCAACCAGTATGGAAGAACCAAGTTAAATTAGCATGCAAATCACATAAGGATACATGAATAATATAAATTATATGGCCCCTTCTAAACTTATTTCCCAAAAAAAAAAAATACAAGCCTTGAAAAATTTGCAAGCTCTCTTCCTTCTTTTCTTTTCTTTTTTTGCAGCTAGGAGATTGGAGCTGGGGGGGGGGGGGGGTTCTCTTTGTTGTGCCTGGGGGGCCTTTTATAGGGCTTCAATGGCCACCGGTGCCACCTAGGCACCGGTTGGTGGGGGGGGGGGTAAGGCCGAGAGGGAGAGAGAGATAGAGATAGAGAAAGTGAGAGGATAGAGATGGAGAGTGGGGGCCAGTTACTATAGCACGGTATTGTAGCTACAGTATCCGTGCTACAGTAGGATAAGGATGGAGAGAGAGATGGAGATGGGGCTGGCTAGGAGAGGATAAATAGCCCCCTTTTTTTTGTATTTATCTCTAGCCCTCTCTCTCCTTTCTTTTTGTATTTATCTCCATCCTTTTTTCTCTCCCCATTTTCCATCTTTATCCCTTCTCTCCCTATTTCCTTAAAATAGGGGACTGTTGGAGGGCCAAGGGCTGGCCGATCCCCACTTTTCTCCACCTGTGCTGCGGCTTTGGCTGGCTGTGGCGCCCCTGCTGCTGCTGGCTGCTGTTGGAGGCTGCCGTTGGCTGCTTTGGAGGCTGCTGTTGGCTGCACTGCTGGCTGCTGTTGGCTGCTACTCCTTTTGCTGTTGTTGGAGGGCTGCATTGGCTGCTTTGAAGGGCTGTTCTTGCAGCATTTAAAGGGCTACATTGCTGCTGTTTTTGCAGCTTTGGAGAGGCTGCATTGCTGCAGCTTTAGGGTATATACATCCTTCCCTCTTCTTTGTTGCATGCATGTATTTTTTTTTTCTTTTGCATATACACATGCACATACATAGGCCTAGATTTTATAATAAAAAGAACCTACTGTATGCGTATGTAAATTTTTTGGTTCAACAACATGGTATCATTTGAAAGGATTGCCTTACTTTCCGAGGAATGCAGAGGTATTTGATGCAATCTTGTCTTCCTTTGGTATACTTAGAAGACTCTGTGAGGATAGCAGTGAAGACTCTATGAGGATAGCAGTTCATGGAGATTTCTAGTTCATGCAAGAATTTTGATAAAAGGTGGAGTAAGCAGTCGTGCCAAAATAGATTAAACTTCGAGGGAGTTCTATGAAATTCTGTGTGAGTTTGAACAAAGAATCCAAGCCTTCTGAACACGTTGGTAGAAGCTCTAAGGTTGAAGATGTATGGAACATGCAAAAGTAGTTCAAGCGTATCAGACGTGCATAGCAGATAGGGCAGAAGAGGTTGCTGTCGCGAGGAGGAAGACAATGAGTCCAGGTGAGTTGGCTTGTCTGGAATACACCAATAGGGTGGTATCCAGTATCCAGACCACATGATGACTTAAAATGTCATGTGAAAGCCTATGAAAGTAAACTTGATGTATTGGCGGGGGTGAAAGTACCATATATTCTGCAAAAGGACAATTGTGCCCATAAGAAATGAGCAGAGGTGGATGAAGGGGATGGGGGCAGAATTTGAACTTCGTATGATGTGCCTTGAAGGGAAGCTATTTCAACCGTTGTCATCTCACAGGTTGTTGATGCATATAGTAGGAAAATAAGGTGTAAAAAGTGGAAAGGTTTTCAGGTTTATTATCAATCGCATAAGGGGAGGGAGAGAATGGAACAGTTTCCACAGTTTTTGCTCAGAAAACAGCTGGTGGCATCCAATGATGGAGCAACAGCTACAGAGGTCCCAAATAAGCAGGAAGGAGGGAGTTCCATGTTCTTTAGACTGTAAGCATGTAGGTGAGGTTTCTGCATTATTTAGCTTGGGATCTGTCTCTGCATGCTTCATTCATGCAGTACTCTCTTTGGGGATTGATTTACTGTTTTGTTAATGATTAATTAGACTTCAAACTGTCTGATTTTAGCAATAGTCCTTTACTAGGAAACAGTCGCATATGTCCATTGTTTCTTAAGAACTGTTCATAGCATCACATACCTATTTTAGAGTTTTAATTAGGGGTTTCATGAGAGTAGAATGTGCAATTTAAGCCCTCATGTAGAGTGCATATAGTTTCTTAGGAAATATTCAATCCTTGCTCTTTACTTCGAATTTCAGCATGACTACATCAAGTTCAAGGTTAACATTTTAGTCCTTAAGTTGATGGGTTTAATATTTTGGGTGAAAGTTATACCTCTTAGAATAGAGTAGTTATAGCCCACTAGATATAATGTTGCAAGTACTAAAGATGGATTGTTTATTTAAGTGTCGACCTTAAAGGATACTTTCCCATGGATCCCAAGTCCATTAATACTTAGGACGGCATGCGTGTCGTAATGCCAAAAGTTTACAATTGGTGTTAATGTGATGTGGTAAAAACAGTCGGATTGGGTGATATGTGAAAGGAATCCTAGTAGATCTTGTGTGTTGAGTTTTGCAGATCGACCTGATGTGCCCGAGTACTTCTAGGTGGTCAATGTATACTTGAGCATTCAGTAGAGGTCAAAAGCTATTCTGAGTTGATTCGGCTGCGAGGTGCCAGCAGTTTGTTCCTTGTGTGGTGAAGAGGATGAGACGATCGATCATATATTTGTTTCTTGCTCTTTTGCTCAGACATTTGGAATGCTTTATTGGCTAAGGTGGATCAGATCTTTCAGCCCGTGATCTCAGTGGTGGATCTCTTCCGATAATGGCCCCTCTATGTCATTGCTGACCAGGATCGCAGATTTTGGTGGCTCATTCTCCATGGCACTCTTTGGGCAATTTGAGGTGAAAGGAACCGAAGAATTTTTTAGAATGAGTCTAGGGAGGTTGGTAGAGTGGTTTCTTTTGTTTCTGAGAGGGTATCAGAGTGGGGTCGTCCGCTTTATACCCCCTGTGCATTTCCTTCCCAGTTTTTGGAGCGGTTAGGGGAGTGAAGTGAGGGATTGTTGCTCGGTGTACCCAGGCCCGGTCTTTTTTTGTGTTGGGCCTGCTTTTGAGTGCTGTGTACATTTTTTGTAATTATCATTTTGCTTTATAATACTTATTTTTGGTCTTCACCACTTTCAAAAAAAAAAGAATTAGTTCTTGTTTGGAGGATGTCATTGAGCCGAATCAGTCAGCTTTTATCCAGGGTTGTAACTCAAGCATGCTTTTCTGATTGCTCATGAATTGCTTTATACAATGAAAACAAGCAAGAGGAAAAAGTAGCATGTAAACTGCATTTTAACGAGGCATATGTCAGTTTCTTGGAAGTTTTTATGGAGCATTACGAAGAGTCAGAATTTTCCCTGAACAGTTATGAAGATTCTGACGATTTGTCTCACCACAGCTAAATTCTCAGTGATCATTAATGGGAATGTTCATGTACAGTTTTACTAGTTCAAGGGGTTTAAGGCAGGGAGATCCTCTTTCCTCTCTTATGTTTGTCATAGTTGCAAATATGATGACTAAACTCTGCGTAATTGCTGAAAATCAGGGGGGTGGATTAAAGCAGACAAATTGTGTGGAACATCAATCAGTATTTCACATCTGCAATATGCTGATGATACTTTACTTTTCTTGGAAGAGGGGAAGAACAAATGAGGAGTTTACTTTTTATCTTAACAGTTTTGGAAAGCATTTCAGGGCTTAAAATAAATTTTGATATAAGTTAAATAATCGGAATCAATTTAGATGAAGAGGAGACGGCAAGATGTGCAGAGATGCTGGGGTGTAAGATAGAAAAGCTTCCAATAAAGTATTTTGGGTTTACCTCTTCACTATCAACAAATCAAACTTTCAGATTGGGAGACATTAATCATGAAAATGCAAAGAAAGTTGTCAGCTTGGAAGGCCAAACAGTTGTCTTTGGGCGGCAGACTGATTTTATTAAATTCAGTGTTAAGCTCAATTCCACAGCATTATGTCAATTTTCATCGTGCCTCAGGCGGTGAGAAGAAACAGCCCTTTGGAAGAGGAACATTATACAAAAACATTATAATGCTAGGAAGAAATTCTGTTTACAAACATCCAACGTCTCAATGATGTCTCCTTTGTAATACTGAAAAGTTGAAAACAACATAAAGTTGTTTAATTAAGGGAGATCTGCTGAGGATGGGGAGCGAGAGAGAGAGTGCCCGTGGGGATGGGGAAGAAGATGGGTGGTGTCTAGTTCAGCAGCGCAAGAGGAAGCAGATTGGTGCCCCTTTGGGCCCTGCAAGGAAGCAGCCTCCCTCTTCTTTACCACCGGTTACTGCTGATCCTGTGCCTGTTTCCTCTAAGCCTCTTCAGGATAGAATTCAGGTGCCTTGGTCCTTGAAGGTGGCTGAGGTGCGAGCACGGTTGGAGGACAGAGTACTAGGGTCTAGTACAAGCATGCATCACCAAATCGTTTATCTGCTGCCTCGGTTTCTTTCTCTGTTGTTTGTTACATGTTTTATTTATTTATATGCACATAGGAGAGCTAGTGCTTATTCAATTGTTGCCCTAATTACCAAGTCACATATAGATTACCTTTTAGTTTATAATTACCATTCGTTACTGGCCCCCTGATTAGTGACAGCAACATAGCTGATCCTACATAGTTCAGCGACTCAATACAACCCATTACCTCTTATTTTAGATATGTAAATTTATGCTATTGGCAAAGTACTTTTCTTTAAATCTTATTTTCTCCAACTTGCCTTTATTGCATTTTTAGTTCACAGCTTGACTTCTACAGGTCCCTCAACTATTACAGTGCAACTCACCTTCAAAAAAAAACTATTACAGTGCAACTATGTCAATGGCTCCAATAGGGCCTGCAATGCCAGAAATGGGGTTGTCACACTCAATGACTAAAATCTAATCTTTTTGATAAAGGTTCGGACCTGAATTAAATCTGTTATGACAATATACTTTACTAATCTACGGATTATCAAAACTGACATAGAAAACCAAGCACCCACTACTATTAACAATATCGTAACTGATACGCATAGAGCTATCACATACAGCGAACAACACCCCATTAGGCTTTTTTTACAAAAAGAAGGCAGCAGAGCTGCAGAAGCCACTTTCACTGATATGAAATTTTTTTAAAAAAAATGAAGAAAAGGAACTTTCCACATATCGCCTCCAAAGAAACATAAAGTCATAAGAAGTATATGCTTGCTTGACCAATAAGTAAAGTTCAACAATACCCAACAGGAAACTCCATGTGGTTGAAGGGCTTTGGGATAAGCTTCCACAAAGCTTATGCCTTTGGTTTATTGTTTTTCAGTTTACCACATTCCCAAATAAATATGCCACAAGGAGTTTGACATGACCCTTCGTCAAGTTTCTGCTTTTGGCTTAATTATCTCATTTTTATCCACCCCTTTCATTAAAAAACTGGGATGAACAAAACCCAGAGAAAAATCAAACCAAATGTGATAAAACATACCTTTTCAGGTCGTGTCTCTACCCTGAGATGGATTAAACCCAAGGACAGTAGAATAGGAATGGCTAGCGACAAAGCAAGAACCAGAGAAGGATTCCTAGCAACCCACATTCCATATCTCCTGTAAACATATGAAATAAACAAGATGTCAATGAAGTTCGCATCAATTAAAGAATAAATGTGGAATGAAATATCAGAAACCTGAAGAAGGTTGATATATAGCCTTGCACAAGAGAAGGTTGCAAAACCTCCAACATTTGAGTCCCCTGTTCAGGTACCTGATATGCAGAACAAAAACAAAAAGAAGCGCTAGATTACGCAACAAGAAAATAATACAAAAATAGGCATACAGTAATAAGCAATTAAAAAAGGGTTTTTTACATATAAGCCCCTATAATCTTTTGATATTACAAATAAGCCCCTCTAATCTGACTGTTTACAAATAAGCCCCCACAATCTACTGTGAATTAGTGAAAGGCCCCTGAAGCTTCTAAATAAGCCCCTGAGCATGGATGGCAGTACCGGCCGGTACCGGTACGTACCGGCCGGTACGTACCGGTATCGGCCGGTACCGGTACCCGATACCTGTAATAAAGGGTATCGGCCGATACCGGCCGATACTGGGCCGGTACCGGTACCCACCGATACGGGTACCGGTACCGGTACTGCCATCCCTGCCCCTGAGAGTGTTACAAATAAGCCCCTTTAGAGGCTTATTTGTAAGAAAGTTGCGATTGTGGGGGTTTATTTGTAAACAGTCAGATCAGGGGGTCATATTTGTAATATCACAAGATTATAGGGGCTTATATGTAAAAAACCTTAAAAAAAAAGAGGATTGATTCAAAGGCCTGTTGATTTCTATTGTTAGTTGCCACAACTTAGGCTAAACTCGAGCTATAAAGGGCATGGATCAGTCAAATAAGACACAGCATTCTTCAACCAACATCACTCTCCAATGTCACATTCCCCTCATGTGGCAGAGACCAGAAGTCTAAAAGAGGATATTGGATTGTATTTTATCCTCAGAATTTAATATTCAATAGCCTGCCTATATATTTAAGCTTACAATTGCTTTGTCACAAAACATCCATCCATTCAAGACCATGTCAACCAAAAAAGAATCAGCATTTCCTCCTCTGCCACTTTTCTCTCTGATTTCCACCTTCATTTTCTTTCCCTTTTTTATTGGAAGGTGACAAAAGCCAAGTTTCATTCCAAAAGAGAATAGTACAAACAGAACAAAGATCAGAAAAAGTGGTACTAAGACCACCACCCCTAAAAACACAAACATAAGCTGCCCCTTACTTTATCCAGTAGTTAAAATAGGGGAAACAAAAAGTAGAAGTAAAAGGAAAACACTCTTGCTCATTAGCAATTACTTGTCCTCTGCTTTTGGAATAAGATAGGAGTAACCATCCTTATCCACTAAGATACCACCTGCTCTTCCCCATTCAAACGTCCAAGAATAAGTTCTTCTAATGATAGTGTGAATATTGGTCAACTCTTCAGAGAATCTTCTATTGTTTCTCTCATTCCAAAAAGCCCAGAGCATCGCAGGGAGAAGCAAAGACCATAATTCTTTGTTAGAGCAGCCAGAACCTTTCTGCATCCATCCCTTCATCAGGTCCAGCACTGAAGGAGGTTCATCCCATAGAATATGCAATTGCTTACATGAAGCATCCAGACAACATTTATAATTCCAAACTCACCGGACAGAAAAGATGATCCAGAGTGTCTTCGAAGGTACCACAGAAAATACAAGTTGAATTCTGAATATGGATGAACTTCTTGAGTCTATCACTAGTTGGAAGTCTCTTCCAAGCAACTTTCCAAAGGAAGATCTTTATCTTGCTTGGTAAAAGTTTTGACCAAACAATTCCTTTCCCTACAGCCTCCACACCCTACAGTCTATCACTAGTTGGAAAATCTTCTATTGTTTTGACCAAACAATTAGATCTCTGATATATTATATATACATGTCACTTGCCCCATGATCACCTCTTTTGCCAAAAAAAGGGAAAGAAAATTTTAAATATTCAACTACCCATCCCTTGGGGATATTGATCGTCTGATCATGAACTTTAACCATAGTCATCCGATCGGATGCCATTTTTTATCTTCATGTCGGGTGGTCTAAAAGTTTTAAAACATAATCAAAAAATAGGAAACGGTATCAATTACCCCTAGGGTTGTTATATATATATATATATATATATATATATATATATATATATATATATATATATATATATATATATATAGTGTGTGTGTGTGTGTATACCATGGTTTACCGTATTAATCGGGCCGACTCGTACAAGTCGACTTGTATTTGGACGAATTCAAGTCATTGGGACGGTTCGAGTCACCAAGTCGCACCCGACTCGAACCGACTCGATGCAACTCGGTTCGACTCGTACATGACTCGTGCCAACTTGATGTGACTCGTGCGATACTATGCAATCTGGCACGGGTCGTTGTGATCCAGCTCAAGCCTACTCAATATGACTTAATTGTGATTTGTATCTTATTAAGTAGACTTTCTTTCTAATTTGATAAATAATTAGACCTTTTGTTCTCCAAATGGTAAATAATTGGACTTTTTTTCTCTAATTTAATGGGTGATTTACTCCAAGGATGGCAATCTCGCTATCGGTACCCGTATCGGTGGGTACCGATACCGCTTATCGGTATCGGTATCGGCCATATCAACCAGTACCGAACGAAACAGGGTTTTTTTTTTCTTTTACTTTTATTTGTGTGGGCCGGCATCGAGATACCTTGTATTGGTACCGGTCACTGTTGTATCGGTATCGGCCGATACTGCCATCCATGATTTACACTTCTATATTGATTAATGGGGTAGATTTCTCCTAAATTTGATTTAAAGTCATTGTCATTAATAAACCACTGGAGTTAAAAGTTTATTTATGTCATAATTATTTACAAAATTAAAGAATCAAAAAAAGATATAAAATAAGCATGGATCGGCCTGACCCATGTGAGTCGGTCCAAGTCGGCCCAAGTCGGATCAGTATCATATCGTATCTAGGAAGATACGATCCGATACGGATCAGCAATACGGCGAACCTTGGTATATACACCATGTGAACCACACAGTGCATAAGGTTTGACCACACGCACTGTTTTGACCCCTTCCCCATATTAAAAATTTTAAATAAAAATCATCACAAATTTTTAAATATTCAATTACCCCCCCTTAGGGTTGTTTCGATCCCTTGGGTTTTATTTTCACCATTTGATTGTATCTGATCGGAAACTCAATCGTAGGCGTCCATCAAGTACTTGCAAACCCAATTTACAAAAAATCATGAAACAATAGTCAAAAAATAAGAAAGTAATCATATTACCCTTAACGCTATTCCCATCCCTTGGGGTTTTAGTATTTATCACCAATTTGCCCACACCCGATTGGATAGTGAAAATTAAGCTCCAAGGGATGGAAATCCTAGGGTGGTAATTAAATATTTGTATGGTGATTTTTATTCTTTTAAACATGGGATGGGGTGCATTTGGACCATGCGCTCAACCCGCACAAAATGTATGGTTCGCATAGTAGCACTCCTCTCTCTCTCTCTCTCTCTCTCTCTCTCTCTCTCTCTCTCTCTCTCTCTATATATATATATATATATATATATATATATATATATATATATATATCAGCCGATATGTATCGGTATTGGCAGTGACCGGTACTAATACAGGATAGCTCGATACAGGCACTGTCTTCTTTCTGGTTCCTTCTTGAATTTGACTGGACAGGAGTCCTGCTCCTTGACTTATTGCATACTATTTTTCCAGGAACAGATCCCAAAGCTTTGGTGCATATATCCATCTTGTCAAGGGGAAAAAACATCATTTTGTCCACTGATCAGTACACATTCATTAAGCGTTAGGTGACGCCCACTGGATCATACTTACCCCCCATTATTGTTCCTTTTTTTAATTTCACCTGTAGAGGAGGATTTGACTGAGTCAAGAGTTAATGAAGGCGCAGGAGAGGCCATCCCTTCTTTTCATTAATACAACTGTAGTAAAAAAAGAAAAAGGATGATTACGGACCTGAAGAGGATACCCTGGAGGATGCTGCCTACATCATATCCAGGACGATCAAACCCATGAAAATGACGTCCGAGATGACGACTTATCCTGGAGCAAGGGTTGGCATCTTCCTGACAAGAATGAAGAGGTTCGAAGACCAGGAAGTAAAGGGGTCTCAACAGCCAGTAATCTCAAATTGTCAGACATTAGAGCCCAAGTAACAATCAAAGGCCATGTAAACCCTTATCCACCATTCTGGGACAGCAACCCCAAAGGATTGAACAGAAATAGTAGCAGCTGTCAACCTGACATCAGCGGCACCCTGCCCACTAGGCTAAATAAACAGATCTAACATATATGATTAAAAAGATGAGAGCTAGAGGGAGGACAAGACAAAAGGAGTTAACGAAGTGTAATGTGTCGGGCAGATCCATCCGTGCATTCTAATCTCTCCAAATCCACTATGATCACTTCAAACAGGTTTTTGCGCATCCCACTTCTCCAAATCCAGGCCACTTGTGTAACTATTCATCTTTTTAGTCTCATAACTGGGGCTGAATTCATGTGTCCAAATCACCCAGATTCACTCTGGTTGACCTCTTTAAGAGCAAAACCAAAACATCCACCATTAGGCTAAGATCTAACATAGATGATTAAAAAGTGAGATCTAGAGGGGGGAGAACGAAGTGTAATGTGTCAGGCAGATCCATCCGTGCATTCTAATATCTTCAAGTCCACTATGATCCTTCGAAACAGATTTTCGGGCATCCCACTTCTCCAAATCCTGGCCACTTGGGTGATTATTCTTACTTTTAGTCTCATAACTGCCGCTGAATTCATGTGTCCCAATCATGCAGATTCATCTTTCTTTTTTTCTTTCGGAAAGTGGATAGTGCCACGTGTATTAAAAAGAAAAGATGATGCACAATTGTGAGGGAGATACGAACAAAAACCCCCTCTATACAAAACATGAAGATGGTAGCTCAAAGATTCCTCCCAAGAACACCAAAAAGGACTGAACTAGAGAGATCGACACTACACAAGAGATGAGGCCAGCCCCTCACTCTCTCACAAACAAAAGAAGACACCCAATCAGGACTCCAAGCCTCCCTCTGCAGATTCATCTTGTTAACTACTTTAAAAGATAAACCAAAACATTTTATGACATTCTCCTTCCTAAGCATATGTCAAAAGTTTCATTTGGTAGAATGAGATCATTAAAAAGGTAATCGAGGCATGCTATCTGTTAGGGACAGGCTTACAAATTCTTGCTATAATATTGGTCATGTATGGACCTCAGTCATTTCATGAAAAATAAATGTTAGATGTCAGAACTGAGGCATTTTTTGAATGTTTCAGGCAATGTAAATAGAAAACAGGTTACAAGTTACAGACTGCTCTATCAAAGAAGCACAGGAATACATCTGCTATTTACGGAAAAACCATGCCAGATTGCAATATCACCTTTTCCCTTCCTTATAAGGTGTGGTTTGCATACCAAATGGAGAATGGAATAATTCATTCCTACCAACTTGCAACCACACCAGACAGTGCAAGATCCAAATCCATAAAAGAAGACATTCTCCATCAAGCCTCATCAACAGCAGCTGTTCAATTTGTTTCTATTTCATCCATAATACTTTTTACTAATGGAACAGAAAACAGCTTATGTCCTTCGACTGTTCATTTTAAGGAAAGAGGCATTTTTTTAAAAAAAAATATGATGGAAGGGAGAAGATAAACTAGAAAATCAATAATAAACTATAAGGGCAGGAAAAAAAACATAAGATCGAGAACATCCAGCTGCAATTTGTTAATTTCAGCTTCTATAGGAGAATAAATGTATGTCCTTCTTTACAGAGTGATCTAAAATAATTATACACCTGTATAGGAGAATTTGAATGTTCCTGCTTGTCTGCTGAGTGGAGCTCATTTGGGGTCTTAACATTCAATAATGGTTTAGTTCGAGATGAGGATATTGTTCTTTCACCGTTTCTGTGTAAAAACCCCCATCCTAGAAATACAGAAGCAAGGACAACGTAGACTATTGCCAGTGAAAAATCCAAGCACTTGACCTGCATGCACAAAAAATAAAATTTGTTAACCCAGAAAGCACGAGATCACTTTGTCTACTGCTTAAAGACATTATATAATAGAACCTATAGGAACTATGCCCTGAAAATGTTCAAATCTTCATTTACTGCAGGTTTGATAGCCAGATTGTTTATTATCGTATAAGCAATTCCAAATTGCTTATACGATAATAAGGCTTGTTTTATTTTGGTAACTGCTTATTCCCTCTACCCAGGCCAGAATAAGCCATTCTAATAGATGAAATAAATTAAAAAAATAAAAACATGATAAAAGAAGCATCATTAACGCTTATTTTAGGGGGAATAAGCAATTGTAGCACTTTTGCCCGAATTGCTTATTCCTCTTTTTTGGAAGGTAAATTGCTTATTCCTCTTATTTCAGTACAAGCCATTCCCATCCAGTATAAGCAATCCGTGCAATCAAAGTGGAAGAGAAGGAATAAGGAATAATGAGCCATCCTATACCCACTTATTCTCCAATCAAACCAGAGTTAATAAGAGGAGTGCAGATGTTTTGCCCTAGCTATGGAATTACCTTGAATGAGCCGAGTTTTATTGAGCATGCTTTCTTGTGGTGGTGAATAGGAGGTGTGTTGTCTGAGCATGCAGGAGAAGAAGGACAATCTCCACAAGAACAACCAAGTGAGGAGTCTCCACATGAATAAACTGAGACATTCATAGGCTTCATTCCAGATGTGTCAGGAATATTTGAACGGAAATTGATTGCATATGGTGAACCAAGCTCACCAAGACCTGCTTGCCGACCAATAAATGCAAGCCACTCTGCAAAACACAAGAACAGGAGGACAGTAAATCGATAAGCAAAATGCCCATCTACAAGAAAAGAATATGATAACAGATGCAAGCTAAAGGACTACTACAGCAAAAAAAGGAAAATCATCAGAGTCATCACATATTTGAAGCAATATCCAATTTGACCATGATGCATCCTGGATTACTTGCATGTTTCTTTCAGGAAACAAAAATAGGGTCGTGACAGTTTTTAACCCTCACAAACTTAAATGACATCTTTCATCAAACCATGCATGATATCATACTGATTTTCTCCCCCAGTTAGCAAATATGTCAACAACGCAAAAAGATCATTTTCTTATAATGTAGACAAGTAGACAAATGCTGTGCATTGTAAGAACCCACATAAAGACCAAGGAGAAGTTTCTTTCAGAATTATGATGCCCGTGGTTTTGGAAATAAATGACTGATACATGAGGGGATTATTATTTTAGAATTCTCCTTCAAGTGTTTATTGGGCCTAATTGGACACTGGCTAATGTGCCTTAAGTGGGCCTTCAATGGCTGAAACCAGCCCAAATAGGCTGTTATTATGCCTGAAAACAATCCCTTATTGGGCCACAGAATCAGTCAGGCCCTTAATATCCCATACTATTGGGCCCATGATGGCAGTACAGGTACCGGTACGTACCGGCGATACCGGCCCAGTATCGGCCAATATCGGCCGATACCCTTTATAGGGGTGGTACCGGTGCCGGGCGATACCGGTATGTACCAGTCACACACACAAAATCTCCCTCACTCCACCTCCTCAAAGGCTCAAACACCTATAAACGGGCTTATCCCCACATCCTCCTACCATCCTAGGAGAGTTGGGTTCCTCTCAATACAGCTATTGACTGAACTCAGTCAGTGCACAGAGGGATGGAGGCAGTTTTCAAAAAAAAAACTTCAACGGGAATGGGAAAAGCTTCACGTGAGGGTTTTTTTTATAAACTCCCCTCTCAGCCTACCGAGTCTGGTCAGTAGCTGTACTGAGAGGATCTCAATTCATCCTATGAAGCGTAAGGTGATAGAGGGAGAGAGGGAAGAGGGGAACAAGAAAAGAAGAAGAGGAAGGAGGGAGCAATAGGCAGGGCAATGGCTCGATGGCAATCCAGTAGCAGTTTGGCAGCAGCTTTTGGCAACTGGGCAGCGACTTCTGGCGGCTCCCCTTTTCAGGTAGGTTGATACCACCCAACTCCTTTTGTTTATTAGTATCTAAATTAGTTTCAGTTATGATTTCAATTAAGCTTAGAGAAAAGTATCAAGGTTTGCATACTCTTCCAATACCTCCATGATTTCTAAAGAATCTCTCTCTCTCTCTCCATGACTCCCGAGATGAGACCTCTACCAAGATCTCTTCTTTTTTTGATGCACCTTCACCTTGTAGCAAATCTGTACATGTACTCTGTGTAAGACTGTATTCAATTGTCTACTACTACATGAAAAGTTGTCGATTTTTATCATTGGTGTATCTGAAAATATATCTCCACATAGTTCTAATAAATGTTTTTAAGTGGTTGGTACAAAAAAACAAAAGGAAGCTCAGAAAATAGGGCCACTGCTACATATACAACGAGATCCCCCCACAAAATCACCTTAATACAAAAAGGAAGATGCCCAGTGGATGCCCCAAAAGAACAAAAATAGGCCTCAAGGAGCAAAAGAGGCCAAAGAAACTAAGGCGGGACAAGGAGACCTGATAGAGGGTAGTGAACTGAGAGAGAGCCCAAGGAATCACAGGCCCACTCACTAAGCCTCTCATCAATGAAGGACAGAACAAGGTTTGGCTGACTACTTTTGCCCACAAAGATGTGGAGGTTCCTTTCTCTCCAAAGTGTCCAAATGTATGTTATGGAATCTGCATGTTATGCTTTTGTATGTTCGTGGTCTTTGCTGACAGGTACCTAATGTTCCAACGTACAGTTGTCGAAAGGTATCTCGCCTACTTCAAAATCAGGGAAAAAAGACTAGACTACATTACATAATGGGTGCTCCACGTAGGGGTTAATGTTTGTAGACTACTAGGGAACCAGTCATGGTCAGAGAGAGACGGAGAGGTGGTGAAGCAGAGGGAGGCAGGGAGGCGGATACGCAGGATGGTGTAGAGGAGGTTGTTGGGAGAGTAAGTAGGAGAGGTGGGCAGGGCAGAAGTTCCAGTCAAGGCATCCCATGGTGGTGGAAAGATTTTGGTTGAGGGTGCTGTGCAGAAGGGCTTCGGCGTTGAGAGAAGGTGTGGGATTGCAGAAGAGGAAGTCCTTGGTTCAGATCGTTCTTGCATTGAGATCATCGTAGCAGGTGTGGGGAAGAGATTTCTCAGTGGAAGCAAGGTTTTAGTAGTCCCTGTTCTGCAAGGCATGTACGACGAGGAGGTAGAGGTTTCCAAGGGAAGTGTGCAAGGTGTTTGGAGGAGGGGCACAAGGCAGATAGTTGCAGGAATGCGTTATTGTGCAGGAGCTGTTTCAAGTAATATCATAGGAGCTACACTTGTCCAAGGAAGGAGGTACAGGTGAATCCAGTTTTGATACCTGTAGACTGATTTCAAGTGAAGGAGGGGGTTTACAGAATAATATCAGTCTGGTTGATATTCCTTAGGGGCAGGTTTTCAGAAAAACTTGGAGTTCTTACGGAGGTCCTATGTTGTGCGTGCGAAGGATGGTTTCCTCTCACACTCGGTTCTGCAGGATTTCCTTTCGAAGGAGTTTCCTGAAGAAAATGAATGGAGTGCTCAAGGATGGATGTTTCCTGGTGTTTTGCTCCTCAATGGTACCCAAATCCACCATGGAAGCCAAGATTAGAGACGTCCAGGTGTCATGGTCCCGATGGACCCATGATCTATGCACACAAGAAGTTCATGGCCAACGAGTAGTGTGGTATAAGGTGTTCGGCATTCCTCTAGCTCTCTGGGATGTTGAAGTCTCCAGGGAGGTGGCTGTGAAGGTTGGAGAGCTTCGAGCAGTAGATCAGAGGACACTTCAATGGCAAAACTTGGAATTGGCTAGGTTATCAATTGAAGTTGAACAGGGAATGAATTTCCATGTTTATATCAAAGTTAGGTGGCAGTAACAGATGTAATGGGTTAAGATTGAGGAAGAGCGGCAGTCAAGGCAGTCTCCCCAGGCTTCTAATGAGCAACCTTGGTCATATAGGGAGGTGGTGGGCACCTATCGACGGTACAGGCGCCGGAAGGAAGATGCAGGAGCGGAGCAGGTTCCAAGGTTGAAGACGACGGTTCGAGCAGTGGCAGACCGGGCCGATCCGATCGTGATCTCCCCACCGGTTACTGCTGAGCCGGTTAATACCAAACCGGTCACTGCTAAGCCAGTTAGTTCTAAACTGGTTACAGCTGAGCCGGTTAACTTACCTTTCAACCCGGATCTTCTTATATCTTCTGCGGACCGCATTTAGAAGGAGGCGATCGCGGGTTGGCGAGCCAGATCGTCAAAGGGGTGCGTCAAGGTCTCAGAAATGGGAAGGGGAAGGCTTTCAGGGTATTCTAAAAGCTCCAGAGGGATCGGGCAGGGAGATCCAATTTCACCTTATCTATTTATCCTGGTTGCCAATGTACTCAGTAGGTGATGTCAGAAAGCAGAAGCGGCAGGATGGATCAAAGAAGTGACAGTTCTTAGAACCCCATTAACTGTTTCACACATGCAGTATGCTGATGACACTTTAATTTTCTTGAATGGCTTTGCCCACTTTCAAAAAGAAAATTCTTGGAAGAGGGGGGGGGGGGGGGGGGGGGGGGGGGGGGTTGATCAAGTCAGAAACCTTCTATTTATCTTAAAGAATTTTGAGTTTCAGTTTTCTTGATGCCAAAGGCTGTCGTCAGAAGAATGGATCGAGTCAGAAGGAATTTCTTATGGGCAAATAGGAAGGAAATGGCAAAGGGTATTCCTTTAGTTCAGTGGTACAAGGTCAGGGTGGTCTTGGTGTGAAGAACCTAGTCTCGATGAATCTTTTTTTTCGATAATAACATGGATTGCACCACCAATTTTATTCAGAATAACTAGTCTCAATGAATCTTGCCCTTCTGGGAAAATGGTTATGGGGTCTGTTATCTTGAGATGTGCAGTTGTGGAAGATGATTGTCAAAGCTAGACACTTTGATCAGTTCGGGAGATTCTACTAGTGCAATAGGAGTCAATCTTCCATGTCTCCTATTTGGAAAGGAATTTTAAAGGCTTCATCCTGGTCCTCAAATTTATCAACATCCGCATAGATGATGGATGGGACACCTATTTTTGGCATGATCGATGGATAGGGGAGTCAAGACTCAAAGATAGTTTCCACTCCATTTTCATGTTAGCAGTGAACAAATGGGCCACTGTCAGAGATTTGTACTCGGTTGATTGGGAGATTACACACTGGAACATCATTCTCAGAAGAGAACTGAAGGACCAGGAATTTGAAGATTTTGTCGCACTTCTCAAGCTGCTGTCTGAGATTAAACTCAATCAACACAGAAGGGATGAATTTGTCTGGCAGAAGAGCAATGGTGTATTCTCTGTAAAATCTCTACAATTTGATCGAGGGGGAGTTACATTATTATCCTTGTTTTAATGAGGTATGGAAGGTTAAATCCCCACTGAAAATCAGAGAGTTTATGTGGTTGTTGTTCCAGAGAAGGCTTATCACAAAGGTATACAGAAGGAAATGGGCATGTGACGCACAGCTACTATGTTCTTTCTGTGGCAATTTGGATGAGGATATTGAACATCTTTTTAGTCAATGTGTTATTGCACAGGAAGTGTGGAGAGTTGTTGCTGCTTTTGTAGGTCTGCAACTGAATTTCCAGGACATCAAAGGTATGTGGGGATGGTTCAGGATGTGCAGGATCACAGCAGGTAATACCATGGTTTGCCATCTCTTTCGAGATCGCCGAGATCTCTTGAGAATCTGTCTCTCCAATGGTCCTGAGACGAGTCTCGACCGAGATCAAGAATAAGAGGGATATATGGTAAGGAGTATGATAAAGGAGGAGGAGGAGGAGGAGGAGATGATGATCACAATTGATGATGGGTTTTCCAACACAATTAGATGGTACTGAGATTCAAGAGAGCAATACTTGCATATGCGTAAACATGTTTCCAGCATTATTATTATGTTACTTTAATCACATTGAATGGCTACATGCATAAAATTTAAGAGTTTTCATTTTTAAGTATAAGATGATCATGACCTGGCCATTATTTTCTTTCTCCAAGATCTCCTCTTTGGCCTTTTCAAATGATGTCAAGGGGGGCAATATAGCATTCCTTACGTATAGGTGTCTGCCATGTATGTAAGATATGTACGTATATATAGTGTTGCTATAATACACACGTCTCGAGATTGTGTCCCAATCTCCCAAGAATTTATCGAGATCTCTTCTCTCTGACCCCCACCAGAGGCGAAGCTGTGATCCGAGATGGCAAACCTTGGGTAGTGGTACTAGTCAGAGGAAAATTCTCCTTATATTGCCTCATGCAGTCTGTTGGAGTATCTGGAGACAGAGGAACAATGTTTTGTTTAGGAGAAGTAAATTTTATATAGAGAATATTTGCATCAAAGCGATGTCCTACCTCTATCAGTGGAGTAGATTTGTTCTGGGAAATTCAGCAGAAACTTGGCCACCTCAAGTTTCCTAATTCTGGACAGGTCAGACAAGAGTTATGGTCTTTGGTGTGGACCAAGTGGTCCACTGGTGCACTAGTCCTCTTTATGGTTGCTTATCATTGGCCAACTCTTTTCACATGAATATCTCCAAAACACCCACTTACCTTGTATTCACCTCCATTTCCATAAGATATAAATCATCCACACAACAAGATTATTCGTCAAAAGAAACATGACAAGAATAGCACTGAATGTGAAAACTGATTTATTAAAAAAAGATCCCGTAAAAGGCAAAAGCATTCTGACAATCAGAAGATTTTCTCGACTTAAAAAATAAATACATCACAACCATAGATGTCACTGATATGTCCAACCTTTGTAATTGTGAGCACCAGCGCCAATAAATTCCATGGCTCTTGTATTCATGGTGCCAAACTTAACCTCCTTGCAAGAATTATACAGCTCCTCGCCAAATGCAGCACTAATATAAAAACTAATGCCATCGACAGTCAGACTACTATTTACCTGCATAACAGTAAAATTAAATGCTTAATAATCCCCCTAACTAGATATTATTACTCAGACGAATAACATAATTCCTAGGCACAAGAAGAAACATGAAAGAAAAGCCAGAGAGAAATAAAAGAATATACCAAGAATATTGCTTTCTCTTACCAAAAGAAGAAGCATAAAACAAAAAGTTCATAGCGGCAATATATCATTAAATCCATTTATTGGATCTCATGACTAGCATTTCTTGGTTAAGAGAACTATAAATATGCATTCATGTAAGTAACAACGAAAGTATAATCATTTTTGTGACAAAAGATAGAACAACCAAAAATATCAAGTAAACCAGGCCTACCCAGGTGACAAAAGAACTCAAATGGATCCATTGTTACCATACGTGATGGTTGTAGCCATCCATGTGCATTGGGGTGGGGTGAAAGGCGGCGCATTAGATAAAAGCTAGTAGAGATTGGATACGGATAAAAAATAAGGAAAACAAAAAAAAAACTAATAGTTCTATCTGGAAATCATAATTTCATGGTCATGACAGATCAAAAGGATGAAGCATGTGAAAGAATTGAGATAAGCAATGATCCAGAATGCACAATATTTACAGTGTGTACAACAAGGATGACTCTGTTTGGATGTAAGCGAGTCAATTATGTGAAGATGAGATGTATTCAGCTAAATGTAGATCACATACAACAACTTACGTTGGTATGATGACAGCAAGACAAGGTCATCTCAAACTATGTACAGATATCAGGGTTGTTGTTTTCTTTTTTTTTTTAATAAAAGTGGTGTATTGTACCACCAATTTTATTAAATCATAAGCAGAGGAGGTACAAAGTACAATCCAGAAAAGGAGTGGTGAGATGCCACTCCTAGCCCTAGGAAACATCATAAAAATAGGAAATTCATATAAGAATTAATCTCCCTTCCCCAATTATCAATGGAAAGATGAAGCAAAAATCTGCACCAAGGAAATAAATAAAGGCTCGCCCTAAGCATTCTCAGTATACGATTCCTTCCCCGAAAAATGCAATCATTACTCTCCTTCCAAGTTCCAACTGCTGTAGTGCAATGAAATTTTTGAATTGAGTTCACATCTCTTTTTTTAGAAGGTGACTAAAAGTCACTATTTCATTGATCATAAGAAGAAGATAGTACAAAGAAAGCCCAAAAGAACAACTTAACCTGGATGGGACATACCCCCAAGTCCCCAACCAAGTCTTTATCTAGTCTCAAAATAAAATTACAAATGTTCTGTTTTATCAAGAAAATAAAACAGAATTACAGTATGAAAACCATGAAGTAAACAGAGCTCTCCACAGACTGGCCTTCTGCAGAATAACAGAATATCCCTTATTAAGAATATCAGCTGCTCTTTCCCACTCGTACACCCATCTAAAGGTACTCTTCAATAATTCATTAGCACTCCTATATTGGTCATTGAACTTCCTCCTGTTTCTCTCACACCAAATTGTCCACATCAAAGCTGGACAGATGAGAAACCACAATTGTTTATGACCTAGAAAAAGACAGACCTTAGTCCACCAACTTTAAAGATCCATTACAGAAGAATGACTAAATAATCTGCAGAGAGTCTTCCACTGAATTGTAATTATGCCACAGCCAAAGAAAAGATGCTTTTGGTCTTCCTCAAAGATTGCACAAAAAACACATGAAGAACTCCCTGAGAGATGGAGCTTCTTGGCCCTCCTTCCCATGAGAATTCTAGACCAAGCAACCTTCCATAGAAACACCTTAATCTTATTAGGAAGATAGTTAGACCAAACTAAATCCTTGCATCAAACCCTACAGCCACCCTCATTCAATAACTGAACAATAGACTTAACCGAAAATTGCCCATTGGTGTTCCATCTCCAAACTCTCTTATCATGATTCTCAGCACAAATCCTAACTCTGCTAATAAGATTGAACATAGTCAAGATTTCTTCTATTTCCACTTCAGTAAGATCCCTTCTCATATGCAAATTAATATGACATGAACCACTATGAGACAACACTTGCAACTGAAGCCTCCTGGTTATGAGTAATATTGAAAAGATTACTGAATTGAGAGGAAAAGACCAATCTGGAACACCATTTATGTTTCCAAAATAGTGTATCATAGCCATTACCAACTTGGATGTCAAAAGAGATAGCCATGAAATCAGCATTTTTCACTATATTCCTCCAAATGGGAGACAAATTGTAGGTGGTAGAAAGATATAGACTCCATTTATTTCAAAATAGTAACAGAAGTCCTTGACAATAACAGCCCAAAGAACATCCAAACACTCCCCCCTTCTCCACAACCATTTAGATAGCAAAGTTTTATTGAAAGTGACAACTCCACAGAAGCCAATACCACCTTCCTCCTTACTTTTGTACACATTTTTCCAATTAATCAAATGCAATCCTCTCTTCACCCTTTTTCCTCCTGACCAGAAAAAAAAACTTCTAACTGATTCAATAATCTTCTCCACAATCCTTAAAATCTTGAAGATAGAAGCATAGTAAATGCTCAATGAAGAAAGGATTGATTTGGATAGAATCAACGTCCCTCCTTTTGAAAGAAAGCTACATTTCCACCCTTCCAACCGATTTTCAAATTTCTTAATTAGACCATCCTAATCCCTAACCCTGATGACACCATCCGATAAGGGCAAGCCAAGATATTTGATATGGAAAGAATTGACTCTGCACTCAAAAAAGTTTGCAATTTCATGTAATATGTCATGTGCTACATTCACCGCGACAACTTCTGATTTCTCATAGTTGATTCTCAAACTAGTAATAGCTTCCACCAAGATCAGCAACCTTTTGATATTCTGAATATCCTCATTGCTTCCGAAAGTAAACAATAATGTATCATCTACAAATTGAAGGTGAGATAAATGAATATTGCTTCTACTAATACTGAACCCCTAAAATAGTCTATGTTGAGCTGCACTGTCCCAAAGAGTACTCAAAATCCGACCAATTAACAAGAAAAGAAGTGGCGACATAGGGTATCCCTGCCTTAATCCTCTAGAACTCTTAAAGTAACCACACGGCTCTCCATTGATCAAAACAGAGAATGTAGATGAGGAAATACAGCTCATAACCCACCTAACCCATCTCCCATTAAAACCCATAAGCTTCATAGTTTTATGAAGACAATTCCAGCTGATTCTGTCATCGGCCTTCTCAAAATCGAGCTTTAAAATAACACCTTTCTTGTTTCTATTCTTATATGGTGGATTGCTTCATAAGCTACCATATAGTTATCCAGGATGAATCTTCCTTACAAAAAAGCTGATTGGTTGATACCTACAATCTTATGAATAACCTTCTTGAGCCAGGTTGCCAAAATCTTGGTTATGATTTTATAACACCCATTGAGTAAACTAATTGGACGAAAATCAGCCATTCTTTCAACACCTTCTGATTTCAAAATAAAGACAATAAAAGTGAATTGAAGATTTTAATCTTTTTCAGACTGTCATAGAATTTTTGGACAAGATTAACCAGATCTTCTTTAAAGGTGTCCCAAAAAAATTGATAGAACCCTAGGGACAGCCCATCGAGGCCCGGAGCTTTATTAGGATCCATACTAAAAACAGCAACTTTAACTTCATTCTCCAAAAAATGTGTAGATAGTTCTTCAGCTTCGGATACATTTAACTTAGGGAGTAAACCTTCTTGTAGATGAGGTCTGAAGGGAAAGTCTTCCAAGAAAAGATTCTTATAAAAATCAACAAACCTTCTCTTAATCTCCTTAGGTTCTTCAATCACAACCTCATTATCTCTAATATGATCAATGGACAAAAATCTCTTCTTAGCACTAGCCACCGCATAGAAAAAAGAGGTATTTTTATCACCTTCCTTTAACCAGTATTCCTTGGCTCTCTGTCTCCATCTAATTTCCTCCTTCAATAGTTCTTCATTCAACATATTCTTAAACTCCTTTAATGAATGCAATTCATGAGTAGATAAATCCATATTCTCACTTTTCAGTTCCACCTTCTCTTAATCTCCTTAGGTTCTTCAATCACAACCTCATTATCTCTAATATGATCAATGGACAAAAATCTCTTCTTAGCACTAGCCACCGCATAGAAAAAAGAGGTATTTTTATCACCTTCCTTTAACTAGTATTCCTTGGCTCTCTGTCTCCATCTAATTTCCTCCTTCAATAGTTCTTCATTCAACATATTCTTAAACTCCTTTAATGAATGCAATTCATGAGTAGATAAATCCATATTCTCACTTTTCAGTTCCAGTTCTTCAATAACCGCCTCTCTTCTGTTACCCTCCCAAATTCTGCTTAGCCCATTGTTTCAAACATTTCCTGATCCACTTCATTTTGCCCTAAAAATTGTGCATTGTTGAATCAGCCACTAGAGCTTCATGCCACCATTTGCTTATCAATTCTTTGAAACCTTGTTCCCTCTGCCATTTCAATTCATATCTGAACATTATGAATTTCTTTCTCTTGTCCTCCATCATGAGTTGCGAAGGAATATGATCCGAGACAGCCCTGCTTAACCCCTTTAATATGAGTCATAGGAAATCTCTTGAACCATTCAGTGGAAATCAAGGTTCTATCAGTCCTAGACTGTTTGCTGACCTACTGAAGATTAGACCAAGTAAATTTTCTATTAGGAATATCCATATCCATAAGCTTGACCTCCCTAATCCACTAATTAAGGCTAAACATATCCTTGCTCCACTTCTGCACACCAGACCTTTCCCAAGGGAACCTTACACAGTTAAAATCCCCCACAATACACCATGCCTCAAAAACAAGAGTGTGCAACCTATGAAGTTCTTGAAAGAACATTTCCCTCTGCTGGTCAGTGTGCGGTCTATACACTGATGAAATAACCCACTTGGTACTAATTGAACTTCTACTCTTACAAGTAAAAGAAACTGAAATACTGAATCTGCCCACATCACAGTCATTGCCATCAAACTTGTTCCCATTCCACAATATCAACTGCCCTCCTTTAAGTCCATCAGCAGGAAGAACAGCAACCTTATCCAGTGAAGACCCACCCAAACTTGATAAAGAGAAATTATCGAAACTACTCATCTTGGTCTCCTGCAAAGAGACACAGTCTACATGAAGAGATAGAACAAGATCTTTCACAGCTCTAACCTTGAAATCTCCATTAAGCCCCCTGATGTTCCATGAAATCAGATTTATGATGAAATAATGTGCAAACCCACCTCCTTTATCTTCTTACCTCTAAGACTGTCAACAAGAACATTATTTTTCACAAAATCAGCTTCTCTCTTCCCTATCTTAATACCTCCTCCCGTACCCTTTCTCTTAGCTGAGTGTTGTAGAGTGTCGTTTCTTTCAGCTTCTTTAGGAATCTCAAGACCATCTCCTCCCTACCTAAAAAGGATACGCCTATTCACTGTCCGAACTGTATAATTTCCTTTGTCCAAACCTCCTCATCAACAACTTGCTTCACTGCCAACGGCACATCACATTCTTCATAAGGGACAATCTGAGCACACAAGTTGTCACTCTGTATAATCCCATCCTCCACAGGCTTATACAAACATACCCCTGACATTTCATCTTGAGAACCAACCACATTGACTAACAAGTCATCATTCTGCCAAACCCCTTCCATACTATCACAGACACGTCCATCTGCAGCATCCCTACTAAAAAATACCTGCTGACCACTGCTCATCCCAAACCTTCCTTCCACAGCCCACAGCGACCCTCGATCCATCTGTCCATTCCCAGAGATAGGATCATTAAAGACCTGAGCATTGAGCAAAGAAGCCATCCCTCTGTTAGCACTGAAAGATCCCTGCCGGTACTCTGTTTTCCGGAACATGAACCAAAACCAGCCCCGCGATGAAGAAGACGACGGTTCATGAGCGGCTAGACGTTAGGCGACTGAACCGGTCCTGGAAGGACCCCTGACAACTAAACCAGTTCTGTAAAAGCATGGCTCATGGATAAGTCATGATCCGAAACGACGGGGTCCCAAAGCATCGGATCCTCAACTAATACTAGATCCACCTTATCCGAAACCCGCAATTATTCGTCTCCCTCGCCCGACAGCCTCTCACCATCACACCCCTGTAAGCCATCCTCCAAAACCGTCTCGGGACCATCAGGCAATGCCTTCACCACGCCTTTAATGGAACAATAACCCTCCCCAATAACAGAAGACGGTTCTTTCATGCACTTCGAAGGATCTAGGAGCGCCCCAAAAATCCCTTTTCCTCCATGCCGCCTTGAAACACCAAAGCCTTGAATGGTTCTGCCAGTGTCTTCCTCTTCCTGACTATTCGCCTCCAAACGACTCAACTCAACCGAGTTCGGAAGATTGAGGACACACCCTGACTCAAAACCAGTGTCTCCCAGAGCTGACGGATAGAACACTTCTGGCGCCCCTGTTTCAGGTCCACCTCCTCTGTCTGCTTGCATTTCCTATACTCAGCCACGACCTCAGTCCACGACCAATCTTGCTCAGTAGATGAAGCCATTCCTACTTCTTCCACAGATAGAAACCCAAAAAACACTACCCCCCACTGAAATTTTCATCTTCTCAGGAATATCCCCCAGTTGATCAATGGCTATTTTAACCCGTACAGACGAAATGTTATCACCCCTGATCCCTTTCCCATCCACTTCTCTGAGCCTACCAAACCTGGAACAGATGGCTTGGAACGAACTAATGTTCCACAGGTGAAGAGGTATCCCTTGCAATCTGCACCACACTTCAAGTTCATCCTCCACCGGAGAAGTCCCAACTTCAATCTGAGAATTGCACAGCAGCACTGTCCTTTGACTCCACTCGACCCCTGGAACATGCTTGACTCCTCCATGACTCTGAATCAGCATAAACTAGGAAAGAGCATTGATCCAGTCTTCGAATACACCAAGTGCGCACCTCCGGCCAGAGTTTCTGCAATCTTTCCCTCGCCTCCTCACAGTTAACTTCTAATCGAAGAAGGTCCTCCTGGAAAAAGACAACAACACATTGTTCCAAGTAGGACTTGGCTGGTCTAACCTCTGGTGACCATGGCATCTCCAATATACTAGGAAGAATCTTGGGAGTGGAGCGAACGCCTGAGTTAACAACCTGCCTGGGTATCAACTGGCTGGCGACCTCCACTGGCTTCTTGATAGAAGGACGAAGAGTAGGACAGTTACCTCTTCTATGTCCAACTCCTCTACAATGGAGACACCGAACAGCATCTCTGCAGGCCGCCGCACGGTGACCCTTGCACAGGCAGCGGATACACTCATCTCTGCCTACTGGAAGTCCAGCCGAAGCCAAGTTCTTCCGTGGGACATGTTTGCGAGCACCCTTCACCTGGACAGGAGTCCAGCCCCTCACCCCACCAGAAGCAGATATGCCAAGAACTCTCCTCTCTCCTCCCTCACTCTCTCCTCTCCGCACTCCTGCCATTCTCCGGATTGAAAAGCTTTTTTGAGTTTACATCTCTTGATTAGTATGAAAATGGAAGTGGAATGAAAAACCTTTGCTGCATGTGCTCCAAACCTCCCTGCTGAACTGACATTAATAAAAGGTGATCAACATCTTCATTGTCATGACCACATAAAGCACATATTGTCTCTGCATGAGGAAACCACTTCACCCTGTACATTTTGGTCAATATACTTCTTTCAAACATCAGCCCATGAATGCATGAGGGGACTTAACTCTCGACACCTTGCCATATTTTTGGTTATAAGATATCCTGCCCTCGGAATGATCACCCAGTTTACATCAGAACCCATACTGTTGTAACACTCTTTTAACTGTAACCCATTTATCAGTTGTCAACAGGAATATATAAAAGACAGGATCCTATCTATTTATCCCTCCAAAAAGAAATGTTTTCACCATTCCCCATCTTATATTGTACTCCTTTCTCCACATATTCTTTTTCCTTTAGAATTCCCTTCCACATAGGGGACATATGCTTGTGCGGAAAGTTGCATTAATTCTTATTTTTTTACATATATGTGCCTTACAAACTCCAGTCCTAGCTGCGCCAGCTAGGTGCTTTTGTATTTGGAGATGTTGATTCTTGATCTCCTTTTTTGTATATGCTCTCTTTTCTTTCATAATATGCGTGGTACTACCCACTTTCCAAAAGAAACTCCAGTCCTAATGCATCATTTGCTCATTCTTAACAGATGTCAATTTGGCATAAATAGGAGGTAATCATGAAATTGTATTACTAATAGTATTCTTTGTTTCGTATAATATTTATGGGAAGATTTATCAAACAAATCAATTGACTAAACATATAACAAAAAAGAGTTGCAATCTATATTGTAATTTACTTTTCACAAAAAGTTAGTTGCGGTAAATCAAAATTATCATTTCACGAAATTATAGTATAATGAAAAAAAAAATGAAACTTCGTATCTATTTTTTCTTTTAATTTAAATTAAAAGACTAATTTCAAAAATAGACTTAAGGTGATCTTGTTTCAGTAACTATATGCCACCCAAAGCATAGGTTTATATGAATTATATTGTTGCAGCAGCACCTCATAATGCAAATGGGTCTTTATTCTTTGGAATGTTAGATCGCAGGTTCAAAAGGTTCATTATAAGGAGTCTTAAATGCTTTCCATGGAGAGCCACAAAATTTCCAGAAATAAAAAGGATAACTAATAAATGTTTCAAGGAATAATAAAGACCTGAGATATAGATGTCACATTGATGAAGAGGCTTTGATTTGGAGAGCAACTCAGCTCACAAAAAAGATTTAGGAAGTTCCTCAAGCATGCTGGGCAACCTACAACAAAAGGAATTGCCTGCAACGACCATGAGACAGGATTAATAATGAGCATCCAGTGAAAACCAAAAAGATGGCAACAGTAAAATTCATATGAACTAGAAAGGTTCGACGCATTTGCTGCAGAATTTCTGAATGGATGTCTTTATTAATATGATGCCAGCTGTGCTCTGGTAAAGTCCATCATGTTTCATCATTCTTATGCAATGTAGGCTCTACTGTCTTTGACAGAGCAGTGTTGATCTAGTGGAACTGAAGCAATGCTCCATTAAACAAAGTAAAGTCATTTTTTCAGTTCTGTGAATTGTGGCCCTTTGCCAGCTTCAAAGAATCAAGCGCTCAATAAATTGCAACTTTTGGCAACTTAAAATAAGTAGCTGACAGGCAGCAGTTAAACAGAAGAATTCCATAGAGTAACAACAGTCAAATCCATTCCTAGGACAAGAAAAAAGGAGAAAAGAAAAAGAACACAAAAAGTAGCAGACGGAGTGCATTTAAACAGAAGAATTCCATAGAGTAACAACAGTCAAATCCATCCCTAGGAAAAGGAAAAAAGTAGATCTCACGTCAACATAGAAAACTTACTTGCTGGACTTGGCTACGTAATGTGTCAAACTGTTCTGCCGTACAGCAAACATTGCCAGTGATCGTCGGACACAAGCTTTGGATCTTTGAAGACAGCAACTCGTCGGGCTGAATACAAGATAAAATTAAATAAGTTACTATAGAACAATGATCAAGATCGCTAATCATACGTTTAATAGCTTCAAATGAAGGAAATAAATAAATTATGCATACATGAAAAACATGTGCGTGTGGGGGAAAAGCAATAAAAAGTTAACTAGTTAACTCACCACCTTATCCCTCTCACACACTGACAGATATATAGCAAGTTTAATAAAAGATTATCACCATTATTGTTATACAGCAAGCAAACAAGGATTAAAAGTACCAAGAATTACCTTCACAGACGGAGTACCATAAGGGCAGTTAAGAACCTTCCCATCGCTTCGCTTGCCACAAATACCATACATGGAACAATATCCTTCCTTGTAGCTTCTTCTGGAAACCCAAACAAGACAAATTGAGAGTTAACTTTACCTAATCAACAGAAATATTCTAAGATTGAAGCATGCCAAAATTTGCACACAGAGAAAATAATCATCTATGAAATGGGACGCAAGTACAACAGACCAAATGAATTCCAACTCTAACAACAGCATTTGCCCAAAAAACTAGCTGATGAGTGATGACAGTTTTGAGTTCAGTAAGCCAAATGCAGGATTCAACCAAGCTTTGCCGTGTCGCTGATGCGCACCAGATCATATCTTCCTAGATATGGTACGACACCAATCTGACTTGTTGGAAATTAGCACTCTTATGGAAATTAACCCTCCAATTAGCACTCGTTGGATGAAGTCGCTGGTTGGAGGGTTAATTTCCTAGATATCCACCTAAGATGTGCCCTCCCCTCCTGGAATTTCAACACAACCTGCAGTAGAAGGGGGTGGATCAAATCCCAACGGTGTTGGAAAAACAAAGGAAACCCATCAAGTCCTGGAGCGTTGTCCCCTGCTAAGGAGAAAACTGCCATCCTCAACTCATCAAAGGAAAAAGGAACTACAAGAGCTTCCCTCTCTTCTTTTGAGATGGTAGGAAGAATTCCCTCACACAATGACAAGGTAGGCTGAGGCAGATCCTCCTTAGTGAACAACTGTGGATAAAAAGAAAATATGTGAGCGAATAACTCGTCCTTGTGAGAAAGAACCTGCTCCCGAAATCTCAATGAAGAAATATGATTCCTCCTCCTCCTCCTCCCAGATGCAATCCTATGAAAGTATGCTATGTTCCTATCACCTTCCTGAATCCACATGTCTCGGGATCTCTGCTTCCAATAAATATCCTCCTTTGCAAGAATATCTTGATAATCTTTGTTGAGTTTGTCCTTCCTCACACTATCCTCCTCGTCGAGCAAACCACCTCCTCAAGGGCATCAATATTGTGCAACTGCTCTAAGATGCTCTCCTTCTCAAACACAGCCGAAGCTTTTCTCTCAGCTTCACACAAGCTTTTCTTGCGCCACGGCCTTGAGATTCCCAACCAAAGTAGCCATAGCAAAAATCTGCCTGGAGTTTGACCTCCAGGCTTGAGACACAATGTTCATGAAGCCTTCCTCCTTAACCCAAAACTTTTCCATCCTAGACAGAGGCTTGCGATGGAAATGATGAATAGAGTTCAAAAGGATAGGCTTATGGTCAGACATTGGCTGTTGCAAGCAAGAAGCCCTCATGTTCAAAAAATGCCCTTTCCAGTCAGTAATCACCCAGAATCTATCTAATCTGGAATAGTTAAGATTACCCCTGAGATTAGACCAGGTAAAGAAAGCATTATATGTGGCCACATCAACCGAAGCAACCTGGTGAACAAACTAAGGGCCGGTTTGTTTCGAGAATAAATGTCGAATAGTCCACGTTATTCCGCTTATTCGATTTGGGAGCTCGGCCGCGCGTTATTCTTTGTTATTATGGGCACGGATGCGTTATTCCTTGAATAAGTGGAATAAATCATTCCACCTGAAAGGTAGGAACTATTTATTCCGTTGAACTACTTATTCCACCCAAATTGAAATCTTCTTGTTCTAGTAATAAGAAATCTGGGAATAAGAAATCCCGAATACCACATCCACAAAACAAACCGGCCCTAAGTGAAATCCTCCATAGGCCCCAAGGTATGGCCCCCTTCCCCTCTCTTCCTGAGAAGCAACAGCATTAAAGTTTCCCGCCAACAACCAAGGTCTGCAAAAAAGGGTATGCCAAGAGCCAAGATCCTCCCATAAAAGCTTCTTCTCCTCCCTCCCTTGCGGACCATACACCTCGGTGAAGTCCAACACAAAATCATCATATACACATCTGAAGGTAATAGAAATGTCTCAACTTGCCTATTCACTTCTTCCACCACATATTTATTCCAGTGCACCAAGAAGCCCCCGACCTACCCACTACTGGAGACACTGCCCCTTTAGTTAATCTGCCACCTCCAATATCGCTCGAAGGAGCCTCCCCCACTTTTCCGACTTCATCTCTTGAATACGCAAAGAAATCAATCCTTAGCCTCCTAATCATATCTCTCAAGACAGCCATGCCCTCCTTCCTAGAGTCCAAGAGACTATCTTCATGATCAATTTTCAGCAACCCCTTCTCCCCCATCCCTACTCTCCTCATTCTCCACCCCCATTCCTTCCCTCTTGTTCATCTTCCCACTCCTTACACCCCTAGCAAACCCCAACTACAACCTTTTGGAGTCAAAAAGAATACAGAAAGAATGTTCTTTTCCACTCCTTCAAACGAAACATGAATGGCATCGGCCACTTGCTTAGCCTGAGCCTCCACCAGTTTCTCCATTTTGGCAATGATGTCCTTAACCTCCACCTTCTCAAGATCACCATGTAAAGTAGTAAAACCTCCTTAGAAACCCCCTCCCAAGCATGGATTGCGGAATCGGCCGATTCCGATCGGAATCGGCGGGTTCCGATCCGATTCGGGGGGGATTTCACTGTTCCCCCCCCCCCCCACCGATTTGAAAAAAAAAAAAAAACGGCCGAAATCGGCCCGATCTGGTCCGGTTCGGGCCGGTCCCGATCCCCCCCTTAAGGTTTAAGGGTTTAGGGGTTTAGGGTTAAGGGTTAAGGGTTTAGGGGTTTAGGGTTAAGGGTTTAGGGGTTTAGGGTTAAGGGTTTAGGGGTTAGGGGTTAGGGGTTAGGGGTTAGGGGTTTAGGGTTTTAGGGTTTTAGGGTTTAGGGTTTAGGGTTTAGGGGTTTAAGGGTTTAAGGGTTTAGGGTTTAGGGTTTAGGGTTTTAGGGTTTTAGGGTTTTAGGGTTTAGGGTTTAAGGGTTTAAGGGTTTAGGGTTTAGGGTTTAGGGTTTTAGGGGTTTAGGGTTTTAGGTTTAGGGTTTTAGGTTTTAGGGTTTAAGGGTTTAGGGTTTAGGGTTTAGGGTTTAGGGTTTAGGGTTCAAGGGTTTAGGGTTTAGGGTTTTAGGGTTTTAGGTTTAGGGTTTTAGGTTTAAGGGTTTAAAGGTTTAAGGGTTTAGGGTTTAGGGGTTTAGGGGTTTAGGGGTTTAGGGTTTAGGGTTTTAGGGTTTTGGGTTTTGGGTTTTGGGTTTTGGGTTTTGGGTTTAGGGTTTTTTATGGATGTACATGAATTGCATTCATTCTTATTGTACATCAATTGAATAATATGTATGTAATTTTTCTGATTTTTTTTTAATTTTTTCTGATTTTTCCTGATTTTTCTTGATTTTTTCTGATTTTTTCTGTTTTTTTTTTCGGCCAAATCGGGACCCGGCGAACCCGACCCGACCCGGAATTCCTTGCTCCTAAGGAGTAGCCGTGCCCTCTTGCTCCTCTGACTCCCCAACAACTGCCTCCTCCAATGGCTCCTCCCCACCAGCCAAGAGATTCCCCAGCAGCAACAGATTCTGCAAGCTCTGACTGGTCAACACGTGCTCGCCCTCGATGTGAACTTGAGAGCGGGTTTCCTCCCTATCTCCTATCTCCACAAGCACAGCAGACAACTCCGCCCCTGGCAAATAAAGACCGCCATCATCCACCCGCGGGGGGTAGAGGATCACAAAAGTGTACATGAACACCTGCCTTCCACCATCGACAGGCTTCTGACAGCAACATAAGGAGAAGAGTTGCCGGCAGTTGTGAAGAGAGTCGTTGGGGTTCTCCCACAGCCGGCAGCAGGGACCAGACCAAACATACGCTTATTAACTGATATAAAAAGTGTAGTTTGCCTTATTTAATGAGAAAATCACAATATAAAGCAACTCATTACGCAATGTTCAAGTCGGCATGATCCAGTCTGACTTATTGCATGCCAGCAGATCGGACATGCCCAAGTCGACTCGTATGAGTCGGCACAATCCGGTACAATACAGCAAACCATGGATTTAACTTCACCAAATATGTTTGCCACAACTAAAACAGTGTTTAGTGATAAAGCAGAATGACATAATTAATCTGGTACAATTTACAATAGATAAGTCCACGCCATAAAACTGTCGTGGGGTTTTGGTGTTTAAACAGGTCTTGTTCCTTTTGTAAGAAAGAAAACTAGGTCTAATATATGAGACAGTGGCGTGCATAAGGAGCAAGCCTAGAACCATGGTATTTGACAGCAAGATTTAATTCTATTAGAAAAGGCACCACAGTTGCTAACTTGCTATAGAAGCTTTCCCAGCTCTACTGTTAGTTTAGAAGTGACAGTTCAGACTTTGCCCATCAACCATGACTAATCTGGAAGGTGTTGTTCTTCTCCTGGAATATGTACATTTCATTTAACTATGCATATAAACTTAGAAATTGATTGTTAATTGATCATTCCTAGCACAAACTTTATATTATTGATTTAGTTCATCGTGCTCCATCTCTGCTAATCTGTCATCTTAGTTTGATGGATCTTTCAAAGCTCTTACCAAATTATATAGGTAAGGTCTCCCCTTCAGTCAATGCCAGGTAGGGCTGAGGCTGGCATCATCTGCCGTTACTCAAGGTGATTCAGAAAATATAACAAAGAAGACCTAGATTATGGGATATCGGAGCCATGAGCTTGAAGCAACTCTACTCCATATGGAGTGGCATCCTCCATGATCTCCAAGCCAGGGATATGGTACAAGTGGGACCATCTTAGAGATGGACAAAGAATTCCTTTTCAGAAGGACAAATGGTGTGGGGGAGAATGTTGGATGAGAAGCATACTCAATTTTATAGTGTTTCCCCCATACACACTGGCACCTGCAGTTCAGACATAGGATGAGAGGCATCTACAATTTTGTAGTACTTCCCAAATACATTGGCACCTGTAGTCCAGACATTTGATGATAGGCCAACTGTCAATAGAGATGGGTTCCAACATTCAGGAAGGACCTACCAGAGGAGGAGATTATGTAGTTCGGGAGTTTGTCGCCCAACTAGCACAGCAGACGCCAGACGCAGAGGATGGACCTTTGGAGGTAAAAAGGGAAAAGGGATGGCAAATTCTGAATGAGATCTGCACATACAATACCGTGAATGAGGGAGTCATCATCCAATGGCAATCCCAAGTCTAGCATCCAAGTTCTCTGCTGAAGGTGAAAATATTGGGCTAGAAGAGTTTTCATGGCAGACTATGCAAACATCTTCAACCTGTATAGTTTCTACAGGACATTAGAACACCATGCTACCCATACAAGGAGAAGGTGGAGACACTAAACCATTTGTTTAAAGGAAGCTCCTTCTCATTAGAGATGATATGGGTCGAAAGGGGGGTTCAAAAGACAAGTAAAGAGCAGCATATCCCCAACAACGTGGATTGGACTATTGTGGGTTCTAATTGAAGATGCGCACTTAAGGGAGATCAGAAAGTAGACTACCTAATCCAAACCTTGTAACGTAGCGTCTACCTTGAACCTATCACGTATAATTTTGTCCTCAAAAGGCCCCTCGCGAGTTATGAATACAAACCCAAGATATATAACCCAATTACTTGTCCACCTCTCTAATGAGGGACTATTCAGTTCATTCATGAAAACGCTCGTAGTCTCAGCAGTGGCTCAACACCGTGGGACGATAACCTTTCCCCCACCACGCGACACAACTGGTTCACTACAGGCCACTAGCTTTCGCATGATTCATCACCAATGCAGCCAAATCATACCACAGGGATCCTATACTGATAGTCCGAAACCATAATGTCACAATCTAATCTAATCCCCACATGATTTTGTCTAGTTGGACTCTGACCTCCATGGTTTTGTCCTTGTGAGCTCCCTCACAAGTTATGAATCTGAACTCTACCTACATGCTTGGAAACGATGTTCCTCTTTCTGATGTCAGATTATTCCGCTTATTCTAGCCCTCAACACAGAAACACGGTGGAAGCTACAGAACAAGGTATTATGCCAACCATGGATAGTCTTTCCTACTACCCAACTCATTATTGAGCCACTACAGAAAGTGTGATGGCTGATCTAGCAGGCAATGCTCTAGGCAACTTAGGCAAGAGAAGTAGCAAGGTTTCTATAGGCAAATTATAGGAGTTCAGATGTTTTCATTTTCATTTGAAAAGACATTAGAATGGGCCAGGTTATTATGCAATGAAGAGGGTTGTAATTCTTCCATTTTGGGCTATCTGGGAAGTTAAGGGGGTCCATACCGGTGACAAATAATTAAATTGTGATACTATGCACTTCAAAAAGAAAAAAGAAAAAAATCACCTGCCACTTATGCCCATGGTAGAATATAGGGATAACCATTCAATAATCATCCCAAACTCTGGCTTAGTCCCTGGTAGAGTCTTAAATCCATAAGTTAACCCCCATTCATCCTTGGCCACCTTCAAAAGAAATGTCCACATTCTGTCATAACCTCGCCTAATCCATCAAGCCTTAAGCTCATAAATCCACCCCTCCAAGTATTTTCTGCAATAGCACGTCCATCTAGTTAATAATGCCTAGGTCCATATTCTTCAAGTTATTTGAGAAAATGCTACCTTAATTTAGTTAGGAAATACAGAAGTAATGCCATATGATCCTGTACTCAAACCATAGTCGTCAAGGCATCACCTAGGCAACACTTGGACACTTCCTAGGCCACAACGCTTATTTTCAAGGCCCAGGAAGTTAAATGCCTTACTGGGCCTTGAAAAAAGTACACCTAAGCACTGCTTAGACATGCTTAGAGGTGCCTAACATGACTAGTTCATGGATTAATCAAATCGGGTCCATGGAACCCAATCCTATAGTAAACAGGGTTGTGTAGATGATTGGTCCATGTTTTCTATAACGCTTCATCTCATATTCTTAATTATTTCACCTTCCTTGTCGTCTTAGACATAGTCCATCCTTGGAGAAAAAAATCTCGATGTTAATGATGAGGCAATCCTATATTTGATCCTCTCACTATGAGCTATGATGAGGCAACAAGCCCCACTTGCCCATATCCATAAATTTGGAACCCCTTGGGGCCATTAGCAAGAGGATTGTGTCGTTTGTCATAAGGCCAGAGTGGGCTTCGGTCTTTTGTAATGTGAATCCCTCTTCTTTTTTTGTTCTTTTGGGAGCTGATTGAGTGCTGCACTGCTTCGGTGCCTTCTGTGCATAGGGATTTTCTAGGGTCTTTTGTTCTCACACTCTTGTATGCTCACTCATTTTTTAAAATATAATATGTGGTACCATCTACGTTTCCAAAAAAAATATCAGATAATGTAAAGCATCCATTTCACTTAAGGTCCAAACAAACCATCCTAGTATGCATCATGTCCACATCAGCATGTGCCCTTTGATTGTACAAATCTACATAAACAACTAAATATGATTGACAATTCTTCCCTAACCTTGCAGTGGGCAAAAATCTAAACTTTAAATATAGTATCAGCTTGTCTCATGGGAATAAAAAGTCACATACAGATACCAATACATCTAGATTATAGTAGTAAAAGGACTGTTTATGTTTCTAAAGCTCCTTTGCAAATTCAAAGACAGTTGTACTCCCAAAAGTAACACATCTATGCAGAAATATGTGATGTAAAAGGGCCATACCAGGAAAATCCAGTTACCATAAGCAGTTGCATAGGGGTAAACTAACAGGATCGTCAATTGTGACCACCAATTTCACTTAATAAATTTCCATGATACATAAACCCTTATTAGGAAATAATGGATACTATGAAAAAAAAATTGCACATTTGTAAAGGCCAGCAGTTCATCGCCATCAAGCATATTCCTCAGTATATTCCCTTCAGTTCAGAAATATTCTTACTGTAAGGTGCCATTTGACTGTGAAGCAGCAGTCATCTGGGAGCTCACTAGAGACGCAAGAATGAAGATCTACAAAAATATAAGATTCGCAGAAGGTTAACAGATGATCCTAAAGCACTAATGACAAAACTACAACAGCATGATGAAGTATTTCAATGATTGATGATATCGCATATTCAAAGAAAAAATAGAAGCGGAAAAGACTGAAAATTCATAAAATAAACAAAATGTGCAGAGACAAGTAAATAAGGTGTGCATCAGACTAGTCATCAGAGACTTATCCCATTGTTAAACCAAAAAAAAGGAACACAACAATAACCACAACAGCAATAACAACAACAAGAGAAAGATGAGCAAGATGGAGAGGAAAACCTGGAGGGATCAACAACAACAGCAGCCATGCACCATCAGTACAATAGGAGCAACAACAAAAGTGGTGACAATGGCAAACACACCACAAATAGCAGCAGAAGTCGGTGGACTACGGTTTCCACTGGTTGGGAAAGAACCAAAAAAAAGGAAGAAGAAGAAGTGGGCGATGCACGGGACAGAGGAAGGAGAAAGCCCCAGCAGGAGTTCTGGAGGACCCACAGCACCCTCTGCTGGGGGCTTCTCTTTCTGTTGCACAACAGGAGAAAAAGCAAAGAGTCCATTTGGACTCTTATCCGCCAAGAGAGAGAGAGAGAGAGAAATAAAACCCTCCACTGCAAGGTTCCTTCTTGCGCAAGCAAGAGGAAGAGAGGAATCCCGGTAGAGAGGGTGCAGGACCCACTAGAACCCCCCCCCCCACCAAAAAGAAAAAAAAAGAAAAAAAAATCAGGAATCATCTCTCTCTCTCTAGTGGACCAAAAACAGAAAAATAGAAAGGAGGAGGTGAAAAAAGAAAAGAAAGTAAACTGGAAATGGTATCCCTTGGACCCCCCATCATCCCCATTTGCTCCCTACCCCCAGGGGGACTTCACAAAGAGTTGAATTCTTTGATCCCTTTGGTGAAGAAGTCTCTCTTGAGTTAAAGAGCTCTCTCAAGCACTTTCTTCAAGATTTCAAAATCTTGAAGGTTTGTATTGTAATCTCAATTCAAGATCGTCATTTGACAAGGTGTGCTTCATGTCTATCGTAGCGTACTATTTATGCACCATCGGTGGGTCCCAACATAAGTCGAGTCTATTTAAATGATCAGATTGAAATTTCATGAAAAAAAGAGTGTAGTGCGCCTATCGAGGCATACTATTCATGCACCATCGGTGGGTCCTGACATAAGTCGAGTCAATCCCAAACTACTGAATTGAGATTTTAGTCACTTATATATGGAAGGGGGATGCGGCATGCCTATCGAGGCATACTTCATATGCTACCCAACGCTTGCCTATCTCCAATTGGGGTATTCCTCATCGGTACATAGTATTTCCTTATTTGAATTGAGATTGCCTCATGCCTCATCGCAACGGCACGCATGCGAGGCATTATTGAAGGGAACTATTGCGGACCAAAAGTCGAGACTGGTGATTGGAGACATTACCATGGTCCAAAAATCCCTATTGGTTTGCTTAATTTAACATAAATGTGCATGGCACACTTCCCTATGCACTATTCACCCTGGCAACGACTATTCCCATGTGGGTACTGCAAACAAGCAGCAACATGAGGCATCACAGCACTTAAAATAATAAGTAGATTGGTTTTGACTGGCACCAACGTGCATGGTGGTGCACTTTCAGGCGCACCATTCACCCTTGGCGACGACTGTCTGGATGAGACAGGCAGGTAACAAATACGAGGTGACGCTGAGCCACCCTTGATGACCAAATTTGGGTACGCATATGAGCGCATGACATGATTTGCTTTGATTAGCCTTTTAGAATGCATAAATGCTTGCACATTTTTCAAGGTGTTGAGGTGCCTTGTCGGCTGAAAGTCAACCCTAGATGTTGTACGACATTGCCACATTTGAAATAATAAATTGGTTTACTATGTGCATGGCACATTTATCGAAGTGTACTATTCACCCTTGGCGACGATTGTCCTAGGTGGACCCTACAGATAGGAGACGACACATCACTCGTTTATCTCAAATTTAAGACGCACATGAGTGCATAGCGTGATTTGCTCTTATTTGTCCTTCGAGGCACATGTGGGTGATCGGCATGCTTTTTTTTTCGAGGTACTATCCACCCTTAAAGACGATGTCTCAGGTGGACCCCGCAGACGGACAGTGACTCAAGATGGTACACAATATTCACTATTCAATTCCAAATGAAAAAAAGTAGGTGATTTCTATAAGAATCTAGATTTTGTTCCATGTTCAAAAAGGGCCTCTTTTCAATTCCTAGCGTATCTTTTGAAAAGGGGATAGGAGGGAAATCTGGGGATTCTTGCGTGTAATACCCTCCTTATTTCCCTTTCTAGTCTCCTAAAGTTCTTGAAAGGGAGTAACATGAGGGTAAAGTGTCTTTCGATGCGTCCTCAAATCTGAGTTCTCGTAATCTTTCAAAATAAGATTCTAAAATGTAAACAACTTTTCCTAAAATTTGGATTCAAGAGTTGATGATGTGGCTCTTTCAAGAATCTGAATTCCTCCAAAATTTAGAGTCCCAAAAGTGTTCCCAAGCAATGCATGTAAAGTGTAAACCACGTTCTAATTGTTCTGAATATACAGACAACTGAATGAGATACAATAGAAATGTTGAACTGAAGATGAAACTATTGGCAGATCCATGGTCACAATTGGTCGAAAATTGTTTTCAACCATTTCATACCGCCAGACTATACCAAAAAATATAAAAAGAAAATAAAAATCTACATAGAATTAGATTTTCAACAAGAAACTAGATATTGATTAGATATTGGGTTGAAATGGTTACTTTGGCTGGATCCAATCCAAACACAGGGTTTACCTCCACAAATAAATGTAGAAAGCCCTCCAATATTTAGATCCACCTTCTAGCTTATTAATCTGTTGGTTTTCCATCCCCAATATTAAAGTCAAACTAAAACAATGAACAGAACAGGGTTTTTGGCTGCCAGTCAGTTCAATGCAGTCAAACAGCACACATGAATGCCTGCATCCCATTGCATCATCCAATTCGAGATGAGTGGACCAATGCCAATCTGCAGATGCGTGCATCAGATCTCAACCCGCATGTGCATCATTTCTCAGTCAACTGAGAACCAAGCTGACCATAGCAGTGCATGTCTAATGAGGTTTTAAATCTTGATGCTGGATATAGCCATGTCTTACCCAAAATTTGATAGCCTTGGAACACTGGAGATCAAAAAACTGCTTCTTCAATACAATTCTTGCCAATATATTTGGATTGCTCCTCCAAGAATCCCAAGGTCTCAAATCAAATTTTCTTTTCAAGAGAAACTAAGATCCATAGACTTAAAGAAGAATTCTCAATGAAATAGTGTTAATCGAAGAGAGTACATGAAAAATCACATACAAAAGAAACAATGACCAAAGCGTTAATCTCCCAGAATCAGGCATGTACTCTTCAACTTTGAAAAAGAACCTATGAGGGTCTAGGTCTATAGATCAGACATGTGTACTAGAACTTGAAAGAACTCTACGAAATTTTGTTCAAATAATTGTGTATGAAGGTCTAGGTCTATAGATCAGACATGTGTACTAGAACTTGAAAGAACTCTACGAAATTTTGTTCGAATAATTGTGTAAGTTCAAGCAAGAGCGAGCTAATGAGCATGCATTGGAGGTATACTAATCTGTCTTATTAAACAGCCTAAAATAGAATAACAAGAAAGGGCAAACGTCAGCCTTCTATCACATGGATAATGGCCATTTGAAGTTCCATCTTGGCAAAAGATAGATTATGAAGATCCTCAAAAGAAAAAAGAAAAAAAAAATCAAATTGAGTCTCCATCCCCTCTAAGCCCCCATTAAGTGCCCAGCTTTTCACCTCAGTCACCAAAAGGATGATAAAGCAACAGGCATATCATTATAAAGCCGTCAAATTCCACATTTCATTAAGGGCATGTTTGTAAACCAACTGGAAGCAGTTTTGGGCTTGGGCTTCCGGAAGTTTCAGCCAGTTATTCTGATCACGGAACATTAGACCTTGGACGTTACTTCTGTGGCAATTTCTCCCTACCAAAAGCTCCAAATTGGAGCTTCCAATATTGGAGAAAAAGGTTGGGGTAGCCAGAGAGAGATCCTTTAGTGTTGCCGTCCAAAATCAGTTATATCCACTATTACCGGATACTTTTCATGTTCGAATCGGCACTCAAAGTGGCTTCCAAACAAAAAATTTGCCAAAGACGTCCTTAAATATCTTTGGATGTTGTTAGCCTGCGGAAGGAAGTTAGCTATCACTAGCTACTAGTCAATCATCTAAGAGTCAACGATGGAGGTGAAACCATACAGATACTAATTAGATGAGTATTCATACCAGGGCAATTTTTTATCCCCAAATTCAAAACCAGTATTGATCCAACGAAGATTTTGTGGTGGACCAGGAGACATCAAAAAAAAAGATCCAAACCCTGAGTTGCGATGACCAAAAAATCTCTCCAAAAATTGCTATAGGAACCGTAAATTATCCATTAAGATTTTAAAAAAATGCTACAGGAACCGTAAATTATCTCATAAAATCTCCGACAAACAGTTCATCCGATCCGATACAGGTGCTGCAGATAAAAAGCAACCCAACGATCATATCCAGAGAGAGAAAAATTAAATTCCACGAGAACAAGATGGCGAAACGGGATCGTCGGAAACCTAATTCCTCTTGCCTGCAACAGCAGAAGAGCGATCGCGCAGCCCCACCGGGACGGCGAAACAAACCCCGAGCGGAGCTCCATGCCTGCGCAGGCGCTGCTGCTGCTGCCCGCGAGGAAGGGGCGTGTGAACTGAACGGGGAGTCCAAAGGAATGTCGCGGGCTCGGAGGCGAAGCGGCTTATATAGCTTTCACGCGAAACTCGCGTTCGTCGCTATCTCCGCACGTTGGGTCGCCAAATTCGGGAACGGAGAAAAAGTACCAATCCCCCACAGTCTCACTGATATATGACTCAAATACCCCTCCCGTCCCTCCGGTCTTCAGATCTATCTAATATTGTTGGAAAGTTCCCGCTCCGAGATAAGGATGCTTGCGTAAATCCCGCTGTGCTGCAACAGCTTGGTCAAGCTGTTAACACGGTGGCCAGCCAATAAGCGGTGAGCCAATGGCGAGGTGCAACGACAAATAGACAGCGTCACGGTTAAGGTGGGAGTAACGACTCTAGGCCAACTTAATTTCAAATTGACAAAAAGAGGTAAAGGACACTGATACTGCCGTAGATTTCCGGTGCCAGTTACCGGTTACCGGCATCAAAGAACAGCATTAAATATAATTGGATTTTGTCCATTCGGACTCTCTACTTTTAATTATGTTTTTATATTTTAAATGAGTTTATGTTATATTTTATCATGTGCATGTATAAACATATGAACACATGTATCTTTAAATATTTTCTTTGTCCCCATATCTTATTTTTAACATTTGGACATGTTTAGCATGCGTCATGTCAACATTAGAAACACCCGTATCCTATCTAACATAATACAGACCTATGAACTCTCAATTCTCCAACTAGTGTCTTCTTATCTCTGCTTTTAAGAGACTCAATCAAGCATGTTAGGAGGCCTCCAAGAATCCGTAATGTACATATTTCCAAAGATCCAGCCCTTCAGAAAAGGTAGAATCACTGAAATATTTATTTTTAAAATCTCTAAATTAGTTTTCTCTATATCTTAGGATCTTGAAAATTAGGAACACTCGTTGAAAATAAAATGAATCTTACTTGTTTAATATTCATTAGTTAGTGAATTAATTTGACAAATAAGAAGATAGAGAATTTGGAAAAAAGTTGAAGCTTTAACAGATCTTAAAGTTTGAAAGTTAATAGATCTAGAGAATATCGAACGAGTCTCGATCTTGGTCAAACGTGTTCCGTTGCTTTCTGTTGACTCATCCCAGGGAGCGTCGACAGGCTGCACTGCCAAACTGCGGGTTTTCCGTTCGGTCTTTCCTGTTGCCCAATGATGAAAGGATTCCTTGTAATTAATATAACTAAAATAAAACTTCCTAAATCCACCTGCATCCAAATCTAATTTTAATATTTTTTTTAACAAGTAACCTAGTAGTGAGGCAAGAGAACTCCTGTGGAATGACTAGAGATCTCTAAAGATACGAGGTTTCTCAGCAGTGGAGGAAGCATGTCACCTACCTGTGATCCAGTTGAATTTTGTAAAATATATGAAAACGTAATCATTTTGCTCTATTAAAGTTTAGATTCGTTGATCTCGATCTATTAAAGTGATTCTATTGTTTTACTGATTCCAACTTAATAAAATGACTCTATTGATTTATTATCTAAGTGATCCTACTAAACATCATTTCTCTTCTCTGCATAAACTTAAATCATACCTTTTTTGATTTGTATGGAACGAGAATTTATCACCCTTAAAAGGGACAGGGTGTCTTGCCCTTCAGTAACCCGTCAATGGCAACCCATCATCCATGGTAGGTGACATGCTTCCTCCACTGCTGAGAAACCTCGTATCTTTAGCCTCACTTTGTTTATGGAATAAGCTCTGAATAAGATGTTTTATTCTCCTAAAATCTTTTAACCCACTTTGGTGGAGGGGAGTGCTTAACCCAAAGTGCTATGGGTTATACCAGGGGTTAAGCGGAATAACATGAGTATTTTAAACTCTTTATTCCACTCTTTATTCTCTTCTTTATTCTACTTATTCTTATCAAATCATTTGAAATAGCGCAGTGCAATTCTACTTATTCTGGGTGGAATACCAACTACTTACCAAACTAAAATACCTCTTATTCTGGTTTAAGAAATCCCTTCCTCCTTATTCTGGTTTAAGCTATTCTGCAAACAAACTGAGCTTGGTGGGCTAGGGTCCTTTCAAATGTCACCATCCACTATGCCATCTTCTCTCCACCACCTTCACAATAGTAATGATGACAAGTTCGAGAGGTAACTAGGTGGGTGAAGGAAGAACATGTTCTCGTGCAATTTTATAGTATCTCCCTTGTTTTTCTCCTCCATCATGGCCCTCCTATCGTTGCCGTCCTTTCCTTTTATTTTTACTCTTCTTCTTTTTTTCTTTTCTTTTTTCTTTTTCTTTTTTAATAATAAGAGTCTAGAGGTTGATTATGTACAACTATTTACAAGCGACCGGCATTCTAATCGGAAATCCAAGATATTCCTCTAAAGTTGAAGATAATTTCAACTCGGTCGATAGATCCGCCTAATTAGACGATAATTTTAAGTCCGTTTGATTTCTAAAAAAATAATCCCATAGACCAGATGATAAATATTCCAACAACACCGTAGGACTACATGACTGGAAGATTTTTAGGCCCCAACCAAAATCTAACGTGAGACCTCCCTTTTGCAAGGGAGGTGGTGAACTATATTCACCCTTTTGTTGTTCTTCCACATCTCTTGCCTGATTTCTGGTCATGAATCCGGCGCTCCACCTCTACCCCCACCGTCCCTCACTGTGCAGCTTCCTACCATCCTTCCCCCTCCACCATCTTTGTACCCCGCAGCCCTCCCCTCTGCCTCTTGTGCTCCCTTTTTGCAGTATCATTTTGTTGCTCCCCTCTGTTGGCATTAGATCCTTCGGCGCTCCTGATATCCACTAATATGGGCTGCGACAACAGCTACCTTTCCGATCTTTCTTCTCCAACGGTCACACTATATCTGGTACTTCTAGACGGTGATTCTGCAACCTTGCAAGTTGCTCGTGTTCTCGTGGCCATCACACGCCCAAATGGAAAAGCGTTCTTCCGAGCACTTGATCCATATCTTAGCCTCTACGCAGGCTTCTTCCACCTTGGACGGCGCTCCCTTTGCTCCGACAAGGATGCCTAATGCAGTGGCGGATCCAATGTACAACCAGTGGGGTCCCAGGACCCCACTGGAATTTCGAAATCCTAAAGGCCCACCCCAATATTTACTGTCTAGGACCCCACTGGCCACAGATGCAGGAACCCACTGGGCTGCCCGATCGCCCAGCCCACTTAGGCAGGCCGCAGGCCCAGAGGACCCCACTGACTCACTATAGGACCCCAGGACCCCACTGACTCGTGAGTTGCTCGAACTCGGCTCTGAGTTGAGCTCGACTTGTTTGCCTAAATGAGTCAAGCCCGAGCTTAAGATGAAGCTCGTTTTAGTAAACTAGCCGAGCCAGAGTTCGATCGAGCTCACGAGTTGGCTCGCATCAAAATAAACATTAATACTTAATTTAAATCTCTCAAATACACATCAACCACATGAATCAACACGACTTGCAAGTGCTGGAGTAGCAGCTACTCGAACACGTGAAGTATTCTGAAGCATATAAGCCACCAGAAATTTTTCACGTAGCCGATGTAGGACTAATAGGTAAGCCGTAAGCGTGCTGGGCGGGTGGGCTTTGGGCTTGCAGTTGGGCGGGTGCGGCTGGGCCTGGGCGGGTGGGCTTGCAGCTGGGCGGGTGGGCTTGCAGCTGGGCGGGTGCGGCTGGGCCTGGGCGGGTGGGCTTTGGGCTTGCAGCTGGGCGGGTGCGGCTGGGCCTGGGCGGGTGGGCTTTGGGCTTGCAGCTGGGCGGGTGGGCTTTGGGCTTGAAGAGGATGGCTTTGTAGGACTGTTGATGGACTGGCTTTAGGCTTGTTAATTAAGTGGGCTTAACTTAAATGAGCTAGGCTCGGGTTCGGTGGGCAATACTCAATATGAGGACCCCACTGGATCAAATTCCTGCGTCCGCCACTGGCCTAATGGGTGTCAGCTGATCTCTATCGACATCTCTCCAAGGTGGTCATCTTCGGCGAACTCCCCCGGCCAATGGTTGTGGATATTACCAGTGTATTTTGTCTGTTGTTTTGGATCTACCTTTCAGTTTCACCTATGGTTAGGATCGGTATGGCTATGGTGTATGCGGCCGTCCTCCTCCCCTATTCTTACTTCTCTTTCACTTATTTGTTGGTCTCCCTTACTTTGTATTGTTTTCCCTTTGTACTGTATCTCTTTGTACTATTTTCTCAGTAAATGAAATGGTAGTTGGTTTTATGTTTCAAAAAAAAAAAAAAATGGAAATACCAAAAAAGTCATTATGCATGTTCTTAGGTATCTTAAAAATTAAAAAATAATAATAAATTAAAATTAAATATTAAAAAGATTATTTAATGGTGAAGATAATAATTTTATTCTTATCCTGATTCTCAAAATATAGAGTCTATTGTTCTATCCTTAACCTTAACCTTATCCTTTTTCTTATGTATTTACACTCTTATCAGATAACATTACAATTCTATACAAAATTCTTTGTCCCTCAATTCCTGTCAGTGTAGGATAAATATGCATTATCTTATCATATATAATTTTTATCAAAATATTTACATTCCTTTTGCCCCCATTTTGGTTTTCTACTCTATAATTTCTCTGTGTTGGATTACATAGCCACAAGAATTCTACATATTCAAAAGGATATCCAGAATAGAGGAAATTCTAAGTTGCTTTACAAGATCTATGCTCTTATAGCTTGTACAAAGTTGTGTTTGCAAAGGTAATATATCTTTGCCCTATAATTCAGTTCCTCTACCTACTCCAATGTTTATTTTTCTACCAGTCAAACAAATGAGTACCGCAACATAAAGCATATTTAAAGTGATATTCTGAGGAAGCAGAGGCTACCCTCTATTGATTATAAATTATTTTTACAGGTCACAAGGATAATAATATATTTGAACTTTTAGATGGATAATCTCTCGATGATAATAATCATAAGAAGGTATAGAATGGTAATTTTAAGGGGGTATTTTTAAAAATAAAAGTTAACGCGATAGCTGTAGGCACCCATTTCTTTAATCTCCGATAAAGATGACTGTGAAAATATTCCTATTTAAATCAAAAGTGGTAGACATCCAACCGGAGGAACATGCTCCCAAGCATGGAAGAAGCAAGTGTTTCATGAACCACAATAATAAAGGCCATTTTGGCAAAATCTTCACTTGAAAGTTATTTTTGACGTTCACTTTTTTACATAGAATGAGTTAAGTGAGAAAGGTTATAACTAATTCTAATTTATTACGAAAGTTAACTTTTTTATAACAACTTCACTCTATTTTTAATATTATAAGCTCCTCTTTTATAACTTTTGGTTGAAAGTCAAAACATAAAAAAAATATTACATAAATGACTTTCAAGATCTATTAATTTTTATAAAAAATAATTAAATAAAAATACAAAAACACTTTCAAATGAAAATTACGTCAAACACAACCTAAATATCGTATCTTTTTAACTTCATCGACCTAACAATTGCACACGAGTTGTCGAGTTCCTCATGTTTGCATTATGTCACAGATGGAGATACAAACTTCTCTCTTTTACCAGAGAATTTACAACTTCCTTATTAAATATGTAGACAACTACTCAACGCTGTCCGTTGACTCCTTTCAAAAGGATTCGCATTAAACACAAAACGCCCTATTTATGGTCTTCTGCAGTCGCAGGGCACGGAAGGGAGGCATGGCATAGCCGATCAGGGGAGACAAATGGAATGCCAACTCTTTAGAGACACGCAGATCCCGCATGTGTCCGCTTATAAATGGTGCAAAGTAAAGTTGTTGGGACAGTTTTTGTCTATGACCACCGAATTTGGTAGCTACCTGTTAACATCTTACAATAAGAAAGTAATGTATCTAAAGATCATTATAAGTCCCGTTTGGTAATTATTTTAATATTTTAAATTTTAGAGAAATTCAGATTCCAACAAGAGCCACATGATTCATCTCTTGAATTCGAATTTTAAGAGAAGTTGTTTATTTTTAAGAATCTTATTTAGAAAGCTCATAATAATTTAAATTTGAAGACACATCAAAAGGCACTTGTATCCTCGTATTACTTTCTTTTAAGAATTTTAAGAGAGTAAAAAGGAAAAAAAAAGATAAAATTTAGATTCTCAGAGGATTTATCTACTTTTTTAATTTGAAAAAAGTTTTATATTTTTTAAATTCCCACATAATATGAGGACTCCAAACATGAGATATAATTATTATTATTAAACAAAGTCATAGACAAATTTTGCCGGTTGTAAGTTTTTTTTTTCCGAGTGAAAAATCTTGAATCTAGGAACACCGCTTGAGTAGGACAGAACCGTTGTTATTATGAAAACCATCTCCCATTGGGAGAAAGTATTGTGGTTATTTTGATTTGAAGTCTTTTTATTGAAAAAGACATGTAATAACTTGGCCAATTCAATCATCTGACCAGGAAATATATTTTCATCTATAGACTTCATTTTAATTAGTTTTTTTTTTTTTTTTTACTTTTCAGTTTTCATAATCTTCCAGTACATTTATACGTCCATATAATCTTCATATTTTCTCAAAATCCTTCACAATCTTTGAACTGTCTATGGAGGGTTAAAGGGCCTTTTAGAGATATTTTAAGTGAATGTAAGGACTAATAAAGAGTATAAAGATTGCAAAGATTTATAAAAATATTAGAAAATTATAGGGACTGAAAAGTGAAAAATCCCTTTTAATTCTCCTACTATAGTCTCTCCATTAATAAAGATATAAATAGTTAGTCAATAAAACAGCTGATTAAAATAAAAAAGGCATATTTCCATCCATTAGCTTCCACGTTCCAACAGGACAAGGATCAAGACTTTTTTTGTGAACATTAATGAGAAGCGGTTCACCGATGGTGGGGTTGGGTCGATCTGATGGCCCGCAGCAGGCAGTTGGCGAAGATGATTGCGTGCACGCTGTTAGGCAAATCATAGGAGTAGTGTGCTGTCGCGGCCCACGGCGTGGTGCGGGGCCGCGTGGATCGCCCGGCCTCGCGACCGGCATCATTGCGCTACACCTTGCCCGCCGCGAGGGGAATCATATTGCATCTCGTGCCACCACGCCAGCCGCGCCCCCCGATGGCGCACGCAAATCGAAGAGTGTGATGACCCAATAAAACGTTTTAAAATTTTCAGAAAAAGAGTTAGGAGGTGGCGATCTTTATGATGATATTTAAGCCGTGGTTTTATCACTTTATGACGAGGAGACGAGAGTCGTCGATGCTACTGCTAAACAAACATAGGCTAATAATTGACTTGTCGGGTCGGGCCATTAGAAATGTAACTGGGTCAAATTCGAAACCGAGATAGATTCGTTATCTTTATTCCCCATGGAATTGATTTAAAAAGATTACCTGCTGTTAACTTATAAGTTAATAATTAGTTAACTAATTAAATTTTATATTCACTTTAAAAAAACGTGTTTCCATTATCTCTTCCACTACTAGGGAATTATCTCGTGATTAACGTAAAATCTTATAATCAATGGAATAACAGGGTTATTGGTTACGATTTGCAACCCTACTCACGATCTTAGCCCACGCAGACGCCTATGATGAGCGCGTGTTCGCGGTCACGCGAGGCTCCAGACTGCTCTGCAGCTTGCTTCTCTGATCCTTGGAAGTACGTGTCTTTCCTAACACAGAAGTGGGACGGGGGGAATCATGGATGGAAGTGGCCTCCCTTTGCAGCCGTCGGTCCGAATGGAACTGGTTTAGGTCGGCGACAGCGGCCTCTCTGGACGGTTGCACAAGATGGAGTCGCAGCGCTTTTGTTTTGGAACCAGGAAAAATACATCAGGCGGCTCGCCCAAACTTTCCTTTAGAAGGTGGAAAGCAGGGACGCCAATGGATTAGTACGCATTCGTGGTGGATTCATTTCATGACACTATCTACTCACTGTTAGGGATGATGTTTCCAGGATTTTTGTATACAAAGATAAGATAGATTTTATTATTATTTTCTCATAGTAAATAAATTATTTATTCTTATTTTTATGTGAAGGAAGACATATAATGGTTCATGGACAAAAGTCCAAAGATCTCATCTTACTATGGTATCAATTTAAAAAGAGTACCCGTTAATAGACTGATAAATTAGTAATTAATCAGATAAATAAATTACTCCTGTACTTTATGCACTCAGTTAGAAGAGGTTTGCATGCCTTGTCTCATTCGCCGTTCATATCGATTCAAATAATTAATCTATGACAAATACTTGGTGCACACTTGAGCTTAGTGCACACCTTGGATGTGCACTAAGCTTTTTTATATCTTATTTTTAAAAACTTATGTTTTCAAGTTGCGGCTGAGTTGATTTACACATCCGTACAAGACACATTTTAATTCAGTAGTTAGAAAAAATTTAAAATTTAAAAATTATTTTAATATTATTTATTTTTTTAATTTATTTTTAAATTTTTATAGACGTCAAAATAGAATATGTCTTGTAGGGACGTGCAGGTCCGTTCGGCCCGACATAAAAAAAAATATATATTTTTTAAATAAAAAAAATTAATTCACATGAAAAATATACACTAACACGTGTGTGTACTAAGTATTTCTCTTTACCTATTAACTGAGCTATAAATTGATCAAATAATTATATTATCGCTACCATTTGCATCGCCGGTGAGAATTCGTCCATCCACAGCTGCGTAATGCTGGGGGACCAACGAGCATCGCATTCGTGTAATCCCTCTTTGCCGATGCACACGCGAAACGGGTTCCTCACATGGTTAAGACTTTAGAATGCGGCGCGACCACGTGCCCGCGGGTCCCACATTGACGCCGGCGCGCAACATGGATGCATCACGCGGCAGATGATGACCGTTTGCGTGGGCGGTCCTCCCGCAATGTCCAGTACGGATGTAAACTGGTTGAATTTAGTGTAGATTTATGATATTATATCATGGATTTAGGTTGCATTTGTTTGAGGTAGTAGGTAGTGAGAATGCACTACCTAACTTTTTAAAGATTCTATTAGAATAAAAGAGAGAGAGAGAAGTTAAATAATTTTGTACCAAGTGTCTAAATTTAAATTTTAGATTTTTGAGATAATTTAAAAAATTGATGAGACAAATGATTATTTGTTTCAACTTTTTCTTATTTTAATTTCTTTTACTATCTTGAAGCATTGGAATTTCCCCATTACTTCAAACAAACGCACCCTAACAATACTATTTCGTGACTGTCATATTAAAATAATAATTGGTCGGATAATTGAATTTTTAATATTTTATATATATTTCATTAAAAAATTATATCAATTATTTGTTACCTGCTATCTATATTGGTTTGGAAACATTATTTATTACTTGACCTATGAACTAATAATTGGTCCAATAATCGGGTTATCGGTTACCATTCACATCTTTAATGTCTAGCACTTTAAGTCTGTGAGCCAAGGATGCAAACCAAAAAATTAAAAAATTAAAAAAACTAATGAGAACATAAATGACGTTTGCACATGTTTTACACCCTTATCAATGACTGCCTTGCCAAGTTATCATTATAAATTCTTCCTAGCAAAGTGACGTGTGATTGAAAAATAATAGACAGAAAGCAACAGATGAAGACTTAAGGGGGAGAGAGAGGTTTTTAATTTTACAAATAGAGTAATGGAAGTAAATGAACAGGATAAGGTCATTTTATAAAAGCTTTTTTTAATTAGACCTCATCAGGTTGGCGACAATAAATTTTTTGGTTGATTAAAATAATGACTCACTCGATCTGTGTCCTATGGATAAGAGACTACTTAAAAAAAAATGAAAGAAGAAGATTACAAAGTGAGTGAACCAAGGTAGTTTTGCTCCCTTACAACGGTAAGATTGGAAATTTGGGGGACTCTTTTTGTTGGGATTGCGGGACTTTGAGACCATTCAACTATTCAAGCATGCGACAATGGCTGCCCCTCCAGGGCATTTCTTACAAGAGGAAACCATGCCCGGCTGTCAACGTAAGGATATTCTCATAAAAAGACTGTGGATATGATTACTCACAAATCATTAATCTCACAATTAAATTGAATAAGGGATAGGTGGAATGGCCATTGAAAACATTTTTCTCATTTAAGTCTTTGAAAAATAAAGGATAATTCAGATATCGCCAACAGCCAGTTGGAATGATTTTGACAACCAGCCAATTCTTAAGGCCATTGTCCCTCAAATTTTGTCCACATGTATTTAATTCTTTTCCAACTTGCGCTCATTCCAAACCTAACGCTATTCTTGACCTACTTTTCACTGTGTCCAACTTATCTTTAGGGTTAACGACACATCGTTATAGACACTCTTCAATGTGCACTGTTCTATTTCCTTTTCTGATGACTGAATCTACCCAACAGGGTGTCTCCCATTGAAGTTTCTCTACGCCAAGAGCCCGTTTGTTCAATGTAAAATTCATGACGTGCACAGAAAATTTGATCACGTACGGATGCCAAAATTCAAGTCTGGAGACATCGGTATGCGGATTTTTCTGTTCGTTTGAAAATTTTGTGGTGCCAAATAGGGATGCAAATGCCGATCGATAATCAGATTATTTGCTTAATCATTCGTTTATAGGTCAGTTTACGAATAATCTTTTTAAGTCGATTACATAAAAGATACGGCAATGGATATAATTTTTTTTTTTAACCGGATACATGACATATTAAGATCTGTTTATCTAACTAATTATTAGCTTAAACAACAGTTAACGAATGATAATTTTAAATTGATAGTTTAATAGATACAGTCAAAAATCTATCTTACATCCTCATTGAATCTGACCTGCATCCCAGCTACCAAATAATTTATTAATCTACTTTTTGAAAAAAACAGTGCATCCATGTTGTACCAGATGCACCGTAAACTCGAGTACATCTGAAAAATAAAGAGCATATTTAAACACTACAACGTCTCACCATATTAATTGCTTGACATTACATTGCACTGCACCGCTCCCTCGTGGTGCGGCAAGCATTAATTGTTCTATTTTTTTTTAGTACTAATAATATGTTGTCTGGACGGCCGCAAATGTTCTAGGAAATGCATCACGAGGACGAGGAGTATGCGTTTTTTTCTGGTTCTCGCTTAAAAGCTTCTTACTTTGCAAATAGACCCTTATAGAACATAAAATATCGGTTAGAATTCGTAAATATGAATGTAGAATGGAATGCATTCATTTAAAGAAGTAAGGGGGCTTTTACATCAGCCACTTAAGAATTTCCTGTATGCTGAGCTGTCAATTTAGTTTGGCTCTCCTTTATATTGAAACTTGGAAGAAGATAATTAAATATGAAAATCTTAAGAAGCGTGTTTAATTTATGCCCCTGGATGGCGGGGAGGGGGAGTCGGCAGACTTGGACGACTAGGATCCATTTGGTGAGAAGTAAAATGCCACGCATATTAAAGTTCTCAGAAAAGCCAGTAACGTAGTTGCATAGAAAACATTGGTCACTGAAAAACTTGGTGCATTGACCATCTGTAAAGCCAAATTATGTAATACTTGCTACAATGTTTCAGAATATTACAGCTGCAACAGCCATCTAATCACGAGATCGGACGATGCATAATGACTGTACCGCTCAATACATTGCAAGAGGTATAACAGAACTTAAGATCCATGCATTGTCTAATCTTATAATTGGATGATAGTTGCAATTATAATGTCTTGAGATATTAGCCGCATTGCAATAAACATTACTCCTCCAAATATATGCATCCATCCTAAGAGAACAAATGTAATTTTTTGAGCTGCCTAGGACAGTTTGCTCGTTACTTGCCTCCCAATTGGGAGGTCTCAGGTTCGATCTTGATTAGAACTTAAAAACTCCAGTAATGCAGCCTATAGTGTTGTTGAGATCTTTATCCCCTGGTCCGTGAGATTACTTCTTCGGATAATCAGGTGGACCTGAAATTCTCGCCCAATTAGACGGACTTCTCGACCGGTACAAAATTATCTCCAACTTTAGAAGATATCTTGGGATCGATCTCTGGTCATTTGTAAATACCTGTATATACCTAGCCACTGTGCCACTGATAAAAAAGAAGAAGAAGAATTTTTGAGCTGCCCATGAACGAGGTTTCTTGCATTATCTTTTTTCCCTCTCTCGGTAATCTTTGACATTCAATCTTGAAAGAATCTTAGTTGGTGCTCCGTACCCTGGGGGGATAATGCACACCCCATTTGATGTGCACACCACCTGGGTATTTCTCATTTTGAAAACTCATTGCTTTGGATACTTCTCTCTCTCTCTCTCAAATGACAAAGTATGTTTATGTTCTTCTTGAAATGCTTCTCCTCGAAATGCAATTTTCTCTCAATATTTAGCTCAGATCTCAATGCTTTGGATACTTCTCTCTCTCTCTCTCTCTCTCAAATGACAATGTTTACGTTTCTCTTGAAATTCTTCTCCTCGAAGTGCAATTTTCTCTTAGAAATATTCTACTCCAAGGAAGTGGGTCCTAGACTAAGTGGTATGGATCATAACTAACAAGATTATGCGGGCAAATGCGGCATGATCGCCCTGGGTCCACACCAGTAAAGATAACGAAAGGATGTGAATTTTTTCCTCTTCCATTACGGTCACTTGATGACTTTGTTTTTGTGTTACTGTATATGGATGTCGTTAGATTTCCGCTCATCCTTCACGAATGTGCAGCAAACAATGTGCAAGTTTCACAACGGCTCCGTGGTGAGCATTTCTCATACCAAGGACGACACCTCAATTTCAGCCCAAGACTTCTGTCATGACTGCCCAGTGGGTACCCAAAAAAAAAAAAAAAAGGAATCAAATTCACGATTAAATCGGAGGATCATAAGTAGAAGCCTGTTTTTTGTTTTTAACAATTAGAAATAAAACAATGATTGAGATATGTGGCTAGACGTTTAGACAAACAATCATTCTTTGAGAGCATAAAGTTTCCAAATTCCGTCCAACTACACTCATTTCCTTTTACAACTTGCCATGTGATTATGAACCAAAGTACACTTTCCAAGCTCTGCCAGTTCATCTTTCAAATTGCGCTATCATTACTTATGGTATCCATCTTCTAGCTTTACACATTTTCTTTTTCTCCTTTTTGGAATCCCCTGGGTCAAGAAACGTGCATACTACCAAAGCTGTTGGCATCAGGTATATATCTGAAAACTGAAAACTATATCCATTCCAGATACTGCCCAGTCTTTAATAAGTTCACGTTTACGTTGCCTTTTAAGCACACAATTGATCGACATTACATTTTGCTCATCTATTAGTACAAGAGCTCTTTGACACCAGTACTATAACCACAACATAATGTTGTTTGTCATTAAACTTAAAAAATGAGTTGTCATGTTGGACCATAAATGAAATGAAGCATCAAACGCACTGCCTATGGTCCTTTTCTACCCGTTTTGGGTAGGGACCTGTCATACCAAAGGTTGATAGAGGTCTGAATAGGAGGGTGCACCCCAAGAAAGGAGAGGAAAGCACTTCACTAAGTGAGAAAAAAAAAATCAGAACTGTCTATGGCACCCTAATCACAAATCAGCCTTGGGCTCATCCATCAACTTCATCAACAGTCGTACACGTCAAATATGGTCAAATATGAGAAAATTTTCACCACTGTTTATGGCACTTTAATCACAATCAGTCTTGCCTCATCCATCAGCTTCAACAAGAGCTGTATGAGTACTCGTACAAGTTATCTCCACAAAGTCCACGTGCCCATCCACCTACAAAGGAAGATACATAAACGTCTTCAAGGTGAAAAATAGAAAGCAAGAAGGGCAGATGAGCCTACCTGAAAGAAAACCTGCGATGTATTTTTTTTGTGTCTAACACTCTGTGCAGAGGCTCCATGGGCAGTTCCAGAAACTTGCATTAGATATCCTTTGCCGAGTCATATTATATATTAGGAGATAGTTTATTTGACAAATTATCCAAGTGGACTATTTCAAATCACATAAAAGGATAAAAGGACTAAGTTTTAGAACAATGTACATCCAGGACCAAACTTTGGAATTTACGTAGGCAGTTCCAGAAACCTGCACCATATATCCTTCCTCAAGTAATATCTTAGGATATAAGTTTATTTGACAAATTATCCAAGTAGATTCTTTTTTTGGAGGGGGGGGGGGGGGGGGAGTGGATGGTACCACTGCGTAGTACAAAATGAGAACCAAAGTTACAAGCATGGAATAAAGGCTCTCTCCAACTTACTCTACAAAATACCAAGACGGTGATTCACAGCTAATCTTCCAAAAGAGCAAAAAAGGAAGAATTATGCACTTGATCTGTACACCGAACTTTCATCCATTCTTTCATCCTATTATAGACAAAAGACAATCATGTCATGAGTAAGAGCTTCCCTTCTAAAGATCCCCTTGTTCCTTTCAGTCCAAATAGCCCATAGAGTTGCATGAAGAATCAGCCACCACATCATCGTTTCAGTCCAAGTAGATTCTGTTAACATTCAAATCACATAAAAGGACTAAGTTGTAGAACAATGTACATCCAGGACCAAACTTTGGGACTTGCATACATCCATGCAAACCTTAGAACAATATCAAATATAAAGTGAGGATAACCAGTGAGAGACTTGACACATTCCTCCACTGGTCAGATGAAGGTAAAAAGTGCCTTGAGTATTAATAAGGAGCAGGCACTGGGTCATGATGGCAACCTATTGAAAGTTTGAAAGGTACTGGTAATCTTAAACATCTATTTAGTTAACAGATCACTACGAACCTACTCGCAAACTGACCAATGATTTAGGCATGGAGAATAAGCATAGGCTTTCCTAATTATATAGGAATCAAACAAACGAGTCACACTCAAATTATGAAGTTATTGGAGAGAATTATATGCACCGTGTAAAGAAATTGCAATATTCAAGAAAAACCAATTCAGATTTAGCTAGCCATCATGAACAGCAACAGTATATATAGTGCTAATTGTGAAAGTATCGTGTAATTGATGGCTAATGGGTTATTCATGAGAATGCAATCATGGTGGTGCTTGTTAGTCTGACCATAAGAATGAAGAATTCATCCTCAATGAATCCATAAGAATGGTTATTGACTACCAACTTGATGCCATCTGCAAATTTTTTTTTTGAAACACTCGTTTGAAAAGTATACTAATATGCTGTAAGAACAATTTTGTGCATTGAAAAATATTGACAGGTATGTGTGTGTGTGTGTGAGAGAGAGAGTACAAATTATACTCCGGTACGAGAGATGGCATTTAAAGTTATTGTAGTAGCCATTGTGAGCTTATTCTTCCACATACTTGAAGATTGGCTATGTAATAAGATAGATTTATTTATTAAAATTTAAGTATATTGACAAAAATGAAAGGTCCTAAGATAGAGGCAATCCCGTTCTACCCTTTATGCATCAACAAAAAATACACGCAAGTAGAAATGAAACTTCATTGAATGTGACATCATCTTATCCGGCAGAATCATGTTGCATATCTTGTCCTGCTTCTGGGTTCATTTCTGAAGCACATCAAAGTGACGGAAAGCATCAGTGAGCTGATCCCTATTTACAAAATAAATGTGAAGTTATTCTCTCATGAAGAAAATGAAAGCAAGCTTTCACAACCAACTTGAGACAAGCCACAGAGGATCTGACCTTAGTGAATCATGTGAAAAATGAAGTAGAACTCAGCTTGATGAAGTGAAAATTAAATCCATCTGCATGAAAAGTCCAGGTCACCTGACATGGCACAAAAAGCAGTATGCACGTGAAGCACCTGTAGAACAGTGAGAAGGCAGCACCTGTAGAACAGTGAGAAGGCAAAATGACCATTTCCACTGTGATTCCAAGACTCCATATAACCTCCTCAGATGAGGGTCATGTTGTCAATCGCTCCATGTGCACCCAACTAAAAATGGATTTAGGCTTGCTGGGAGTGAAGTACTAGTGGGAAATGGCATGCAAAAACTGCCTATACTTGTAAACACCAGATGACACTTCTGTAGTAAGAAGTAAGATATCCTTCGATTTCCACCTCTACATATATTCCCAATGTTCATGAACTTGCCGCATCGTGGCGGTAAATAGCCTATTGTTTGACCAATTTCAAGTATGGATGCCGATATGTGCTTTTTGCCTAAGCACGGAACTAATTTCACCAACTTATCCATCAAAGGTTTGATGGCATCCCTGTTTTTTGCAATAGACTGAAGATATATCTTGGGAGCATGTATGTCGAGCATGACATATTCCAGTTGTTCAAGGGATCCAGGAAAGCAAGGAAACTTGCAACATTGAGTAACTGCAAGCTACACCAAAAAGCCAAATCTAAGTGACCTTTAGATTACTCAGATGGCTTGAATGGAAAATCAAGAACAGACAGACAAATATAACCTATCATCCACAAACAGAGAGGAAACAATCCTTCCCATCTGATCCCATGCAGAGATGCAGATGTTTGAGTATTGAGTGTAACTCTTTGGAATATGGATGGGACTCATCTCCAGAAACAAACCTATGGACCCTTTGATCCACTTGTACTGAACTACAACCAGCCACAACGTTCACACACTTTTCCTTCATCATCGACCTCATTCTTGCCACATTGCCTCTTAACCCATTCATAGCATACATGTTTGAGGCCAGTAGGTATCCTGATGCGTTTGACTGCTCCAACGTCATGACATGTGAGAATGCACGTTCCCCAAGCTGACAATTACCAATGTTCCTACAAGCACTCAACAGAGCACCCCAAGCACTAGCACCAACCCCTACACCTTCAGGCATTTTCTTTATCACCTCAAGGGCGCCACCAAGATCTCCAGCTCTTCCCAACATGTCCACCAGACATGAATAATGTTCTGGAGATGGCTCAAGTGAATAGTCATCATACATCTCCTTGAAGCATAAGAAACCCTCCTCCACCAGTCCTCCATGGCTACATGCAGAAAGCAGTGATAACATGGTTACTTTGTTTGGTTCCACATTTTCCAATTTCATTTCATGGTGCAATGCAAGAGCTTCTCTAGCAAGACCATTCATACCATATGCGCTGATCATTGCAGTCCATGATATTACATTTTTCTTAGGCAGTTCAAGGAAAATTTTACGCGACATGTTTATCTCCCCGCACTTGGCATACATATCTAAAAGTGCTGTGCCAACTGTTAATTCCTTTGCCAAGGTATTCCTAACTGCAATACCATGAACAGTCCTTGAAAGTTTTATCTCTTGTAATTCAGAGCAAGCTTGCAGAATGCTTAACATGGTAACAGAATTGGGTCTCACATGTGCCAACAACATCTCTCTAAAGAGAGCAATTGCTTCATCTGGCATGCCACAGTAAGTATATCCCATTATCATCGTACTCCAGGATATCAGATTTCTATTATCCATCAGCTCAAACAGTTTGACAGCAAGATTCACAAGGCCACATTTGGAATAAGCATCCAACATCATATTCACAACAACCACATTTGATTCAAAACACCTACGAATGACCATGCCATGGATGCACTTGCACCAAACTGCCTGCTCGAGGCTCCTACATAACTGCAAGAGGTTAACCAGAGTCACTTCATCTGCCACAGCTCCCACTGTTTTCATTGAATCAAACAGTGCCAATGCTTCGAAATACTGTTCATTGTAGACTAACCCAGATAGGATACTATTCCAGGAGACGATATTCCTTGCAGACATCTCCAAAAATGTTCTGTATGCAGAATCCACATCACGACATTTTGAGTACATATCAACCAAGGAATTTCCCACAAACACGTCACTTTGGAACCCTCTATTGATCACATATGCATGAACCATCCTCCCTGGTTCAACGTCTCCCAAACTACTGCACGCCTGGAGCACACTAACAAGAGTCAGCCCATCAGGCTCCACTCTGCCTCCAATATACATCGTTCGAAACAGCTGCAATGTGGCCTCGGCTTCCCCACTCTGCGCATACCCACCGATCATCACACTCCAAGAGATCACATCTCGGTCGCACATTTCGTCAAACAGCTGGTGTGCACATTCCATATTATACGATCTAACATAATTGCGAAGCAAGGAGTTCCGAACAGGCAGATGAACCAAAGTTCCCTCCTTTATTACTAAGCCATGAATGCCGAGACTTTCCCGTGTGGCTCCCAGCCTCCAACAAGCCTGCAGCACCAGCACGAGGGTGGACAGATTGGGCTCAAAGCTTGCAGCACGAGCCTCCGCGAAGATACCCAACCCGTCCTCATGGGCACCCTGAGAGAGGAACCCATGTATCATGACATTCCAAGAGACCGAGTCCGGCTTCGCCATGTGGTGGAAGATACTCCATGAGGAATCGACCATGCCGCACCTGCTGTAAAGGCTCATGATAGAGTTGGAGATGGAAGTACGCGACTCGAAGCCGCCCTTTACCGCTGTGGCATGGACCGAGGCGCCCCGCTTCCAGCACGCGGCGCCCCCGCATGCCTTGAGAACGGAATGGATGGAGTCGAAATCTAGCTTTCTTGCCATTTTGTGCTGACGGCATAGGGCATCTTGTTGGCGCTGCGCAGGAGAGCTGCCTCACTCGCCTGGGTATACGAGGAGGGGATACTAGCTGATGAGCCTTGGGGAGCTCAGAAGGTGCGATATTGGCCATGTACGACCAATAAACCAGGGAAGGCCAGCCCCGAGAGGATAATGTTCCCAAAATCGCTCGAGGACATCTTGAGATCAAATGAAACTGAACCACAGATTCACACATTGCCAAATTGAATCCTGCATGGTTGGAAGTTAGAGAAACAAAACTCTAGCTTCGGCGTGAGTGAGCCGCTGACCTAACGTCAGCCAGAAAGAGGTTTGTCTCTTTAAGTTAGACCCAAACCAATAAAATTTGCTTGGGAAGGTAAATGGGCTCACCCAAGCATACTTCAAGATATGAATGGGTCAGACTTTGTTTAGCTACGCCACGCCACAGGTACTTATATCAATTTACATACGTTCTAGATAAATTATATATAAGAATCGCTTTTTTAACATATACCCCTGCAAATTAATGTTTGTATCTGTACTTTTAACTCTTATAGATTGTATATAATACTCTTAAAACTCTCGAAAGTACTACATTATACCCCTCCGTCAAAATATTGTTAACTCCAATCAAATATGCGTGAAACATTTCATAAATTCTGATACAATCAGAGACGTATATGTAAAATTCTAATAAATTTAAAGATACATATATGTAAAAATATATTTATTTTTTTAGCATATTTAATTAAAGTTAATGACATTTTGACGAAAGACCATAGTCGCAACACTTTTGAGGATTTTCAAAAGTATTTTATAATTTATATAACAAATAAGAGTTGGGAGTGTATATATAAATACGTCATTTTGTTTGCATAATAGGGCCAAAATAACAAGTATAAAAACCCTATTCTGATTTGATTCTAATTCACCCAATTCCCCTAACTCCCCAAATTCTACCTAGAATACCTAATTCCCCTAATTTTACCTTTTATTTTACTCTTTATTCCACTTATTCCTAATTTTATCTTTTATTTCACTCTTTATTCTTAGTGGAATACCAACAACTTACGAAATCAAAATACCTCTTATTATGGTATAAGAAATCCCCAAAATCTTATTCTGGATAGCAAACAAAGTGAATATATGTAAAGGTCCCATTCATGGCACTGCACTTCCAATGCCATCCGCGGCAATAAAATCTTGTTATGTACATATATACATGTATATTCATGCATGCATAACGTGAACCACTTTTTGTCCGCTGACAAGGAACAATGAATTTTTGGGATGCTACGGGTGCCTGCGATGTCCACAGAAGAGTAACAGGTGCTATATAAAAAATTTCAAAAAAAGTTGCATCACATCTGACAGGATGTGATAAATGGAACGGATCCCTTGGGTCTCTTCCCCTGCGCCACCAAGATTCATGGGAGGAAGATGTGATGAGATACAGTCTTAACGCTTCAGAGTCAAATAATCTATTCATCTTCTCCTATGTGTCTTGTGGCGCAGGGATACAAGAGATCCCGTTCCATAATAAATGGCCTAATGGTGGGGCGGCACGTGTGTGTCCACGCGCGAACTTGTGTGAAATGCAGAGTGCACGTGAGCAATTCCACCCCCATACCGTGTCCCTACATCTTCACTTTTAAAAAAAAAACTCTCAGAATTGCAGAATACAAATCCAACAGTTCTGGATATAATCTGTGGTCAAGCAGACCAAAAAAGGATAACAAATTATATCACACCTATATATGTGTATATATATATTTATAAATTTAGATATTACATTCTATGAATAGATATCGCCTTTTTTTGGCATTTCCTAATAACTCACCAACTTAGCTGGATAAACTTTTGAGGGGTGTGGAAGGGCCACTCGCATTGCTTGGTAGTTGGTAGCATTTGGTTTGTCAGCGTACCCTTAGCGCCATTAAAATTAAATGACAACTTAAACATACGCTGGCCGTGAACAAATACAAAGTGCAACTGTAATCCAACATCGCACCTCAAAACCAAGATCTATCACGTAATCAGCTCAAAGATTTCTTCCTAGGATCGATTACTAGGTAAATGAAAGAAATCTAATTATTAGATCGAGATAGCACCTAGAACAAAAACGCAAGAGTAGGTTGTTGGCACCCTGAACTGGCCAACGTATCATCACAAAGGCTGCTAGGCTCTGCTTTGGGATGGAAGGAAAGAAGACCCATCTGCATAATGGAGACGACAGATACGAAGTGGGAATAACGTGAATACACCATCAGCAGGAGTGAGGCTGCATGGACAAAAGAATCGAGAACAATTCGGATCAAAAAATATGTACCAGAAATCAATCAAAAACAGCACGACAATCACGGATGTAAGGGTTGTCGAGCTTGACTAATTTGGACCAGTACTTCCTGAATCTGACTGTCGCTAGATCCAACCAGGGCTTGTAATTGCCATTGTAATGGATGACAGCAGCCTCCTCAATATCTTTGGTCTCAACACCTGAGTCATAACCAAGTCCCAGAACATGCCACCTACGATCCAAAGGGTATGTCAGGTTATAGAAGGTTATCAGTCCTGGAGGGAGTGATCCCAACTTCCAGAGCGTCCGGTCTTCGTTCTACAGGGAAACATGAAAGAAAACTGATAAGGGATTCCATAATGTACCAGGAAACTCTCAATATAAATGTTATAACAATGAGCGTACCACTTGAAACTGTTCTTCGCCAATTTATGAAAAATATTATGAGTTTAAAGTTGTGGTAAAATGTGATTCAAAAGCTTGAAAATAGTCAAACTGAAAAAAGGGATATGCAAAAACAAAGCGGTGGCTTTTTTAGGTACTCAGAAGTACTGACAAAGTATTATCCAAAAGCTAATCATAAACAATTTTTCAGTGCAAGTATAAACATTTTCTGTTTTTAAAGGCAGGCAGTTCCACAGCCTACTTCTACTGTTGGGCCCACCAATCGTCAGAGATAAAAACATGTTTCACACAGTTTCACACTGTAGATAAGTCGACAATCATTCTTGGGAAGCATATTCTGATAGGAAACTGTAAGCACAAGCATTATTGAAAACCACCACTGCATACATCTTTCATAAATCAGACTATAATTGCAATTAGCTCGTTGCAAACAGCCTCAGCAGAATTCTTTAAACATTAGATCAATGTCCTATTTAACAGGAGTCAACAATATGCACACCCCAACATCCACAACAATTATTCAAAGGCTAAATTATATTCCCTACACCTGCTACAGTCATAGCTGTAGACATCTAATGTTCTTTTGGAATTGCAAATAAATCAGGAGAATATAACACCATGAACTTGGAACAAGCATGCAAAACAGATCAAAGGAAACAGCAGGCTAAGAAAACATCTCTCTCTCTCTTGCACGCGCGCGTATTTTCTTGGGAAAGTAGAGTGAGAAGAGGGCATCTGGGCAGCTAGTTATGAACACGTGATGCCACAAAATGTGATGCTCAAGAGCCATGTAACACCATTATCATGTTATCTACCCACATGATATTGGCCTCATGTGGGGTGCATGTCATGACTATACACACATAAGGCCTCAGTTTGTCCAGGCCTGGGAGCCAAGGAACACTCATGTGCATGTCCATCAGCAACCTCACCAACAGAAGGAAGAATTATATAGATAAATTATTGATGAAGTTCACTGACGAAGTTCACTCTAATACCAATTATCAGTGAAAGCTCCTTGTAGGAAATAAATGCCATTCCCAACCAGTTCCACACATCAATTATTGCATATTATGTACTATATATTACAGTCATCTCATGCACAGTAAGCCTTTGAAGATGGCTAAACAACATTTTTAATTAGGATGTCTCAACAGATATGTGGGAATGAAACATGTATCATTAACTAATCAGGTAAGGAAAGAGAATTTACATAGAGCCCTATAAGCTGCCAAATACATTTCCATGTATTCAAATGTCATTGCTAAGCTTGTTACCAGGATGATCTATTGGGTTTCATTTACAGCCTTCCAGTTGGAAGATCCTCAAGAGTAAATGCTAAAATGTTTTAGAAGCACATATTACAAAAAAAAAAAATTGAAAGAAGGGATGGGATTTCTTCATTCAACTGACAAATATATCAACTGCTACCATGTTAAAATTTCAACTCTTGTAAACCATACCATGTACATCAGACAATCAATCTCCATGACCCACATATACAGTACTTGCTTCATTCCTGGCATTGCATGTGTGTGTCCATGCACTCCTGGGTGGATAAGGCAAGTGTCACTGTGTGCACGCACCTAGGCATGTGCATATGTGTATATGCCTTGAGGAGGAACTCATGGCATTTTGGCCAAACGACTGGTAAAACATGGGTGTGTAGGGTAGCCCAACGGCCCCACAACATCAAGTAAGCTTGGCAAGAGCCCATCTCACCACCCAAGGTGTAACATGGGTTTCAGATGGCTGATTAACTAAGATCCATTTGCTCACTCCAAATTCTCCAGATTCATGAACAAGGAAATAATATTTAGATTTCCAAATTTCTCAGCTGCATATTTGGTTTAAAACATATATTAGAAGAGATTTCATTAAGCATCAACATCACAAACATGCAGTTTATTCTTATCACAATGGACAACTTTCCAAGCATAACACCCAAATACCCATTAGCTAAATGCATATCCAGACAACAACACAGGCCTCACGGTTTTGTTTTTCTCTTTTCTTTTTTTTGGGGGGCGTTAACATTTGTTTATTAACCATTTAATGGTTTATTCTTTTTATCTGTTATAAACAAGATGCGACTCATACTGCAACATATTATCATATATTTAGACCAAATGTTATGTGGCAAGCAGAAGACCTAACCCCTCAAGCCACCACCCTCCTCTTGCACCCCCTGAGAGTAAGGAGGGAGCAAATATTTCCCCTAATCAATGAAGGCAAAATAAAGAACTGAACAAGTAATACATTTCTAAATTACTCTTACCATGTCTTGCCAGTAGTGATAAATTCCAGTGATATTTTGTTTCTTCCATGCGTTCAAATCAAACATATTCATTCCAAAAGCCCAACCACATGCCCGTGGATCAAAGTTCCTGGAAATCATTGGATTAGAGAAGTTCAGATACGTATCATATCGATGAAAACTTTCCTTGCATGTTTCCACTGCACCATTCACCATTCCATTCATGTCAATAGACCAAAGAGGGGTCAAATCCTTCTGGACAACCACATCATCATCCAAAAACAATATCTTATCCAGTTTTGGGTATACTTCTGGCATGTAGAATCTAAGATGGTTCAACATAGAAAGATACTTGGGGTTCCTATATTTGAGATTTTCATGTCCATCAGAGAGAGATGATGGATGATTTGACTTGAAGTAATATGCCTTTATCCTTTCAGATTCAAGCTGCCGTAGAACTGAACAATAAGAAGAATTCAGCCATTTGAAATCATCAATGTTCTGAACATGGACAGTTACACCATGGGGTTGATTGATAAGGAACCACATCCTCATGGCCGGAAAATTCAGTCTGTCAGTCACAATGTGAAACACATGTTTCTCTGGCTCCTTCACATGCACTGCAGTAGAATTAACAACCACTGATGTAGCAAGCACATTATCAGAGAAGATAGCATAATGGTAGAGGCTGCAATCATCTAGTTTTTTGGTGCCCACTATTTCCTTTTGGTTGTAGCCATGCAAGAAGTAATCTGTTGTAAGTAGCAGAGAAAGACAGTGTAGGGGCTTCGGAAGGGTCTTCGCAGCAAGCTGGATCAAGAATGTGCTTCGCTTTTTCACCGCAATTATACTATCCTCTTGATACTGAAGCATTGCCCTCAACTTCCTTGCCAAGATGGCACAGTCATATAGCTTGTCTTTGGCCACTAAAAGAATGCTCCCCATTGCTTTTGCTCGTTCAAGAGCACTGGTCAACATCATAAAATAGTTCCACCATCAGCACTGATAATTAGGCAGGTACAAGATAATACGTAAAAGAAGTTGGGATGTGGGAGTACCCAGGCCGCAATCCAATGTCAGATTCTGCTTCTCCAATAGAACTTTGGCTTTCTTTAATATGTTTCATCAGAGAATTATACAAAACATTGTCATTCTTTGAATGAGCAATGCTAGCATATGCTTTTGCCATTATGATCTGGTCCTTCATGAGTTTCAAGGTGGCATCAGGTTTTAGGTTTTCATATTCTCTCCGCCATACACTATATTTACCCCTAAATCTGTTCTGAAGATCTGTTGAACGTGCAATGGATTCTTCCTCTATCTGATTTTCAGAATCCCTGCTCTGTTCTACTAGAACAGCAGCCCTTTCTTTTTTCCTCCTTTGCCGATGTTGCTAGAGGGGAAAGATAAACTTTAGATGAATCAAGCAAAAGATGCATTACAAGGTATAAGCTTGAAGAATGGTATCTACCAGACGAACATGCTTCATTGGACTCATGTCCTCCACAGCATCATCATCTCCTCCTCTGCTTGTAGCTTGTTGAAATGAGCTTTTTCTCCTCTGGCCGTCCATGAGAAAGCAAAGGATAAATTAAATGAAGCAATTAACCCCTCCGTATCCATTATGCTATCGGTTTAGAAAGGCTATCCATTAACTGTCCTATAAGCTAGTAATGGGTCAGATAATCGAATTCTTAATGTACCATGTGTATTCAGCTAGAAAAAAAATTGTATTTGTTACCTTATCCGCTATGCTTATCAGTTTCAAAAGACTATCAGTTAACTGACCTACAAGTTAATAATCAGTCGAATAATCAGATTATCGGTTACCAGTTGCATCCCCAATTGACCCCCCCCCCCCCCCCCCCCAAGCATTATGCCTGCATGTAAAAATTAACAAGTCCTCCCAAGAACATGTTTGGTCAGTTGCCAACCTTTCACCCCCACCTTTCAACCTGGTGTTTGGCCAGTTGCCAACCCAAATTACACAATATGTTAGGACTTAGGACCCTGGCCATTGATGCCACCCAAAATAGTAGTCCATTACCTTACCCAATTACAAATGAAGTCTCCCAGCTGACTCCCTATCCAGCTCTGATTGTTTCTTTTTGAAAAAAAAAAAAAGGGAAAGTGCACAATACCACACATTCATTAAAAAGCAAGTGTGCACACAAAAAGCATCACCAAAAAGCCTACCACCATTTGCAACTCTACCTCCCAAAAATAACCCACCATTTACAAAAGTCAGTCCCAAAAAAGAAGAAACAACCACATCAAGTTAGTACACCCTGTTTATGTACACAGAAGACACAAAAGGCAGAAATGTTAAACCCCACCCCCCACATACACATGCGTGCACGCGCGCACACACACACAAAGCCCAACACCTACCTGTGAGTACAAATAAAAGAGACTGACTGTTCCTAAGTCCTGCTCTTGCTCTAGAACAGATGAAGATTCACCTCTCCCCATATGGCTCAGGTGATCACATGCAAACCATCCACCAAACAGTCTGTCAGTCCTCAGCTTCCAAGATCTGTGCCAGCCATATATCAGCTCTGTCATATTAGTAGGGGAGGTCCACCAAAGATTCATTCTAGTAAAGAGGGCTGACCATGGCAACAGAGAGAAAGGGCATTGCAGGAGCAAGTGCGCGGGGGTCTCCTTCTCATCAACATCCAAGTAGCACAGGGTTCTTATGCCTCCCAGGAAACCTGCCACTCCGTCACAAGTATGCCAAGCATGATTGACTCTCCAGACCAAAAAAAATTCAAAGGAATATGCGGCCTCCTAAAATACCGAAAAGTGGAGAATCTCATCCCTCCATCTGATAATCTTATAAGTAGGCTTCGCAGAGAAGGAACCACTCTTATCTCATACCCATGATCATTTGTCCACTGTATGAAACAGAAGGGATCGGCCTTGAATCAAAACCAACAGATCCTATGCTGAACATGCTCCTCATAATACAAGCTTCTCCTGAACATGCAACCTACTCTGCCGTTCCACTAAGTTTGAACTGTTTCTTACCCCTTTTAACTTCACTTTTGTTACATCGAAAACATTGTGAATGGTATTTCTTGTTCCCTCTTTCTCATTTTATCTAACTTGTAGATTTCTAATTCTCTCCATCCCTTGTGCTTACTATTTAAATTTCATAAGGTTTGAAGTCAGCTTCACTGAACTGTTGTTTGGTTCGAAGTATAACACTGTAATGTTGTTTTTTGGCATTTTACGTCAAACCATACAACCCTTAATTGTCACCCGTGTTTGTTTTTCAGCCTCTGTATATTTCTTCTAGTCTTCTTCTCCTTTTTTTGGAAAATGGATGGTACCGCTAAATTGTATTAATGAAAAGAAAGAGTACATGATTGTATACAATGACATTCTCAAAACGTAGGTTTAAACACCAAGGTGGTGTGACAGTGAGTCAGACAGTCAAAAAAGGAGGAAGCACCAATAAGCTTACTACAAAAAGCTCTCATCCACTCTCTCTCTATTACAAACAAAAAGTACAAGTCTATCCGGAACAGAAGTCTCCTTCCAGAATATCTGCATATTTCCTCTACTCTTCTAAATTTCCCGCACCAATAAGCTTACTACAAAAAGCTCTCACCCACTCTCTCTCTATTACAAACAAAAAGTACAAGTCTATCCGGAACAGAAGTCTCCTTCCAGAATATCTGCGTATTTCCTCTAGTCTTCTAAAACCAATCTTACAGAGAATCCGTTTTCCTTTCCAACAACTTCTTGAACACTTTAATTCCACCACCTTGTTTCCTTTTGTATTTGTCCAGTCTCCATGGTCTCTCACTTCTCTCCTAGTCTACTTTCCAATCTTTTAAAATAATTTGCATTGCCATGTCCATTTGCATGTCTATTGGCTCTACTTCAAGCTTCCAGTTACCTTCCTCTACCCAAGGTTCAAAAACTCGGCTCGGATCGGCACGGATCGGCCGAGTCGGACAGGTTTTTGGCCGACCGTGCCGATCCCGGGTTTCCTAGCCGAGTCCAGGACTCGGATCGGCCGGTCCGAGTCGGATCGGGCGATCCGAGGCCGGATCGGGCCGGGTCAAGCTAGCCGTTGCTGGCCGTTCCCAAACGGCCAGCAACGGCTAGTTTGGGCCTTGGGGGTCTATTTAAACCCCCCCAAGGCCCTCCTAAGGCTCCACAAATGCCCTTTGAGCCTCCTAACATTCTTGCTCTCTCTCCCTCATAGAATTCTCTCTCCATCTCTCCCACGAGGTCACTTCTAGTCTACTACAAGCTCCGCGATCTCTCATCTTCTTGTGCTGTGAAGGAATGGCATCTCAAGGTGCTGCTGAGCGGTCATCTGGGAATCCTCCTAGTGCTGATCCTGCTTGGGGTCATTGCACACCGGTGGACATGGGCCAAAGAAAGGTACAATGCAAATATTGCAACCGGGTTGTCTCTGGCGGGGTCTACCGATTCAAACAACATCTTGCTGGAATAAAAGGTGAAGTTGCAGCATGTGCTCGAGTTCCTTCAGAGGTTAGGATCCAATTTCGAACTTACATGAAGGAGAAGGAATCAAGCAAAGCAAGTACTGCCAGAAGAAGACAGGAAATTCGAGAGGAATTGACTGAACCAGCGCGAAGGTCTGATGCTGGAGTCCGGCTTGGTGGAAGTAATCAACCTATAAATGTTGATGATTGGGATACAAGTAAGTTTCTTATTTAACTTATTTTCATGTTCTTCATTTAACGTTTTCAGACAAATAGTTATAGTAGATTAATTTTTTTTCTTTTACATTTAAAGCTGAATTGCGACGTGCAATGGAAGCAAGCCGGCGGTCCTTTGCAGATGAGGACTTATTTCGGCACACTGGAAGATATGGAGGACAAGGAAGTGGCTCCACACCTTCTGCACAAGGGAGCACTAGTGCCGGCATGAGCACTAATGTATGCGAGGAGCTGCCTCAGGAGTTCACTAGAGCTGCAGATCTTAGAGTAGGTCCAATAGATCCCTTGCTCACCAAGAAGAGGGATAAACAACCTTCTATTAGTGCTGCATTCAAGAACTTAAAACTTTGTAAGGAGAAGATAGGGAGAGCTACATCTAGGTGGTTTTTCTATAACAGTATCCCTGCTAATGCGGCCAAGGGGCCATATTATGAGTCCATGATCGAGACCATACAAGAAGTTGGCAAAGGGGTTGAAGGACCTTCTCCATATGAGATATACAACAAGTACTTGAATATGGAAGTTGATGACATCCGAACATACATTAAATCATTTGAAAGGATCTGGGATGAGTATGGATGCACTTTAATGTGCGATGGATGGACAGGTACATAAATCTTATATTCAGTTTCTTATCTTATCTTCATTTTTTCTTAATCAGAATAGGTCTCTTTCTGATTTCTTATCACGTTTGGAATTTTACAGGGATAACAAGAAGAAGTATGATCAACTTCTTAATTTACTGTAAAGCTAGAACCGTATTTTGGAAGTCCATTGATGCATCTGGAAAGATAAAGAATGCCCAGTACCTGTGTGAATTAATGGATCAAATGGTGGAAGAAGTGGGCGAAAAAAGGATTGTCCAAGTGGTTACGGACAATGCAGCGGCGTTCAAGTTAGCTGGACAAATGTTGATGCAGAAGAGAGAACATTTATACTGGGTTCCATGTTCTGCTCATTGTATTGACTTGATGTTGGAAGACATTTGCTCTGATCCGATGATAGATGGAGTGGTCAAGAGTGGTCGATTTATCACCACATTCATCTACAACCACAACAATATTCTGGATATCATGCGCACACATACTCATGGAAGAGAGTTGCTTCGTCCGGGAGCCACCAGGTTTGCATCTCAATATATCTCTCTAGATAGTTTAAGTCAACAAAAGAACAACTTGATTAGGATGGTGGCATCGGAAGATTGGGAGAATCACATATTGCGGCATGTACCAACTAAGGTCAGAGAGAAAGGTAAGAAAGTGGCTGATCTAATTCAGTCTAGACCCTTCTGGAGGGGGGTGCAAGCGGTGTTAAATGTTGTAGAACCGCTTGTCCGTGTCTTGCGATCTTGTGATGGAGAAAGAAGATCGGATATGGGTTTTTTATATGAAGCTATGGACAGAGCTAAGGAGCTCATTCAACTGAACAACCCAACAACCTTTGTGAAGTGGTGGGACATAATAGACAGACGTTGGGAACACACTTTACATCACGATCTTCATGCAGCTGGTAAGCTACTAACTTTCTATATGTATTATTTGTATACACATTTCTCTTAAGTAATAACTAACTTCGACTTATTTATTTAGGTTATTTTTTCAACCCTCAGTACATGTTCAGAACTGATGGGAAGAAGGATAGCTATGATAGTTGTTCGGAAGTGTTGATGGGGGCTAAGTCTGTTATTAAGCGTATGCTTGCAGATGAGGACAGAGCAATATTGGCATGCAAGCAAATACATGATTACAGAATGATGTTATACCACTTTGGGACAAGTACTGCTCAAAGAGCTGCCAAAATTTTGAGTTCAGATTTGAAAATTATTAACTAGATGTTCTACTTAACTTTTAATTATAGCTTGCACATTGTTGACATGGCCAATTTTCTATTTACAGCTGACTGGTGGCTAGATCATGGAAAAACATATGGGTATGAAGATCTAGCCTATGTTGCAATTCGGGTCTTAAGTCAAACAACCTCTTCATCAGGCTGTGAGAGAAAACTGGAGCACCTTTGGCTTGATTCACACCAAGCAAAGGAATAGATTGAAGTCGAGCCGTCTAGAGAAGCTAGTATTCTGTCATTATAACATGAGGTTGAAGCTAAAGAATCTGGAGCTCATAAGGAACCTTCAAAGGCAGGAGAAAGAGAGAATTTCCGAACAAGCCACAGAGACGACACATGCAGAAGAACCCATAGACTTGGATGAGCTGTTCGAGGAGCAACATCCACTAAATGCATGGGTTGATGCAAGCACCTCAAATGAGCCTGAATTCAACCCAAATGATCGGAAATGGGCGGAAGGTGAGTTAGATAATGTTCCATTACTTATTGATTTTCAACCTCTTTCTCCAAAACGTCAGAAGAAGAGCAAAAAACAAGTACCAAGCAAAAGGAAGAGTGGTACTGGAATTCAAATTGCTGATCTGGAGACTATCGAGGAAGATGATGAAACGCCAGAACCAAGTGATGAGGTCCAATATCAAACCTCAAATGACTCGACATCAAAGACGAGCTCCGACAGTTCTGAGGATGGCGGAGATGCTACCAGTGCCCCAGCCCCAGCTCCACCAATTCAATTCACTAGAGAAGAAGAATTCACACATGCTACCCAAGATGAACATCATGGTAGCAGAGGAGGACGTGAAGAATCTTCCATTCAAACATTCAGCAGATCAAGGAGGAAGGACAAAGGTAAAGCTCCTCAGGAATATCAGGAGCAACTATCAGATGCATCATCATATAGTCAGCCTACTGGATATGTAGTTTACCCTCCTCAACATTCTGATACATCCGACTATTCAGGGGGTTGTCTAGAATATCCACAATTTTCAGTCATTTATACCAATACGGATGACTATAGCCGGTATGTGATGCAGTATGAACAATACTACCAGAGCTATATGTCATGGGCTGAGTATGTTAGCCATATGTTCATTCAGTATAATGTACGTTTAGAATAAATGTAAGTTCATAATCATATATGTAAGTTTATTCAAGGTTTTTTTGTCCAACAACATCTTATGTACTTCAAATCAATGTATTTCAACACAATTATGCATTAGACTTGTGTTTTATATTTTTTCCACATTTTTTCATATTTTTTTCTATTTTTTTCTGCTATCCGAACCAGCCGAGCCTGACTCAGCCAGGATCGGCCGGGATCGGACTGACTCGGATCGGAATCGGCCGATCCGATCGGTTTGGGACCGGCCGATCCGAGACCCGATCCCGGGTTTCTTAACCTTGCCTCTACCTACTTCTCACTAGCTTCACTACCTTGAACACCTTCCAAAAAACTTCACTACCTTTAACATCTTCTAAAAAGCTTCTTTTACACTCCACCACCATATGGCAGATCTTCTCCCATTGGTTCTGTGCCCCCTTTAATGGCATCATATAGACATCTAATGCTACACCCTATCTCTCCGGTGCAATTTGCATACATCAAAATATAATAAAAGGTCACATTTCAAATATTTATAGTATCAAAATTGCAACTATGTAGCATGCAATCATTTTAGAGAGCAATCATTGGCATATGCACTTTTACAAGTGACTTCACGTACAAGATGTAACAATACAAAGGGAGGCACACAGACCACACAAGTTCCAACCTAAGATGGCCAGAAATGTACTGAAATGACTCAAATCAGGAAAGATATAGGATTCTACCAAGAGTAGTTCAAAAATTTTCTAATTCAAACCCTTCAAAATTCCAAGGGAATCCATCGATAGAAAGCCATTGCCTGCTAAGTTCAACTTCTAGTGGCATAGGGATGCACATCATTATCATCCTAAACAAGCCCTCGGAAGGACCAGATTTTTTCTCTGTGCATTGTCTTATTATTAGTCATTTTCTCCCAAAAAATTATGGTGTACCAGTAGCCAATACCGGATGATTGTCTTGCATTTCATGGTTCTCATTAGAAGAATCTTTCCAGGTCCAAGATGTGGACAAGTCCTTTGACTGGACGGTGTACATCTTGACATTGCCAGAAGCATCTGTGTATGATGCAGTTATGCCTGTATCCTGCATGAAAGCAAGTTCCATAAAAGGATTACAATATGAAGATTTCACAGGAAAAAAAAATTGAGAAATGTCAGAAGCAAAAGAACAAATAAAGCCCAAATTTCAGAAAACAGGGACAGAGGCATCACAGACAAGATCTACTGTATGGTAGATGCATGGCCACTCAGCTGCAAACATAACTTATTCTAAAGCAGAGAGAGAGAAAGAAACACAGAATTTGCTAAAAATGCGATAAGAATAAAGAAAGAACAAAGATACATCTAAACCACATCTAGACCAGTGATAAAGAAAGAACAAATAGTGTATGCATCTAAACCAAGTTATTGTCAATGAATTTGATAAGAAAATCACCCACACAGTATCAAAGTTCACACAAATAAAAAGATAAAGATATAAAGATAATGCTTGATCTATTGGGCAATCTCATTAGACACTTTATTGATATGATCTATTGGGCACTCTCATTAGACACTTTATTGATAAATATTAAAAGTTATTTATAAAAGAGAATAAATAGCAAGCAATAACCTTGGAATGATTCACCAACTTATTCACAAAGGAATACTATAATAGGCACGGAATGGAGGTGCAGAAATAAGGCTAATCCAGGAAAACAATGTCTGGTTTCATGATATGCCTATTAGCTATGGAATTGTAGAACTGGACATCAATCAGAGTAGTGAAAATACAAAATAATGTAATGCAACTGAATCTATTTTTTAAGTCGGATGACCTAATGTGCTGGCAGAGAAAGTCATCACTGGCCCCATACACATTTCCTACTAATCGCCAAATAAATGTGTACATTATCTTTTATCCATTATCTTAGTTTGTTACTATTTTCTAAGATGAGCATTTTTATCATTGCTGCTTGAGCCTAAAGGTCAAATATCTTGATTTCTCCAATTTTTTCTCTAAGATGTTGCAAAAGAGCAGCATTTATGGAACAGTACTGGTTCCACATAAGGAACATGGATTATTAGTTTTAATATTATCAGGAGGCAATAAATGCCACCTCCGATGCTACAGGTTGGAAGATAGATTCCAGGATCTTTCCTTTCAGTTACTCTTAGTATTTGGTAGAAGTCTAACAAATAATGATTGACTTGGTATCCTTACTTTTGTTTGGTTGATTGTTACAGAGAGGTTTCTGTTTAATCCTATGTGGTCAGAGGTGAGAGGGGAGCGAGGCAACCAGGGGTTCGCCTCAGCCTCAAATGCTTAGGAGATTGCCTAGGCATTTGAGGTGATGTGTTCTCTCATAAATCATCATGAAAGAAGAAAATGGCAGTACAAGGAAAATAAAGAAAACATCCAAGATAATTATGTGTAATATTTTGAGAAACATTGATCATGTCCAATGTATAATAACCAATTTGTATAAAGCACTCATATAAGCAGTGGGCGGTCTTGGAAATCATCAAAATAAGAAACAAATGTGACAACATGTAAGAGAAAAAAGGGTACTGGACAATGTTAAAAGAGGCATTAGCCACTTTATAATAATTAAGAATAAAGAAAACACAATGCCACAATTAAAAACGAAACAAGTATTTAGCATAGACATCACAGAAAAGTGCCTAGATGAATGAGGCAAACATGAGGTGAAGCGAGGCATTTTTGGCTTGCGTCAGCCTATTCATTGCCTAGGCAAGC